>OZ010575.1:59728209-60188209 GCA_963932145.1 Acanthosepion lycidas
ACAGATACTAAATTAAAATTACACCTCTAGGTAGTAATTTTGCAGTAGTTGCTCAGTTCCAAGTTTGCACACTTCAGTTCTGATATTACTTTCTGAACAACCTAATACTATTTTAAATATTTATGGCATACGCAATGCCAAAACTTTTAAGTACAAGAAATATAAACCCAAGAAATAAAAAACATAAATATTCGTAAATATGTAAAAATCATTTACAAGTGTTTGTAAATTGATTTTTTTAATTAAATGAAAGAAACATTTTCCAAAATTTTTCAGTCAGATTTGCCGAAAGCATAGGTAACACTAATTATTCTAATAAATTCTTAAAGTAACATTAACAAGAAGCAGAAATGTTTTCAAATTGATTTACATTAAAAATAAGCTACAATCCTAATTACATGCCCTAATAATACAGAAACATACCTAGATAAATCTAGAGCTGAATCTATCTTCTCTGAGATAGAACAATTAGTACATTTGAATGGATTTTTTTAAAACTTACTTCAGTCACATAAAATCTGACAGCTTATTTTTTCACATTTCTGATTTAATCCTCTGGCAAAGATGTTTAGATTCACTGAAGCACTACAAAAAACAGTGTTTACAGTTAAGTTTCTCAAGCTTTGTATCAGAGAGGAAAGCAGAGTACAACCATTGAGGTCAATACAGTTTTATTTAAATTTCCCAATTATACTATCTCAAATTCCTTTCCAAGGAATTCAGCTTCCTGCAAAACATAGCTTTGCTAAAATCAATAATATAGGATCAATTATCAAAAAGTTACTACCTCAATTTGGATTTTATCAATAGACAGCAAAAATAAAAATGTGCTTTTTGCCAAAGATAAATAAATATATTAGTTATTCTTACAGAATTATAATTAAAAGTAGAATATGCACCAAATATATTAACAGATGTAGTATGAACAATAATGCAAGGTTTAAAAAATGTTTATTTTAAAGCATTTTGTTAACTGAAAATATTTTGTGTAACCCTCGAAAAACTCAGGATAGTATGACAAAATCTTATCAACAGATTATCACACAGTCACAAGATACAAACTTCCATTTTCAAAAATCTAAATGGAAAAACTGCATAGTACAAAATTGATTGTTTATTTATCATATGGTGTGTAAACTATTCCACTTTCTCAGTTTATTGAAACAAAGAACAAAAACTCTAAGAATGAAAAATATAAAAAGTAAATAGGAAAATACCTTAAATCAAACAGTTTTAGAAAAATTACATTGAAAAAGAATTTTAAAATCAATGTAATTAATGTGGATAAACAAATGCAAGCCATTCTATCACTATTGTTGCTTTTTCTAGATAAATTTGAAAAGTATAATGTAAAAATAGAACCTTTGTAATATCCATTAGAAAATATCAAAAAATATTATGTTACCCAATCAGCACAATTCTGAAAAATATGGTTTTCAGTTTATTTTTGCTACAAAACCTGGATATAAAAAATTAGATTACACATATTCAATTAACTGGTTTCATGAACTTTCATTTCTGAAATTCTTACTTGGATAATTTTATATGATTTTAAAATGAATAAAGTGTTAAAAGAAATCTGAAAAATGACTAATTGAGTGTGAAAAAAAGGTACAAGTACAACAAAATACAGAAGAGATAGAAAAATATTAGAACATATTAGAACAAGTTGCAGATAATGGAAATCTCAAAACAGATAAACAATTGATTAACTCCAAGCGAATCTTTCTAATGTGATTTATTAAAATTACCCAGCTTGATCAACAGAATTGAACGTTGATGATCAAACAAAAATCAATTTGAATCCCAAAAATAAATATTCTTGATATTATGCTTTAAAATAAAAAGACAAAGAAAAAAAGATTCTTCTGATTCAATAAACTTAGCTCAAACTTTTTCTTGTAAAGAATCTGCTTACTGAACATAAAATCTCATTTCATGATTAAAAGAAAATAAATTATACTCTTAATTCAATAGAGAAAGTGTTGTATCCTTAAAGAATGTTATCGTTATGATAATTTACCCACGCATGCATGGACCCTCCCAGTTATAAATAGGAGCAGGTATTGCCTTTTTGAGAGGGAAGTTTCCAGCAGTCAGCTTTGACAGTCGGACCAAACATTCTTGCTGTAACACCCTCATTTGTATATGTTTGTATTACTGTTTCTGTTAATATATTTAACTCAATTCCTCTCTTTGTGTCTTTATTTCTGGCCCTAACAAAGCCACAACAGTTACAAATAGATACAGGTGGTACTCAAGTGAAACATGGTCATAGATGAAAGAAAGAGAGGTTTATTGTAAATGAGAATACACTAATGAAAGACAAGGAATCGGTTGGCAAGCTAATAATTCCCAAAGCAAGACCGCAGGTATATCCTGTGCACACTATATATATCTACCGATATAGTCAGTCCACATAGGCAATAGGGAGTGTGGGACATTCCATTACAACAGAAAGTCTTTTTACTTCAAACAAAAATTTATAACACAAGTAGAAATTTGTTTATACCAGAAATTAGAGTGTAGAAGAATATAAGGAATGCCTATTAAAAGAGATATGTCAGTTCCAAAATAAATCTCAAAAAATGAGAAAAAGTACTGTATATAAAGTCAAAAATATATAAAGTATCAAATTAAATAAAATTTATTTTTAAAGTTCAATTTAAAAGTATCATTTACAGTCATGTTTTTTCTTGATAATTTAAAAAAATAAAATCAAACCCATAGATTCAGTGATGAATATTTTATGGTGATTCTGAAACCAAATTATAGTTTTCCATGAGAAAAAAAAACAAACAAATAGAAAAGTGTAATAACTCACAGATTATCCAAATTATTACTTTAGCAGGGCCACAATATTTCTGCCTGAAGATTATTTTCTTTTTAAGTCTTATGCAGTTGCATGCAAAGCAATCGTTACTATTTTTACTATATTTTTGCTTCCAGAATTAGACATAAATTTATTCTTTATTATGGCATGTAACAGGCTACCCAGCTAATTTATGATCAGTATAAAATGGAAATCATGTTTTAATTGCAACTTATAAAATAATGAACATGTGAACTGATAAATTTTAAGAGTGTGTGTATATATATATATATATATGTGGTGCAGTTTAGGAAGACCTAATACAGTTTGTAATTTTAAAAAACAAGGATCATATATATATATATATATATATATATATATATATATATATATAAAAATATATATATATATATATATATAAAGGGAAGAGGTTATAGTTATAGTTGTTCCAATGAAAGAAATATTAAAAAGAAGAGAGAAACTGCAAACACTTTTGGTTGTAATGTGGATTTTTTTTAAAAATATATATTATGTTTTATTTTCCATAATTTTGCAACACACGTTTTGGGTCTGGTGACCTTCTTCAGGCAAAGAGTGGATATTTCCACATATTATTAAAATGAATTAATTTTCCTTATGTTTTTTGATGTTAAACATTTTCTTTTTTGTGTGGTAGTGATATAAATGTTGTTCTTGAACTGGCAATGAGAAAGTTCTTCTGCTTGAAGAGAATAAAACAATTAAGATTGCTCCGAGAAAGGGTGGGAAAAGATATCTGTATTTTTATCTTTTAATGACCCCTGTGTGTTCTTAGATCTATTTCCATTTTTTTTGTATTGTGTGTGTTTTTGTTAGTATGTGTATTTATATGTATATTCCCTCTACATACATACAACCAAAACATTACAACCCAAAGCATTTGTGGTTTCTCTCTTCTTTTTCATATATATATATATATATATATATATATATATATATATATGTACACTGAAAATTGTGAATGTTACTATTAAAATATTTTAACTTAGATCATTTCAAAGTAAGTGTTTATTACTGATGCATAATCACTGTCACAATTTTTGGATATATTTTCTGAGTGAGGTAATTTATATAATCGTGATGTATAAAAATGCTAAGCAAATATTCTCCCATATTTTTTAGAATAGGACAAACATTACTGGTTGTTCATTGTGAACTGCCTGAAGAAGGATTTTACAGTATGGAAGTTCTTGATTTTATTTATAAGCAGTATTATTCTGTCATTACCTATGTAATAGTATTAACTATTAAAATGATCATAAAAATTATTAATCAAAAAGTATTTCAAAGACAAAGTCAACATATTTAATAGGTGTAAAACTATTAATATAAAACTGACATTTTTGTAGCAGGATATTTTGCACTGAAATGTATGTTATTCTTGATGGAATGTAGGTGCTTCAGGATAAGATAACAATTTGTCTGCTAGACTGGTTAACCATTATTACTGCAATAAGTTTGATGCTCAGTTGCATACTTGTGGATTTATGCCAAACCAAGCTTAGTATATAATAACAAGCATAGGATAAGGATTACTTTGATCCTCATTGTGACTTTGTTTCAAACTAAGATAAGATTATTTACCTATTTATATTTGGATTATAGTCCTCATTTTTGTTGTTTTTATCACAACGTTTTGGATATTGTGCCCTCCGGAAATTTGAACTGAATCTTTTCTAAGTGGGTAGACTGTTCTTGTTCCACTGCTCATATCTAGGGATATCATCTAGTTCTTATTTTATTTAGTACTGTTCAGTTAGTGCTCACCTATTTTCACTGAGGGCAAGTACACACTGCAATATGATTTGCTGGAGTAAACTTAAAACCTTAAACCTAACCTTGCTGTTGATTAGGCTGCAAATACTATTGGTTGTCAGGTTTTGTTTGCTGCCATTGAAGACTTGCTGTTATATGTCTTTCTTTATTAGTTGCTCCCATATTGTATTTATTTCTATTATCAGGCTACTAAGAAGGTTCTCATAGCCTAGCTTTATGCGCTGATTATTTCAAACCTCTAACTCACCAGTGTTCTTCCTTATCCATTATTTTTTCATCCCTTTCACTCCATACATGATCAGCCATACTTGATTTCATTGTCTCACCTCTCACTATGGCTTTATGATGTTCCTCCGCCTTTTATGGGGTGAATTGTTTCACCTTTATATTCTATGCCACAACAGAAGGAATTGAGTACACCCAATTCTTGGTCATATTCTCCCCATGTTAGTCTTTATTTGGCAGAGATTTCTCCATAGAATGGAATAGATTCTGAATATTGTCCTGATGTTGTATGGATCATAGATCTTCTGAATCTTTTCCAATAAGTCTTTGACATAAGATAGAAAGACTGTAAATAACTTTTTACCAAAATAAGTTGAACTTCATAAATCATTTTTTTATCATTGCTTAGTCCTTTTATGGGACCTGAGGTGAAAATTCTTGGTAGCTGTCTTCTTAGGCTCTATCTTTCTCACTGCACGCAATGTTCAGGATCAACAGCTGATGCCTGAAGCATCCCAAAAGGAGAAGTGCTAAGGGAAATAGATAATTTCTGCCACCATCAACATGTACATGTATACAGGACTTTGCATCAATTGTGAATATGTGTCTAACCCATCATTATAGTGTGACAGGGAAAGAAAATAGCATCATGATAAAACCTAACAGTATTTTGTGGATGTGGACTTCTCAGACTTCTCTGATGTTTTTGTTTTTTTACTCAAGTTGAGAGCACACACATAGAATTGCTTCTTTTTGTAGTGTTTGATGGTTGACTCATTGTGAAAGAAACAATTATAGTGTTCAGTATTCAAAGCTATATGCAAGTTGATTTTTGTTTTCTCACTAGATGGATTTGGCAGGTGACCAAGAAAATCACTGGACTTCAATCCAGCTGAGAATCTTGGTGTCATCATGAAAGAGTATGCTAAAAATATGTTCAGCAGCATTCTTGAGTGCATTTGATGAAAGTGATCAGTAAAGTTTTGGAACAATTATAAGGCAGCAATAAATCTTATCTTCAGAAACCATCTTTGCTCATTTAAAACTAGGCTAGATTTTTGAACATTTAAAAAAATGAATGTGTTGAAAAAAAAAAAAAGGCATTCTTTTATATTACATTCTTTGTTCAGTTTATAAATATATCAAGTTTGATATCTAGACTGTATGCCCATTTCAGGAAAAATTACATTTTAATTGAGAAACATATGTACCTGTTGTAACCTAGGGAAGGTTACTGAATAGAATAATCAAATGAAGGTTGGTAATGAATGATAATACTTAGGACAAGAACAACACATATAAGATCCGCCAGCAGTGCGTAGAAGAAATAGTCAACTGCTAGAAATGAGTCAAGTGAATTACACAATGAATCTCCAACTCTAGACCACATACAGTATTCACTACTGTATTTATGTGAATGGGAACATACCCATTATCATCCATAGGTATGCTACAACAGTACCTAAGTTAATAATCAACATCAGTGGTATCTCCTAAAACAGATTTCTTGATTTAACTATTGCAAAATAATCTTTAATGAACATACAGGTACATATAAATTATTGGCATAAATTAAGCTTATTTTAAGGAATATAAACATGATCGTTAAGTGACTTGAAAATTCATATTAGATTGTTAACATTGGTTGAAATTACTTTTTTAATGAATAGTGAAGTAAATTGTTTGAGAAGTTTCCACCTGTTAACATTCTTACATCAACAATGATGGGAATGTGCTTATCTATTAAATAAGACAATATCTCTGGAACAAATATATAAAGACAATTTTTTTGTTTATTTGAGGACTAACTTGAACAATCATAGTCATCTATGCTGTTTTTGCTATAATATAAAATTTTTATTTTTACTACTTTAAAAATGTTAGTCATGAATAAATGTTAAATTGTCTAGGTTGTTTTTTTAGTACACTTTCTTTTGAAAGAAATGTATTTTTATGAAGGCCAGACAGTTTGTGAAAAAAAATTGTTAAAGTTGTATATCTTTTTTTAGCTCAGTGGTTAAAAACTGACAAAATTGTGAAAGATTAATTTCTGGTTTATGGAAAATTATGAGACACATGGTCTCAAGCTTTAGTTACAACTTGAATGGGGACCTTGTGAGGCTATTTTTCCAAATATATATAAAACTCAGGTCAGTAGATGAGGGGGGAAGATATTTTGACAAAGGGGCAAGGCAAATTAATATCAAGAAGCAGAAGCCATTTGACATCAAAAAGAGAGCATCTAGAAAGCACCAGTTACCAACCAGATGCAGAGATCCTAGTACTTCACAAGTGAAAAAAATTGAAAGAAATTTTCCAAAGTACGAAGTGTGAATTTAAAAGGGACAATTTTAAAATTACTATATGTCCCTGAGATGCTCATGGGGCAAGTAAAAGTAGGCATTTTCATTTTTTCTGAAAGGTCATTGCAGTTTTTTGCAGCCTTCTTGAATTGGATTCTTTCATCATTTTCAAAATCCTTGTCTTTTTCTAAACTGAAGTCGTAATATTTTTTTCATTTTTCAATGTTAATCCTTTTTATCAAAAATTGTTATCCTGCTTTAATAGGTGCACAAAAGGAAATTTTTGTGTAAATTTTGTATTTGTACCTTTTTTTTTTCTTTGTGTAATAAATGCTTTTTTCTTTAAAATTTAAAGCAGTGGTTGAGTCTTGTTTTGTGATTTGTGCTTCTTTTAACCTTAAGGAGAAGAGAAGAATGATTTCTCTTTTTCTTTTCTATTCCTACTATGTTTTTGTGTTTGGCACAAGAACTTAGACTTAATAGGGAGTTAAATTTTCTTACAATAATGCTTCAATTAGTGTTCTTATCAAATTTTCTCTTGAGAATTTGAATGACTTTTCTTTTTCTATTTTTAACTATTTTCATCCACAAACCAGTTTTATCAAATTCTATGTTTTAAAGAAAATGTGCAGATTTTATTAAAACATGGGCACCATATTTAAATGTATCAATTTTAAGCAATGGGCATTATATATGGCTCTCAATAAAAACAATTCATTTGATGATCATAATCCACAATATAGATAAAAGGCAGAGTGCAACTGGCGGTGAGCTCACAAAAAAGTGATGATATGTTTTTACGTAATCATTAATATTTGAAAAGAAAATCTCAAGCTATAAAGATTTAGCCCAAGCATCAGAAACAATAAAATAAAGTATAAATAATAATGAAGATTATTATGTATAATTACATAATAATACTGCTTTGAAATATTTTTCTTTTGCTAAAGAATATATTTAAGGATATATATATATTGAATTTATGGAATCAGGTGGTTATCAAAGTAACCTGCTGTCTCAAAATTTATGATATTTTTACTGTGATAGCAATGAAAATCGATGATTTACTACATCACATACAAGAATTGCTTGCACTTCCCTCATATTTGATGGAACATCCATTACCTTTCCATCTTTCAGAAGTTGACAAGTACAGTTGGTGAAAATTGGCAATTTGATCAGAGAAAGAAACTATGTCTATTCTTTCCTCCTGGTATAAGATAAAGTACCACCAAATAAAAATGTGACTCTTTTATTCCATGAACAAGTTAGATTCTCCATCAGTTTACAGATCATGAAATTTAGTATAGTGATTAGGTTCAAAGTATAAGCTAGTGAACATTGACATAGCCTTTCTTATAACCAAAATTCAGAATATAGAGAGGAAAATGCTTTCACTGGTTTGCATCTACACAGATTTTTATGACTTACGATTTAGGCTAACATTCCCACAATTTAGATATCATTCAATCAGTAAAATTTTCTTAGTTACTTTGCAATTTATTTACATAAATAAATATATCTCATTTTTCTAGTGGACTAGTAAGAATAAGTAAAAAAGAAACAAAATATGCATTTTTAAATTTTAACTAATTATAACAAAAATAAAATTATATATAATAATCACAAATATTTGTATTTTCTATGCAATTTTTAATAATGAAACCAATACCATTTTTCAAAATTAATTTAAAATTATACATCAGGTAAGAAAAGGTATTTAATCAATATATATTTTTAGTAAATATTAAAAATTAAAAAAAAAATAGACTTTATCTAACTTATTTCCCTTTTCACTGAAAACAGAAACTAGTTTTGTCTTTTATGCTATATTACCAATAGAAGAACACTATTACAAACAATAGATAGAATATTATCAACAATAACTATACTAATAGGATTAGAAGTATAAGACAATATGAAAATAGAATCATAATGGTACAATTTCCTTTCCTTAAGTTTTATTATACTATTGAAGAAGAAGCATGATAGTTTGGTTTTTTTTTTCATATTTTTAAATGCCTTAGCCTTTCTTTATCATTGTTTTCATTTCTGCTTTGTCTAAAAAATAATACTTAAAGAATTAATTATGGATGAGGAGAAATATAAATCACTGTTAAATGCTTAGCTTATATATTTAATTATATTTTCTGTAGCAAATACTACTTTATTTGTTTTCGAGAATAAAAAAAAGCATTTTAAAATTGCAACAAATTAACAAAGCTGACAAAAAATAATGACTTTGTTTACAAAAACAGAAAGTTTACAAGTAATCCTCTAAAAGCAAAACTACATTTGTTTTATCATAAAACAATAAACATAAAAAGTAAAACTTTTATGGTTTAATTAATAATGATAATGTGAAAAGTATCATTCACATTTTTCTTGTTGACATCCTCCATCATGAACTGAACATCACGTAAGTAAACTTTGTTCGCTTGCTCTTTTAAAAAATCAATGTTCTTGAAGTTTTAGTCATTCTGAAAATATTAGTTCTTAAATTTAAATAAAATGAAACAAATAATTTTTTTCAAGCATATTAATGCCTGTGGGTAATTATGTATTTTTAAAAAATTATAGAAGAAAAAGCAAAACCTAAACCACCTGATGACACACACACACACACACAGAGTTAAAAAAAAAAACAATAATGAAGACTTAAAGGGAGAAATCTATCAAAAGTTATCGCCATCAATCATAACCCATCATATTCTCTTGTTTTATGAATTCATAACAAAAAAAAATAAGAGAAACAAAGTTATAAGTCTATTTATTATTCACCACTCAACATTCAACAATGTCAAAATGTGACACATGGTTATTTTAAAGTGGACTGTATATGTCCACACGATACTGTACAAACAGTGTACACAAATCAATCAAAAATCATTATTTATGATGTCTTTCAGAAATTGGCCAGTTTCATCTAAGTTGGATAAAAACTGGAAATAAGAAAGGTGGTCTTGTGCCATATCAAACAAAAAACAATCGAGAGAATGAGAACGGACAAAAATTCAAACTTTATGGGGCAGAAATATTAAAAAATAGTTTTTTTTTGTTTAATGTTTATAAATCGAAAAATTGATTTTTCTTCAACAGTATTTTTGAAGTTTCTTTTCTTTTTAAGATCTTTCTTTTCAGATTTCATTAAATATTTTTTATAAAAATGTTGATTTCTTTTCAGAAAGAAACAACAATACACAATTCCTCCATTGTCGAGAAAACAAATAACGAAAAGCAGACGACAATACTATTTCCGGTTTGATAAGATCCAACATGAAAAAAGTTCTCAAAAGTTTTATTTATATTTTTTTAATAAATCATTTTTAACTTTCAGTAGATCAATAAAATTCAAATATAAAATTTACTTTTAAGTTATCAAAATAACGTGTTATGTTTTTTAAAGTGTCAGTTTAAAAAAAAAAAAACCAAAAGATGGATTTCATTCGGAGCAGAGAAGAAAAACCTTTTTTTGCCGTAATTATATTTCATTTTTGTTTTCACTTGATTTTTTTTTTTAAATTTGACATTTTTTTCACAGTTTATTAACCATACCTTTAAGTTGTGATTAAAGTTTTTATATCCATTTCACTTGTAGATGCAGACCTTCCATCGTAAAATAAAAATAAAATTGCATTCTTTTTCTTTTCATGTCAAAGTCAAACAGTCAAAACTTATTTTTTTTATTACAAAATACCTTTCAGCAAAATATGTTTTTCAAAGAAAAATTTTCTTTTAGTTTTTATTGTATTATCTTTCAGTAGATTTTTGTTATCTTGTTCTTCCTTATTTTGCAATTAAAAAAAAAGATTTTTTTTTTCATTTTTAACACGATTACCATTATTACGTTATATCAGTCACATCGATGTAAAAAATCTTTTATCAAAATTAATTATAGCAACGTTTTTTTGTTGTTTTTTTCCTGGCCAAAAATGAAAAAAAAAACGCAAAATCATAGACAGACAGTTTTTTTGGAGGAAAAAGAGACACTTACTTGATTGATAAAAAAATCCACCTTCAGGGTACTACAACAACAAAAAAAGAAAAAGAAAAAATGAGTTTTTGTAGACAAATATAATATTTTATTTTTTAAGAGTTAAAAAGACAGTTTAAGAGAACTTTATTCAATGATCCATGATTTCATTCCTTTGTCGACAAACAAGATAATTAATTTCGAGCGCTTTATTGTGGGGTTCTCAAAGTAGTGAGTTCAATCCTCCTTGGATACCTTTATGACTTTTTTAGTTTTGTTTCAGAGTAAGCTAAGTAAAGGTAAGTAAATGCCAACCGACAACAGTTAAATAAATTCTGATGCAAAGAATTGAATTAAAAAGGAAAGTTTTGTGAAAAAAAAAAAATGACGTTTGTTTATTTTTCTAAAATCTAAAATGGGTGATTTCATTTTTTTTTTTTTTTTTCAGTTGAATAAATAAATGTTTTATGTGGTTTGATTGTGGCGGAACAAATCGAAATTTAAGTTTCAAGAATAATTTTAAAAAATGAAAATCACTTTAAAATCGAATCGGCGGAGGATAACAGAACAAAAATATCGTTTTGGAAAGGAGTACACTAAGTCTTACAGTAAGTAATGCTTTTTTGTTTCTTTGGATTCGAATTATTGAAGTATATCTTCAAAAATACTTTTTTATTTTTACATACCATTTTTTTTTCAAACAATATATTTTCCAGTGTGTAACAGCCGCCGAGAAAAGTGTTTAAACACTAAATTCTGACCGTAAGTGTTAAAAATGTGGCCAGAATTTAGCTGAGTTGATGTGTCCAGATGGCAAAGATACTCTTGTGAGTCTTGCTCAACGATAAAATTTCGTCGAAATACGTTTCACCTGAAAGAATGTCAGGAAATTTTAGGCCATTGTAATGTAATTTGAAAGATAATAAAGGTCGAAAATGAGACAGTACACTACAATACAGGAAAAGAAAGCCAGACGAAAGGGTGAATTCAATTTAATTTCAATATTAGAACTTGAGATTTAGCTATAGTCCAGGTTCTTTTGTTGCTAAAGACAATTTTCGATACGTCCTGATATTGATGGGCAATTATCCGGGTTTATGATTTTAGCTGAAATTGCACTAACGCATTTAGACGCGACAACAGCACAGAATTCACATAAACTTAGAGCAGCGTTTCTCAAACGGGGTTCCCCAAAAGGTCGGCAAGGGTTCCGCGAGAACAGGTGAGAGAAACTGAATGCACTTTTGACCTTTTATTTAATTCTTGATTTACCTTGTCTTTTCAACATTGCCAGTAAAGGATAAAAAACTTAAAAAAAAACTGATGCAGCAATTACCTGTTTTCATTCTGTTTATATATTTATAGTGATTTTCCAAGCGTAGCTCAGATGCGGCACAAGGCCAAAAAAAAATATAAGGCACCCAGTGAGGATCGAACTCACTACTCAGTCGTAATTGTTCTAGCGAGACAAGCTTGCCAACCATTTACACCACCTCGAGGTGTCCTATACGCATGTGATATTGGTTACAAGTTACTTAGGTTTATTTTTTACGTTTGGGTTTAGAATTTTTTTTGTGTGTGAATGAAAACTCCCTATTATAAACGAATAGTATAAATTTTATTTAGCATTGCCGAAAAATTTGATAAAAAATTAAAATGTATTAATTTTTCCTTAAACCAGTTACTCAAAAATATATATTTACCACGTGAACTACGATGAAAATAAAATGAGAAAGATATGGTTTTGTTTTTGCGCAGAGGTTCCTTGAGACATGTAATTTATTTTAAGGGTTACGCAAGGGTAAAAAAAAAGGTTGAGAAACGCTGACTTAGAGTTTGAAATCGTCTCTTATTGAAAACTATATTAAGCACGAAAAATCTCCCTATTTGCCACACTAAAAATATGTTGGCAATTTATTTATTGATGGTAAGATTCTGATCGAGATTACCGAAAATGTGGATATACGTTCTCATAACTGCTGCATATAATCGGAAGAGGCGTTAAAAACAGGAAAATAATTCAAAAACAGTTTTTCCGAAAAACTGTTTTTGAATTGTTCACTGGTACTGAGCTAAATATTAGTAAATATATTTTGACACAATTTGTTATATATATCAAATGCGTGTAAAAAGGTAGCATGACGTCAGAAGCGAAAAGCTATTTTTGTGGGTTATGACGAAGAAATCAAAGAAAGTTCACCAATAACTCTGGCGCTGTACATGTTGAACCCATTAATCTACAACCTGTGCCAGTCGATGATTAAATAATAAAACCAAAATGTATTGAAACTGACCCACTTGAATAGGGAAATAGTAAGTAGATCGATATAAAGTCGTGTGATATTGTGAAGCAGAACGAGAACATCGTTTCCGTTCAAGATCTTGAAGGAAGTCACCAAGAAACAGATACCAATCAAGGTAAAGATCTCCAAGACTTAGGAAAGAAGGTGAAATTGTTGATCAAGATGCTAGCTCTGTGTGTCTTGAAAAAAAGAAATCCTATTGAGGAGGTGGCGGTGATCGACATCAAAGTAGGAAGTGTAATAAACCGAAAATTTTAAATATGTTGTAAGAGAAGTAACATTGAAAATAGATAGTCTACTACTGTTACTCATTAATGTACCAAGAAGCTAATTACTGCAGTTAATTCAAGCAATGCAGAATGAAATAAAAATAAAAGAGAAATAATACACACGTGAACTAGTTATCTTAAGTTATAACAGCATTGGTGAGTCGCTGGGTTCTCACGATAATTCAACAAAAATGGCAAGGAACAATATAAGACACCACGTAGGGATATTCCCAGATTCCTGACATTGATTGATCATCGCGAGACATTTCACCTACAGCACGCACTTACGCCCATTTAACTGTCCACTTTACTCTGTTTATTAATCGGATTTTAAAACTACTTATTTGAGTGTTCCAATCGATTGTGAATTGTACGTAGAATAACCAGGTTTGTTAATTATTGACAAAAAATAGCGAAAACTCGTATTTAGACTAAAAAGTTGTTTCATGATTTGAAACAAAAAACATATGATACTGAAAGAAATTGCATCCCTAATTAATCAAGATTTCATTCAGTCACTTACTGACCTGTATAGAGATACGAAACCGGTTAAAGATAAAATAATTGTTATTTGAGTTAACAATATTATGAAGGTCACAACGAAAATAATTACCTCCCAGTTTATTATGTTAGTTCACGACGTCAGCAGCGGACGTTAGTGATATGGCAGTAATAATTTGAACCTTCCTGCCAATAACTCACTTTCTATTTTGTCTTGTTACAGACAGTAGCTGAGCTGCAGTCTGGGAAAATGGTGACCGACACGAAAGCGTGTACGAAGCAGATATTTGTCATTGAAAGAATACGAAAAAATTTAATCTATTAGTATTCTTCATTGAACTTTTACGTCGACTAAAAACTATACGCACAGTTTACTGGTGAGTACTGCGCTTCAGCAGTGTCAGTAGCGACGTGTGGGACAAAACAGTTAATCGTTGGCAAAAAGGCCAATGTTAATGAACATGTGGGAAAATAATGTTTTGTAATTTAACACATGCTCTGTGTTGTTATACTTCTTGTATCTATTGTAGTTTCCGTGGAAATAAATAGGCGGTATTACTTTCGGAGCTTCCCCTGTATTATTGCAAAAAAAAAACAAAAAAAAACTGTAGTTCTCTACTCATTTAATGTGAGAAAACAACGGAACTATGATAAACTGCTTGTTTTTTGTTTTTTTTATAAAGTTCATATATCAAAGCTCTGTATTTAGAATGAACCAATGTAGGTATACAGAGAAAAAGGTGATAGTCAGATTTAATTGTAAACCAAAAGGATATTAGATTGGCGAGGACTGAGCTGAATTAGTTGACGACAATTTTCAGAGAGAAATTGAAGTTGAATCTACGCTATGATAGTTACTTAACCAGATCTGTTTTTAAATTTTCTACTTGGAGAAGCTTACTGTTGACCATTTAACTTAAAGTATGTTTTTACATTATCTGACACGTACCTATGCATTGTGACGATTGGGTACTGTAACTTTTGCGAAAATCCTTTAGCGTCAAAGACCAAAACTAAAATATCGTCATGATATGTCACTCTTCGTTATGCTTGAAGTATAGAAATGCGTTATACAACTTGAATATCTTCCGTCAGAAGCGGATATATTCACTAAACTTGTGAGTAAAGTGAAGCTGAAAAAGGTTTTCAATGCCAATCTTTATGGGAATACTATCCCAAACGTAAAATTGTGTATTTCTCAGATTTCAATTATTGGAAGTGTTGGGATATGCTCACTGTAAGTTTTAGTGTGGGGTTTTGAAATATAAACCCATGTGATTAGACATTTTCGATAAAGCTCATAATAACACGAATATAAGGTGTTATCTTCCAATATATAGGATGAATCTATAGCGAACGCTAATTTGCAACAGCAATCAACGTGAACATTAACTTATGTGAGTGTGCGGGTTTATTGCTTACTCTGTCATGTTTCAAGCTCTAACAAAACTCACTGGCAATTTTTTTTTTTTTTTTTTTTTTTTGGAAAACAGTGACTAATTCTTATTGAATGCGCAACTGTAGCGATGTGATTAATTATTTAGTATAACATAAAACATTTTATTTATCTATTGTTTTTGAAATCTTAACTGAGATTTAAAAAGAAATTTCTGCTTCCATCAAACTTGATCTGTATTTTAAAACAAAGCACCTTTTTTCTCTCTTTTTTTTAGCCAATTCTTCACGAGATATGTATGTTTTCTATAGGTAACTAAAGGAAAATACTTAAGTTGGGAACAACGCACTTATCAAACATTCAAAATCAATAAACTAAAGTGTCTTTATCTCCACGTAATCCAAAATGAGGCAGAAGACGCCATTTTTAAAATAAGATTCTAGAAAAAATATTCGTGTCCCTTGGTGTTATAACGAACATTTGGTTGCGAAGGAAAGGAAGAAACTTTAAATTTTTAACAGTGTGCATTCATCAAAATTCATAGTTGCTTGAAATTTGGCAAAAATTATTCATGTCTAGTTCTTCAGTTGCTGTTGGTATGGAAAGCAATTAGGTGAAAGGGTGCTGTCGGTAGGTCCAGGAGTTGACCGATTTCTTGGTTTGGTTGGCCGAAGTAGTTGGGGCCAGAGGAAAGGTCCGTGGTGGATTAGCTGTTGGTGGGGTTTGATGCACGCCTTTCTTTAAGGTTGAAATCGACACCTGTCAAGTGTTTGGTAGGATGCCGAGGTGTTGAAGCCGAATTGCCTGGTAACGTGGTGGGTTGATTCGTGCTAAGCCGCGTTGGTTGCCGAGGTTACGGCGCTAGCGACGAGGGATTACGTGTAATAGTCAGTGTTGATCGAGCGGGAGGTCTCTGCTGAATTCTGGTCGAATCGGAGATCAACGAACGAGGTCACGATGGTGACGACGAGGGAGATGTTAGAAATCACGGTGGTTGGCGTCAGGAGCCTGGCGGTGTTGAAGTGGATCTGTCGGCCGCATTCTGCATGTGAAGATGGGTGAGATAAGTGAAGCTTGGGCGAGGTCACGGTTGTGACGAGAGAAGCGATCATGACGGCTCCCAAGGGACTTTTAAAAGCAAATCTCGTAGTCTCCAGGGTCATTTTTTCGGCGAGAACGTTCGTGATTGGCTATTGTATTTTATTGCGGGGTTTTGTTTTGTGGACCGAATGTAATGCTCAGAGCCCATGTGCAGAAAACGACTTTTTATTTTGTTTTGCTGTCTTAACGTTCACATCCGAACGACATGTATGAATCAGATCTCTAATTGCAGCAGAATATAACATTGGGTTTTAACGCATGCACCAGGATAGTGTTAACTGTATCCCGCTTACTGTAGGGATGTGATGTATGTGGGACGGACCACGAGACATCATGCTGTTTTTTTTTTTTTGCTATTAAGAGGAAATGAAAATTTATTTGCTGTTTTTTATCGTCACTTTATTTGGTATAGGAAGGAAAGAAGGAAGGAGTTTAAACTCCTTCCTTCTTTCCTTCCTATACCAAATGCTACAGTGAATTTTAACTTAAGCGGAAGCCCTATTTAAAAAAAATTAAACGTAAGGGCTTCAATTCGAGGTTTTTATTAGGGCCATTAAATTAGTTGCATAGAACCAAACATTCGGCTTCTTGCTAAGAACATTTTTGAAAAATAAAAACAAAACAAAAAAACGGACTGACAATAAAACTGATATGCTCTAATAAATAATTTTGTTTGAGACACGATGCATAAAAGTTATCGTTATTTGATTTCTATTTTTAAAATCAACCAAGTGTGTGTATATGTACGTGTGCCTATGTTTAAAATTTGCTATGGAGCGAAAGTGCTCAATATCGGATACAGAGCTTTTGTAGATGAGAACTGTGAATGTAAAAATAAAAACTGCATGGTGACTGCCAGTTTCACGCCTCACGCAATTTTCAAACCATCTGACGATCATTTGAAGTGTGAAACCGACAGTCACCATACAGTTTGATTTGTCTGTCTATAGCTTTGAGTAAAGTTACTAAACTTGACACCAGTACAAAGCTATCATAATACTATGACAGAATAAAAGTCATGGAAAAATATATGAGGATTGTCCTTTTCAAAGAAAGATGATATGACATCTTCTTTAGATGTATATTCTTTAAAGTCTTTTTTTTTTCTTTCATAATAAAATTAATGTATGCCGAGTAGTATTCATTCATTATGATGAGAACTTTTCAGAACCTAGCTATTTTGCTGTTATCTCTATTTATTACTTCCCTGGCACAGGGGTTCGCTTTTGGCCAGAAGTGGAGTAAACTTCTCATTTTAGATGGGAAAAGGCGTGTGCTGCCGGAGATTCTAATCCTACGGCAGCACCTTCTTCTGTGCACTAAAAGAAGTGCGGTCGATGTAATATCGACGCCAGCGAGACAGTGGCCACGGGGACTGGGCAATTTTTGTCCTTAGCCCATGTGCATATACCTGTGTGCTGTCCACGTAAAAATCGACCCTGTGTCACATCCTGCCTTAATGGAGAGGCCGGATAATTACTAATTACTTACCCTATTTAATTTTGCGCTAAGCACAGTGATCCAAGCTAAAAAAGGACCATATTTTACTACTTTAATCTCAGATTTAATCATCCGTACCTGTTTTGGCTCTGAGTTCCGATTTTATTTATTTAAGTTAAGTATTTATTTTTCAAGGATTTATAAAAGTTTTTAAACCTCAACAAAACGCCTTGATACACAATTAAAAATCATCAAATGAAAAAAGAAATGAGTGAAATCGCACGAAAAAAATTAAAGTGAGACTGCTTTAAAAAAAATAGTCTCTTTTAAATAAATAACAAAAAAAAGTTACTATCAAAACAAAATCCAATGAATATTTATTTTCGAAGATTTTTAAAATTGAGGTGTTTTTACGCACCCCATTCCACCAAGGCAATTTTTTATATGGTGACAGTATTTTTACACGAAGTAAAAACAACTTTTTATTCAAAGCAAATATCTCCGATTCGGCGATATTGAGAAATACAGAAAAAAAATAATATAGCAGAATTTTTTCCATTCTTTCGGCTTTCGATTATCAGAAGAAAATTGAAATTTAAAGTTTACTTTTTTGTACATGTTTCTGTAGTATTCAGAAGTAATTGATATCTGTCTTCCACCCTTGTTGAGATTGGAACAGTCGACTCCACTGTAGATAAGCAGTTGATTTTTTTCCTACATGTATCGATAAAAAGAATACCCGCTCGGCCCGGTGGCTAGGATCAAAGTGTAGTATCTGCGCTTTGTGAGCTGCCGGGTCGGGTGTCTGTCGAACTCTCTGCTTGCAGAGAGGAACCCGGACGAAGCTCCGCCGAAGGGTAGTGTTTCGTTGGGGGAGGTTGACGGAACTGGCCCGCCTCGGCGGGTTTGGATGGTTATTTATTTTTGGCTGGGCCTACGGGCTCGGAGATACCCACATTAAAAAGGCCTTGTGCCACATTCGATCCCCGTGGGTGGATTGATAAATACCATCGATAAAAAGTGGAATAAAAAAAAAGCTAATCTTTTAGTTTAGTTTATTGAATTCGGGCTTTCTGTTTTCACTACACAGTTTCATTGCTTTTATATTGTGTCAAAATTACTGCCATGAAAATTGGAAATAATGAATATTGTTATTTACTCTTAGTCTTACTCTTAACATTTCAGTTGGCGACAAAATAGTTAAAGTAAAAACTAGTAAAGTAAGCCGACAAAAATCCACTGAGAATTTTAAAAACGAAAACATTAATCACAATTACATTTTGGTTATCTGCTAAATTAATAATAGCAAGTGAAGTTCATGTTGAAATTACTACTGACCAGAAATGGTTTTAAAACCATTTCTCGTGTTTGTTACTATTCTTTAAGACGGTTTCGTTTTTACACTTTTATTTTATTTCTTAGAATAAATTTTGATTTTTTTCCGATGAGTAAATAACGCAGAGTTCCTCAAAACAGGATTTAAGAATTAAATTTATCTTCAGATTTTCAGCAGATATTTTATTATTTACATTTTTTTGTACTAACACACACCTGATAATACTAAAACTCTAATCTTGTATTATCTTGCTCCAATTTAAGAGCATACTGTATCTTGAATCTCTACCGAGTACAGTGCCAAATTTCATCAAAATTATACAAGGGGTTCTTGTGCTAGGCACGTAATTCTGTTTTAACGGCATTTTTAAATAGTAAATTCAATATTTGTTTGGGATACACATTCTTATTCTTATATTAATCCGCATCTATAAAAAAAACACTTTCATATAAATTTTCCAACTATTATGCGTGTAAAAAATTATGAACATTCATAATACATTATGACAACATTATTAAATAAATGTATTTACATATGCATAACACAACATACAATTCACAAAATGTTTTCATCAAAATCCAATAAATATGTACATTAGAACATTTTTTTATAAGCAACAACTTGAAACATCAAGAGGCTATATGTGACTTGATGGTAAATATATGCACGCTGATTTGCTGCCGTTACGTATTTCGAAATAAATGCAAGGAAGAAATAAATATGTGTAATAAAAATTACATATTTTTTGAAAAATACTACACCTGTTTTATGCTAATACTCCAAATTTTCACGCAGTGCATTAACTATGAAGGCCAGTGGAAAAAAAAACTTTTACCGTCTTTAGTATAAATTATTAATTTTTATTCAAAGTACATTTTCTGGAAGAAATTTCTCATTTAATGTAAAGAAGTATTGATATCGCAAAATAATTTATTTTCATACTTTAAATCAGGATATATTTGCATTAAGGAGATTTTGGTGCTTTTGATTCGTTTTCGATCTGGAAAAAATCACTTATTAATTAATAATAGAATATATTTATTATTTTGAAAAAGACTACATCTGTTTTTAGCTATTACTCCAAATTTTCACGCAATGTGTTAACTATGAAACCCAGTGAAACAATAAACCTTCTTTTGCCATCTTTAAATACAAATTAAAATGTGTAATTAATAATATAATTGTTACCTCAGCATTCTGTATCATAACTGCTTTTAAAAGAAACCCAACGGGTTTATGGGTTGTCTGGTATATATTAAAAAGGTCGGCTCCAAGAAAAACTGCCAAAAATAAAGGCTATTACAAGTTGGAGTTACCAAAATCAAACAAGTACAATTTAAATATCTGGGAAGAATTTTAACAAAGGACAGAAAGTGCGACACAGAAATCCGAGGGCGTATTATGATAGGAAATATACCTTCCAAAAGCTAAGTATTAAGAAACAAACATTTCGTTAGAAACAAGAGTATTGGACTGTTATGTAATATCAGTATTCCTATAAGGCTGTGAATGCTGGAATCCTCACAAATGAAGAAGAAACTTGAAGCAGCAGAAATGTGGTTCTACAGAAGGATTCTGAGAATATCATGAACCGATATGTGAGTAACGATGAAGTTTTAGAAAAAATGGAAACAAAGACTCTTATACTTAACATCAGAAAGAAACAGTTGAAATTTCTAGGACAGAATGAGGAAAGAGGGTTTGGAAAATTTAATAGTCACAGGACAGACTGAAGGCAAAAGGAAAATAACGAGTAACCTTCCGAGCGAGCTTGAATGGAAAAACAGGGTTTACTTTAGGATGCCAAAATTTATTAAAAGCTATAAAGAACAGGAAGTTGTGAAGGCCATGATGACCAACGTCCTGAAATGACACAGGACACAAAAGACGTAGAAAACAAATTACGAGCTATAAAGAAAGAATTTTCAACTAATCGCTTTTGGTTTGAATAAATCCCAAAACTTTCAAATGTGTATCCACTGAAAACAAATAAACAGCAGACTCTGTAACAGGTCGTAGTCCGTCAACTCACCCATTGTCTACACAATTCTACGCCAAAAGTGACTCACTTTCCTCAGAAGTATGTGAAGCGGCTAGAGATTAACAGACTTACTGACCACTAAAATTATATCCCAGTTTGTTTTTTTTTGTTTGTTTTAAATCAATAATACGCATGTACTTTATTTTCCATCGTAAACTATGAGCAATGATATTTATTTATTGTGTATGAACCGCATATCAGACACATGCCTGTTTCTACAAACATTTCAAATGAGACTGGTTAAAAATTGAAAAGATACATCCAGAAATCAATTTCATTTACAGAGACACTTTTCTTTACAGACAAAACAAAAACTTTGTTAATAATGCAGTTTTAAATTTTTACGCAATTATTAGAAGTCAATTTTTAGTAATTATTTGTAAATAAATTTGATAAACAAATTCGCTATAAATATCGAAGAGCCTTTACGTTTTACAATTTTAAGAGAAAAATTATCAAACCCTGTGTAAAAGAAATTGATTTCTTACTTCTAGTTCTAAATACGTAATCGCTAAATAAAGTATAAATAAAAGTAGTAAATAAACACTTTTTTAAAACTTCGGTTCAGCAGTGAAAATAATTTACAACAATAACATGCTTCATGTCAGCCGAGTAAAGAGTTTTTCTCTTACAACTTGGAGGATTTAAAAAAATATGTCTAACAATAACATTCATTTACCGTTTTTACCAGACTAAGGCCCCAAAAGGTGTCTGTACTGTCTGTCACTTGGCAAAATTTTCTTATTAAGTGCATTTGTATAAAAAAGATTCCCGATATTCGATTGAAGAAATCTTTCTCTAGTCGAAATGACTACAAATTTTTCCGACTTTATATTTTTCTTCATTCTAAAATTCTTAAAGCCTGGCGGATCAATAATAAAAAAAAAATCACCACCCTGCCATCAATTCGATTCAAATATCCAAAGAAAGAAAGAATAAAGTTAAGCGGAAAGAGCAGAGAAAAATGGGAAAGAAAAGAAGTACATTCAAAATCAGTAAGTTTACTAGTTGAGAAAAGAGAAAAAAAGGAAAGAAAGATATTGATACTGACTACTCGAAGAAGACGATCGAAGAACGTTCCAATTGAAAGAAAAAAAAAAGCAACAACAAAAAGATAAAAAAAAAAAAATAGATTGTTAGGCGAAGCAGATTACCAGGAAGGCTGCGCAATGTCACCACAAAAAAGTAAAAGTAGAAATTTTATTTTTATCCAAACCCTTCCCTTCATTTTTTCCTGCAACTGAATGGAACTCACACGCTCAGTTGCCATGTTTCCCGAAACATCAATATATCGTCAAAACTTGATTTCCAAAATATAACTCGTCGTCATCATCGGAGTGGGAGTCGTACACCTTGGAACCGGCTCGTTCCTTTTAAATAAATGTCAATAATAGAATACTGCTTGTACTTTGATTGTAGCATGAGCAAGAAGCACTTCTCCACATTTCAACTGTGGTAATTCTCGACCACATCCAGACCAAAGTTATCGGATAATCAATGAAACTCCTCTCTTTCTACGAACCATTTTCAATCGCTTTCACAGTTAAAGAATCATTTCTTTCTTTTCTTCTTTCTTGCATCTGTCTCATACCCACGAACATCCAGAAGTTAACTCGAAGACCTTTCAAACAAATACCAGACTTTCAAACTTGTTAATGCTGCTGTTATTACTATTACTCATATTGCACTGACTAACGAATGTGTATAAGAGGCGTTTTCGGTTTTACGGTTTTAAGGGGAAGACTTGCAAAGAGAAAAGTACAAGGTAACCACGCGAGTGTCAGGATGGTTAGGTTTATTGACCATAGACTATGGAAAATAAAAATTCTTCATTCACACCAAAAAAAATTTTTTTCTCAGTGGCAAGACTTGTTCATTTAGGTCGGAGCTCTTTTCAGTTCATTAGAAAAGTAGAGAATAATAAAAAAAAAAAAAATAAAAAAAAAACATACAAAAAAACAGTAACTATAAAAAAAATAAAAAAAAATTTCCCCAAATAAAATAAAACTGCTGCTATATCTCTAGGGATGTTCTAAATTTAACGTTTCCCCTTCCCTTACATCCCCACTCATTTTTTTTTACAATTAGCTTGGACCGCCCCACTTTACTTCATTCTTTTGGCTTCTTTATAGACTTTTGAAAAATTCCACTGTTGTATTATTACCATTTTGCACAAATAATGGATAAAGATAAAGGCAAACTTATTAAGTTATTATTAAATTATTTTTTAATCAGAAAGTCTCTCATGAACATTAATGAATATAGTCTTTCTTCACAAACTTGTACTTGTTTATTACTTTGACTTTCTAAGGTCACGAGCACTACTTTTTTTCTTATAAATCGTAGTAGTCGCATGAAAAATGTAAACTTGAGGAATCGTCCCAGTTGTGAGTAGTTATTGCAACTGCTAAAATAATTACTTAAAATTCTAATAATGGTTATGGATAAGATAAAATGTTTTGTAATTGGTTAGTTTAGACTTTTTTTTATAAGACACGGATCAAATCTGGGTAATAATGTGTGTTTGTGTGAAGTGAATTGGTACTGTTCAAGAAAAGTTTAAATAGCTGCTGTAGTGTTACGGCTACTACTTACTACGACTGCTGCTGTAACTATTTCTTCCATTGTTGTCATCGTTGATAAAAGAACATTTAAACTTCAAATGTTGACAATATCACCATCATCCACTGGGAAACATAAAACTATTTGTGTATCTCAATAAAGAGAATGGGGGAAAAAACTAATATTAAAAGAAAAAGTGAAACTAAAATGAATCTGATTGGATAACGGCAACTCAAGGCGCCAAAAATAAATAAAACTAAAAGTAAAAGAAAGAACAACAGTTATTAATTAACAAACATTTTGGGAACAAGAATTTATGCAAAAATAAAACGGTGACTATTTCTTATAATGAAATGCTTACGTATTTTCTTCTGCTATTAATTTAATTATTTCGCCATAGAGAAACCCCCTTCCGTTCAAATATATTTAGCTTCCAATTGTAGTTCACTTGATACATAATTTAGTTTTAAAAGGCGACAATATTGTGTTGATGTCAGCAACTATGAAAGTGAAACATGTTTATTTTGAAAAATAATTAAATAACATGAGTCGAGGATCTTTAATCAGAAAAGAAAAATAATTCTACATTGTTTAAATTTTTAGGATAAACTACCTTTTTAAGCCACTTTGATTTTTAGCAATAGCAGCAGTAGTAAACACTCCGAGAAAGGAGAGAGCCGGTGTCTCATTTGATTGGCTCACAGCGCAGACAGACATGCCTGTCTCACGTGACGTTATAATAAAAGACGAAGAGATTTCCCTAGTGTGTGTGTGTGCACGCACGCACGCACGCACGCACGTGCAAGCGAGCAGGAAATAAATGGAAAGTAAATTTTATATGGCGAAAATTTATATTTCCCAGCATTTAATTACAAAATATACCTGCATATATTCAATAACGACTTGATATAAAGAAATTCAAACAAAAGAAATTTAGTTCCATTTAAAAGTGGAGGGGAAATAACTCCGTCTTTGGCAAGCTTCATTCGATTTTTATTCCATTAAAAATACCCTCACTGACAATTATGCCAGTGAGTGCTTTCACAATAAAATTGACGTTAGCCAACCGTTATTGGGAAACATTTAATTATATAATTATATGATAAATATTTAATTTGAATTTCAGTTTATAACATCTGTTTTCATTAGAAATATATACAATAACATATTTGGTGCTTTGAGACTTTATTATGCAACTCAGAGATCATCAGATAATAAATAAAAATATGATATATTTATTGATATTTATTTTTTTGAGCAACTGAGTACAGTACTCGAAATTGCAAAAAAGAAAAACAGATTTAAGAGATCATAGAAAAATAAAAAATAAACTGAAAACACTGACAAGAACAGGAAGAGATATAAGAACAATTAAAAGGGAGTAAGAAAGAAATATTGATTGACCACCAAGAAAAGATTTGAAGAGACAGGTGTTGCACATGCAAAGAGGTGAAAATATGCAGAATGTCAAGATTATTAGCCAAATAGATGAAATCAGCCAAACTATCACCTTTATGCAAACATCATAAAGAGAAACATTCAAGTGATGTGATGAAGGACATAGAAACTGATTTCTCAACAATAATTTTTATTGATGAATGTAGAGCTATATTGGATGGATCTGGTGGATGAGTTAGAGGTTGTGTCCTTCATGGAAATAGTTACTCAACACAAATTTGAAGACAAAGGAGAAGGAAATGTTTTAGGCAATGAACTTGAAAAAAAAGGGAGAAAAATCTTTTTAAAAAAACATTACAAATATTTATGTGCTTAACATTCTAACCGATAATGCAACACAGAACATCTGAAATGTGGTTTAATAAAAATGTATATATCAAGTGCTTGTTTTTATAACTTTGCTATTAATGTGTACTTGACAAGTTTAGAATACCTTGTATAGTGAACAAGAAATAACAACCCTTATTGCAAAATGTTTGAGGTTCAGAATTAATGTTTGTACTCTATTTAAATGTTTCTACAATTACTCCATTTTGTTGGCTGAGCCACTTATAAATTCTATAATCCTCTCATACACATAGAACAATATATAGCTTAAATATTAAGGATGGAAATTTACAGTCAATGGCTTAGCTTGTAAATGTTTCAGTGAGTTGCTTTGGTTGTAGTTTGCTATGTACAAATGGTTGGGAGCAGAATATAACAAAGTGAATCTATACCTGGTGTTAGATGGAATGGAAAGTAATTTGAGAAGTTGATGTAGAAGACCTAAATAGCCAAGCTATATAATTTGGATTTTACTAGCATACCAGAAGTATCCTGCAGTCTTGCTATTAGAAAAATGAAAAATATTTAATTACAATAAATTGAATTAGTACTTGGAATTATATGAGTTTGAATTCATGACTTAACGTTGTTTTAACTCGGTATCTGTCTATAGTGTACATTGTTTTAGCCTTTAGGATTGAATAAAAAGTGGTGCACCTATCCCTCACCTCAATTGCCATCAGTAAAAAGACAACTGAACTCACCCATGCTAGGTCAGATATCACCAAACCATTTCTCCTGTCTAGAAGGTGATATCACCAAATTATTTCTCTTGATCATATTATTACACACATATGCAAATTAAGTTTAACCTGATGCCTGAAAGAAACATTCTCCATATCTACAGGGCCACACTAACAGTAGTGAATATTCTTCCACAGGTATGCACCAACTCAAGTAGTTCATATTACTACCACCCTTTGCCACATACTCCACCACAGCTTGCAAGATGTTGCCAGAATATAATTTTGTCAACTGAAGAAATATCCCCCATCCTAAGAAGTTTTAATTTACAGTCTGATGATCAAATAGAATAGTTAGTGATCAGGTTTTGGAGATCAGCTTTGTCTGCAGTCCCAAGTCCAAAGTTCCCTGTTTGAACTGCTGAACAAACAGTCACCAGTCTGAGGCAGTGGTGCTTTTTTTGGGCAGTATATTGTGAATAAGCCTAACACTGAATAATTCACACAAGTTAGGTTACAGCACTGCAAAACTGGAAAAAGTTAAATTAATAACTGTAACACTTGAGAAATAAAATCTATGTCATTGTTTCTTCTCTCTGTTGTAACTAACTTTTTGGATTATTTTTTTTTAATCATTTCACTCCAAGCAAGGCAATAAAGCCACTAAGACACAAGGGGTTACTGAGTGTTAAAGAATATGAGAAAAAAACACATTACTAAGGAGAGAGAAGAATAAAACAACAACAATTAAGAAGACAACAGATAACAATGGACATTACATTTAATTTTCTTTAAGATCAGAATTGACTGGGAAACAAGAATTCAAAAGAGAGTTTCACAATCAAGAAGTGCGATAAAATAAACTGTTCGCATAGAACTTACAGTTACATCTAGCCATTTCAACTATAAAATGATGCTGTCAATCTCATACTGCACGTAAATTCATAAAGTCATAGAGGAAAGTTCATCAGAACAATTACCATGAAAGTATTTATAGAAAAGACACAGGAAAACTACATTACGGTAGTTGGAAAGTGACTAAAGGTGATATGCCAGGTCAGGATCAATAACACTTCAGATTCTTCTTTGGATTTTATCAAGAATCTCTAAATATATAGCAGGAGCACCCAACAAGATGTGACAGCAGTATTCAAACCAATATGGTAAACATATAAATATATATTCTAGCAAGAATAAGTGTCTAGCATGACACAGGGAACCAACTTTCCTTGCAGCAGACCTAGCAACTGATTTAATATAATCTTTCCACTTCATGTCAGTGGAAAATATTAGTCCAAAAGGTTACAATTAATCACTCTGCTGGAGGTTAGCATTAGTCATACTGATGGAAGGTCAAAAGGTTTCTCACAGGTCATTAAGAGAGAGAAAGCAGTTTCATTTTGGAGGTGTTAAAATTAACAAGCCATCCCTTGCCCCAGTTAACAACAATGTAGATCTTTTTTTAGAATAGATGCCAATTTGACCATATTGAACTGCTCAGACTTACTATTAAAACAGGAATAAATGGTTGTATTATGAGCATAGATACTGAGCTGAGAACTAATGTCAGCAGGAAGGTCATTGATGAAAATTAGGAACAATGTATGGCCAAGGATAAAGCCCTGGGGGATGCCTGGATTAATGCAAAAAGATCTAGAAGAGTGACTGTTCAAGACTACTTTTATTTCATTATTTGATAAGAAAGACTGAATCACTTCAAAAATCTATCCAGAAATACCATAACCTTTCAACTTGTGAAGAAAACCAATACGCCAAACCCTGTTAAATGCCTTTGAGATATCCAAAGCAACAGCCCGAGCTTCACTATTCTAATGTAAAACTTGACAGACTCTTTCATCAATAACCATTTAATGTTGTGGGTGAATAGGTTCTTTTTCTTATGCATGTCAGAAGTCACCAAAAATTATGTAGGTGATTATTCACATCATAGCAGCAGAAATTAGCCTCATGTTCACAGAGATAAATTTTTTGTTTCATGTTGGGAGTATTTTTATTATTTTAAATTTTTATTTAATTTATTTCATACAATGTTTTTATGTTTCCTCACTGGTAATGACCCCATCAAACATCTCTGCATTATTCAAACACTCAGATGAAATGTGAAGCTGACATTGATTCTATTCATCAGTCAAGATTCAAGCCATCATCTTTGAGGAAATTTTTCTCATTCCCAAATATTCTGTTAGAATTTTTGCACTGTTTCTCTACTCGTATTCAGTTTTCCTGCTATGGGGACACTCACATCATCGCATCAGAAATTAGCCTTGTCTTCATGGAGATAAAAACCTACTTGACAGGAAATAAAACATACAGAAATAATAATAAAGGCATGATAAATTTGTATGTTAATTTCATACAATTTATTATTTATGTGTACTGGTGTGTGCACTGTTGGTTGTAAATGTTTCATGGTACATGTAATGAGAGGAAGAAGTTACTTTATATTATTACATGTCATCTTACATAGAGAAGTTGGACATGCTGCCCGTATGAAGGTTCGTGGGAAAGAGATTGAATTTAACGTTTTTCAGCAGGAACAGTTTTTGTTGCATGCTGGCAGTATTTTTATTATTTGAAATTTTTATTTAATTTATTTTATATAATGTTTTTATATAATTTTTTTTATTTTATTTTATTTATAATTTTCATTATTATTATTATTTCATATTTATAATAATAATATCCCTACATCTGATCCCCACCAAATTAGCAATAAATAAAATAGTCATTGTTTTTTTGTTTTTTTATGAAATCTCCTCTCGGGGTGTGTAATTGTGGTTTTTTTATGATTGTATTTGTTGAAGTGGTTGTTTCGAAGAGTGTTCAGCAGTTTGTTTTGGTTTGTTCAGAGGGTAATTTTTTTTTATGTTTCATGCTATCATTTTGTGGTATCACTGTTTTTTTTTCTCTCTCAGTAACTACATGTGAGGAGGTGATTTTTTTGAGGAATTTTCTGTGATTAGTTATTTTCATGTCTGCTATAGTGTCCATTGTATGGAAGATTTCTTAGCTGAGTGTAATGGTCTTTCATAAAGGAGTCATATGTTCAGTTTAGTCATTCTTTAGAAAATTGCTTAATTTTTTAATTTATTTTTGGTTGCAGTAAAACTGTTAGGTTCTATTCGTGGTTTTTGTAAGTTGTAGTTGGATTCCATTGACAGCAATGGGCACATTTCTTATTCCAATTTGTAGGGCATTTATCCATTTTATTTTTTGTTTGTTTGTTTTTTAGCCATTATAGTTGTTCTTTCTATGTTGCTGCTCAATTATCCATTTGTTTGGAGATGATATAAGGTTATATGGTTTGGCAAAAATTTCACATTTTCTGAACCAGCCATTTGACAGTATTTTCATAAATTCCAGAATTTTAGCAGAAACTATGTTGTCTTGTTCTGTCAAGAGTGTATACAAATAAAAAAAATGTGGATAAAAAAGAAAAATGCTTATTTGAGTTGCAACTTTGCCTGGTTTTATTTTATGGGCAGACGCATTGGTTATCAACTGTGTGTGGAAAATATTTGTTTTGTTGTTGCCACATTGTTTTTTTTCTTTTCAAATGTTGTGGTGAATAAGATTTTTTTTTTTACGTTGGTGGTAACCAAATGATGTGGTGAATAGTATGTTTTTGTTCATCGTTGGACACCAAATGATGTAGGTAGTAGTATGTTTTTTTTTTGTACATGTCAGGGTTAACAAAATGATGTAGTTAATAGGAAGGTCTTTGGACAGTGGATATCAACAAAATAAATGATATAGTTGTTTTTTATACATGTTGGGGTTACCAAAATTTTATGGGTGAATAGGTTGTTTTTCTTATGCATGTCGGAAGTCACCAAAAACGATGTAGGTGGTTATTCACATCATAGCAGTAGAAATTAGCCTCATGTTCACAGAGATAAAAACATACTTGACAGGAAATAAAACAAAGGTTCGTGGCAAAGAGATTGAATTTAACGTCTCTTGGTGGGATGTCTGTATTTTCAGCAGGAACAGTTTTTGTTGCATGCTGGGAGTATTTTTATTATTTTGAATTATTATTTAATTTATTTTATACAACATTTTTATGTTATTGTTTTATTTTATTTATAATTTTCATTATTATTATTTTATATTTTATTTTTATTTATTTATAATAATAATATTCCTACACTATAAGTTGTACACTTAATCATTGATTTCAGTGTACCAAGGTTAACACTCTGTCTACCTTTGCACCTGTTCTTTGTGTTTTTGATTGCCCACTTCTTGTGCCATTGTGCACATCTAGTCTTTCCTTGAATTGCTTGGTCCACTCAATAACACTTGAATTCTTCATAGCATGTTGGCTATTAGCCATTTTTAACAGGGCTAACATTTCACTAGCACTTTTACCAATCTTCAGACAAAATTTGACATTAATCTGTTGTTCCAGATAACTTTTCACTTATTTTCTGTTTACAGCATAACATGAACACATACAACTTCTTTTACTATTTGTCAACAAATGACTGAACTAGTCTGCCACTGAAGAAAGTATAATTTGGAATATGATGTGCTCAAGTACAAATGTTTGACTAATTACCTCAGCAACATGCTGTGGTCAATCCGGAAATTAAATTATCATATCTCATACAAGATTTTATAGATGAAATATGATTGTTGCATTATTGGAAGCTCTGACTTAATTTGCTTGCAAGAAATATGATTAAACAGTATGACTTACATTAGTGGAACTAAAATTGCTGCATTGTAGAATCAGAAAATATATTTAAAAAATAGACACTGTTTTTTATACTAAAGGGTAATTCTATATCAAAACATCCAGGCCATGGTACAATGAAAATTAATTTAGTTTCATATTTTTTTTCTCCCAATTATACCAAAGAAATAATATTTTCCAAGATTTCAGGTTCTTAGACCAAACATTTCAGAATTTTCACCAGGGAGAGTAGGAATTCATAAAATCATGAGTTCTCCTCATAATGATTTGAAAATTTGTACCTAACCAATTTATTTTTTCAGGGATTGGAGATATCATAGTCAGAATAGTTGATTTTACAAGGACATGCCTCAAAAATAAATTTGAAATATTTTAGCAGCTGAATATCCATTCAGAATGACCTCCCTCAAAAACTGGGTGTGTAGAAATGACCAAGATCTAAGTTTTGGATATGTTCTATGTGCCATGTCCTTTCAGGATGTTATTGATCATAGATCTCCACAATTTCTGCCCCTTGTAGCTCTTAATCATTTTTCTCTTTTTGCCATCTCTCCTATACCGTTCTGCCATCCATTCACTTAATCTCACCAGATTGCTTCCCTCTGTCTCTTTTACCTTCAATCTGTCTTGTGAGTATCAAACTTTACAAACCCTTCTTTCTCATGATGTGTCAGAAACCTCAACTATGTCTAAGTTTCTTTTTTGTTGCCATTGTCTCTAGAAATTTATTGTTGCTCACATGTTCAGTGCATGGTATTCTCAGCATCCTTCTGTAGAACCACATTTCTGTAGCTTCAAATCTCTTCTTCATCTTTGTGGAGACTGTTGAGTATTCATGGACGTATAGTTCAGTACTCTTTTCTTTATGTTACTAAGACATATTAAAGGAAACATGATACAGACATATTAATCTTACTTTTTGTATATTTGAATGTAAAGGTGAGAAATCTACAAGAAATATTTTTTATTTGAAAAGCATCTGGAAAAAAACAAAAAAGTAAAACTGGAAAAAAAAAATAGACACACTTATTATGGAGGATTTTAAAAGTATTTTATTAGATCTTGTAAAGTACCAGAATGCACAGCAGGAGAAGTGGCAAAAACAACTGCTCCCTCAACAGAAAAAAATGGAAAATTTATTTCTACAAACCCAGAAGGAAAATCAAGAGAGACAGCTTGAATTTCAAAAGCAAGTTTTAGAACTGACAAGCTGTAGTAATCCCATCGAAAACCAATTTTCTTTTTTGCAAAACACCATTTGGAGCCTGATAGAGAATTTTTCATACATTCACAAGGAAGACATAACCTTTGCATCATACTTTATGAGATATGAGGACATATATACTACTGATTGTGCAAATTGGAGTAACTCGAAAAAAGTACATCTTCTGAGGAAACTTGGCACAACTGAGCACACAAAATTCATAAACTACATGCTACCCCAGAAGACTAGCGAGTTGACATTCACCGAAGCAGTGGAATTACTCATGGAACTTTTCAGTCCAAAGACATCTCTTTTCCATAAGAGATGGCAATGTCTTAATCTAACTTGGAAAGAATGGAAAGATTACACCACTTTTGCGTGGTTCTCCATGATGAGTATATCAAACAAACAAAAGCGAAACTTTTTGAAAAGGACCAGTGAACTACAGACGTTTTCTCTATATGTGACAAGGTGTTACTATACAGGGAACACGTAGTGATTCCGTCAACACACCAGAAGCGTATTTTGAAAGATTTTCATGTTGGCCATCCAGGGAGTACTAGAATGAAAATTTTGATACGTAGCTATGTCTATTGGCAAAACATGGACAAAGATATAGAAAATGCTGTCAAATCATGTAAAGGCTGAAGCACCTCCTATTAAATTCAATCCCAGGCCAAAAACAGATCTACCTTGGTTGAGAATTCACAATGACTTTGCAGGCCATCTAGAAGGATATTACTACCTCATTGTAGTCGACATTTTCTCCAAGTGCTCGAAGAACACAGATGCAAAAACCCAACTACAGAAATTACTATAAAATTTCTACATGAACTGTTCGCTAGATTCAGAGTAGTGGACACCTTAGGGTCCGATAATGGAAGTCAGTTTACATCTGGAGAATTTAGAGACTTCTGTGTAACATATCAGATTGAACACAACACTACCACTCCATACCATCCGAGGTTTAACGGACAGGCTGAGAGATTTGTGGATACTTTGAAAAGAGCTTTGAAAAAAGGTAGGGCTACACCAACTGAAAAAGCCCTTCAACAATTTCTTCAAGTATACAGAATTACACCTAATAACAAAACATCAGCTTCACAATATCCAGCCAAGGTGATGTTCGCATGCCAGATACGGTCTGTTTACGATAAATTTCTCCCAAAACAGACAAAGCCAGGAAAAACAAGCTTCATATCTCCAAGACGATATAACCCTGGAGAAAATGTTTTTTTCAAAATTTTCAAAAACAACACATCTTTTTGGGAGATGGGTACGATCGAAAAAAGAGTTGGGAACATGATATATATTATAACGGGTCCACAATTTACACATAAGAGACATCTCAATCAACTTAGGAAACACCTAACTGATGAGGCTGATAGTGGGCTTCCTGAGAAAACAGTTATGGATATCATATACGACACTTTCAATATTCCGACTCCTCTAGCTGCCCCCAAAATGTGCTGTTCTAAGAGAAAGAGGAAAGCAACTGATTTAATAGTTGTTAATCCTAAACGTAAAAGGTACTGAAACCACAAACAAATAAGTTCTCAAAGTTGTTCTACTTTGAACTTGGTAAAACAAGTCAGCCATGTTTTATATACCTAGCCATTTGTAAAAAAGGAAATGCTTGTTTTCTCTATAAATTAAACAAGTCAAGCAGAGGAAAACCACTCAAAAGTTGGTAAACTTTCTATAAAAATATTCCTCAGGATTAATTTTTGTGAAACGTTTTTACAGATACATATACAGCCTTAGAAATTTAATATAAAAAAAGGAAAAAAAATTTTTTTCTGCAGACACCTGCGGAGTTAAGATTTTTGGAAGTGGGTGTTATGGTGACCTATCTACATTAGAATGAACTCTTCCTCCTTCATAAATACTAACCTGCGAGGCTTCCTAAGCAGGCAGTTGAGACGCAGTGTAACCTGACAGCTTGGACAGACACTTCTATCTGCTGACTAATAACACTTTAATTCTGTATATATGTTCTGTTATTTCAATACACTTCTTCAACCTAGCATTTCCTTTCCGTATCTTTCTTTCTGGCCCCTAACAGGCCACAACACTATCAGCAGTTTCTTTGGATGGTTCAGACAGGTTTTTCCAGTGAATAGCTCAGTTATAGCAGAATTTATAACCTGAAACAACATTGAAACCTATAGTATTGTGTTGTTCTATGACACATGATCAGTATTCACCTTCTGCCTGTCTCTTAGATTACACTTTATATCTCTTCTACTTAACATATGCAAATAGGTACAACCCAATTACCAATCCACAATGCCTCCCTGAACCAAAGAGGTTTAATACTTTTGGTTGTTCTCAAACTTCTTCTACAACCGCCTTCCTTGAGGTTTATGTCCTGTTCTTTTTTATGGAGATCTTGATCTCTTCATCTTCTGTATATGAGTCACTCCCACTATCATTTAGAAACTCATCTTCTATTGCATTATCCTGATCTGAAGAACTCATCATTTTCTGTCAAGGTCTTCTTCCATCACAATGTCTTCTTCTTCAATGCAGGGTCATACTTGGTCAGTATATACCATTAGGTTTTTTCCTTTCTTCTATATAATGACTGTGTTATGTCCCCTTTGCATGATGAAATTAGCTCTCTCAGGAATTGCTGTTTTGTCTTTCTTATACATCTTTTCATTTGTTGAGTAAGAGTTAATGGAGATCTTATTTGTCTTCCAATTAATGCAGATGGACTTCAAAATCTGTCTGCATGTGGAATCATCCTAACAGTAACCTTGGTAAGTAACTCTACTTCGGTAAAATGCTTTTAACCTCATTTTTACTGTATTCATCATTTTTTCTACAATGTCATTAGATTGTGGGTGATATGGTGGTGTTTTGTAAGAGAAATAGCTTATCCACCTCAACCAATTACATTGATCTTCATCACAAAATTCTGGTGCATTGTCTGATATCAATGTTTTGGGATCCCATTTCTAGAAAATACCACTCTTAGTAGTTGTTTTATTTTAGTCATTTTTCTATCTTTAACTTTAACAACTTCAGGTCAATTCAAAAAGGAGAAATAGTCCCATGCCATTAATGTGTGTATGGTCCGTATGAACATGTGACCATGGTTTTGTTTCTTTAGGCCATGAATGTAGTCTCCTTTGTCAAAAATTATTTATTTCTATCCATTTTGCACATTTGTATGCATATCTATCTAAATTGTGATAATACCTTGCCCACCATGCCTCCAATTTTAATCTCCACTGCATACCCATTATCCTACAATGCACATCATCATGTACGCTTTTTAAAATATCTCTTCTTACTGTTTCTGGTGGTACTATCATATTTCCATTGCATATAACACTGTTTTCCATCGTTAATTTATGCCTTATTTCTTTATAAGGTCTTTCAGCTTTGAAACAAATACTCCACCTGTTGCATCTTGCTTAATATTGAATTTTATGGAGTTTCTGATATCAAACTTTGTAGAGATAATATGTCAGTTTCAACCCAATGTCATATTTCTTCATCTGGATTTTGATTTCTTCTTTTTGATCCTTATTAATATGATGGTGTTCTGGGCCATGGCCTCATTACAGTCCCCAAATATGATGTTGTTCAGGGTCTATCCCAGTCTGCTCGCTTGGTCAGGATCAATCCTGGTATCAGAGAACATGCCACCAGCCTACTCATCGGTCGTTGATGGCATTTGACACAGCAGCTGGTCTCTAAGTTGACCTCTTCAACTGTGACCTCTCTTACCCACGTTGTGATTTTGATCTTAAGAGAGTCAAGCCGAATTTTCACTGGGGTATCTTAACCACACTAAACCAAGGAGTTGAACATGTCCATACAAAATTGAAAAATAAAATGGACGATGCCCAAATAAGTCACAATATGATGTTTATATCAGAATAAAAAAAATTACAGTTCTTTCTTTGTTCTTTTTTTTCTTTTCCCAACCCATTCTAATAAATGGCGATGGAACGAAAATTGTGGGTAGCTTCTTTCTTTGAAGAGTGGCCAGACTGGACAACTGGATTTATCTTCAAGTACTGTGATTTGTACTTTCCAGTATGACACAAGGATTTCGTCAGAGTCTTTCTTCAGCAGATAATTAATATTATTATTCTTTTCATCAGGTTGGCAAACAGCATTATATCAGAAATCTCTTAACTCCTGGTTGCAACCTCACTGCCATTGCAACTGGCTGGCTCCAACTCCTCCGACCACCTCCGACTGTAACTCCAACAGCAACTAACCCCAACTAACTTAGGCCCACGTGAGCACTTGTATTTATGAGTGCCCCTTTCAACTGGTGTGGTGTGGATGAATAGGTGGGTTTTATGCAAATCTCCCAAAATTCAACCAGTCATTTTCTTTCATTTTCTATTTCACATTTTCAATTTTGGAAGATCCCCTCCTCCTTCGGGAAGAGCCATCATATGATATCAGCCTTTCTGACGTCATCTCCTGCCTTTATTCTGTTTACAATTATAATTTTTTTCTCAGGGAAATTTTGGCCGACAATTCTTTCAGCACATAGTCAAACTGGACATCTTTCAACAACTGACCTTAACCTCTGGCCTCTGACCCTGCACCTGTTCACTGAATCGCATTGAGTAACTTTTTGAACAAAATTCATACATCTGTTCCCATATCCTGTGAAAATAATTCTCTTTCTGACAAAAAACTAAAATCATTTTGTTTTAACCCTTTTCGTCTATATGCCATGTTAAATATTGTCACATTAAATTCTAACCTTGACAGTGCATTGACATGTGATATTGTATTTCATTTTACTTATTCAATGTCAAAATCATAAGGCATTAAATTTATGGCCCATCTTAGAATCCTAGAAGTAACTTTTGGTAGATTCTTTCTAGGGTTAAAATAAACTCTTGAGGTTTTGGTCAAACTTTAATAGGAACTTCTTACCTCATAAAAACTTTCAAGGTCTGCCTGTGCTCCAGACAATGACCAATGCCTCATTTCAATATTTGAATAATTTATTTCTGCTACCGTCAATATTCTTGAAAGGTACATTATTGGATGGCCCTTTTGTGATAAAATTGCTAACATTTCTCACTCACTCGTACACATAGTTAATGTAACCTGCTTTTTGAGATGAAAAATTTTTACAATGGGTTTTTCTGTGAGTATCTCTTTTAAATCCTTGAATACTAAGCTTTGCTTTTGAGTTCATTTGAACTCACTATTCTTTTTCCACAATTTAGCAAATGGTTCTGTATTTTGATCAGTATCTATTATAAAAATTAACCAATCCTAAAAAAAAAGATTCTAATTCTTTTTTATTAGTAGGTATAGATACCTCTGAAATTTTGTTAATTAACTTTGGATCTGGTGCAATGCCATCTTTAGTACCCTAAATATGATAATGCATCACAATCAGATTCACATTTGTCTCTGTTTATTGTTATCCCCACATTTTTTAACTTGTTTAAGGCATGTTCTGCTTTTTGTTTTAATTCATCTTTAGTGGTAGCACCAAGGCAAATATCATCTTGATAAATAATCCTATTACTGATTTCATCAGTTAACACATTTTCCATTGCTTTCTGAAAAATGGCACTTGCTGTTTTCACTCCAAAAAACATTTTCATCCATCTTAATAATTCTATGAGAGTGTTTATTAGGGTAATTTCCTTGAATGTATTGTCAATCTGTATTTTATTGTAGGCTGATTCGAAATCAATTTTCACAAAACAGTTCATGCCCTATAATTTGTGGATAGTAGTTTCGATATTGAGAATAGAAAAAGAGTCAGAGCATATTTTATGATTTCCATCGATTTTAAAATCACCAATATATTCTTAAGTCCCCATTTGCTTTTCACAAGACTACAATGTGAGAATCCCATTTATTGTCACCTGGAGGAACATGCTCCTAAATTCCCTTTTCTACCATTTTCTTTAACTTAGCAACTATCAAAGGTAGAAGGTGAATTTGTAATTTATGAGATTCAAAATAAGAGGGAGTACTATTTTCATTTAATTGTATACTCACTTTATACCCCTTTAATACTCCTGTTTTTACTTTTTCTGATTTTATGTTACTGATTAATTTTGATGTATCCACCTTTAGCACATCTATATCTAGTAGTCCATTAATTTTTTTTACATTCCACTACTGTAATGGGAATAATATCAAATCAGTCACATAGGTCACAGGTTTCAAAAGTTCCATTGAAGTATTCCAAAGTTTTTATAAAAGATCCATCAAATTGCCTCAATGACTTTTTCAATTTCAGTTTACCCATTTGTCCCCAGAAATTTCTTGGGATCAAAGTGACTTAACTCCTTTATCCACTTCCATTAGAAATGTCATGCCATTTAATTTAATTTTTTCAAAGGAACTCTTTTCCTTAAGTCTTTGTATTGAAAAAACATCATCAGTTCTCTCTTTTTCCACTTCTTCTATACTATTTTCTTTTTAAATTTGCATACAGACTGAAAATGATTTTTTCTTTGATGGTTATGGTAAATTTTTTCAAAAATGGGGAACATTTTTCTGTCAATTTCATGTTCACAGTTACAGTATTTGCATTTCTTGCATTCCTTTTTTATAGTGTACATTTCAACATTGTCCTCAGTAGAATTATATTTTTTTATCAATTCCAGCTGTTGTATAACTTCCACACATGCATGTAGAAACAAATTATTCAATTGTATTTGTTTCAATATCTGATATTTATGAAATGTATCAGCCATATATTCAATTAACTGTAATTGAATCAATTCATCCTCAATTGTCAAATCATCTTGAGTTCCAAGTTCCTCAAATTCAAAGAATCTGCTTGCTTCTCTTAACCTGTGAAGATATTGCATAATTGATTCATTTTGTTTTTGTTTAACAGACAGGAATTTTTTTTTTCTGCTATGACAAGTTTCTTTTGAGGTGGTAAACTACTTTTTATAATTTATGAAATTTCAACAAAAGTCAAATTCTCCAACTGTTTGGGGTATGCTATAACAGAAATTTGCATTATAGCTTCACAGCCTGCTGAATCTAGAAAGAGGCCAGTTATTAAATTTTTTATTTTGCTCTTGCCTGGTTGTCTTTAAATTTTTTTCCCCTAGCCTGGGCTACAAAACACTGAATCTAAGACTTGACAAATTCTGGTTTATCCAAGTGACTTAAACATCTTATTGGTAATGCCATATTGTTGTATTCTGTTGTTTTGCAATACATGATCAGTAGTCAAAATCTGCCTGTCTCTTTGTTTACTATACACTTTATATCTCTTCTACTTAACATATGCAAATAGATACGATCTTATTTAGCAATCCACTACAAAACCTTTACTTTTCAAAGACTTGGCACTTCCAAATGATATCACTCTATTCCCCTTTTACTTTTTTCTTCAAAATATTTGTGTGCAATATGTTAGGTGGGAGAAAACATTAGTTGAATAAGCCAAGTACTTATGAATGGTGATATATGAGTACATCATTTTGAATTTGTGATTTTATTTCAAAGATAAATAAGGCAAGAAAAAGTTGTTTTTTATTTCAGGTGACTTCAGAAATTACTTTTATGCATGAAAGAAAGATGCACATTATCATTGCACTACACACCCTATTTTTTAGCCACCATATATTATAGGGCCATTTTGTTAGCTTGGAAAGTAAATCAAGACTTTAACAATTTTCCATGCACCCATGGGATTTATAACCCAGATTTCTGGATTCTACACCCTCAGAATTGGACAGGTACAAAAATTAAATAGAATGAAGCATCTGAACAGAAATTACAAAGCAATTTAAAATCTATAATGGTAGATTTTTAATGGAAACTGGAAAAAAGCTAAAAATTTTGAAGGTTCACATCTTGTTAAGTACGAGGGCTTATGACCTGAAATTTTGCAGTTTGTCATGTTTTCATAGATTTTACTAACAGTATAAATATGAAAAAGTAAGTTTTATAGTGTCAGTTTCCCAATATATTGGATGTTTTAACATGAAGAATCCCTAAAGTTTATTCATTGCAAGGATTGAGAGCCACACAAGGTAGAGTGTTATTTTTAAAATTGTAATAATGAATGAAGTGTGTGATATTTTTTTTATTAATTTCACTCCTAAGCAAAGTAAAAATGCCACTAGGATGCAAGGACTTACTGGAAGTGAAAGAGAATGAGAAGGCTGAACTAAGGAAAAAGGACAATAAAAGTACAGAATTCAGAAGGAGCATAGGTAACAATTGATCCTAGACTTGAAGAGGTTTACTTGGAGTATCCTAGTTAAAAAGGTATGAATGAATGGATTTAAAACAGATCATCTGAATTGAAATATTGACAGTGTAGTGACAGGATTGCTACATTGTGCCTGTTGGAAAAAAATTACATAGTAGCAAATAAAATTTCACCCACAAGTCTACATAAATGATTTTTTAACTTGATAGAGTTACACTGGAAAGTAAAGATTGAGCAACTTCAGTGCAGGTATAGCAACATATCTTTGGTCTAATTTGACTCTTGTAAAGATAAATCATGGCAGAAAGAGTCAGATACTTCTGGAGTAACTGAATAAGCCAACCATTCTTTCCAGCATCTTTGAATCCCTAGTGGCAACATTCTTTATCTACATTTGACCAAATCTGAAAGCAAGAAGAAAAAGGGAAAGAGAAAGAATACACTTGCCTTTTTATAGACTTAAATAAGGTCTCCCAATTAATGCTTTTGGCAAAGCCAAGTGGGAAAACCCACAGCTGTTATATGTACAAAATTGGTTTGATTTTGTTTCTGCTTAATGTCCAGTCAACTACTATATGGTTATTTAAGGCCAGATAAAGATTTTGAATCATGGTTGTTTTGTGTATAGTGTGATGTTATATGTGGATCAGTGAGAGTTTTGGGTATAAGTTAGTTGGTGAAAGTTTTTTTCTTTGTAATCAGTTATTGGAGATGCTGGTTTCTAATACAAGTTATTTGCACCAGCTATTAGAGTTTGCATTGATATTTCTAGTAGGGGTATTTATGAAGTCTGAAGAGTTCTTTTTTCAGTTTTCAAAATGTATTAATAGGTAATACATAGTTTTTATATTTTAAAGAAATTTTGATTTCCTTTAAGAAGTTAAAGATATTGTTTGGTTAAGTGTTTTGAAAGTTCTTTTGCATTGTTTGCTTGATAATATTTTGTTCACAATAGACTGAGATGATGGCAACATGCTTGAGTGTGAGAGGTACTTGACATCTATTGGCGGAGTTTCATTTGTTATCATTTTAGTAGATGTAATTGTGTCAGATGTGTATGTCATATTCAGGGTTTGAATAAAACTATTTTCTCCCATCTTATTTTTCTGAAACCAGGAAGCCATTCTCCTATTGTTGGTTCCATATCATCTTTACTGAGTTCCATATTGCTTCCTATTTTCTTTTTATATGTTCTTTTATTTTGTTTCTGAAGTTTTTATGAGGTATCTTTATGTTGGTTGTTGTCACATTAAGGGTTTCTTTAGCTAATTTGTTGACTATTTCATTGACAGTATACCAACATGATTCCAGTATACCATCCAGACTCATAGGATTTTTGTGATGTAACTATTTCAGTAAAGTTTTCCAGTATGTCTAAAATGTATGAATATTTGGACTCTCCTTCTTTCAAAGATAAAAGACTTGTCAAAGGGTCTATGAATATGATGAATTTCTGATTGTTTAACGAGTTCAAGCATAATCTTAATGGTCTGTAGCTCAGCTGTAAATATAGCAGCTTGATTTGGTAGTTTAATTCCTTTGTGAGTTGTGTTTTAGTTTGTTAAACTTGCTTCTATTTATGATGTTATTTGTGGTGTTTTTGTTGTGTTAGGTCTATATGAGGTTTGTCAAATATCCATGGAGGTGATGTGGTAGTATTAATAGGAGTTATGATGTTCAAGCATATTTTTATTTGTAGGAGTGCTTATTTGATTTGGTGACCAAAAGAGGGGATTTTGATGGTTTACTGGTGTAAAAGAGTGTGTATTGTAGTTTGAAGTGTGGGATTATTTGAGTTATTTTGAAGTTTTAATGAGTATTATAGACGCATTTTTCAAACTTTAGGTGTACAGAGATTTGTTGGCTTCTTTTGTGATTTCAACACTTGTTTAACACTTTTCGATCGCTATTTCTATTCTTTCATTTATTACTATACAGACCACTATTCTCTATTTTATTCACTATATTATTTCTCTATTCAGATCACTATACGAGTTACTATTTGAGGAAGTACTATTAGTGTGAGTGATATTTAAAGGTGTCTGACACCATTATTGTTCTATGGCATACAAAGTCTCTACTACAACGAGCATTACCAAAGTGACAAGTATTCGTTGGCATCACAAAAATTAATCTCTGTTTTAACTGATTAAGCTGTTGCTTATGTTCCCACCTTTGTCTCTGTACCATGTATGTCATTTTTCCAATCCAGTTTTTTTATAATGCCATCTTCCCTGAATTATTTTCCACATTGGTACATTTTAAAAAACACTTTATCACCAAATTTAAAATATTTATTTATATTATTTTGATTAATTGATGTTCCCGTCTTCCGTTCTGGTAGTAATTTGCTAAATACGGACTTAATCTTCCTGGTGAACATCAACCCTGCAAGCGACATTCCAGACAGAGTGTTCAGGTTTGGTGTCATTCTGTAAACACTCAAAAATTGCTGTAGCATTATTTCATCTGACTCCTCTCCCTCCAATGTTTTAGTGTCCTTTTAAACCTATTGACAAACCATTCCACTTGTCCATTTGATCTTGGGTGATAAGGGGGAGTTGTAATATCTTATATGATAATGATTTGCAAAACAAAACTTAAATTCACTAGGCATGAATTGAGTCCCATTATCTGAAACAACAGAGTCAGGAACACTGAACCTTACAAAAATCTTGTGTAGGAAATTTATCATTACCATGGTAGTCAGTCTTCTACATTTCAATATTTCTGGCCAAATGGTGTAACTATTAAATACCTCAAGATAGTATGCTGCGTTTAATGGTCCTGCGAAGTCTATATGTATTCTGAACCATACCATATCCGTTTACGGACAAGGTTGAATTTTGATAGGCAGTGACCTCACTGCCAAAGCACAACCTCTGCATAATTTCACTAAATTTTCAATATCTTAAACCAATTTGGGCCAGTAAGTATAACACCTCATTAAGGATTTCATTCTAGAAATTTCCAGATGGCCTCTGGGAAATTCCTTTAGCATACATTTTTGCAATAATCCTGGTATCACAATTCTTTCTGCATACCTAAGTACATCATTACATAATAAAAATGCATTATTTCCAGTAATATTTTTTTTCCTTTAAACCTTAACTGCTTCTTCATTTTCATTATAAAGTTGTTTTTTTCTGACTTAATTCTTATTTCCACCAATGTTATGGGTAGTTCTCTTACAGTATTATATAATACATTATTATTTTCATTTTCAGCCCTTATCAATGCAATTACTGTGTCTTCAAGTGGTTCAAAGAATCTTGATAATCTGTTTGCATGACTTAATTTTTTGAATGGTAGAAATTCCATTCTATAATTATAGTTCAATTGGATAGGTCCCCAGTGCTGCAATATATTTGCTGTATGTGTGGGAACACTCTTTTTTTATCCATATATGGACAATAATGGATGGTGGTCTACCTGTAGTATGAATTCTGTGCCATGTATGAATTTGTGAAACTTTTTCATAGCAAATGATTGCCAATGCTTCCTTTTCAATCTGACTGTATTTTTTTCAGCTGCAATCAAGGATTTTGAAGCATGAGCTATTTGTTTAGATGTTCCATACTTATATTTGTGTAGTATTACTGCTCCAATACACAAATCACTTGCATCTGATGCAACTACAATCTTTAATTTAAGGTCAAAATGTGCTAGTGACAAATCCAATGTTAAGACTTTCTTGATCTCTTCAAAAGCACTTTGGCATGTATCTGTCCAATTCCATTTCACATCCTTCTTTAGCAGGTTATTCAACTGTCCTCTAAATTTGTGCATGTTTGTTATATTATATATATATATATATATATATATATATGTATTCATTATGTATATATATATATATATATATATATATATATATATTCATCCACTAATACTTGTAGAAAAGTGTCTGACAAGTCCAATTTAGAAAAAAATTAACCACCATTTAATTTGGCAAAAATTTCCTTTGGACTTGGTAATGGGTAGTTATGTTGTTTTAAACTTTCATTTAGCCCCGTTGAGAAATCAGTACATATGTGGATTTTATTATTCTTTTTTTTAACATAAACTGTTGGTGATGCCCATTCAGAATAATCTATTTTTGAGATCACACCTAATTTTTCTAGTCTGTCCAATTCATTATTAATTGGATCTAAGGCTGCAAAAGGTACACTCCTATTTGGCTTAAATCTTGGTGTTTCATTCTCTTTTAACTCAAGCTTAGCTTTTGCTTTTGTGCATGTCTATAAACCTTGTGAGAAAACTTCTGGAAAACTCTTTTTCAGTTCATTTTTTGATTTTTTAGTTGCCGTGTTAATATCAGGGGTAGCAACATTTATCTTGTTGCAAAAAGAGTTAAATGGAAGGTCCCAAAGATCAAATAATGCAATCCAGTCTGTTCCAAACAAGTTAGCAGTATTCTTTAATACAAACACCACTGCTTTTTTGGTTTTTCAACATTACAGCTGAATTCACCCAAAAGATTCAATCTCTTTCCTGAGACTCCATGCGCAACTTTATCAGACATCAATAAACTGGGTTTACCCATTTTTCTCCATGTCCGTTCATTTATGATATTAATATCAGATCCTGTATCTAGTTGCAATTTTATTTTTACTTTGTTAATTTGCACAAAAACACATTTCCTCTTTTGAGATGTCTTGTTAATTTCCTTTTTAGATTTATTATCATTACTCCATGTATTTATCATATTTACAGACATTTTATTTTTTCTCCATATTTTGTATCTGCAACACATACTTTTGAGTCCTAATCTCACACATTCATAACATTTTTTGTTCTTGAAGAAACAATTACTTTTAAAATGCTTACCTCCACAACCATGACAAGTATTAGGTATTGAGAGGGATTTATCATTTTTTATCTTCTGTTCTGTTTAGAGTTTAAAAACGTTTATAGTTTTTTCATTTAGATAGTCGGACACTATGTACTTGTGAATTGCCTTTTTCCTCACTCCTTTCCCTTGCAGTTATCACCATGACCCTGTTTCATAGAAATACAGGCCTACAAGCTACATCTATTTTCCTCATCACCATCACCATCACCTCTGCATATCCAACTCGCTATAAGCATTCCCTTCAAGTCATCACTGTGACCCCATTTCGTAGAAACACAGGTATACCAGCTACTCCAATCCCTTGTCACTTCAGCAACCAATGCACCCTACCATGTATTGACCCTCCACCATGAGCTCAATTGACCAACATGTGTGTCAGACCGACCAAACAACTATATCCTGTGACCTTGGTCAAACCAACACAAGAAATCAGTCAACTCCAAGCACTAACCTTACACCTAATCACCTTCTTGACAATAAGCAACCGAAATTGACATTTCACCAATTTTCCAACAACACTGTAAAATATCTTATATATTAAACAATTACACATTGTTTAAAAAAATCTAATCGTCATTATTCCTTTTGCAACCAATTACTTATTATAACAATGGCAACAGCAGCAAGGCCAAAGTGATATTTATATAGAACACAATACTTTAATAGAAAAATAGAAATATGTTCAAAAAATAATTAAAAATCATCCAAAAGAAACTAAAATAAAAGTATGCATTCTTGTTATTAAAAGACTTTGAATAAGTTCTTGCTGTTTTTCAACAGATGGCATTACCAGAACTGTGTGTGTGTAGTTTTATATAGTAACATATCTATAAGGAAGTATTATAAACAAGCTTGAAATTCAGTGTATGTCATTTTGTCAAAGTATAAACAACTTTGTTTTTCATAGCGTTAAACATGTCAGATTTTGTGCCAAAGAAAATGTATTTGTGGGGAATTTTACTGCACTATTTTATTCAAAAGAAATCTGCAGCTAAAGCACACAAAATTCTTGTTGAGACTTATGGTGACCATGCTCTGTCAGAAACAACATGCAGAGATTGGTTTAGACACTTCAAAAATAATGATTTTGATGTTGAAGATAAAGAATGCTCTGGCACACCAAAAAAGTTTGAAGATGAAGAATTGGAGGCATTACTTCATGAAGATTCATGTCAGGCACAAGTTGAACTTGCAGAATCATTAAGAGTTGATCACACAACAGATTCAAAACATTTGAAAGCATTAGGAATGATTCAAATGCAAGGACATTGGGTGCTGTACGAGTTGAAGTCGAGAGGCATCGAAATGTGTCTTGTCACATGTGAACAGCTGCTTCTATAAATGCCCATATTAATTTGAGTAATTGTAGCATGTGAAATAACCATAATAATTATTGACATATATTCAGTTACATATAATTCAGTGATAAAAATTATTTAAAAATATAAGAAAAGAATATAGTACAAGCATTACACAAAAAATTATTTCTGATTTATAATTTGCTTATTTATGTTATACTCCATTGCAATTAGATCTCTTTCTGATACATTCTTCATGCTGGCTGGATATGAATGCCATGAAGGCAGAGAATGAAATAACAAAAGACGTTTTCTGCACATTAGACTCCATGCTTCACATCCAGTCTATGAAGCAAGCTCCAGCAGTGGCCAATCACAAATATTCCACTGGAGAGAGAGATGACTCTCGGGACTACCAGACTCACTTAAAAGCAGCCTGGCCATCATTTAAGGCACTGCTGCTGCTACTGCTGGCACATTCACCTTCATCGCCAAAATTCAACATAACTGCACCTCTTAACAACCATTACCACTCCCAGGCTTGACTAAACACCTCGGCTATTGATTCGAAAACATCTCAATTTCACCCAGCTACAAAACTTCATTGTTGACTACGTTGTCACCTCATTAAATACTGACATGATAACATCTCTATGTTGACACCACCAAGCTACAAGCTTTATTTGTCACCAGTGCTGTCACCTTGGCAAATCCAACTCCACAAACAAGTGACTGACTCCACAAGCAGTGACTGTAACTCTGCGAAACAAGTGACTCCCACTCTGCAATCAAGCTACTACTGCAAGCAGAAATTCTTGCTTCGCAAGGAAGCAACTCTAACTCCATAACCAAGCTACCACCACAAGCAACAACTCCAGCTCTGCAAGGAAGAAGGAAGCAACTCCAATTCTTCAAGGATGCAACCCACTCAACCCACTAATGTGACAACAATACACAACAGGTCTACCAACCAATGAGATAACTTACCACCTTGATCAACCAAATGTGTGCCAGCAACCTTGGCCAGGCCAGCACCAGAAATAGGTCAACTCCTGGCACTATGCTTACAATAAATTACTATCCTGATGATCGCCTACTGAAACTGACATTTCACCTAGCTTTGACATATCTGTATGATATACTACCTTCCACTGAGACCTCAATCAACCAACATGGGCACTAACCACATCCTGTGACCTCACATCAAACCCACACAAGAATTGTGTCAACTCCCAGCACTGCCCTTACACCTGACTGCTATTTTGGTGACCGGCAACTGAAATGGACATTCCACACACACTTCAATGTCTCTGTACTCTCTACCAACAATAAACATTGTTCAAAATTTAACCCTCTTTATTCCTTTCTCTTGCTACCAAATGCTTAATATAACATTTAGTTGCAGCATATATATATATTTTTAATCAATTCACTCCAGTCAAGGGGATAATACCACTAAGATGCAGCTGGCTACTGGGAGTGAAAGAGAATGAGAAGACATTAGAAGAAGAAACCTGAAACCCAATCCTAAACAGGGAACAAGGGATAAACCTCTACATCTATCCAAAAGATCAGGATAGGAGTCTGGACCAGGTGATAGAGGTAGTGGCAGCCATGAGATGCAGATAAAATTTAATAATGTTTGACAATGGAATGATTGTTAGTGATGTTTGACAATGGAATGATTGTTAGTGTGTCTGAGTTAGTGATTGCTCTAGGTTTTTCTTAGACGTAGTAAATGTCTACAAGGAGTATATGAATTCTGAACAGATAACGGTGCTATGTAAAAAGAGCAGGTATCCACATGACACAAGAATGGGACTACTAGTGAGTGACAAGTATAGTAATCATCTAACAAAAGAGAACATTGCACCAAATCACATTCCAATTAAAGGCTAGTACTACTTGATGCAGTGTACAGAATACATTGGCTTGCATAGGTCTTTGTAACTGTCAATTAACAAGGGTATCATTATTGACACCATATCATGAGTTATGCTGGACCATAAGTGAAACTGCAATCTGTTTTGACAGGTATGACATACACAGATTTTGTTGCAGACAATTTACACCTCTTTATGCTTACTGTGTTTCCTGATGGTGAGAGTTTGTTCCATATGTGGGTGACACAAAACTTGTTCCGGGAACACTTGGCTGATTTTGCATTCCATTGGCTTACTAAATCTAAAGCCATGATTGGGAGATGTTGCAGACCTCACTAAATTTCCTGCAACTACATCCAGTAAATACAAATTGGTTATGGACAGTTCAGGAATATACTTGGATAAATATACCCATGCAACTAACACATTGTAGATTGCATGTTACACAGCTGCCAGTATTCAGGCAAAGGGAGGAGCTACTCCTTATTAAGTAGCTGTCTCTAAATTTTTTGTACTGCAGAATAGCTGACAACTAAACATCAACAATTATTTAATTAATTCAAAATGTAATGAAAATAATAGTAGACAAAGAATAGCAATATGCCATATACAGATAGCTACCATGAAAAATATTTAGAAAAACAGAAACTATATGAAATGTTTCTGATGATATCAATAGTGAAGAAATTTTACTAATTACTTTTTATTTCTTGTTTCTTTTATGCCTATTGAATTTTCCAAATATGATCTGAATGAAGGCAAAATCAGGATATATATATAAATTCATATCAATTAAACAATACATCAATTTTAATTTATTTATAGTTAGGAAATCACTGATGTCTGTTTAACACTGATCATACTGATTTACTCAAGTAATGTCACCTTAACAAACTTTGAATACACATTTGTAGCTGAAAACCTGAGTGATGAGTAGGAATCATTATGACAAATTCACTGAGAAAAAAGTAAACTTCTTTACAAATATCAATATTGATAATGCTGGCTATATGTCTACAATATATCAGATTTTATTATGCAATTGAATGTTTCCCAATAAAATTGATATTAACCTACTGATGATAGTAAAAGTTCTAGGATACTGTAATATAGCAACAACTCATAGAAACTTTATTTGACAAAATCAGCTTTAGCGCTGAAAATGTTAATTTTATCATAGTGGATTGTTACAAGTGAGAGGGGAGATGGGATGTGCTTATTTTATTACTACAGATATATTTATGAGCAATATGTCAAGTGAGTTTCAGCTTATACCTATCCTTATTTAAATATTCATAATAACTTGTTTGGGGTTAGTGAGGTTTTATTATGCTAACAAACTAAGTGCAATGAAAATGTTTATTTATAAATAAATCCAAAAGATACAGAACCACAGAAGCATATTAACAAAATATTCCATGTACTTGAATAAATTATTCTTTGCAACACAAACCTCTTCAAATATTTTCTTTCAGGTCAATCTACTTTATTTCGCTTTTAAATCTGCTCAGATCTCTTTGTGACAATCTTGAAGCCAGCTTTTTTCCCTGTTCTTATCTTGCCAATGTTTTCAATTTCTTTTTTGATTGTTCTATCATGTAGAACTTGTTTGCAATTTCTAATGTTGTGTTCATATCACTTAATAATTTTACAACATGTTGTTTCCCTTTTAAGATTATATCTTTCTTGTGACATGTGGCAAACTTTATATATTTGAAATTAAGAAAACAAATATCAGTATTTGTCCTATATATTAGTACATATACATAATATCCAATGGCAATAGCACAACTCAGAGTTTCATGCAAATTTGCAGTCTTCAGTCTGAAAACTAAGGGAGACGAACATGACCGACAAATACAGGCCAGCCTAGATATAAAATCCCTCTACACCAATGTTCCAGTTGAAAAATGCCTAAATCTCTTTAAAAAGCATCTAACAGAAACAAAGATAAAGCTCTCTCTACCACCAGCTAAAATAATAAAAATCTACCATCTCATCACCAATCAATGCTACTTCACATTTAATAATGTTACATACAAAAATTTGGATTACCAATGGGATCACCTCTCAGTGGAGTGATGGCATGTATCTTAAAATTTCTCGAATCCAGTCCTTTCCAAAATACTTTACCCAAACAATCAACATACTTTCATTATGTTGATGTTGCTCCACTTATATATCCTTGTGATACTGATTTACCTGACCTAGTAGATCAACTAAACAAAGTCAAACACACAATAGAATTTACATATGAAATGGAAGAATACAATTCCTTACCCTTCCTAGATATCAAGCTACACTGTGTTAACAATAGTTTAAAACTCGGTGTCCACCGGAAATCAACTAACAAAAACAATCTAATAATTTTTTTTTCCTATCATAATGACAAAATAAAATCTGGCATAATCATCAGATTCTTCCTAAGTGCTCTAGATATACAGCTTGTGTTATTTACACAAAGAAGAGAAATACATTAAAAACAATTTCAAACTTTTCCAGTACCCTAATTATTTTATATTCAGTGCAAAACAAAAGACACATAAATTATTCCAAAACAAAAAAAAAAAAAAAACAGCCACCCCAGATAAACCCAATGAATCAAAAAAATATATTATCCTGCCTACTAATTGTATCACATCTACAATCGAAAAGAGTGTATCTAAACTCAACATAACTACAAACAAAACAATAAAAAGACCGAGTCAGTATTAAGCAAAACAATAAGCTAAAATCTGAAGGAGGAGTTTACTCCATCACCTGTAATAATTGTCATAAAAAATACATAGGAGACATTTCAAGGAATCTAAATAAAAGATTATATGAACACAAAAGGGACATTTTACAAAATAATAAATCAAATGTGTTGGTTGCCCACTGTAACGAGACTGACCACAACTTTGACATAAAAAATGCTACTCTGATCAAAGGAGAAAATTATTTACTAAAACATAAATGTCTAGAGAGTGCTTAATTGCAAAATCATCCACAGTAAATTTGTGCCCTGGCTCTTACCACATTTTACCATTCCTGGCAGATCTTTTAATATCACAGTGTGGAATACTGACTTACAAAAGTGATGGAAAGAAAAAGAAAAAAGACTCTAATTAACTGATAAAAAAAATTCTAGAATTCCCAGCACCTCTCTCCCATGCACATATATAATCCTGCCAATATAACATGTTTAGTCTGTTGAAGTCCTGAAGGATCAAATGTGTCACAAGTAAACCTTTTCTATTTTGTCATATATATATGAATATATATGGTGGACTCTCCTGTCATATTCGATGTATCAGTGTCAAGCAGCTCAGTTCCTGGGAATCGACAGCCCAGACACCAGGACATATGATTTGATTATAGTGGTGAAGGCTTTGTGCAAAACCAACTACAGTTTTTGAAGGGCCGAGTACAGAGACCTGGTGCACTACGTGCCACAAGGTCCCCAAGTGACCTTCCGCAGGTTTTGAATTCAGAATTGTCCTTCTCCTAGACCAGTTGCCATCCAAGGCTATAAAACCGTGTCTTTCCTGCTATTTACCCATAGCTGGAGGGAAAAGAAGGGGATTAATACCTTTCCCAAGGGTATTAACATGTAAGTGAATGTAATGGATTCGACTGGAATTTGAACTTGGCTCTCTGATTCCTCAATCTGAGCTGTTATCCACTAATCCACTGTGCCTCCTCGTACATGTATGTTTATAATATGATAACCATTGTGTTGCATAATAAAATCTTACACCATTAAAAATGTTATTTCTAAAACAAAAGATATAATCTAAAATTCACATATATTTCTCATATAAGTATATCCTGAGAATTTTATCAACATTAGTAGGTTAATAACAATTTTATTTTGAAAATTTACTTATGTAATAAAATCTAACATAGTGTACATAATGTTTACCTGGCATTATTATTTTTATTTTACTTCCAAGTCTGTTATATAAATAGTGAATTTTTTGTTAGATAATTTCTGTTGTGTATAGGTACCATTTTATCAAAAATTTGCATGCTGTATCATATGCTTTTTTTTTTTTTAAATTGAGGTTAATTTGAATGAATATCTTTAATGTCAAAATTATAATGTGAATGCCGATAATTAACATTCAATCAATTTCTAACTTCACTAAAAGTAGATCATTATTAAAAGTTTGGTAACGGAATTCAGAGAAATTAATTATATACCATGTGAGTAAACCTCATGGTTTTATGCAGTATAAAACAAATTACTCTGACCTTATAAAAAATAATAACCCACTTTAATAACCTTCAAAATGTAAACATCATTTCATTATAGGTTGAGGATATTTAAAAAAAACTTTCATTTACCATTTGCAAAGACTGTGGCACATGCCCACCTACCTCATAAACAAATTATTGATGTGTATTAGGTTGGTGCAAAAATAATGTCGTTTTTTGACGTTAAAAAATATGTCAAAAAACGACATTATTACGTCATTATTTTTGCACCAACCTAATAAAATGTAGAAATATTAATTCGAAAGAAAATAACATACTAAGTAAAATTAGATATTAACATCCCACCATATACAATGTAATTAGTGCAGTATGTAGTCTTATTGAATATAACATTAATCAGCTTTAAAAAAAATAAAATACTTGACATTAGGATTTACACTTGCATTTCTAATATAAAACTTTAATAATTGAGAGACAAGATGTGCAATTTAGTGCAACATATATTGCCATGGAATGAGGAATTGGTGATTCAAGTTCAAATTGCAGGCTAATCTATTGCATTCAGTTTTGCACAAATAACATTTGGAAAGACCTGAATTTATTTCTTCTTTTCCCACATCTATAGCAGAGTAGGCTGGGCTCTCTAGCCTTGGGTGACAACCAGTCCAAGGATAACTGTGAATCTCAAAACCATGGAGAAGGCAATTGAAATTGTTGTGGATCTAAGAAGGTTGCGTGAATGTTTTAAATGTTTCACTGAAAATGAATCATGCTACATCCACAAACATAATTTTAAGTAAAAAATCAAATAGTAACGATATTTAATTATGACAAAAAGGATATGTTTGGAACAACAAATAAGTTTTTTATATGCAGAATATTACAATTTTGTTTTGTAAAGATGTGTGCGAAAGCTTTATCAGAGTATTTTTAAAGAGAAAAGTTCTTGTTGCAGGTTTGGAAATGTTTCTTATGTTTGTAATCTAGTTTGTATGGAAAATTTTGTATGTACATGCATGTGTGTGTGAATATGTTTTCATAAGCGTCTGACCTCACATAGTCAAGACGTGAATTCTTTAAGGTTACATTTTCATAGATGAATGAAATCAAGAAAGAGGGAGAGAACAAACTCATGTCTGGTATTTATAATTAATGTAACCACATGACAGGCTCCTGGAAAAAGAAGTGGGAAAACTTGACTTGGTCACGCGCTGGAAAAAGACTTGTATGTGAGTGGATTGCAACACCCACTTGTGTGTTTATTGACCAATTAGAAGCTGAGATTTCCTGAAAATATGTATGAAGCTGGGTAAGCTTTTTGATCCACTTTTTGCACAGATTTGTACAAAATTCAACATTGATAAGAAAGTGGTATCGGGATGCTAAAAAACCACTTCTTTCTCTTTCCCAAGAATGCTTAGCATTCACAGTTAATAAAATGAAATTGTGGAGAGTCTTGATCACTTATGCCATAAAGAGACAGTATTAAAAAATGCATTTAAGCACCACTTTTCATGCAACAAAATACAATTAAAAAGATTTGATATATTAGCAAAACCCAATAAAGGAAATACACAAGTCCAATACCCAATACCTACAACATCATACAAACTAAACAAGTCTTTTCCAGACACAGCTAATTGCAGAATCACAACCTGCTATTTTGTTATATCGAAACACTGCTGTATATATCAATTGTCTAAGGTTTAAGAGATTTGAAAACAGATTTAAATCAAATAAACAGTTCTTGGATAGTGATACTTGGATTTTATCAATAAAGAATAATGTCATAAGATATTTTATGACCTGATACACGTATGGATTTCAAATATTAAGCTGTTTTTATCAATGCTTTTGCCTGAAATAAAGACATACATTTTGTATAGCTAACATTGTTCTATGCATTCACTTAATAAAATTCTTATTTTAAAACACATTTATTTTAGAAAATATCACTTAGATACAAACTATACTATTAATAAACCATCCTAAATTCTGCTTTTGTCATATTTAATAATTTTATTAATTTGCTACATAATAGGAGTAGATAAGTTCACCTAGTACCTGGTTCATGCTCCTCTCCATTTTTTTTTTTTAACAAGAGTAGATGTTTATCCCTTGTTTCCTGTTCAGGATTGAGTTTCTGGTTCTTTCTAAAGTCTTCACATTCTCTTTAACTCTCAGTAATCCCTTGTGACAATGGTATTATCACCTTGGTTAGAATGAAATAAAAACAAAATTATCTTAAATTTCCCAAATATATGTAAAAGTCATCCTTTAAAAGAAAAAACATGTTAAATTTTCTAAAATTTTATTTTATTTGGTTTGAGTTCAACCTATACATTTTTATTGCAAATTTTATTGACACTGACCAGTTGAGGAAGAGATTAATACAACTCCCTGTGATGTTCTTTTATGTGCCGTGTCCCTTCAAGACATAGGCGATCATGGCTCTCCACTTCCCTCATCCCTTGTAGTTCTCAATATGTTTTGTACTTTTGCAACTTCTCCCAGACCCTGTTCTACCATCCACTTGCTTAAGTCCGCTAGGTATGTCAGGCATTACTTTCCCTTGCCTCTCTTCCTCTCTATTCGCCTTGTGAGTATCAGATTTTCCAAGACTTTCTCATTACGTGTCTTAGAAATGTCAGCTGCCTCTTCCTGATGCTAAGTATAAGTTTCTTCTTTGTTTGCATCCTCTCCAAAACCTCATCGTTGCTCACATGTTTGGTCCATGGTATCCTTAGCATCCTTCTGTAAAACCATACCTCTGTTGCTTCAAGTCTCTTCTTCATCTCTGAGGAGCTTGTCCAAAATTCATTGCCATAAAGGCGGACAGATGTCACATAGCAGTTCAATACTCTTTTCTTTGTTACCAAAGAAATGCTCCTGACTTGTAATACTCTGACTGGCTGTTGGAATGCATCTTTAGTCACCCTAATACGTCTTCAGATCTCAGCACTGCATTTACTGTCCTCTGTCAGAACACTTCCTAGATGTTTAAATTTCCACACCTGCTTGATTTTTAGTGTCCCTGACCTGTAAATTGCATTTTAGACTCATCTTTTTGCTGATGGGCATGCATTCTGTCTTCTTGTAATTTATGCTTAGTCCCTTCTTCTCGATCTCCTTCACTATCTTCTGGAGGAAGTTTTGTAGTTTCCTTTCCATATCTGCTGTCAGTACTGTGTCATCTGCATATCTTATGTTGTTAAGATTGTGGCTGCCAATGATGAATTAAGGTAGGATTTCTAGTTCTCTCAGAATTGCCTTGTTGAATAGATTGAATAAGTCTGGTGAGAAGACACATCCTTGCCTTATGTCTCTTTCTATTTTTCTATATCTGATGAACTCATTTTCTATTCATATGCAGGCTGTTTGCTGCCATTGATGACCCATGACATGTTGATCATTTTTAAAGAAACCCATATTATCACTTTATATCTGTCAAGTATCTTCTATTCAATCATTACTTATGAATATCATAAATGGAGGGCTTATTATATAATCCATCCTGACCTGGCTTCTTATCTTCAGCCACTTTCTCACCAGAGTGATGTGACATTTTTAATCATTTCCCGCCAAGCAAAGGGATAATACCACTAGGATGCAGGGATTATAGGAAGTGAAAGAGAATTTAGTGAGAAGAGGTGAGAAAAGGACAATAAAGAAACATGGTTCAGGAAGACAGAAGATGGTGATTGACATTGCATTGAAATTTCTGAAGATTGTAGTTAGCCGGAAAGCAAAAATTTGAAGGGAATTCCACAGGTGAAAAGTGTGAGAAAAGAAACAATTAGAATAGAACATACAGTTGTAGCGAGCTAGTTCAACAATAAAATTGTGAGACCTAGTTGCCAATCTAATACCACACTTAAATTCATGTGCTCCAGGAACTAGGGAAAAAAGTTACCATGAAAATATTTATAGAAAAGACAAAGGGAAGCCATGTCATGACTAAGAAAGTGACTAAAGTCTAGATGCCAGGTCAGGATCAACCACATTACAGGCCCTTTGAATTTTGTCAAGAATCTCAAGTTATACTACAGAAACACTTGACCAGTTATGGTAGTATTATTTAGTGCATGGTTAAATGGTAGATTTCTAAACATACATGATGGATTCTGATGAGAAAAATTTTCTGGTACAACACAGTGAGCCAACTTTCCTCATAGTACATGTAGCAATTTAGTCAATATAGTCACTCCACTGGAAAACGTGCACTCAAGATGTAGAGTGTTGCTTTTCTGGAGTCTAGCTTCAGCCATGCTGATGGCAGACAGAAAAGGTTCCCTGTGGTGATTAAATAAAAGTAGTTTTGTTATGGAGGCATTAAAATTTACAAGCCATTTCTTGCCCCCCATTAACTACTGATTGGAGATGCTTTACAGATGTAAGTTTTACTTTGTTGGCTCTGTTGGACTTGCTACTAAGACAGGAATAAATGTTTGTGACATCTGCATAAATACCTAGTTGGGAACTGATGAGATTGGGAACGTTCTTTCCTATCCCTTGTAGCTCTTAGCAATGCTGTCTTCTTAGTATCCTTCCCAAACACTGTTCTGCCATCTATTTAGATAAGTTAGTCAGTTAGGTCGCTTGCTGTCTCTCCCCATCCTTTTTGCCTGCAATACATCTTGTGAGTGTCAAATTTTCAATTAAATTTTTCTTTCTTATGAGTCCTAGAAATTTCATCTCTTTAAGATTCTGAGTATAAATTTCTTTTTTGCTTCCATTTCCTTTAAGATTGCTGTGTTCCTTACTTGCTACATGTTTTCAGCATCTTTTTGTAGAACCACATTTCTCTTGCTTCATCTGTGAGAATATTGTCCAGTATTCAATCTCATATAGGGTGTTTCATATTACACAACAGTTCAGCATTCATTTTTTCTAAAAAATTTCCTCTTTCTTAATACTTTGAGCATCTTTTGCTGTTACGATGCACCTTCAGATTTTGGTGTTACACTTTCAATCATCTGTTAAAACAATTTCTAGATAGCTAAATTTCTGTACTTGCTTTCTTTTGATATTGCAAATTTCAAGCTTGCATCTTGGGTTTTTCCTCTTGCTAACAACTATACATTCTATTTTATAATTGATAAACTTTAACCGAAATTAGTCCCTTCAAAAAATTTGAGGGCCTATCTTTCCTTTTTCATGAAAGATTTCTAAAAAAAAAATCAATGTAATCATGTAATAGTTCTCAGATGAATCTTACAATTATTACTTAAATAAAATTTTTTAGATTTTCTTAATGATAATTTTTTATTAAGAAATAATTGTTAATTCTTGGTTAAAACTAAGTTGGAGATAATGAATACAAAGAAATAATTTAAAGGCTTGCTGATTGATGCAAACATTCATGATTCACTTTAAATAGAGAGCTTATTATTGATGCATAAAAGAAGTATTAAAAATTTAGATGTAAAATAAAATGTGTGAAGAGGTCTTGTCAAAGCTTGAAATGCTCAAATAAGTGGTAATATAAATACTGACCATATCGCAGCCAGTTTACAAAAGAATATTTGTATTGATTACAAACAAAATGTAATTTTATGGGTGTAAGAGTATTATAATTATTAAATATTTCCAAGTAACATTTTTAAAATTTACAGTTATTTAATTCTAATAATTTTGAAAACTCTTGAAATATAATTTGCAGTTATATGCCAGTAAATCAATAAGTTCATAAATTAATGATGAAAAATTATTTTTCATTAAATAAATCTAACTCAATAAATAAATATTCAGTACTGCCAATATAAATTCATTATAATTTTTCTTATCAATTCCCTTAATCCAGTGGTGAATATTTATCACATAGGTCAAAAATTATACTGTGGAATTTTCACATGAAATTAATCTAATGACTTTGTGTCTAGCTATGGACTTATTGATACATAATCATAATATAAAGGTTGTTGATTACTTTAAACTCATCATTTGAATATACTTTTTATGTTTGTTAGGTTATAAAAATATCTGTAGTTCAAGCAAAACTAATTTTACTTAAAAGTTCAGAATTATTACAACAATGTGCCATAAGCTGAAATTCATGTACATCTACAGACACTTATAATTCTGCATATTTTTATCCCTAAAATACACTGAGCATTTTAGATCTTCATTATGGCATGAAATATGCATTTATGTATATACTTAAATGTATGATTTGCTTAATTAGTTTTATATGGAAAAAGTGTTGATGCATTTCAACATTTAACTATATTTCATTTCAACTAAAGATATTTGCTAAGCATAGAAAAGAGAGAAATTAAAATTAATTTTGTTTGGTTACAAAAATATAATGAGAATTCCATCCTAGAAAGCAATGAGGAAGTTTTAAAAAAAATGCAACAAAAGGAACACTTACTCAGAATCAGAAAGTGACAGCTGAAATTTCTTGGATACAAAATGAGAAAGGAGGGCATGGAAAACTTAGCCCTTACAAGGCATATCAAAGGCAAGAGAGATGGGAGAAGGAAGCGATCCACCTACCTGACGAGATTATGTGAGTGAATGGTGGAACGGGGGTGGAAAGAAACACTGATAAAGGCCGCTAGGAATAGAAAGTTGTGGAGAGCCATGATCACAGGAACACAGCATAAAGATCATTATTGCAGAAAGATATACATTCAAGGGAAGTAATTATGTTTTGAATAAGCTAGAGTTCTAGAACTTGACTAAAATAGGTCAATGAAAATTTTATTTAAGTTAAAAGAATGATTTGCAGTATCTTTCAAGAACTAATTTCTATGGAATGAAAATCATTTGTATTTATATTCATGTCTCAAATATATATCGAAAGTATATTTAAAATAAAAAATAATTTATAATTGTTATCTGGTATAATTACAGAAGTGAATACAACATTTTTTAAATGAATATTTCTTATTTTACAATATGCAACAGAAATTTAATATGAAATTTAAAATGAAATAAAATTTTAAAAATTACATCATAAAATTATAATTTATCTTCATTCTGTCTGAATTTCTCAGATGAGGAGTAATTATTTACACTATTTACATTCGGACGATTATCCTCACATCAACAACAAAGATGAGGATAATAGTTCGAATGTATATAGTATAAATAATTATCTTTATTAATTTATTTTCGATTACAAATAAAATGAAAATGAAAATTTTCCAATTCACTAATTTTTCTAATCCCCAAAAGCTGTTAAAGATATAAATTTTTTTTTTTACTATTTTTGCTACATAAGTCTCTCCATTTGCATTGATAATATTTTAATGAAAAATTAATAAGTCATATTTTACATATTAGACAAGAATCTACACTTTCACTTTCAAATTTCTTATTCCACTTACAAACTATTATCTTTACTGGAAAATATATAGAGTGACTGTTCTCTTTCTAATCTTTAAGAATATTGAATGGTATAGGATCAGCTTAGATTTAAATACCCAAACTAATATTGTAAGCATTAATTGTTTACTTTGCATTGAAAATTGTTTCTATGGTAGCACTTATCAGTTCTTCAAAAAGTAATTTATTTTTCCTTATTGCTTTCCTGATAGCTATAATCTCCAAATATTCAAATGCAATGTCAACTGACATCTCCAGATGTCTTGATCTATTCCCTATCCTTCTCTTCATTCTCTTCATCCTTTCCTCTATCACACCTCTTTACTCTTGCTTCCACTCTCTGTAACCCCTTGCATGCTAGTGGCACTCCTACCTCACCTAATGCAACATATCCAAATATTTTTCTGAATTGTTTTACTCATGTCATTCTAATTAAAATAAAATCTATATTTTTGTCACTTAAAAACATCTTAATTCTTTATATTCCAATTATTTTCATTCAGTTACAGTTTAAGATGTCAGTACAAATGTTTAAATTTTATTTTTGATATGCAATTTCTCAATTTTAATTATTATATTTTTATCATATGTAATGTCTCCTCCTATGTTTTGTGTATTTACACTGTTTACATTTAAACTATTGTCCTCATTTTTGTTGTTGTTATCACAGCATATCAGCTTCATCAGGTATATATCATTCTGGTTCAGAGAATCTGAACCCTTTATTTAATCAACGGAGGTAGACTGTTCTTGTTCCACTGCTCATGTCTTTTGATATCCTGTTTAATTCTTATTTTGAGTACTGCTCAGTTATTGCTCATTCAGAACTTACAATTACTATGTCATCAAATTTACAAATCAATGTTTTAATCCACTAAGCTGTTGTCCCATAGGACAATTCTCTGTAGAACTTGGAGCCTTAAATCTAACTTGCCTGCCTGCTGATGAGTGCTGCAAATGTTTGTCATACTTGCCTGCACTCATAGAAACTTTTCTCTTTTGTTACTGCTGCTTCTGTTGAATTCCTTTTAGGTTACCTGGATCAATATACACCTGATGAAGGCTGGAGGGCACAATAGTTAAAATGTTGTGATAACAACAACAAAGATGTGGACAATACCCCAACTGTAAGTAATGATAACTCCTCATACCAGAAATTCAAATAGAAATTTGGTGTAGTTTAATATAATTTTAACTAGTTTATGTCAGTAAACTATTTCATTTTTCTACTTCTACTGATCTATATTGTATAGTCTATCAGCTATTCTTCTTGAAAACAATAGCTTGTTGTGTTTTGAATATCACCAATGCAGATGAATAGCTTTATTTTATGTTATTTTTTATCTGATTAAAATATATGACTGAAATAGTTTTTAAAAGTAATTTCCTTCACTGTACATCACTTTTGTTTCCATTACTAAAATGTTATTAATAATAATTTATAAAATAACTATAATATCTATTATGATAATTTAGCTAATATTTAAATTATTTCTAATAGGTCTTTATCGGATATTAACATTTTTCAATATGTTGGATTGACTACACTCAAAAAAAGTGAATGGTTTAACTACTTTATTGATCTGTTGATCTATGCTTGGAGGTTAAATGACTCTTATGTACTGATTTTTATTTAAGTACTAGATGACGTACCCGGTAATTCCCGGGAAGGCAGATGTTATCCCAGTTCTCTTATCCTTTCTTCAGTTATCTGAAAATAACAATTCAAAGTATCACTGAAAAAGGCTTTTTTACATTCATAAAGAATACTCAACCACTACCCCTAGGATTTTTGGAGAAAATACCAATAAGTTATGAATACCAAAATCGTAAAGTGACTTACGTAATAACAGGCAAATTGGTTATTTGAAAGTAACAATTGAAAGTAAATAGCCCTGAAAAGAGCTTTTGTGAATTCACAGAACATAGCCCTTTACAATAGATGTACAAATAGACTAACATATAGTTTCACAACAGACCTGCAAATAGATTTATATATAGATTTACAAAAAGAATAACATATACATTAACAACAAATTTAAAACACTGGCAAATAGTACAGTTAAATCATAAACACCTGATGACTGGCTGTTTCTTATCAAGTTTGCAGATTCACTTAATAAACAACGTTTTTGGTCTTTCCGTGTGAAACAGGCTTTCAGTGTTGAACATCCCACATATAGGTGACTATGGGAGAAAACTGGCTCTGCCTACCACATCCAAGGACTGACCCTGAGCTTTGTTAATGCTGATTACAAAACTTACTTTCACCAGGAATTGCAGCTGCTTGAAATGGAAAGGCATATCTGAGGGAATAAGTGGAATTTTAGGAATAAATACAGCCTCACCGCTTGCTTTGCCAGTCACCATTGTCACCTCAAAGACTGTTGGCATTATCTTAATTATAAGTCATGTGCCATTGCAAAGCTTTGGTAGATCCAGCTTTCTTAGCATCATCACTGGTGTTCCAATCTTGAGGTGCAACTTGTGAGGTGGGAGGTCTGCTGGTGTTAGGCTATTAAAAAATTCAACTGGATAATTCACAGCTTCATCAGCAACAAGCACAGTGTCAATGGAATTGTAGCTGTGACACTCACCTAGCAACTGTTCCAGAAGTTTGATGTTCAAGTCATCAACTGCCACATTCTTTGGAACTAAAATGTCATGGGTTCTCATCCAGTTGTGGTCTGTAAACTGATTCCTCAGATTAGGAAACTCTAGTCATTAGTTCCTTTAAATCAGATACTATATGCCCAAAAGACAAATTGACCCACCAACCAAAGTACCATTACCAACATCCAAAAACTGCTTAGAAAAAGTACCAACTTTTTCATCACCACTGAACTACATTCTCATGTTGGTTGTGAATCTCAGCTTTTTCACATTGCTCCATAAGTAGGAAGATTTTATACTGGCATTTACCTGATTAGCTCTTGTCCCTTTCAGAATCACTGGAAGGGTTTGTCTAAAGTTTCCCACAAGCAAGACTGTTGCACCTCCCATGAGCTGTGTGTTGTATCTAAGATCCTGAAGTACCATGTCAAGAGCCTTGAATGAATGCTTATGGCTCATTGTCACCTCATCCCAGATTATCAATTTGCAATCAATAAGAAGTTTGCTTTTTATAGAACCACAACTGATGTTGCAGGTTGTCTTCTCTTTCATGGACAGGTCCAAAGGGAGTTTGAAGCATGAATGAGTTGTTTGGCCACCACATAGCAATGTTGCAGCTATTCCACATGACACCACTGCTAGAGCAATATAGTTCATTTGACAGTTTAGCCAGAAGTCAGTTGATGATAAATGTCTTGCCAGTTAAACCTGGGACATTGAGGAAGAATAGATCTCCTCTTTCACCTTCAATGATCGAAATAATCATGCTACAAGAACCCAGTTTATCCTCCATCAGTTTGTATTCATTATCACCTATATATGCTGTCATTTCCTTGGTGTCATAGCTGATCTCCTGCATGTACTCAATTGCAAGATTGTTTGCTGCCTGCTCAGGCTGATGTAGGCTAAATGTAGCAATTCCTTGGTCTCCCATAGCTTGCACTCAGGTTTCCAGGTCAACTAATGCCTCATTGTAAATGGCATCATTGAACATGACAATTCCCGCTGAGGTTTGCCTTTGAATCCTTCATAGGATGTCTTCTGTCATGCTCATTTTGTGGGTCACCCAAAGCTGGAGAGGATCACCCAAGCCATATGTCATCAAAATGATGAAAAATAGCTGGTGCAGTTGACTTGGTGCTCTGCAGACTGCTACCTTCTCCAGTGCCTGGTCCCCAGTTCTCTATGTTTTGTGCAGGCTTTTCTGTAGGTCATACAGACTTCTCCATTATATCTTCACAGGTCTGTGAATGATGTAGGACCTCTGACAGTGTGCAGCAGCAGAGGCAAAAATAAAGATTTCAGTTCATGAAATAATAATCAATCTTAATGAAAGAAATGTTCTTTGATAAGAAGGTGTTGTAGATTGAGAAGTTTGGCATAAGATGAGTTCAAAGAAACTTGTTGAGTGAGAGAAAATTTTATTCTTAGCTTGATGATCAAGAAGTAGTATTTTATATTAAAAATATAATTTTTAATTTAACACTTCCAATTTAGAATCAGTGTGAATAATTTGAAAATATCTTGTCGCTCAAATTTGTTCACTGTAGAGGATTGACACTGGTCAAGATGAACTGAGTAAGTGTGTTGAAATTATACATGCTCTGGCAGCGTGCTGTTTGCTGATGAAAATCTCACTGTTAGAAGTTGATAAGTTTCTGTGCCCTTGTGGTAGAAGGAGTGAATAGATGTGTGCATAGATGTGCGATGTTCGTACTTGCATGTGTGTGTCATGACATTTCATCACGTTTTCCCTTAAGGGACAAACGTGACATCTTCACTGAGCTACATCTTGTATGTGAGAGAAGGCAAGAAGAAAAAGTGAAGATGTGTCCAAGTATTTATAATTAATGTGAACCAGGTGATAGGTCTGAGAACACATAACAATCCCTAATTTATTTGTGGAGGAGTTGAATATTTAAATTGCTAACAAGCATTAAATTAATTTTTCGTGGATATTTTTAAACATTTAAATTACTATCAAACGTTAAAATCTGTTTTTTACCTAAATTTCTAAAACTATACCACCCCTCTTCTTCCTTCATAAACCCTAAATACATCTTTCTCTTTACTTCCCCCTTTTTTCTTTTCTCTCCTTCCCTTTCAACATATCATTTCCGTTGAGTTGACCGATTAAATAGGTCAATGCCTGATCCTTACCCCCTCCTTCCTCAATATTAAATACGATAGAAGGAAATATAAAAATAAACCCTCTCTAAACTCGACCATGTCTCTCACACCACTCCTCGCTACCTTCTCTGTTAAATTACATAAACTTAATACTACCCCGTCAAAAGTGTAAAAAAAAAAGTGTCTGTTTTTCTTTAAATTATTAGCTCCGAATTTACATTGAGCTCTCAGGATTTCATCCTCCTTGGGACTACCCATACAGATTACCAAGTTTTTCATTACTTATATATATATATATATATATATATATATATATATATATATATATATATTGTTAAATGTAACAGACAATGAATGCCGATTATGTTTGATCATAAGCCGTTCTAGAATGTTTAGAATGACTCATGATCAAACATAATAGATAATAGACATTTTTTGTCTGTTATATTTAACAATATATGTTTGAATAATGATCTGCAGCTCCAATACACTAAATATATATACATATATATAATATAGAGTATAGCCATTATTTGACAACTGCAATTTTATTTCATATGAAATATTTTTCTTCTTTATTTATTACAAATTGTGTTCATTGTAACAAGTGCCTCTATATTTTTGTCAACATCATTTAAAATGCAGATGTTCGTATTAAAAATGTAAAAAATAAAATTTGTCTATAATTAAATCTATCCTTTAAGTAGTAACTATATACTATCATTGGACTAGTAATGGACACTTAATAATAATAAGCAGTATAAATTTATCAATACCAAAATTTATTTTCTTCATTCTCAAAAAGAAATAATGTCTACAATCATAACTAAAATTTACAAAAGAAAGTTTTGCATAGATATGTGTGCACACACATACAAAATTATTTTACATCTGATTAAATATGTTTAATTGCAGTATACATTTTAAGTGCTTTCTTAATATTTTTTGCTGATAACTTCTCTATTTTATTACTGATCAAATTCATATTATAGACTTCTTAGACATGACTTCAAAAGTGGTGCTATAATATTTTTCTGTCAATAACAGTATTTTATACATATACACACCAATCTATGCAGTACCCATTACATATACTGCTGGCAGGTATTGAGACATGATTTATTAAACTGCTTAAAAATGACACTATATATAATAAAATGATCAAATCACACATAAACATATGGGAGAAAGATTTTAGTGCTTCCTAAAATATAAATATTCCAACTGACTTCCTCCAAAATACTTAACTGTAAAGCACATGAAAATAAAAGTTCTGGTAATTATATAAATCATAAATTATATTCTGAAGATTGTATTTTACTTTTACAAACATTTTTCTTGGTTTATTACCAAAAAATGAACTGCTCTTACTCTTTTTTTAATATTGGGCAGATTGAAATTTCAGTTTTTCTTATTCTTTTCAACAATCCATCAGTAAAGACACTGATCACTCTTTTGTAAGTTGCTTTATTATCTTGGATTTTGAATTTTTTTTATATATTCTCAATCATTTTTTTAAATTACTTTTCAAATGTTCAGTAACAAAAATGTAAAAATGTAATAATAGAAAAATCACACTATACTGTTATTCATAATAAAGTCAGGATAAGTACTGCAAGAACTAAAAATATAATCTTGCTGTGAGATATAAATTAAATTCTTTTGTAAAATTAAATCTGTTATTTTCTGGACTTTTTATGATATATGTTATTGAATATTTAAAAAGAATGACATAAATTTTCTTTCCATTCAAATTTGGTGCATTTTAGTATTACCTTGAAATTACTTATATTTTATTTCTTTGACCCAAAGTAAGAGAAATAATAAGAAAATTTCATTATTGTCCTTATTAATGTGATTTAAAGGCATATGCTTTTTGCAGCAGTCTTATTACCATAAGAGTTCAATATTTGTGATAAGTTGTTTTATTTGAAACCAGTTAGTGTTACTAATTTAGACATCCAGAAAGAAAAGGACATATTACAATAATGATTTCACATATGGAATATATACAGTTTTGCTTAGTTTGTTTAGTATCTTCAAAGCTGATTTATGTGATGGCAATCTTTTCATTGAAGCTGCCTATTGTTTCAAATCAAAGGAATTTCAAAACTGTATAAACATAATCTTTACAGAATCTGGGGGATTCTGTAAATCTTTTCTTTTATATTTTCATATAAGAACATTCACTTGAGAGACTCTCTTTCTTACATTTATTCTTTCTATACTCAAATAACAATTCTGGACCAGTCAGCACACGGTTTATCAATTAAAAAGTACTACTTGAAATTTTGCTTCTAGAAAATATGGATTTATGCTTCAAAGTATAAATTGGTATAAAGAAAGAAAAAATAAGGCTAATTGTTTAACAAAAGGATTCAGTAAATATCCATTAAACAAATTTTGTGGATGACTGATTCAAATAACATTTTTATAATTTGGAGAAGCACAGGCATAAGATATATATTTACTTTTTAAATTTAACTTTGTTGCCAAGAATAGAGACTGATTTTGCATTGTAATCAGTTTTATCTCAAGTTAAAAAAATGTTAATTTTTATAATATATTTGTCTCTTGGTGCTAAAAAACTCTAAATGGTTCTAAACCTGATGTCACTTAAATGATACATGTACATTGAAATTTGAAATGCAGTGTTCCAAAAGAATCAAGATGTCAGTAACAAAACTTTTGTCTATGACGCTGGCAACATTTAGTTTTTGATAATGAGTGAAACAATCGAAAGTACTCAAACAAAAAAAAAAGAAAAACGTGAATTTTGTACAGTTTATCCACAATTTAGATATAGGTATGCAACAACTTGTTAAAAAATTAGAAAAATACAATGAAAAATAAAAGATACAACTTGTTGACTGAATTTAATAGAACTTGTTTGATTGAATTCTTAATGTGTGTATGCATATATATATATATATATATATATATATATATATATATATATATATATATGTATATATATATGTATAAAATGTAATAATTTATTGAAATTTGATTATATGGATATGTATAATAATAATAAAATTAATAATAATAATAAAATTATTAATAATAATAATAAAATTCAAAATTTTTAATCATATTTAAATATCAGTATTTATAAATTGGTGCTTTCATTCTTTAGTAACTTATTTTCTACTTTTCTACTATAGGGATCTTCATTGAAAATTTTTACATTTTTATTTCCATACTTTAATTTCAAACAGTGAAAAGATTTTATCTTGTTTATTTTTGTTGCATCAAAATGAAATGAATGCTTTTTCAGTCTAATTTTATTCTAGTTTATTATTGGATATTTGTGAAAAGATTCGATCATCTATTTTAATATAATGTTAGGATACATACAGCAATTCAACTATGGTATTTGTTAGGATGATACCAGTTTAAGAAGTGTCACTATGCCAAACAATTTATTGGAATCATTTTTACTTCAGCTAAGCCAAAACATGGCTAACGTGGGAGATAACTCTGTTTGGTTTGTATCTCACTTGAGCAACGCTTAATATTACATTTGATGAAAATGCATGAAATGGAAAGATATACTTTTTCAATTTAATTTATAAAAATAAATATTCAAATGTTCATTTATTATCATATTTTGAAAATACATTAAAAATCAATAACAAAAATTATAGGAAAAATATCAAGGAATAAGATATTTAAAAAATGGTTTGGATGTTTCTTATTGTAAAATGCCTTGATTATAAATAGAGACCAAAAGGAAAATTATATAGTAATTACTTAAAATGGTCTAGATTTAATCTATCAATTCAAAGGGAGTATGTGGGATTTAAAAAAAAAATCCTATTACAGATAACACCAGAATTACAGAATAGAGCAAATAATACACTGATGACTCCTTATTGTCCAACATGGAGATCTACACTGTCTTCTCATGCTGATAGTGGACATGTTTGGAGTGAAGGAGACACGGGACATGCAGAAGAGATGACAGGTAAAAGAATTAAATTGCACTGGATACTTGCTAATAAATTCCCATTTTCTATTTCTCTTTATAATATACAAACAGTGATTGAAATATTATTGAGAATTATTGAACTGTTTGTTGTTTCAGATCAACTGATTCCACAGTTCTGCAAGCCACAGGGTGGACAAATCAACAAAATGGATAAGAGGCACATAGAAGGAAACTTTAGCTACCCAAATGAATCAACAACAATTTCAGCAATATGTTTTTCAAAAGCAACAAATAATCCCAACAATATGCTAAGAGAGAAAACAGAACAAAATTCCCATCATTTTCTCAGAGAGCATTCAAATTACTCACTGCCTCCTGTACCTCACAAAATACATTAATTAAAGTGTTAAGATTAGTTACTGAAGCTTTCAAAACAATTTGCATATTTTAATTAAAAAACATGATTCACTTTCCTTAATACTTTCTAATAACCCATAATTATGTTTAACTGCTGCCCTTATCAATAATTTCCTCATAATAACTTATACTACTTTTTAAGGTTCTCAGACACTTCCATTATTAATTAGCATTTTGAATTGAGGTGAGGTTTGTTAATACTATTTATTAGACTTCTTTTTTCCTTCTTGTCATTTATATATGGCATCATAATAAAAATAAAACCAATATAAGTAAAAGTATATTTTTAATATGGGAAAGTTTGAATTTTTATATATTTTATATTATTTCTAGCAGAATTTTCCTTAAAAAAATGAAAATTAAATTATTCCATTCTTTATATATTAAAGTACAGAATTAAAGAAATATATTTTTATTAAAAAATTACTAACTATAGGAAATTAATAAAATGTACTAGTAATTGAAATGTTTTTAAGCCATAGATATTAATCCCATAAAAAGCTCTTAAATTATCAATAATATGTAGGAAAAGATATGATTTGTATTTCTTCTTTCAAACAAGTATTACAGTTTTTATAATTTAATAACAATAATTATTCAGATTTAAAACCATAGATAGCACCAGTTATATTTTCCATATCAAGATTAAATAGTTTAGAGCTAAAGAATCATAGTTATTTTTACTGTCAGAAGTTATTCAAAGTGAAAATTTGGGTTCATCATTATTATTATTATACCCCTAATTTTTCAAAAATGTCATACAAAGAAATCATCATCTGTTAGGAAGGAAAGACAAAAATAGTTACTCATTGGAAAAATAGCAACCTTGCTCTATGGCATTATGGGAGAAAGGATATACATAATATAATTTTTCATAAAATATCTGGGCACAGCTTTTAATAGATAATTATATATTTTAGTCTTTTAAAAAGTTTTTTAAACAGTACTTAATTTTTAAATTACTTTTAACCTATTTTCAAAAAAAGGAAAGCAGCCATTGCTCACTCATCATACTTGCTTGGACTACAGCGTATTTATACACAAACTTAGTAGTAGTGTACACATGCATACATACACACACATCCATACATACATCACAAAATGACACTCTTTGTTCTCGTAATATAAAACTGGAGTGCAGCATTGAAAAAGAAAAATGAAAATTTGTTCATACATAAAAGGCTAGCAGAAAACAAGGTATGTTGTCCACTTAACTTTGATTTAGCTAAAAGTTTGGTATGAAGGCACTTTTATTAGAAAAAATTATAATTTGATAATTTATTTCAGTATATCACAGAGAATAGGAAAATTACCAAAAGATCTCAAAAACATATTAATTATAGAATATTATTTCAAATATTCCATGTAAATATCACTATTTTCTCCAATATTATACTATAAGGTGAAATGTAAATATTAATGTTACTGAAAAACTCACTGCCAAAAAAATTAACAGTTGATGTATGTTAGCTTCTGTTTTTATTCTTGTTGTGAGAAAAGAGTAGCCATGATGATTATTACTTGCTGTCTGAATGAGATGTTTTCATTTTTATATAATATTGTACCTGATAATTTGAAACACTTTAAAAATATAATTTATATATTTTTTGTTCATTTTATTTCTCAAAGGAAAAATATAAAACAATTTTAGATTGCATATAATAAGCATATTTATAAGCATATTTTGTCAATAACTATTTTTAGGATGGTTTTATTTATTCTTAAAGATTATTTTTAAATAACTATCTTACAGGACATAACAATTTTGTTAGGTTGGAATAACACTATTAAAGTAGGAAAGTAATGAATAAAATTCAATTCTTTGAGTAATCATTATGAGTTATTTTTACTATCGTTAAAATCCTGTAGAAAGTAATCCATGTAATCAGTATTGGGATGATTTAAATCCCGTTTCTTTAAAAGACTATGAATGATAAAATAGATTTGAAATAGACTTTATGAATGGTAAAATAGATTTAAATATGAATTGTTATTAAATTTTATCAAAGAACTGTAATTTTCTTATTTGTGTAATTTGAAGTTAGAAATTTATTTATTCAGTAATGATATAAAACAATTTTATTTTGGGCCTACAAGCATAAAAATCCAAACTCATTTCAAATTTAAAAAAAAAAAAAAATTAAAGGGAAGTAACTCTTTCTTAAAATATCGGATTTACTTGAAATATTTACCTAATTGGAATTTCTCTAATGTTTATTGATAAAAAAAAAAGTACATTGTAAATTATAATGGGGATTAAGTTATAAACTAATAGCATATATGATAAATATAATTCCAAAAATATGCTTATAAGTAATCAAATTTGACTATCATTGTGGCTGATTTTAACCAGTGTTTGTTAATACCAGCCTTTTTGTAGAAGTATGTTAAATTCAAAAAACAATTTTTTGGTTAAAGAGTATAATTACCTACATAGAGTATTTATGGAATTACCTTCATCCTTTGTTTTAAATTGATCTGATGAATAAGACTTTAAGACACTTAACAATTTTGTTGTTTTCAAGTCCTGCTGAATGTCTTTTGATAAATTAAAATCTGTATATGAATTTTGATTGTCACAATAATTTTAAAATATACAAGCAAGCAAATTTTCTGGTTGTTGATAATTTTTACTATCTTCTTAATTAAAATAGGTGCTAATGGACAATTCTTCATATGTATAACTGTTTAAATACTTTGATGTTTCATTTAAGTTTTTCTCAATATCACTTTCAGTTATTCAACAGATTTTTGTTTTGTAATCAGTTTTAGAGAAATGGTTTGAATGAAAAGTTATACATCGATAAAAGAAAATGTATTGTTATATAGTATTTTTTTTTTATTTATACAAAACATTAATAATTTGAACTACAAAAATAAGTGCAAGAATATATCACCGTCAAATCTGAACTAGTTATGGATAATTATCTTTTTCCTATAAGTAAATCTTTAAATAAAAAAGAACAAAAAATAACATTTGGAATTTTGAACAATTACCATAGTTTCTCAAAAATAATACACATTTTTTTTTACTGTAAATTACAGCTGATAGTAGGGGTGCATATTATAAATAGGTTTAAACAAAAATATTTTTTTCGTTATTGATTTATAATAATAAATACATACTGGTTGTTCTTAAATAGGAAAGATATTATCCCAATTTTCATTTTAAATCCAACAATAATAATTGTAACATTTTTTGTCAATAAATTTATGTTTACTAGTAACTGCATTTTTTATTTGGTGAAAAAATAAAAAATCTATAAAAAGGCCAGTTTTGAAGAAAAGAGGATATCAAGTTAACAATTTATAGGAAATTTTAATTTTCATCATCATCAACACTGCCACTTTCTATTATAGAAGCAATATCTAAATTGTCATTAAACAAATTATCATTCACTTGAATATTTTGACGACATTTTGGCGGTAAAATAAAATGTTATATTTATCGGGAAAACTGCATGGTAATTTTCAGTATTATTTTAGCCGCTTAGTTTTGATTTTATTCTTAATGTCAAGGTTGACAAAATGTCTTTGTAATTATCGTTTTGTTTTTTTTGACAAAATTTACAGATGCATATTATAAATAAGGGATAGATATATTTCTTAATTTTGGGATCATTTGTTGGGTGCGTATTATTTTCAAGAAAATACGGTAAATGGTTTCAATGAAATAAAAAAATTAAAGATTTTGTCCAAATTTTAGTAATAAACAAAATTAATTTTAATTTAACTGACATTTAACTGGTTGCTTTTACATTCAGTACTGAATTTAATGTATTTCTATGAAAGCATATAATCATATATAAAAAAAATAAAAATATCTCTGAACCTGATCATGCTTAGTGGCTGCAATTAATCAGAAAGTATTATGCTGTATTACATTTGACTCAATTGAGTAGATTTTTACAAAATATCCTTTGAAATGTGTAAGTTGCAAGTCTTGTTTATTAGTAATATAGACCACAAATACAGCATGCAGCAGAAATACTTCGCACATAATGGTAAGACATTAATGGCAATGGTGTCTTCATCTAGCTGATGTCTTACCATTATGTGGGAGGTATTTCTGACACACACTGTATTATTATTTTTAATATTTTTAGTTCAAACATAGAAATAATATAAAATTTAGCCTAACTTATAGCATGGACTGAAATAGTCCATGCCATAAGTTAACATGACATTGTTGAGAAAATTAAATTTTCTGATTCCATGGAAATGTATGTACTGTATAAATAATTTTATGTGTTCAGCAGAAACCACTTATAAAAAATATGTATTTGTATTTAAGTTTTCTTGCTAAATTAAAATAACAATATTTAATATCAACTTGACAAAATTTACTTTTGCTGTAAGTATTATTCTAATTATGTTTAATTAAAGTTTAAATGTTAATGAAGTTGTAATGATTAAAAAATAATACAATTCTCTCAGTTTTATGTATACATTATTCCAAAGTATATAGTGTCAAGCTTCATGTAGAAAAAGTAAAACTCATAAATTTAGGTGTAATTTTTTTTAATTGTGATTTTTCATTTAGATAATAATTCCATGAATACTAAACATTAAATGTTATTGATGAATGATAGAGTATTGTTCAATAAGAAATTGACATTGGACTTCAATTCTGATATTTATTATGCATTTATGATAACAATTTGGTGAAACTTAGAGATATTATTATTATTGTGGATATTGTGTGCGTGTGTGTGTGTGTGTGTGTATATATGTATAATTATTTATTTAAAAATATGATTCCAACACGCTACATAAGAGTTCTCATGTTTCAAAACAAGAGCCGAAAACTTCAATATAATTATTTGAATTAAATTGAATTAAAGTAAGCTCTGTTCCATCTTCAAGCAAAATTTTTTTTTTTGAATAACTTATTTCTGAAATTTACGTGTTTTAATAGCATATTCATTATTGAAATAAAAATGTCCATGTTAACGGCTAGAAAGTTTGTTTAAATAGAAAGGCATGTAGGGTTTTAATAATTTGTATCAGTATAGAGTTACATTCATAGATGTCAAGTCAGGGTAAGGTTGGGGTGTCTAAATTTAAAACGGAAGATGATTTCGCCTAGTCTGGTTTACGTGTCTATGGAGATTTATTTATTTTTTTATTTTATTTTTTTCAGAAAGGGTTTTGTGTATATAAAAAAACTGCCGTAACATTTATTTTTGATGATTTCATAAAGGGTTATCTTTTTTTTGTAGGGTATTTAAGCTATTTATTAGGACTATGGATTTTAAAAATTATTATATTGCTTGTTTGTTTTTATGCTAATTATTCAATGCAAAAATTTGATGATGTCGGCAAAAAACCATTAACTCATGTCTATTGTTTAATAAATTTTTATTATTTAGAAACTTAATAATGTGTAATGAATATGTGATTAAAACACGTAAATTTCAGAAATAAGTTATTCCTAAAAAAATTTCGCTTGAAGATGGAACATAGCTTACTTTAATTCAATTTAATTCAAATAATTATATTGAAGTTTTCGGCTCTTGTTTTGAAACATGAGAACTCTTATGTAGCGTGTTGGAATCATATTTTTAAATAAATAATTATATTTATGCTCTACTTTTGTATCGAGCACTATTTTTTAAAAATAATAACAAAAATACTAAAAATCTTTGGATTAGTTACCTAACCAGTTCTTTCCTATTTTCTATATATTTTCACACACACACACACACACACACACACACACATATATATATATATATATATATATATATATATATATATATATATATATAATTTTTTCACACATGTATTGAGCCATTTTTAATACTACTGTCTCAGAGTCAGTTTCAACTCTGACCTTTAGCCTTTTATGTGTGTGTGTGTATATATATATATATATATATATATATATATATATATATATAGTGAATATACATAATATCCCACGTTAATAGCACGACTCGGAATTTCATGCGATTACACAATCTTTAATGTCAGATATTATGTATATGCTTAATAGCTCTGTTTTTATAACACCTGAAAAAAAATATAATGTGCAAGTATACATATATATACATATGTTTTTTTATCTTACCTATATATATATATATATATATATATATATATATATATATATATATATATATATATATATTGCTCTCAGCTAAGCTTTCACTAATGTTTGTTTTTTTTTTTTTGCTCATGAGTAAATGCATTTGTAAAAGTAATTTTAAAGATATATATACACTTGTCATAATATTAAAGTAGTGGTCAGCAAATATTTTTTGCATTTAACCCATCCCAACTATTTCCATGGATGCTGTTATACCACAACTTTATATATAATCATATAGTCATATAACATTACCTGGAATAAATTATAATTTATATAATTTTAAAAATAGTAAAAGAAGCTTATAGCTTTGGATCAGGGGTCCCCCAAGATTCTCTCCATGGTCCTATCCTCTTTCTGTTTTATATTAATGATCTTCCCAGGAACATTTTCATATCATTTGTAAATATCTATGTAGATGATATACAGTTTATAGGTGCACCTCCAAAAATCTTGATGTTCAGAACCTGGCAGCTGATCTTACCTCTGACATTGCTTTAACACATCAATGGGGAAAAACTGGCTTGTAACCTTGAATCCTTCCAAATCCAAGCTAGTAATGTTGCATCATCACTGATTTCTCTGAAATGAGCAGTTGTACTCTCAGTGAGGCTCTTTGATTTGGACTTCTATTGGGACACTACAGACCTCAAGTAATCCATCTATCCATATATATTACCAATTTATGACTGGTAGGGATAATCCCAAGGTGGATATTAATTCAGACAGAACTCAATGTAAACTCCAGAGCATTATCATAATAATAAACCAAGAAGAGAAATTCTGTTACTTTTCTTTCTTCTGCTACCTCTTTCTTCTCTTCTCTCTTGCTTTCCCTTCCTTCTGTTAATCTAGTATATCAGCTCCATTTATTAAGAACTTTTGGTCTGAAGAGATGACTATATAGAAATATTCAAGAAATAAATTATGACCAAAAATGTATATATATATATGATCCATTATTAAAAATGCTGTGAAAATGATTGGTTCCTTGTACCACTCCTGAAAGTACTTGACTCCTCCTACCATGATCTCTCTTTAAAAGAGATCAGATCAAAAATGGTATATATGACATATCTAGCCTGGAGCTGCCAAATATTCACTTTTCAGCCATGATAAATTTCAAAAGCGTTACATAGCCTTGTGAGCTATGAATTATTTTCAACCCTGCAGTCTTTCCCACAGATGAAATATTACAAGCCTATTGTTACTTTATCACTATCCTCATGGTAAACAGTCAGACATGTTATATTTCTTAGTTTCACCAGTGCAGATATTTACAGCTAGAAACCTCTATGCTACATACACTGAGTTAAAACACTCCTCACTCCCTTCATACTCTATTGCTACAGAGGAAGTTTCATGCAGACAGCCTTTTCCCAAGAACTGTTTACTTTGTGTAACAGACTCCCAAGAAAATGCTTCTCTGACCATTACAGTCTTAACCACTTCTAATTTAGGGTCAACTTGTCTATCTGACATGTCCACATACTCTGCATTTACTTCCTCTTTTTACAGCCACACAACAACCTAATTGAGTAACCCTCTACATTGAGTGGCTCTTGGGCATTTTATTGAATGAACATTTTAATAAAAGAAATAATGATTTTCTACAGAAGATAAGTTTTTACCATGGGATTGTTTTCTTTGATTTGCAAGACAAGCGAATTACATAAAACAGCAACTAGGAAAAATATAGAGTGAAGAATTAAAAAATAATGAAATTTATTTTATCTGGCTGTGACTCTTTCTTTCCCTTAAAAAATAAAAAATACTTTGGTATTGTTGTATAGCAGGTGCAAACTTTAGACTTGATTTATTCAAAATCAGTTTACCCTATCATTACCCACTAGAAATTTTGATTTTACTCCATATAAGGTTATCTACTCTTATTGCTGACCACTATATTAAAGCTATCAGGTCATCCCATAAGTTCTGTCCAAATTTTGAATAAAGAAAACAAGTGACTAAATGTTACATTTAATTACAGATTCAATCAACAATGTATTTTCCCTGATTATCTATGACTTGCTTCCATCTATTAACAAGCTTACTAATTCCATTACTGTAAAATTCTTTTGGCTTTGATTCAAAGAACTCACAAATGTCAGTTTTAACTTCTTCCTGTGTTACAAAAGCTGTTTCTTCCAAATGATTCTGTAAGCTACGAAACAAATGGTAGTCTGAAGGGAGAATAAAGTGGATGAGAAATTTTCTCCCAACCAAGTTCTTCGATCTTTTGTGACGGGATTCTTGCTGTGTGGGGTCACGCATTGTCCTGAAGAAACATCACCCCTTTTCGATTCACTAGAGCAGGTCTTTTTTTCCTCAAAACTTGGTTTAAATGCTCTAATTGCTGACAGTATATTTGAGCATTAATTGTTGCATTAGGTGGTAAGAATTCAAAGTGGATTCTTCCTTGGTGATCCCACCAGATTGAAAGAAGAACCTTTTGCTCATGAAGTTCCTTTCTCGGCTGTGGCTGGGGTCCTTCCCCTTTACCAAAACACTGTCTACAATGCTTAACATTTCGATAAAAGATCCATTTTTCATCGCCAGTCACAAGTCTATCCAAAAAAGGTGAAACAAGTTGACGAGAATGGAGAGAAGAGCAGATGTCAACCCGGGATTTGAGGTTGTTTTCAGACAATTCATGAGGCACCCATTTCCCAAGTTTAGGAACTTTTCCAAGTTGTTGAAGATGACAGTGAACAGTTATATGGTGTGAACTGAGAACCACTGCCAATTCCTCAACTGATAAAGCAGGATTTTCTTCAAGGGCTGCTTCAAGAAGCTTTTCATCAAACTCAACTGGACGTCCGGTTCGATCTTCATCTTCAAGGTTGAAATCTCCACCTCTGAATTTTGCAAACCATCTTCTGCAAGTTCTTTTATTCACACATTCCTCTCCATAAACTGAGTGAATGTTTCTAGTTGCTTTGGCTGCTGAGTTTCCTTTCTTGAACTCATAAAGCATAATGTGCCTCAAATGATTCTTGGGTACTTCCATGTTAACAGGGTTTTAATCAAACAAAATTTAATTTTATTGTTCTCTGAAATAAAATTTGATCAGTTTAAATGCATCTAAACATAAAAATAATGTTCAGCTCCATTAGACATTATAAAATACTCTTTAAATTTCCTTCATTTTAACAAAAAGTTAAAATTCGGACAGAACTTATAGGATGACCTGATAAATGATATATAGAGCTAATAATTTTCAGAAGAAAAATATACAGACAACAATCATCTATTTAGAAAATTATGTTTTTAATATAGCATATTTTTTCAATTTTGAGTATATATACCAAATATAAACCATTTCCAGAGAAAGATTTTTGTTAAGATATAGGCTATATTTATTCTTTACAATGATACACAAATATTAGTTTGTATAATATATGCAAAATGAATTTGAAACTAATATTTATTAATGTTTTTTTGCTTATTAAATAGGCCAATTACAAACATGTTGTTACCAGTGTATGTATTATCATTTCTTCTACACACCTATTTGTGTGCTGATCTCATCTACTATGTGGAAGAAGAACAGAGTCCAGGTACATACATTGGCAATATTGCCACAGACTCACATGTCAGGGATACAATTCCTCTGCAAGATTATAAACACATCACCTTCACACAACTCAAAAAAGGAAGCTCTCAACTGTTCCGTGTTGCAAAGAATACAGGGAAACTGTACACTGCACAAATATTGGATGCTGAATCACTGTGTACTTATAATGTAGAATGCATAAGAATGATTGATGTTGCTGTAAGGAACTCCAAATCATTTATCAAATTATTAGAAATCAAAGTAATTATAAAAGATGTGAATGATTATCAACCTGAGTTTCCAGATGAAAAGATAAACTTAGTGTTTAATGAAGATGTTGCTATTGGAATGAAAAAATCTATCCCAAATGCCATGGATAAAGATATTAGTGGTCCATTTTCCCAGATTACTTATGAACTGAACAAAGATGAGGAAAACCCATTTTCTTTGTCTGTTTCTAAAACTCTTGCTGGAACCTCTGATCTAAGTATTGTACTAAAAGAAATGCTTGACAGAGAAAAAAAAGAATCTTACATGATTCAAGTATTTGCTAAAGATGGAGGCTTTCCACCCAAAAAAAGCATTTTGAATATCCACATATCTGTGAGAGATATCAATGATAATGCACCAACATTTACTCAAAATATATACAATGTTTCAATAAAAAATGAATATGATGAAAACACTCCGATAGTTATTTTATCAGCCACAGATTTGGACTTGGGACAAAATGGAAACATTTATTATCATTTTAATTCAAAAACATCAACATTTACGAAAACACATTTTAAATTAAATGAAATTTCTGGGGAAATATTCATACAAAAAGGACTACCACTTGGAGGAAACTTAATTCACAATTTATATGTGGAGGCAATTGATAGAGGTGTACCTCCACTGAGTACAATTGCCATGGTGCAAGTAAATGTTATCAATCAAAAAAATAATGCTCCAACAATTGATGTGAACTTTTTATCAGCATCATCTACAGAAAATTCTACGGCCATTTCTGAAGACATTGAGGTGGGCAGTTTTATTGCCTATGTGAAAGTAACTGATCATGATACTGGCGAGAATGGAGAGGTTATATGTGATCTCCATCATGATAAGTTTAAATTGAAAAGTCAAGGCTTGAAAAAATACCAAGTGATTTTGAAAGATCCATTGGATAGAGAGACTGAGGAACATCATGACATCACAATCAGTTGTGAGGATATGGGATTCCCACCAAGACATAGTGAGAGTAAGTTTTCTATTAAAGTGATGGATGTCAATGATGTAAAGCCAAAATTTTCTAAATCCAGATACAAATTCCATATCAATGAGAACCAGAAACCTCATATTGATGTGGGTTCAATCAATGCATCTGATCCAGACTTGGGACCTGGAGGGGAACTGATCTTTTCTCTTGCAACAAATAAGAAGAAAAGTCATCTGCCTTTTCTAATCACCAAAGATGGTTTTATTTCAACAAGTGAATCATTGGACCATGAATTACAAGATATTTATAAATTTGAGGTTTTGGTGAAAGATAATGGAATTCCATCACTGAATAATACAGTGGATGTGATTGTGGAGATTGAAGATGAAAATGATAACAGTCCATATTTTACATTTCCCAGTGTTAATCCACATAATATAGAAGTTGTATATTTTGCTGATGAAAGCAAGAACCTGACAGTTGTGAGGGCACATGATAGTGATAGTCAAGAGAATGCCTTTCTCAGATATGAAATAAGTGCAGGCAATGAGAAACAGTTGTTCACCATTGACCATTACAGTGGTTTGTTGTCTTCTACTGGTGCCCTTACAAAACAAGATGCTGGCTCATATGAACTGGAGTTTGTTGTCAAGGATAGTGGCATCCCAGTTTTATCAGCCACAACTACAATCTTTTTGAGTCTGATTGTGAAAAATAAGACTTCTTCTTTGGAAAGAGTAAATGGTGTGCAGAGAAGTCAATCAGAGGAGAAAGTGCATCTTAATATGGTGATTATTATTACATTAGCTGCCGTCATGGTGACTATAATCATTACGGCTTCAATCTCAATCTGTGTGCTTCGCTGTTGTAATGCTTCAAGTGGAGATGGAGATGATGTTCCTAATAGATATGTTAGTGAACAAAGACATTTGATGTCATCTTCTTATCGAGGGAGCTCTTGGCCAGATGTTCCTACTACTATGATAAATGATCCCAACTTTGGTAGGAGTGCTGAAGAGATGGCAGCTAGCAGAAGGGAATCCTATCCCAGGTTTATTAACCAATCTACAACAATAAGACCACATCCATCAGTTGATATCACCACTCAGGTAATTGTTCCATTATTTTTTGTCTTTGTTTTCATAATTTAAACAAACATACTACATCAAGAGTAAGGAAATATTTTATATTGATTGTTTCTATTTATTGAATTCATCTCTTGTAATTTTTGTTTGCTTTAATAATGTAAAAATGTTTACTTAGTGTTTTCTTCTTAAAATTATCCTGTTCTCATTGCTTGTTTGTTGGAAATTCTGTATAGAATTCTTGAACTTCATTACTCAACATAGTGTGAAAAAGGGTAGTTTAAATAATTTTTTCTGTGTTTTAAGAATAATATAAATACCATAAAAAATTGATATTTTTGAAATATGACTTAGTATCATTTATGTAGTACAATATTTGTTTTATCTTGGAAGCACTCAGATTCAGTTATTTATAACTATTTTTAATCAAAAGACAGAAAAGTGATGAAAATATTTAAAGATAATAGTTAACCTCAAGATGTTAAAAAAAAGTTAAGTTAGTTTTTCATTATAAAAGTACATAGTGTACAGCATACTCATGCTGAATAAATTAAATTAATTTTTCAATTAATATTTGTGTTAAATTTTCCAAGCAAAAATCTGAGCAGCAGAAAGTTAAATTTTCAAAATTAATTTAGAAATAATTGTAAAATCCTCAGATATAAATAATAAACACTGCTGAAGATATGTGGCTTGATGTAATAGTGCATTTTAATATTATATCAAAATCAGTGATATTACTTGTTTTGTTTATTTTTATTGCAACATCTGGTTTTATGTAGTATAGAAATAATATCATGGCAATAATCATACTGCTCTTTTCAATTATATGATGACAAAGATGACATCAGGTTTGCAGAATGGAGATAAGAATACACTGATGACTCCTTACTGCCCAACATGGAGATCTACATTGTCTTCTCATGCCGACAGTGGACATGGTTGGAGTGAAGGAGACACAGGACATGCAGAAGAGATGACAGGTAAGAGAGATATAAAAAAGACTTGATACTTGTTAATAGAACAATTTTCTATTTTATACCATAATACAGATATATACTCTCAATGATGATGAAATATTGAAAACTGTTGATTTGTTTGCTGTTTCAGATCAGCTGATCCCACAGTTCTGCAAGCCACAGGGTGGACTAGTCAACAAAATGGATAAGAGGCACATAGAAGGAATCTTTAGTTACCCAAATGAAACAACAACACTTTCAACAAGATGTTTTTCAAAAGCAACAAGTAACCCCAACAATTTGTTGAGAAAAGAAACAGAACAAAAGTCCCATCATTTATCAGATAGTATTCAAATTACTCACAATGCCAGACCACTACCTCCAGTACCTCGCAAAATACACTAATCATATGCATTATATAAATGAATTACACATGCTTTCAAAACTTGCTTGCACTAATTTTTTCGTATGAATATTTGTACCAGTATTATTAAAATTGTTTGAATGGGGATTATTGTAATAAATTCTATTCTTATCGAATATTTTAAGTAATTTTCACCCTAATTAGATAAAGATACATTAAAAACTCCAACACTTGCTTTTCTTTTTATTGTAAATTAAAATTCAATTTCTTTTTGGGTGCATATAAATTTTGCACTTAAGTTATAGAGTTTTCTGAATATCTAAATGTGTTTATAAAAAAGGCTATTGAATCTGATAGTGTGAAAATGTTAGCAAAATTAAAAATATGTATTATAATAGAATAATATTTATTTGGTTATAATTAAAAACATTTCGACAAAAGATTATTGCATTGTTATTTATATATTAGTAAAGTTCTTCTCTCCATAAAAGTAGTAAGCTTATATAAATACATAGTGTAATAGGAATAATAAAAGATTAAAATGTAACAATACTTCATTTGAAAATTAATAAAATAATCAAGTTAATTTGGAGATACATAGGCACTGATAATTATTTTGTCAAATCATTTTAATTTTTTTAAATATTTAAATCAAAATTGTTAAATATGTTAATGAAAAAAGTGGTAGGTTATTTACTGTTGAATAAAGTACAATTGTAATAATTGTGATAACAATGTCCAAAATATTTGCTTTAAGACTGTATTAAACTGACATAACAAAAAAAAAGTAGCAAAGGCAGTAACTGACGCACTAGAAGAAAAGAAGAAATAAATGCAAGAAAGAAGCTACTTTCATGAAATGTATCATGAGAGTGATAAGCTTGACATTTTGAGAAATAAAATCTCAAGCCAATTCGTTTTTTTCAGATAAAAACAGGACAATATACTTTTCAAATATTATCACCTTATTAATTTCCATGTTTTTCTTGCTCATGAGAGAAGCAGCCATTATACACACACACTGTCTATTAACACTGTGGACTGCATATACATTCACATCTATTTTTTCTGAAGTAACACTAACACACACATACACACAGAGTAAGAGAGTCTTTGTTCTGTCATGATTCTAACATTAGTGGAGGACTTCGTTGGAAGAAGTGGATGTATGTTTGCTATTGCATCTTCTGTGAAAGTCTTACGGTAAGCTATTAGTTTTAACGTGATTTATCTAAAAGGGAGTCAAAAAGCAATATGAAACCAACTGTAGAGTATATGTGATATCTAATTTTACTGAAAACTTCTTCATAGGCTTTTAGAGAAATATGGAAAAAAATCTCTGACTTGTGTTTTTTCATATCTTTAAACTTGCCTTATATATTAATATAAGCAAGATATTACTAGTTTTATGAAGAGATATCTGAAATAATATAACAGCTGTATTTTTGACTGAAATCTCATTGTTCATAATTTTGACAAATTCGTTTACCTTTGAAATATTTAGCTATTTTGTATTTATAGACATATTAGCATTATATCTCTTACATTTTTTTTTACATAATTCACTACATAATGAATATTAAGGTACATTAGTGCCACTTTTTATTATATTTTTAAAACAGTGTAGACACTGTTTTTAAAAATATAATTTATAGATATCAAAATATCATCAAAAAGATAATGTAACAAAAAATTCTATATATTTTTAAACTTCAGGTTTTATCATTTTTTTTAAATACATTTTATGATGTACATGTAAACAATTTTTATAATAACATTAATAACATGATTTCATGTAAATATTTATTGTTTTTTATGTATGAAATAAGCATTTTAAAAAAAATTTAACTAAAAGCCTTGATTATTAATCCTTAGATCATACGTATATTAACATATATATATATATATATATATATATATATATATATATATATATATATATCTGTTGTCTGATTTGTATATTTCCAGAGCAGTTAATTTTCATTAATTATTTTCTTTTATTTACATTAAATTACATAATTAATTACATTAATTATTTTATTTACATTTAAATGAAAACTTTGATCATTTTAATAAAATAAATGCTTGTTATTAATGTAGAAAATTCCAGTGGTGTAAATCATTATTCATGTTTTAAATTTTTTTTAAATATACTTGACACTAATACTTATATACTCAACCTCTAATTATCATTTGAAATTTTACTAATTGCATGAAAATTTGAATATACTTTGAAAAATGAAAACTTTATTATCAGTTTTTATTGATCAAAATTTTCATTTAAATATTTATAATTCCATCAACAAATCTGATTGTAGTTTTTCATTGTAAAAGTTAAAAATCTTATTTCAGGTTGGTATATTATAAAAAAAATATTTCTAATTTACAAATCTTTAATTGATCTTGTTTTTATTAGTCTTAAAAATAAGCACAGGAGTAACGTAAAGTAATATTCAACGATTAATTCTGAAAAATCTAAAAATAACTAAAAAATAATATAAACTGTAAAAATAGTGAAAAAATATTTTTTTAAATTTTCCGTTCGCCAGTTTAAACAAGGGAGGTAACTGCAAATATTTTTGTTTAAGATCGTTTCACGTAATAATGCAGCTAAACTTTCGCCTGAATGTTGATGCTTTTTAAGTTAACATTGCAATTCATAATGACTTTTTCTTAAATAAATATCAAATGATGAGTAATGAAACTCTTTTAACCAGAAAAGTATCCACATACTTAAATCTTGCATCTAAGGAAAATTAATTGTTTACACATCTTGTTATTTCAAAGTAGTCACTTAATTACCAAAAAATTACAATTTTTATAAGTGTACTAAAAAACAATAAATGTAAAAAGTTAAAATTATTTTTCTTGATTACTAAAGATCCTAAAATGCAATATACATCTTCTCAATTGTGAACCTTTTTATTTTGTCAATATGTGAATCCCATATACATATGGCGATTTATAAAAAAATAACACATCATCAAATGTATGATTTTCTTTCACACATTTTTAAGTTGAGGTACATTATATTTCTTTCCTGTTTTGCTGCATTAAGTGAATGGAGGCTGTTGCTGTGGAAATATAAATGTATATAAAACATTACTTTGTGTTAATGATAATTTTTTTGGATTGTGTTTATTATTAAAGCTACTGTTACTAGTAGAAATTTAATTCAGAAAGACAACATTGTGTGGCTGTAAGTTACAGTTTCTGAAAAGTGGTTCAAGAAGTATTTGGCTAGAAGGGAAGTTCTTACTTTCTAAATAAATTTAATGTTTGACAAACCATGAGAACTTTCATTCTAACCAGATATCAATTTAAGAGTTTCTAATTTTTAATTGTTGCTTATTAAATTAAGAAACTACATTTAAAAAATGTAACAAAACCTATTGTCAGTGAAAATCAATTTTAATGATAAATCTTTGTGAAAAAAAAAGGAAATATTTTTATACAAGAGGTATTTTAAAAATGTATTTACAGATTGCAACATCTATCAGAGAGATAAAATTTAAATTTTTATTATTGCATTATTCCAAAATTTTAACACATCAGCAGATAACTATTAATGCCAACAACTGAGCACAAATAGTTAATAATTTAGTATTTAATGTATAATATTATCCATAACTATGTGTACAAGAATGTCGTTTTTTGATAAAAGTGGAGTGGATGGGTTAATTATGTGGTAATATTTGTTGAGAATAAGTTGCGTGTCAATTAACTATTTCCACTAATATCAAAATAAAATACAAAATTCAACTGAATTGTTTTAAAACGTAACAATTAGATTTATTTAGGTTGGTGTACAACACACAAAGAAAAGGTAGGACAGAGTCGTGTCCCTTTGATTTGAAAATATTTGTACCAGAGTTCATATTACGAACAAGACATATTTAATTAGAAACTAATAAAACATTCAAAACAATGTACAAGCAGAATATTTGGTATATGTTATGTTGGCAAATATGTATGATGTTTTAGGTTTCAGAATGTCTTTCTTGTAATCGTTCGTTAATGTTGATATTAAAGTTGTTAATATTAAGTGTCTTTTAAACAGAAAGTTCTTAAGAAGTAATTTACCTTTTACTGTAATATTGAACTTGTAATTCAGAAGAATAAAGTTTGGAATTGTGAGTTCTAAAGTTGATAAAAGTTCAGGAGTGATTTCAGAGGTTGGTGAGTGAGTGTATCAGAGTTGTTTCGTGTTAAATAAATTTAACTTTGTAACTTCAAAAGTATGAGTGACGTGGAGTTGTTTGGCAATTGGTTATCTGTCACGAAGCTCACTGGTAAACTTGTGTTCGTGCATCATATTTATTTACATTCCTGATCACGTGCGTGGCTCGTGAACACATTTCAAGATTTTTGGCGGTATTTTGTGTTTAAACACGTGTGCGTAGGCGTTGTTATTACTTTGAGATATATTGGCCAATCAGAAGCAATTATTGTAAAACTTGCGTCTGGAGCCTGGATTGTGTTGAGCTTGCACAAAAATCTATAACTAACATGAAAATATAAATTAGAAATGTTTTTAACATTTCTTGTCCAATGAGGATGTAGTGCACTCAGTAATTGGTTCTGATCCACTGGCATATGGAGGTTACGCTCTATAAAAGTGAAAAAATAACCATAAATATGTAAAAAATGAGTATATTGTCGAAAATTCCTTTTTTCAAAATATAGCTATTTGTGCTATGTTATAATGCTTATTAGCTTAACTATAATAATACTGAATAAAATTTTTTTAAATATTAAAGTATATTTAATCACATTTCCCTAATAGCTGTCACAATCTGTTAAAGTGATACATTTTTAATCTTTTTTGCAGTTGAATTATTAACAAAAGTCTGTTGTCAGGCTTTAAAATTTAATGCTTGAAAGATATAGAAAATTATAGAATTTATTTAAATTCAATATCTTCAGAAAATGTTTAAAACTTTCACTAGCATTATATGTTGTAAATCTGACTTGAACTTCAATTTTTACATTGCATTTTAATAGAGTAAATTAAAATAAGGAAAAAATTAAAAACATTTTTAATAAAATAAATATATTACTGTATTGAAAAATTAGATATCCTAAATTTAATCATTTAATTTGCTTCTTTTTGACAGTTTACAAATTAAAATGCCACTGACAATGTATATTCTACTAATTGTCTTCCATTCCTGTTTGGCTGCTAATCTCATCTACAATGTGGAAGAAGAACAAAGTCCAGGTACATACATTGGCAATATTGCCATTGACTCAAATGTTATGGGCACTATTCCTCTGCAAGATCATAAACACATCACCTTCACACAACTCAAAAAAGGAAGCTCTCAATTATTCCATATTGCAAAGAATACAGGAAAACTATACACTGCGAAAATATTGGATGCTGAGATTTTGTGTACTTATAATACAAAATGTTTTAGAATGATTGATGTTGCTGTCAGAAAAGCAAAATCATTCATTAAATTATTAGAGATAAAAGTTATAATAAAAGATATTAATGATCATCAACCCACATTTAGAGATAAACAAATTAACATTGAATTTGATGAAGGTGATGGAACTGGAATGAAAAAATCAATCCCAAATGCTATTGATAAAGACATCAGTGGTCTAAATTCTCAGATTACATATGAACTTAACAAAGTAGATGAAGATCCATTTACATTGTCAGTATCTAAAACATTAGTAGGAACATCAGATCTCAGCCTCATTCTGGAAGAAAGATTGGACAGAGAAGTGAAAGACTCTTACATGATTCAGGTAATAGCCAAAGATGGAGGATCCCCACCAAAACAGAGTGTTTTAGATGTTCACATTGCAGTCACTGATATCAATGATAACACTCCTATGTTTTCTCAAAAAATTTACCATGTCTCTATTAATAATGAACCAAGTGATACAACTCCTGTGGCTACATTATTGGCAACAGATTTAGATTCAGGAGAAAATGGAAATATTTCCTATCATTTTAATTCAAAAACATCAGATTTTGCAAAAAAGCATTTCAAATTAAATAAAATATCAGGTGAAATATATCTGTATTGTAAAATTTCACCTGGGCAAATGTTAATCCACAATTTGTACGTTGAAGCAATAGATGGGGGAAATCCTCCATTAAGTTCTTTTGCTATGGTTCAAGTAAATGTGATCAACCAACAAAATAATGCTCCAACAATTGATGTGAACTTTTTATCAGCATCATCTACAGAAAATTCTACAGCCATTTCTGAAGACATTGAGGTGGGCAGTTTTATTGCCTATGTGAAAGTAACTGATCATGATACTGGCCAGAATGGAGAGGTTATATGTGATCTCCATCATGATAAGTTTAAATTGAAAAGTCAAGGCTTGAAAAAATATCAAGTGATTTTGAAAGATCCATTGGATAGAGAGACTGAGGAACATCATGATATCACAATCAGTTGTGAGGATATGGGTTTCCCACCAAGACATAGTGAGAGTAAGTTTTCCATTCAAGTGATGGATGTCAATGATGTAAAGCCAAAATTTTCTAAATCCAGATATAAATTCCATATCACTGAGAACCAGAAACCTCATATTGATGTGGGTTCAATCAATGCATCTGATCCAGACTTGGGACCTGGAGGGGAATTGATCTTTTCTCTTGCAACAAATAAGAAGAAAAGTCATCTGCCTTTTCTAATCACCAAAGATGGTTTTATTTCAACAAGTCAATCATTGGACCATGAATTACAAGATATTTATAAATTTGAGGTTTTGGTGAAAGATAATGGAATCCCATCACTGAATAATACAGTGGATGTGATTGTGGAGATTGAAGATGAAAATGATAACAGTCCATATTTTACATTTCCCAGTATTAATCCACATAATATAGAAGTTGTATATTTTGCTGATGAAAGCAAGAACCTGACAGTTGTGAGGGCACATGATAGTGATAGTCAAGAGAATGCCTTTCTCAGATATGAAATAAGTGCAGGCAATGAGAAACAGTTGTTCACCATTGACCATTACAGTGGTTTGTTGTCTTCTACTGGTGCCCTTACAAAACAAGATGCTGGCTCATATGAACTGGAGTTTGTTGTCAAGGATAGTGGCATCCCAGTTTTATCAGCCACAACTACAATCTTTTTGAGTCTGATTGTAAAAAATAAGACTTCTTCTTTGGAAAGAGTAAATGGTGTGCAGAGAAGTCAATCAGAGGAGAAGGTGCATCTTAATATGGTGATTATTATTACATTAGCAGCCGTCATGGTGACTATAATCATTACGGCTTCAATCTCAATCTGTGTACTTCGCTGTTGTAATGCTTCAAGTGGAGATGGAGATGATATTCCTAATAGATATGTTAGTGAACAAAGACATTTGATGTCATCTTCTTATCGAAGGAGCTCTTGGCCAGATGTTCCTACTACTATGATAAATGATCCCAACTTTGGTAGGAGTGCTGAGGAGATGGCAACTAGCAGAAGGGTGTCATATCCCAGATTCATGAACCAAACAACAGCAATAAGACCACATCCATCAGTTAATATCACCACTCAGGTAAATAAATTAATTAAACTTTTTTGCATGTATCGTGATTACTTAAAGAACTGATTAATTATTTTCATTCTTTTTTCCCTATTTACGTAATTTTTTAGTGTCTTCTTTATATGTACTGTCAGATTTTATTGTTCAAATATTTTGAGTTCTTTTCATTTTATTCTGATGTTTTCATAAATTACATACATATTTACCTCATCATAAACTGTATAGTAGGTACCTCCACTGAATTTTTGATACCTAAGTTTTAAAAATAAATTTTAGAAATGAAAAAGCATTCTTGAAGTTTTCATTCTAGTTTTAATTGAAAGCTAAATGATTAAATTTATTATTTCAAGTAAGTAAAATATTCTGGTATATTTCAGATAGAAATTATATAGATTGGAATGTCAAATAATTGCTCAATTTTTTAAAATTTTCTTAATTTTTAAGCAATTTGTAAATAAATAAAGAAATTTATTAGGTTTAAAATTGTTTAAAAATTAAATTATAGATTTGTGACATTTGAGTAAAATTAGAAAATTTAAAGTGAAATTAATCTGATTTGAAATAAACATTACTTATAGCAATATACCAATATACAAGCATTTCTTAATGATGGGTTCCTCTTTCTTTGATCTTTATTGATTTATTGAGAAGCTCTTAAGGTGATAACAGCTCTTATGTATGACCAGCAATGACATATTTATGAAAACTAAGTGAACACATTTTTTTCAAATTTTTAACTACCTAGTAATTTTTACAAATTGACATATTTTCAGCAATTATTTAATATTTTATTGACTTTTAGTTAGGTTTTTAAGAAGCTTTATGAAATTTGCATTTCATCACTAGGTTCTTCAGTTTATTACCTTAAACAAAAAATTAATTGAAGTATGACCCAAACTAAAATAAATACATAAAATGAAAATATTTAGTGAAATAGCAATTAAGAAAAGTAAAACTTTTTTTGATATTTTGAAGGGATGATTTTCAAAGACGTTAATGATGAACAGAACTGAATTAAAAGTTAAATAATTGTAGTGTGTCAGACGATACTTAAATCACGTGACCTTTTAAGGATTATGTCATGTATAGATTCCCATAGGTAGAAATTAGGAACATTTTTTTCATTAAAAATTATTTTAAAAATATTTGTGTACAAATGACTGTTATGAGCTTTACAAATTCTGATTCATAAATTTACTTTTCACTTAACGATATCACCAAATTGTATTCTTGAAAGCAATGAAGAATTTTAAACAATTTTTAACTATTATATAGTAAAAATTCATTATTAATTGAAAAAAATTTATTTCTTCAGACAATAGTGTCCTTAATATAACTTATTTACAAAAGTAACTAAAAGATTTGCTAATTAAATAATGTCATAGTTTTATTGCATTTTACAATTCAGAGCAGATTTTTGATGAAATGGATAACTGATTTACAAAAAAAATTGATTTACTTTCTCCAAAGAGTCCTGTTTTTAACTAATAAAAAAAAAATTTCCCGCTCCTCAAAATTTCATGAAATAATGGAAGTGGGTGGTAACATATATAAAAAAATATTTTTTACAAAGATTTTTAAAAAAACAAATTTCAAAAATAATTTAATTCATTTATAAATATGTCCTGAAAGTTTCATTAAAATCTGACAATTATTTGAATTTTGCAAGAATTTCCAAATCAATGTGTTTTTCATCAGAAAAAGCGCAAAATAAAACAAAACTTTTTTTCACTAGTTCACCGCTGTTGTAAAAAAAACAAGATTTTTAACCAAAATTTCAAACGTGCTAGAAAGGAGTAAAAAATTTCAAAAATAATAAAAAAAATACTTTAGTCTTTCCTCTTAATAATAATGTAAACATTTTGATGACAAAACTTTGTTTTTATTGAGTTTGGGTTTTTTTTCATCATGCTAATCTAGGTACCTATTGTATAGTAACAGTATTTTTAAATTTGCCATATATGTAATGATATGCATATTTTTTGCAGATAATAAATTAGATTCTATTTTTTGTTTGATATATATATATATATATATATATATAACGTCATCATATAAATTAATCTTTATGGTTGTTTTTTTAATAAAATATCAGCTTCTCATTCCAGTCACTAATTAGAAACTTAGTTTCAATCTAAGTAACTGGTTAAAAACAAAAACATTTGTGTCTCTACTTGCTGAAATTATCATATTCTGATTTGAAGCCAGAATAAATCTTTTACATATAAAAGCATTTTACATATTAATAATTAATATTTATAAACATTAATGTTTGTATCATTTTCTAAATTATTTCTTACTTAGTATTCTGTGTAAAAAACTTATTCAGTGATGAATTACTGAAATTGCTTTTATCTTTTAAAAATTCTTTTATAGTTAATTTTAATATAATTTCTGGTGCCTTTTACCTCTCAACAGTTTAACACATCTAATTATTTAGCAACATTGGTACCTTAAATAATTTCAAATTTTAAAAATATTCCAAAATTTTCTATCTTTATAAATTTAGTAAAATTACTGTACAAGTAATTTTACTAAATTTATTTTCATTTTATATGTCGCTCTGTTTATTTAAATGTATTTATTGATCAAACATTACAGTCTAATATATGAATATTTTATTTATAAATTGATTGTTTAATGTTTTCATGAATAAACATTTAATGTTTGCACAAATTTGGACTAAATTTCTATATTTATCATTGATAAGATGCTACATTATTAAAGTGACGATTTGCAGAAAAAACATTTTCTATCTCAACTTGCATGTTGTCTTCTGCTTTTGATTAATATAAGAATAACTTTGTAGATAAATTTATTATTTTCTTTCAAGTTCTGTGTCCCTTTAGGACATGAGTGATCATCATTCTTTACAACTTATTTTTTGCTGCTCTAAATAACATATGACTCTTTACCAATTCTCTTCATTCTACACTCCATTTACATAAACACATAAAATAGGTTACTGTTACCCAGTGCTTTTCTTGACATCAGTACATCCTGTCAGTGTTAAATTCTCTGGGCCCTCTTTCCTCATTATGTATCCCAATAATTACAACTGTATTTTTCTGATTAAAAAGGTAAAAATTCTTTTAGTTTCTATTTTCCTTAAAACTACATTGTTGCTTGCATGCTCAGTTCATTTACAGCATCCCTCAGTAACTCTGTCATTTTCAAGTCTCTTCTTCATCTTTGATGATATTGTCCCACATTTTCTACCTTACAGGAGATTAGATATTATGTATCGGTTCAATTTTTTTTTTATTAGTAATGAATTTTTCCTATCGCTTAATACTTTGCTTGGTTTTTGGAAGGTATTTTTTTTATTCTTGTATGTTTTTGGATTTTTCTATCACATTTTCTGTTGTCTTTTTCTACAACATCCAGATAGTGAAATCTGTGCACTTGGTGGAATTTAATGTCTGCAATATTCAAGATTCTTTTACTGATGACCATGCAATTTGTCTTTTTACAGTTAATAGTCCTTTCTTCTCACTTTCTATCACTACATTATCTAAAAGTTGTTTCATTTTCCCTTCTGAGTTTTCCCTTAACACAGTGTCATCCATTTATCTTATGTTGCTAAGATTATGTTCACTGGTAACAAATCCTGGTAGGTCTTCTAGTTCCTTTTGCTGCAGTGAGAAAACATCCTTATCTTAGTCCTCTTTCCATTTCTGTGTACTCCTTGAACTCATTCCCTAACCAGATGCTTTGTTCTCAGTAAAGGTTATTCATATATCTTCATCATTATATTATCATTCTTAATATATGGTAATTGTAAATTGTTGATTCAAGAATAACAAATAAAAATATTGAAATAATAAAAAAGCTTTAGGTTATGTTTTTTTATGCTATATTGCAGATGGCACCTGGACTTCAGAATGGGGATAAGAACAATCTAATGACTCCTTACTGCCCAACATGGAGATCTACAATGTCTTCCCATGCTGACAGTGGACATGGTTGGAGTGAAGGAGACACGGGACATGCAGAAGAGATGACAGGTAAAAGAGTCAAAGAAAAACACTTAATACTTATTAAAAAAAAACAATTTTCTATTTTATACCATAATACAGATATATATTCTCAATGATGATGAAATAATATTGAAAACTGTTGATTTGTTTATTGTTTCAGATCAGCTGATTCCACAGTTCTGCAAGCCACAGAGTGGAGAGTTCAATAAAATGGATAAGAGACACATAGAAGGGAACTTTAGCTACCCAAATGAAACAACAACAATTCCAGCAATATGTTTTTCAAAAGCAACAAATAATCCCAACAATTTGCTGAAAAAGAAAACAGAACAAAGCTCACATCATTTATCAGATAGTATTCAAATAACTCACAATGTCAGACCACTGCCTCCTGTACCTCACAAAATACACTAATTGTATCTTTATTAATTTTCTCAATCAGTTTCCATAACATGTGTATACAATAACATTTTTATATAAAACTATTTGTAAGGAAATCTATTCTACTAAGTAATATAAAAGAATGAAAGACTTCTTGATAAGATGTAATGTTATTATCAGACATTATCATGAATCTTTTTATTTATGCAGTAAAAATATTATTAATAACAAGGATATTTTCACTTGAAGGACCTTGTATTTGTTTTATAACTATTTAATTATAAGAATCATATAAAGAAATCAGTATAATGGCTACATGGTAAAATTTTATTTAAATAAATTTTGACATACATGATATATAAAGGTTTGTGAGCCAACAAAACAAATTAAACCATTAGAAATGTGAAATTCTTTTCTGAATTAAATGTTTTAATCCAATCCACCCATGTAAAAATAATTAATTTTTTTTTGTGATTATTTTTTTTCTCTGGAAAGAACAAAGATGAAATTTTGTTAAAAAAACTGGAATTAATCTGAAACAATCACATACAAATGTGAATAGAATGATTTTACTTGAACTAATTAAACACTATTATAAATCATGGGACAGAAGCATTGGATACGAAATGATGCTTTGACAAAAAATGTGCATTATATATATTTAGATATTATAAGTCATTATATTATTATCACTAATATTGTGTATCAAAATTTCAGTGGTTGATGTTTCTGAGCAATATTTTGAAAATACCTTATTCAAATTCACTAGTATACCGGATTTTAAAGATTCTATATACAGATTCAGAGATAGTAGTTTTGGATTTGATGTTAACATGAATATTTGCAGATTTTATTTTTTATTTTTATAAATTCTAAATAAATCAACTAATGTCAGTTAAACAAAAGAAATTTGTAAGAACTTTTAAAATTCAAAATATTATTAGTGTATGTTTCTAACATATATATCACTTCGAGCGACAATGAAATTACTCATCACCATGTAAAGAAGGGATGAAGGAATTAGCTCATAATAAACAAATAACTATCTTCCTATGTTGCATTGTGGGAAACAAAGGCTGGCATAGTACTTTTTAAAAAATAAAACTTCAGATTAGGGATTCAGACTGAAGCTAAAGTTTTTCATATCTAAAGAAAATATAAACCTTTATAAACAATGTAGATATTTTCATAACTTTTAGTTACATTTCATATTAGGAAGAGTTCATTGAAAAAATGAGCAGCCATTACACACGCATTACATTTACTAGGATGACAGCCTACTCAACACAGATTGCCACAAACATACACGCACATACACACAAGCATAAAGAAGTGACATATTCTTTGTTCTGATGTTGTGAGCCAAATGTCGATGAAGATCTACTGTTGAGAAAGTGAATGGAAATTTGCTGTTATTTCTGATAAAAGTGGATTGTAAATACTAAGGTAAGTTGCATTTTTTAATAGTTTGAAATCAGCAAAGATTTGTCAGTGTGCTGGATAAAATCTCAAAAAGTGTCTATTTGAAAACCATTATGATATTTCATTATCTTTTCATAGAGGCTTTACAGAATTACTATTCTCAAAAAATCTGTTGTGAAATTTATTCCATGCTTTCTGTATTCATAAACTTTTTATTGAGAATTTCTTCAGGTAAAATGTTTAGATTTACAAAAAACGTAACATTCCAGCTTGTGAATTAATTTTATTAATCTTTACTTTTTATTCCTTGACAAGGTAGCCATGATGAATAGTATAAAAAGCCTTTGAACTATGGTAAGAAGAAAATACTTATATGTACAAATATATTATTTATTATCAGAGTACTTAAATACTGATATCAGTAAGTATATAACTTTATGCACCTGTAAATAATTAATTTCATATCTTAAATATAGTTTTGGAGGGATTCTTGAAATAAAATGCTGTTATCCTATCAAAATAGCTTTGTTTGGTCTTGAAAGAAATATGATCACAGTAAAATATATACAATATAAAACTGACTAGTTGAAAAATGTTTTATAATTGATTTTCCTGATATATATTTTGCTATCCTTTGTTTATTTTCTGACAGTAAAATATATAAAAAATGAATAGCATTGTCTGGATTTAACTCATGGATTTATCATACATTTTGAAGCACTGAAATAAACCAGTTTATTGCGTGCATATTTTTATTTTGAAATATTTTAAACAATATTTTCATCATGCAATATTTATATATTCAGTTTATATTATTTTTATTCAGTACTTCATACTATATTTTGCATAAGAAGTGTAAAATAAGATATTTTTCATCTGCTTTTTTCACTTTATCATTATCCACATCCAAAGATTAAGTATATCAATTTAGCAATCAGTACTGCCATTTGATTAATTTACATATGATAATATTGTTCAGTGAAATATTAATCATAAGTGAAGAATAGTTATTTTTACACCACTGTCTTGTGTCTGTGTGCATGTCTGTTTAAAAATTACAAGAAAATTTATATTCTTAATACAAATCTATTGAAGCAAAAAAAAAATGATTTGCTTAACTTTATTTCATGTCATTTATTGGAAAACATCCATGTTTAATTCAACAAAGAAAGACAACCCTTTTAAGATTATTATTAAAACTGTATTACATAATCCAAGTAAAATACTAGTTGTTATGTCATTTTTACAGAATTTTGAAAAAGTTAACTTTTGTATTCAAATATGTTGCCATTATGTTATTTGCATGCAGTTTGATGATAACAGTTTTTAGTTTTCCATTCATTCAAAAAGATTAGTGTAGCTCCAACATATTTTATGATTAATTTGAACAATTATTTTATACTAATCTGACTGTGCGTAGATGTATGTGTGTGCATAGCTGACAAGTTTTAATGAAAAATTAATTTAATTTTGTAATTATAGCAAACTTATTCACTCACTCACTGTGTATTAATAAATTAATAGATCACCAGACATGTTAACCAGTAAATAGAAATTAACATTAAGCATAATCTAATTATCTGATTTGACAAAAGGTATTTTAAACATTTTATTTTGTATTGTTTACAAAAAGTGATAAGAATAGTTCAGTCAGAACAATACAATGTCTGTTAATGAACTTGGAACATTTATTTTAATTATTTTAAATATCCAAATTAAAACTGTTTTTTTTATGTTTTTTTTTCCCTAAGAAAACTGTTTCTTTTTATGACAATTTTGAAGCATTGGAACATATTCTAATTTTATTAATTATTAATTTACGTATTAAAATCTTGTCGGTTAAAATTATTTTAATATATTTGTTGTAAAATTTATCTTTTTTCCGTAAATGTCTTAAAAATCCAATAAACACGATTTCCTTACCTGACTTAAACAAGTGAAAGGGAAGTAACTCTGATATTGATGTTAAATGCGTTGACAGTGAAACAAGCAGAATTATACAGCCATACCATGATAATAATCTATTAAAATCATTATTCATCAGTGATGGTAGCTTACATCTGAAACTCTATTTATATTTTGCAGGACAAAGATAATTTTAATGAAATTTTAGTTTGTAAATCATTAACTAAAGTTCATCTGGTATTTTTTGAGATAATAACTGAATTTGATAATAAATCTATCAGCTTTATAATTTCAGCTACAAACACACACACAAAAAAAGAAGAAAAATCATTTCATAAATAAATAAACTGAAAATAGAAAAGCTTCATGATTATTTGGAGAGAAAAATTTTCCATATTAAAATTTTCAGAAAGATAATTATTTAATGTAAACATGTGCAGAAAGAGATTTCATAAAATATATCAAAAAGACAAAATTTCAAGTAAGAATTAATGCATAAGCTTGATTTTATTTATAATTCTTGATGGAAAAATGTTCCTTATATGATGTGAAATTTAAAAAAAATTATAAGTTTGTATCTAATGTATTTTTCAGGTGACACCCAACATGAAATTATTATTTCATGTATTGATAATTGTCTTCCATATGTGTTTGTCTACTGATATCATTTACAATGTAGAAGAAGAAAAGAGTCCAGGTACATACATTGGAAATATTGCTATAGACTCTCATGTTATGAACACTACTCCTCTGCAAGATCATAAGCACATCACCTTCACACAACTCAAAAAAGGAAGCTCCCAATTATTCCGTGTTGCAAAGAATACAGGAAAACTATACACTGCAAAAATATTGGATGCTGAATCTCTATGTACTTACAATGTAGAATGTTTCAAAATGATTGATGTTGCTGTCAGGAAAGCAAAGTCTTTTATAAAACTTTTAGAGATCAAAATAATTATAAAAGATGTTAATGATCACAAGCCAGAATTTCCAGACAAGCAAGTTAATATTGAATTTTATGAAGGTGATGGAATTGGTATGAAAAAATCAATCCCAAATGCTATTGATAAAGACATCAGTGGTCTAAATTCTCAGATTACTTATGAACTTAACAAAGTAGATGAAGATCCATTTACATTGTCAGTATCTAAAACATTAGTAGGAACATCAGATCTCAGCCTCATTCTGGAAGAAAGATTGGACAGAGAAGTGAAAGACTCTTACATGATTCAGGTAATAGCCAAAGATGGAGGATCCCCACCAAAACAGAGTGTTTTAGATGTTCACATTGCAGTCACTGATATCAATGATAACACTCCTATGTTTTCTCAAAAAATTTACAATGTCTCTATTAATAATGAACCAAGTGATACATCTCCTGTTGCTACATTATTAGCAACAGATTTAGATTCAGGAGAAAATGGAAATATTTCCTATCATTTTAATTCAAAAACATCAGATTTTGCAAAAAAACATTTCAAAGTAAATAAAATATCAGGTGAAATATATCTGTATTGTAAAATTTCACCTGGGCAAATGTTAATCCACAATTTGTATGTTGAAGCAATAGATGGGGGAAATCCTCCATTAAGTTCTTTTGCTATGGTTCAAGTAAATGTGATCAACCAACAAAATAATGCTCCAACAATTGATGTGAACTTTTTATCAGCATCATCTACAGAAAATTCTACAGCCATTTCTGAAGACATTGAGGTGGGCAGTTTTATTGCCTATGTGAAAGTAACTGATCATGATACTGGCCAGAATGGAGAGGTTATATGTGATCTCCATCATGATAAGTTTAAATTGAAAAGTCAAGGCTTGAAAAAATACCAAGTAATTTTGAAACATCCATTGGATAGAGAGACTGAGGAACATCATGACATCACAATCAGTTGTGAGGATATGGGATTCCCACCAAGACATAGTGAGAGTAAGTTTTCCATTAAAGTGATGGATGTCAATGATGTAAAGCCAAAATTTTCTAAATCCAGATATAAATTCCATATCACTGAGAACCAGAAACCTCATATTGATGTGGGTTCAATCAATGCATCTGATCCAGACTTGGGACCTGGAGGGGAATTGATCTTTTCTCTTGCAACAAATAAGAAGAAAAGTCATCTGCCTTTTCTAATCACCAAATATGGTTTTATTTCAACAAGTGAATCATTGGACCATGAATTACAAGATATTTATAAATTTGAGGTTTTGGTGAAAGATAATGGAATTCCATCACTGAATAATACAGTGGATGTGATTATGGAGATTGAAGATGAAAATGATAACAGTCCATATTTTACATTTCCCAGTATTAATCCACATAATATAGAAGTTGTATATTTTGCTGATGAAAGCAAGAACCTGACAGTTGTGAGGGCACATGATAGTGATAGTCAAGAGAATGCCTTTCTCAGATATGAAATAAGTGCAGGCAATGAGAAACAGTTGTTCACCATTGACCATTACAGTGGTTTGTTGTCTTCTACTGGTGCCCTTACAAAACAAGATGCTGGCTCATATGAACTGGAGTTTGTTGTCAAGGATAGTGGCATCCCAGTTTTATCAGCCACAACTACAATCTTTTTGAGTCTGATTGTGAAAAATAAGACTTCATCTTTGGAAAGAGTAAATGGTGTGCAGAGAAGTCAATCAGAGGAGAAGGTGCATCTTAATATGGTGATTATTATTACATTAGCAGCCGTCATGGTGACTATAATCATTACGGCTTCAATCTCAATCTGTGTACTTCGCTGTTGTAATGCTTCAAGTGGAGATGGAGATGATATTCCTAATAGATATGTTAGTGAACAAAGACATTTGATGTCATCTTCTTATCGAGGGAGCTCTTGGCCAGATGTTCCTACTACTATGATAAATGATCCCAACTTTGGTAGGAGTGCTGAAGAGATGGCAGCTAGCAGAAGGGAATCCTATCCCAGGTTTATTAACCAATCTACAGCAATAAAGCCCCATGCATCTGTTGACATTACTTGTCAGGTAATTTAATTTTTCTGGGTCTTTCATCTATGTAATTTCATGAATGTAATATAAAATGATGACAGCAGATAGTTAAATGTTTAATTTCTTGACTGTAGGAATTCAATCTCAAAAACAATGTTAATTTTGTATTTTCTTGTTAAAATACCTTTTGAAAATCACATGATAATTTTCTTTTCAAAATTTAATTTCTTCGTAACTTCTTACTGGATTTCAGATAGATTTCATTCTGCTGTGATATTGCTTTAAGTTTTCATGCTGTGACAAAATATTTTTTTCTAATTTTCCTAGTTTAATTAAAGTAACAAAAATGCAAACGACAATTGTAGTAAATGATTACAATGAATCCAAATCATGAAGATTTTAAGTATTATTTCAATGAATAATATTTGCATTTAATATTAAAAATAGTTTTATGTTTCAAGTACGTGAATTTTAAAAAAAATATATATCTTTTGGAATCAATGAGAAAAATAATTATTTGTAGTGTTCCAAAGATGTTGGCAAATGGTCACCTGTCCTTAAAGCAGATGTGACTAGAGACAAAGTTTTCCTATAACATATAATGGATAATATTTTTACTCAAGTAATAAAAAAGTGTTTCCCTATGAATATTTAAAAAAAATAAAATAAATAAATAAAACTACTCTTTTCTGAGTTTGAAACTTAGCTGAAAAACATTTTAATTTAAAAAGCTATTAATAATGTCAAACTTGTCACTGGGGCATTTGTAGAAATTATGAAAAGTATGACATTACTTGCTTTCTTTAATGTTTTATTACTACTACTGCAACTAGTATTATGGATTCATGTGTTAATATTATGATATTTTATTGTAATTATAGTAATATGGTTATATATTCTTTATGATATAAACTTTTAAAATAATTTTTGATTTTACTGTGAAGCAGATGACACCAGGTATTCAAAATGGGGATAAGAATACATTGATGACCCCTTACTGCCCAACATGGAGATCTACACTATCTTCTCGTGCTGACAGTGGACGTGGTTGGAGTGAAGGAGACACAGGACATGCAGAAGAGATGACAGGTAAAAAAGGCTGAATAACACTTGATACCTGCTACTAAAAGCCCATTTTCTATTTTTGTTTATATAGACACACCCACACATTGAAATGTTATTTATTCTTTCAGATCAGCTGATCCCACAGTTCTGCAAGCCACAGGGTGGACAGGTCAACAAAATGGATAAGAGGCACATAGAAGGAAACTTTAGCTACCCAAATGAATCAACAACAATTTCAGCAAGATGTTTTTCAAAAGCAACAAATAATCCCAACAATCTATTTAGAACGGAAACAGAACAAATGTCTCATCATTTATCAGATAGCATTCAAATTACTCACAATACCAGACCACTGCCTCCTGTACCTCACAAAATACACTGATTTTCTACTTTTCATACATACATACATACATACATACATACATACATACATTCAAAAATTTGGTACACTAATTTCCTAATCTGAATTTTTAATTAAATAACATTAAAAATGCAATCCAATGGTTAAAAATGAATGATACTGTGAGAAATCCTGATCAGTTTGAGAAAATTTTTAAATTATTCTAAACAGATTCACATATAATTGGGATGCTATGTACAAATAATTATTCTATGATATGTAAAACGTCTTTGGTTGTAATGATTGTATACATTCATTCATTACACAGTGTATTATGAGTATGTTTTAAATTTGAATATTTTTATGAGGGACATGAAAAAATCCATTTTGAACATTTCACAAAGTTTAGTTAATCACCACTTGGGAATTCACTTATTTATCTTAGTGGTTCTGCCAATGTTGGGTAACACCTCTGAAACATCTTCTCTGAAATGCTATAGGGTTCTGGCATAGTTTTTCTCATAATTTCCTCTTGCTACTCAAAACCCTTCCCTTTCAGCATGGTTTTCAGATTGAAGAGGAGCTAGAAGTCATATGGTGCCAAGTCAGAAGAGCAGAGAGCCTGTCATACAAGTGATATGTTGTTCTTGATCAGGAAGGCTTGGATTATGTGGGTGGAATGAGGCACATTTCAGTGTCACACCCTCCAGAGGCACAAATCCTTCATTAAAATATAATGCACTGATCCTGTGTTTATTCCTAGTTTGAGAGCAATTTCCTGGATAGAGACAAGATGATCTTTCATGACTATTTGCTGAACCTTCTTAATTGGCTCCTCGTTTTGACTGCCTGATTATGCCTCACTCTTCACTGAGGTATGGCCATATTTGAAGAAGTTGTACCAGGTCTTGAGCTGAGTTTTGCCTATGGCATCATTGCCAAAGGCCTGCTGAATCTTCCGAATGGTCTGAGCTTGAGTATCACCAGGTGTTTGGCAAAAGTCATGCAATATCTCTACTTTATGCATTACATCATCCTGCATAAAATGAAAATCCATGAAGTGCACACTACACATTTAAACCCCAGCCATAACAGCCAAGAACTGAGACAGCCTACTGGCATAAAAATTTTCACACATGTGCAGGAAGGGTGGTGTCACATCCAACCCAAAGGATTTTGCCCACATGACATTAGTTTTGGTAGGAAAAAATAAAGTTAGATACTTTTCGAACACACCTCTTATATACTGGGTAATGAAATCTGCATACATAAGTTAATATATTTACATCAAATAAACATTAATGTATATACATAATAGTGTTTGCTTTACAAATATTAAGAGCAAGTTAAATAACATCTACATTACTCTGGAAATTATTAATTTAAATGTTTAACTGTTGCAGTTTTATTTGAAGGAGATACATTCAATAAATTATGTAACAATACTTATAAAATGAATACTAAATACTAATTGAGTTTTTGAAAGAATGTGATACATAAATTTTTCTTATAAAATTTTTCCAATATTTAAATGATGTGATGTAATGCCAAATACTAAACATAAATTTTTAAATTATTCCAATTAGTTTCTGAATATCACTTTGTAATTCAAGACCCTTGGAATATAAAATCTGAATTAACTAAACATTTAAAGAATTAGAAACATAGATAAGATTTTGCTAATTTCTGTAATATCCTTGATATTTAAATAAAGGCTCTTGACTTACTAATTATCATAGAAAGAAGAAAAGAGGAAAGAAGATTATAAATGGAAGAATAGTAACCATCAAGCATTGCATTGTGGGAGAAAGAGGTAAAGCATGGCTTTTATTTAATAAAATCTCAGGGCACAGCTTTATCTGGACAAAAGCACTGAAAATTGCATAACAATTAAAAAGAAAAATTTAACTTCATTTTTCTCTTTCTTTAAACTTTTTCTCGTGAGTTGGAAATGCAGCCATTACACACACATCATACTTATTAGGACTATAGACAGTATGTAGACACTCACATTCATTCAAAGCATAAACTTACACATACAGATACACACACACAGAGTAATAGTCTCTTTGTTCTGTCAGTGTGGTTTGTGATATCAAAATCAGTTGATAAAAGAGGATGTAAATTGTCTGGGATTTTTTAATTGAAAGAATTATAAACAAAATAAGGTAAGTTGGTAATTTTATTTTTTGAAGTTGATAAAAAGTTGTCATGAAGATACCTAAAATATACAGATTTCAATTTTTGAATAACGCTGAAAATTTCTACCAAATTTTGGGAAACTTGAAATAAAGAAATTCATTAGTAATAAAATATAATTCATACAAATTATGTTTTTTACTGAAAATATTTTTAGACTCTATCTTATTTGTATTGGTAGTTGAGATAATCTTTTTTTCATCAACTATTATTTCTGTTGCGTACTTTTCTATTAACCCACATTGGCAGCCATTTTAATACACTCTGAAATGTATTATATGCTTAAGTTTTATGCATATTTGTTTGTATATATTTATTCTAATATTTCTTATTACACTCTATTACAAATGAAACTTATTTTTATGATAAATAAATCTATTCTTATAAGAATCTGACTGGGGTATTTAGTTATAATATAAAATATAATATCTTCATATTCATCAACATCAACTACATTTATCAAAGGAATGAAAAGTCTAAATATTTTATATTTTTCCTATTTTTATTTGCTAATTAAAATAGACATTTTTTGTTTTATGCTATATATCTTCTAAAAAGAAAAATATTAAAATTCATAGGCATTAATTTTAAATGTATGTTTATAAAAAAAATCATTTCTAGTTTGATTTAATTTATGTTTTTGCTATAAAGTTCTGTTGCCTTTTCAGTTGTAAATATTTACTTATTAAGAAAAGCTTAAGAAATTCCACTAACTGCAAACATGAATGTAATATGTTTCAGTTTACTTTGATATTCCTAAGTAAAAATCTGGAAATACAGATTCTATCAATTAAAGAGATGAAAATCATGAAATATTGAATTAAAAGACATTAATAACAAAAGTAATTTTGATCAGAAAAATTGATATCATTTATTTGAAATTAAATATAAATAAATAAATCCACATTAAAGCACAAGGTGGGTAGACTGGGCTCCATAGGTATATCTGCAGCTGGTATGCTGATGATACGAAACCACTGTCTAGAGAGCTTTCTTGACTGAAGTCAATGGCCAGAGTAGATGATTCCATGACAAAAGCAAGCCTACAAATTGGAAGACATCATCTGTGGTTTGACTTGAGAGATGGATGGTGTCTGCCAAGTCTATTTACCCAATACATATGACATATCAATTTTCAACCCAGATATGTGTGTGTGTGTGTGTGGTGGGGACTGGTCAGGGATTCATCTGCACATCTACCCTGTAATTACAGCTGGTCATGAGGCTGATGATGATGAAATACATAAAAATTGTCAGTAAGATTAACTGGTAATTCCTTTAAATCATGTATATATAAACTATTACGTTTTTCCTGTAAAGTGAATTATTTACTCTTTTACATTATTTTTATTGTTAAATAAATGTATTTTAGAATTTTGTATTTTTTTTTTGCACTAAAACTTAAATAATATCTTGGAAAGTTTAAATATTCATTTATCATGAATAAGAACAAATGTAAAATCCCCATCATACAGCTGCTCCTTTAATAACTGATACAAGGGAAATAACTAAGCAAAGATTTAATATTTTCATAGGTATTTTATATTTGGCAAATAGAAAACATTAAGTTGAATACATATTTAAACATTTTTGAGTGTGTGTGTCTGTGTGTGTGTTCAGTGAGGCACTAATAATAATTTTCCAAAGTTCCAACTAAAATGTAGCTATTTTTGTATTTGTGAAAATTAACATAATCATGGAGCTGCCCAATCCTCACTTACCTGTTTTGATAGAGTTTAAAAATATCTACTCGGTCTTGTGAGTGATGAATTATCTTCTACCCTACAACTCCTTTCTTGCAGACAAAATGTTGTAAGCCTCTTGCTGCTCTATCTACTTCCATTGCATCTGTTCTGATGCACTGTAGTTCTTAGTCCCACCACCCCTGACCTTTTTAACTGGACCTGCCATACTACCTACACAACAGTGAATCCTCATCTTTTGTATTCCTATAGTAAGAAGTAAGTTCCATTCAAAAAGCTTTGTCCCCAAAACTGCTGCTATGTAGCATGTTTTCCCAATCATTACAATCTTGACTTCTTCACATCTAGCATTAACCATTATCTTTTCAGGACCTCTACCTACAATGTCCCTTAGGTCTTGTATTGGGTGAACATTAGTATTAAAAAAATTTATCATGAAGAAATATATAATTTATATTTGTAATTAACAGAAAAAAATAAGTTTTCATTAATTAAATTCTTTTGAAAATAAACGGTATATTAAAAATATTGACCATTGTAATATATATGGTAATGATTTTCTGCTTGGAAAGTCTTTTTATTTGATAATTTGTTTATTAATATGAGAGTAAATTCTCAGAGTCCAAATAATTCTCTGTTAAAGAAAAATACCCTAAAATGTTTTTTACATATCTGTAATTTGTATGCCTTTACATTGAAACAAATGTACAATATTAAATATTTAGTTATATGGTCAAGTAGTGAGATGATGTTAAAAAATTTGAAGCTTTGGGCTTTGTTTGAATTTCAGTTTATTCTTATATTTTTTTCTTTTTCAATGAAAAGCATGTACAAAGCCATAACTACATAATCATAATGACAGAACAAAATATGTTTGACTATCGCTTAAATTGTCTATCTATATATTTTTAGCAAGCACAATTTTATTTACTTCCATTAGCAATCAAGATTTTTATTTCATATTAAAAGTTGCTAAAACAAGGCCTACTCACAGTAAGGAGTCAAAATTAATGTTAAATATAATTTGTTAAAAATAATCAAAGTTTGAAAAATGATGATTTTTCTTAATTTTTTTGTATTTTGAAAGACCTTTGTAAAAATAAAAAACGACAGTGAATTTTGTCTTTGTGTAGAGGTGACATAAAAGTCACAAAATCTTTGATTTAGTTAAATTAACTAATTCACTTAAATGTAGTGCTGTTAGAAAACAACAGAATAATTGTGTTTTTGAATAACTGAGCCCATCAAAAAAAAGTATTTAATAAATAATATATAAGCATGAGTTGATAACCTTACTTAAAAACATCTTTAAGAGTAATAATTATTTTATCTTGCTATATCAGAAATTTCAATTTCATTAAGTAAAAAATCTCTGTTAAGTATAACAGCCTGTTGCATAAAAAAACATCATTTGTCCTTTTTTAAACTTTATCTCACAACTTGTGTCATATAATATAACTGATGGCAAAATATTAGGTTGGTGCAAAAATAATGTCGTTTTCTCACATATGTTACTATGTGAGAAAACGATATTATTTTTGCACCAACCTCATATCATTTGTTAACTATTTTAATATATATGTGGAAATATTTTCTCCTTATGAAGTTTATAAAGTCAATTATCAGTTCGATTATCAATAAAAACAAATAAAAAATGTTATCACTTGGAATGCAACTGGTTTTGAATTAATAATTTTTCATAAGGATCATTGATTTTACTTGTCCAAATTTACCAGTTGTAATTAGAGAAATTCAAGAATAAAAATGCAGGCAAAATGGAAAAGTTAGCAGTTAATGTACTTATTATAGCTCTCCAAGATTAAGGAGACAATTTGATAAGTGCTGAAAGGTTTACATAAATGAACGAGACTTGTCTTTTAAACTGAGAAAGAATAATGCACTTAGATTTTCAAACTGTTTTAATATCATGCAACCATTTTCTCAAAATGTTAAAATAGGTATAATTTTTATGCTATGTTTAATATCCATTAAAAATTAAGGTAATTAATCTGTTAAATTATGATTTTGAAATGTAATCTTGAATTCTTCATTTCACTTGTCATGAGAAACTTTCTAATCAAAATTAAAATAATCAAGAATAAAAGATTTTTGAAGGTTCAATAAAGTTATAAAGCTGATTAATAGAATGAATCTTTCTTTTTTTTTTAACATTCAATTTGTAAATTTTTGTAATTCTGTGAATTTTTTAGCAGAGAAAATGAAAAGTAAATTATATGAATATTCTTTTTTTCTTCAGTCTTCACTTGAACATGAGAGCAGTGTATGTTCTACTGATTGTCTTCCATTCCTGTTTGTGTGCTGATCTCATCTACAATGTGGAAGAAGAACAGAGTCCAGGCACGTACATTGGCAATATTGCTAGAGACTCAAATGTCATGGAAAATATTAATTTGCGAGATCATAAACAGATCACCTTCACACAACACAAAAAAGGAAGCTCTCAACTATTTCGTGTTGCAAAGAATACTGGAAAACTATACACTGCACAAATATTGGATGCTGAGTCTATTTGTACATATAACAGAGAATGTTTTAAAATGATTGATGTTGCTATAAGGAAAGCAAAATCATTCATTAAATTATTAGAGATAAAAGTTATAATAAAAGATATTAATGATCATCAACCTGAATTTACAGAGAAACAAATTAATATTGAATTTGATGAAGGGGATGGAACTGGAATGAAAAAATCAATCCCAAATGCTATTGATAAAGACATCAGTGGTTTGAATTCTCAAATTACTTATGAGCTTAAAAAAGATGAGGAAAATCCATTTACATTGTCGGTATCTAAAACTCTTGTAGGAAAATTAGATTTGAGTATTGTTTTGAAAGAACGATTAGACAGAGAAACACAAGATACTTATATGCTTGAAATAATTGCAAAAGATGGAGGCTCACCACCTAAAGAGAGCACTTTAAATGTTTTCATTTCTGTTACAGATGTTAATGATAATCCACCAGTGTTCTCTCAAAATTTTTATAATCTATCCATACAAAATGAACATGATAAGAGCATACCAATTGTCATTTTATCTGCATCAGATTTAGATTCTGGAAATAATGGAAAAGTTTCCTACCATTTTGATACAAAAACATCAAATTTTGCTAAAAAATGTTTTGCATTAAATGAAGTATCAGGTGAAATTTTTCTACAGAACAAAATACCACCTGGACAAAATTTAATTGATAATTTATACATTGAAGCAAAAGATGGAGGAATTCCTCCCTTAAGTTCTTTCGCAATGGTTCAAGTAAATGTGATTAATCAACAAAATAATGCTCCAACAATAGATGTGAACTTTTTCTCAGCATCATCTACAGAAAATTCTACAGCCATTTCTGAAGACATTGAGGTGGGCAGTTTTATTGCCTATGTGAAAGTAACTGATCATGATAGTGGCCAGAATGGAGAGGTTATATGTGATCTCCATCATGATAAGTTTAAATTGAAAAGTCAAGGCTTGAAAAAATATCAAGTGATTTTGAAAGATCCATTGGATAGAGAGACTGAGGAACATCATGACATCACAATCAGTTGTGAGGATATGGGATTCCCACCAAGACATAGTGAGAGTAAGTTTTCTATTAAAGTGATGGATGTCAATGATGTAAAACCCAAATTTTCTAAATCTAGATACAAATTCCATACAAAAGAAAATCAAAAATCTCATATTGATGTGGGTTCAATCAATGCATCTGATCCAGACTTGGGACCTGGAGGGGAATTGATCTTTTCTCTTGCAACAAATAAGAAGAAAAGACATCTGCCTTTTATAATCACAAAAGACGGTTTCATTTCAACAAGTCAATCATTGGACCATGAATTACAAGATATTTATAAATTCGAGGTTTTGGTGAAAGATAATGGAATCCCATCACTGAATAATACAGTGGATGTGATTGTGGAAATTGAAGATGAAAATGATAACAGTCCATATTTTACATTTCCCAGTATTAATCCACATAATATAGAAGTTGTATATTTTGCTGATGAAAGCAAGAACCTGACAGTTGTGAGGGCACATGATAGTGATAGTCAAGAGAATGCCTTTCTCAGATATGAAATAAGTGCAGGCAATGAGAAACAGTTGTTCACCATTGACCATTACAGTGGTTTGTTGTCTTCTACTGGTGCCCTTACAAAACAAGATGCTGGCTCATATGAACTGGAGTTTGTTGTCAAGGATAGTGGCATCCCAGTTTTATCAGCCACAACTACAATCTTTTTGAGTCTGATTGTGAAAAATAAGACTTCTTCTTTGGAAAGAGTAAATGGTGTGCAGAGAAGTCAATCAGAGGAGAAGGTGCATCTTAATATGGTGATTATTATTACATTAGCAGCCGTCATGGTGACTATAATCATTACGGCTTCAATCTCGATCTGTGTGCTTCGCTGTTGTAATGCTTCAAGTGGAGATGGAGATGATGTTCCTAATAGATATGTTAGTGAACAAAGACATTTGATGTCATCTTCTTATCGAGGGAGCTCTTGGCCAGATGTTCCTACTACTATGATAAATGATCCTAACTTTCGTAGGAGTGCTGAGGAGATGGCTGCTAGCAGAAGGGAATCATATCCCAGGTTCATGAACCAAACAACAGCAATAAGACCACATCCATCAGTTAATATCCCCACTCAGGTAAATACATTAATTGAACTTTTTTTTACATGTATCATGATTACTTAAGGAACTGATTAATTATTTTCATTCTTTTACCCTATTTGATTTTTCTAGTATTTAAAAATATGATTCCTTTGTATGTACTGTCATATTTTATTGTTCAAATATTTTGAGTTTTTAATTTCATTCTGATATGTTATAAAATTCATATATATTTACCTCATTTTTAGCTGTATAGTAACAGGATTTTTAAATTTGCCATATGTTATTCATGTCTTTTTGCAGATAATAAATTAGATATATTTTCATGATTTGTTTTCTATTTTTTGTTTGATATATGTATAAGTGAAATTATCTTTACCATGTGTTTTTTAATAAATTATCTGCTTCTCATTCAGGTCACTAGTTATAGACATAGATTCAATCATAAATAACTGGTTAAAAACAAAAATATCTGTGTCTCTACTTGCTGAAATTATCATATTCTGATTTGAAACCAGAATAAATATTTTTATGTTGCATTTTGCATATTAATAATTAATATTCTTAATCATTAATGTTTGTATCATTTTCTAAATTATTTCTTACTTATTTTTGAGTTTTAAAAGGTATAATTCTTGAGGTGTTTCTGGTGATTTTGTTTGAACTACAGATCTGTGTTGAATTCTTCTAGTTGCTGAAATAGTATGTTCAAAAGAAGGAAGGATATAGAGTGAATGGAAATAGATTTAGTAACTTTATTACAGAGTAGCAATTATCTGTTGAAGGGAAGTAGCTTCCCGAGGAAAAAGGCACGTGTTTACCCAGTGAAAGTTCAGGATAAAAAAAGCAATTCTTCTTGTTTGTCTTTGGAGCCAGGAAGCCCCTCTTTATTTGCACATACACCATTTGTTCTCCTGTCAGAGAGCATCCTGGGAGATTCTTCTTTTATTTTTTTGCATTTCTTTTATCTTATTTTGTGTTTTTTTTTAATTTTTTTATTTTATCAATTATACAATCCCCACAGTTTTCTGTGTAAAAAACTTATTCAGTGATGAATTACTGAAATTGCTTTTATCTTTTAAAAAATCTTTTATCGCAAATTTTAATATACTGTACCATTTCTGTGGCCTTTTATCACTGAAAAATTTTATGCTGAGAATTTGTCAATGAGTATTTTATTTTATACATCTAATTATTTAGCCATATTGGTAGTTGATATAATTTCAAATTTTAAAAATATTCCAAAATTTTATACACCTTTACTTTACAGCAAATTTTCTTAATTTAATTTTTTTTCAATTTACATGTCACTTTGCTTGTTTTTTAAATTTATTTATTCATCAAACATTACTGTCTAATATAGGAATGTTTTAGTTATAAAATATTTATATACTCTCTTCACACTTTTCTTAAAGAATCATTTAATGTTCACTTAAATTTGGACTATTTCTATATTTGTCATTGATAAGATGTGTGGGGTCACTCACATCAAAGCACAGCAGACATTAGCGTCGTGTTCACAGGGATAAAAACATACATTCCAGAAATAAAACATATAGAGATAACAATAAAGGAATGATAAATTGTACATTAATTTCATACTATTTATAATTTTATATTTTTATTTTATATTTCTTTTGTGTGTATTGGTGTGTGTATTTTTTAGGTTACACTTGTTTCATGGTATATGTGATAGAAGGGAGATATCACTCTGTATTATTACACACCATATCACAGGGAGAGACTCAACACATGTTGCCTGTTGAATTTAACACCTTTTGGTGGGTGTCCATATTTCTGGCAGGAACAGTTTTTGTTGCATGCTGGGAGTATTTTATTTAATTTATTTTATACAATGCTTTTATGTTATTCTTTTACATTATTTATAATTTTTATTATTATTATTATTTTAGATTTCATTTTTATTTATTTAGAATAATAATGTCCTACCTCCCCAAATTTACCAAAAATGATGTAGTGAATAGGAAGGTTTTTGGACATCGGATATCACCAAAATGAATGATGTACTTGGTTATATACATGTCAGTAGTCAGCAAAAATAATGTGGGGGTACTTTATACACGTTGAGGTTACCAAAATGGTGTGGAGAATAGTAGGATGTTTTTGAATGTCAGATGTAGGTGAATATGAAGGCTTTTTTTAAATACGTCATGGTTACCGAATAATGTGGGTGGTTATTCACCTCATAGCAGCCAACATTACCCTTGTGTTCACAGGGATAAAAACATACAGAGATAACAATAACATGGTAAATTGTATGTTAATTTCATACTATTTATATCTCTTTTGTGTGTATTGGCGTGTGTATTTTTAGGTTACAATTATTAAGTTACATGTGATAAAAGGGAGAAGTCACTCCATATTATTACATGTCATGTCAAAGAGAGAGGTTGGGCACATGTTGCCCATATGAAGTTTCATGGAAAACAGGTTGAATTTACCATCATTTGGTGGGTGTCCATATTTCCATCAGGACAAGTTTTTGTTGCATGCTGGGAGTATTTTATTATTTTATATTTTGATTTATTTTATACAACATTTTTATGTTTTGTTTTATTTTATTTATAATTTTCATTATTATTTATTCATAATAATAATGTCCCTACAGATGCAAAGTAATTATTTGCAGAAAAAAATGTTCTATTTCAACTTTCATGTTGTCTTCTGCATCTGATTAATATAAGAATAACTTTGTAGATAAATTTATTATTTTCTTTCAAGTTCTGTGTCCCTTTAGGACATGAGTGATCATCATTCTCTACAACTTATTTTTTGCTGCTCTAAATAACATATGACTCTTTACCAATTCTCTTCATTCTACACTCCATTTGCATAAACACATAAAATAGGTTACTGTTACCCAGTGCTTTTCTTGACATCAGTACATCCTGTCAGTGTTAAATTCTCTGGGCCCTCTTTCCTCATTATGCATCCCAATAATTACAACTGTCTTTTTCTGATTAAAAAGGTAAAAATTCTTTTAGTTTCTATTTTCCTTAAAACTACATTGTTGCTTGCATGCTCAGCCCATTTTCAGCATCCCTCAGTAACTCTGTCATTTTCAAGTCTCTTCTTCATCTTTGATGATATTGTCCCACATTTTCTACCTTACAGGAGATTAGATATTATGTATTGGTTCAAATATTTTTTTTTTTAGTAATGAATTTTTCCTATCGCTTAATACTTTGCTTGGTTTTTGGAAGGTATTTTTTTTATTCTTGTATGTTTTTGGATTTTTCTATCACATTTTCTGTTGTCTTTTTCTACAACATCCAGATAGTGAAATCTGTGCACTTGGTGGAATTTAATGTCTGCAATATTCAAGATTCTTTTACTGATGACCATGCAATTTGTCTTTTTACAGTTAATAGTCCTTTCTTCTCACTTTCTATCACTACATTATCTAAAAGTTGTTTCATTTTCCCTTCTGAGTTTTCCCTTAACACAGTGTCATCCATTTATCTTATGTTGCTAAGATTATGTTCACTGGTAACAAATCCTGGTAGGTCTTCTAGTTCCTTTTGCTGCAAAGATTAAATAGATCCAGTGAGAAAACATCCTTATCTTAGTCCTCTTTCCATTTCTGTGTACTCCTTGAACTCATTCCCTAACCAGATGCTTTGTTCTCAGTAAAGGTTATTCATATATCTTCATCATTATATTATCATTCTTAATATATGGTAATTGTAAATTGTTGATTCAAGAATAACAAATAAAAATATTGAAATAATAAAAAAGCTTTAGGTTATGTTTTTTTATGCTATATTGCAGATGGCACCTGGACTTCAGAATAGGGATAAGAACAATCTAATGACTCCTTACTGCCCAACATGGAGATCTACAATGTCTTCCCATGCTGACAGTGGACATGGTTGGAGTGAAGGAGACACGGGACATGCAGAAGAGATGACAGGTAAAAGAGTCAAAGAAAAACACTTAATACTTATTAAAAAAAAACAATTTTCTATTTTATACCATAATACAGATATATATTCTCAATGATGATGAAATAATATTGAAAACTGTTGATTTGTTTATTGTTTCAGATCAGCTGATTCCACAGTTCTGCAAGCCACAGAGTGGAGAGTTCAATAAAATGGATAAGAGACACATAGAAGGGAACTTTAGCTACCCAAATGAAACAACAACAATTCCAGCAATATGTTTTTCAAAAGCAACAAATAATCCCAACAATTTGCTGAAAAAGAAAACAGAACAAAGCTCACATCATTTATCAGATAGTATTCAAATAACTCACAATGTCAGACCACTGCCTCCTGTACCTCACAAAATACACTAATTGTATCTTTATTAATTTTCTCAATCAGTTTCCATAACATGTGTATACAATAACATTTTTATATAAAACTATTTGTAAGGAAATCTATTCTACTAAGTAATATAAAAGAATGAAAGACTTCTTGATAAGATGTAATGTTATTATCAGACATTATCATGAATCTTTTTATTTATGCAGTAAAAATATTATTAATAACAAGGATATTTTCACTTGAAGGACCTTGTATTTGTTTTATAACTATTTAATTATAAGAATCATATAAAGAAATCAGTATAATGGCTACATGGTAAAATTTTATTTAAATAAATTTTGACATACATGATATATAAAGGTTTGTGAGCCAACAAAACAAATTAAACCATTAGAAATGTGAAATTCTTTTCTGAATTAAATGTTTTAATCCAATCCACCCATGTAAAAATAATTAATTTTTTTTTGTGATTATTTTTTTTCTCTGGAAAGAACAAAGATGAAATTTTGTTAAAAAAACTGGAATTAATCTGAAACAATCACATACAAATGTGAATAGAATGATTTTACTTGAACTAATTAAACACTATTATAAATCATGGGACAGAAGCATTGGATACGAAATGATGCTTTGACAAAAAATGTGCATTATATATATTTAGATATTATAAGTCATTATATTATTATCACTAATATTGTGTATCAAAATTTCAGTGGTTGATGTTTCTGAGCAATATTTTGAAAATACCTTATTCAAATTCACTAGTATACCGGATTTTAAAGATTCTATATACAGATTCAGAGATAGTAGTTTTGGATTTGATGTTAACATGAATATTTGCAGATTTTATTTTTTATTTTTATAAATTCTAAATAAATCAACTAATGTCAGTTAAACAAAAGAAATTTGTAAGAACTTTTAAAATTCAAAATATTATTAGTGTATGTTTCTAACATATATATCACTTCGAGCGACAATGAAATTACTCATCACCATGTAAAGAAGGGATGAAGGAATTAGCTCATAATAAACAAATAACTATCTTCCTATGTTGCATTGTGGGAAACAAAGGCTGGCATAGTACTTTTTAAAAAATAAAACTTCAGATTAGGGATTCAGACTGAAGCTAAAGTTTTTCATATCTAAAGAAAATATAAACCTTTATAAACAATGTAGATATTTTCATAACTTTTAGTTACATTTCATATTAGGAAGAGTTCATTGAAAAAATGAGCAGCCATTACACACGCATTACATTTACTAGGATGACAGCCTACTCAACACAGATTGCCACAAACATACACGCACATACACACAAGCATAAAGAAGTGACATATTCTTTGTTCTGATGTTGTGAGCCAAATGTCGATGAAGATCTACTGTTGAGAAAGTGAATGGAAATTTGCTGTTATTTCTGATAAAAGTGGATTGTAAATACTAAGGTAAGTTGCATTTTTCTAGTTTGAAATCAGCAAAGATTTGTCAGTGTGCTGGATAAAATCTCAAAAAGTGTCTATTTGAAAACCATTATGATATTTCATTATCTTTTCATAGAGGCTTTACAGAATTACTATTCTCAAAAAATCTGTTGTGAAATTTATTCCATGCTTTCTGTATTCATAAACTTTTTATTGAGAATTTCTTCAGGTAAAATGTTTAGATTTACAAAAAACGTAACATTCCAGCTTGTGAATTAATTTTATTAATCTTTACTTTTTATTCCTTGACAAGGTAGCCATGATGAATAGTATAAAAAGCCTTTGAACTATGGTAAGAAGAAAATACTTATATGTACAAATATATTATTTATTATCAGAGTACTTAAATACTGATATCAGTAAGTATATAACTTTATGCACCTGTAAATAATTAATTTCATATCTTAAATATAGTTTTGGAGGGATTCTTGAAATAAAATGCTGTTATCCTATCAAAATAGCTTTGTTTGGTCTTGAAAGAAATATGATCACAGTAAAATATATACAATATAAAACTGACTAGTTGAAAAATGTTTTATAATTGATTTTCCTGATATATATTTTGCTATCCTTTGTTTATTTTCTGACAGTAAAATATATAAAAAATGAATAGCATTGTCTGGATTTAACTCATGGATTTATCATACATTTTGAAGCACTGAAATAAACCAGTTTATTGTGTGCATATTTTTATTTTGAAATATTTTAAACAATATTTTCATCATGCAATATTTATATATTCAGTTTATATTATTTTTATTCAGTACTTCATACTATATTTTGCATAAGAAGTGTAAAATAAGATATTTTTCATCTGCTTTTTTCACTTTATCATTATCCACATCCAAAGATTAAGCATATCAATTTAGCAATCAGTACTGCCATTTGATTAATTTACATATGATAATATTGTTCAGTGAAATATTAATCATAAGTGAAGAATAGTTATTTTTACACCACTGTCTTGTGTCTGTGTGCATGTCTGTTTAAAAATTACAAGAAAATTTATATTCTTAATACAAATCTATTGAAGCAAAAAAAAAAAATGATTTGCTTAACTTTATTTCATGTCATTTATTGGAAAACATCCATGTTTAATTCAACAAAGAAAGACAACCCTTTTAAGATTATTATTAAAACTGTATTACATAATCCAAGTAAAATACTAGTTGTTATGTCATTTTTATAGAATTTTGAAAAAGTTAACTTTTGTATTCAGATATGTTGCCATTATGTTATTTGCATGCAGTTTGATGATAACAGTTTTTAGTTTTCCATTCATTCAAAAAGATTAGTGTAGCTCCAACATATTTTATGATTAATTTGAACAATGTAAATTTTGATTTGAATTTCTTTTATAGAGATCTTTTATGATTAGACAAGTGACTAAAGATACAATTATTAAGGTGTATTTTTCTTAATCAATAATTAAATCAATGAAAAATTATTTTATACTAATCTGACTGTGCGTAGATGTATGTGTGTGCATAGCTGACAAGTTTTAATGAAAAATTAATTTAATTTTGTAATTATAGCAACTTATTCACTCACTGTGTATTAAAAAAAGTTAACCAGTAAATAGAAATTAACAGTAAGCATAATATAATTATCACATTTGTGGAGAAAGGTATTTTAAACATTTTATTTTGTATTGTTTACAAAAAATGATACTTTCATTTGAACTTAAGAACAGTTAAATCGGAACAATCTCTGTTAATGAACTTGAAATTATGAATCCAAATTAAAACATTGATTTTTTTTCCCTAACTGTTTTCTTTTATGACAATTTTGAAGCATTGCAAAATATTCTCATTTTATTGTTTAATTACTTATGTATTAATATCTTGCAGGTTAAAATTATTTTAATATATTTGTTGTAAAATTTATTGTTTTTTGTAAATGTTTTAAAAAATCCAATAAACACGATTTCCTTACCTGACTTAAACAAGTGAAAGGGAAGTAACTCTGATATTGATGTTAAATGCGTTGACAGTGAAACGAGCAGAATTATACAGCCATACCATGATAATAATCTATTAAAATCATTATTCATCAGTGATGGTAACTTACATCTGAAACTCTATTTATATTTTGCAGGACAAAGATAATTTTAATGAAATTTTAGTTTGTAAATCATTAACTAAAGTTCATCTGGTATTTTTTGAGATAATAACTGAATTTGATAATAAATCGATCAGCTTTATAATTTCAGCTACAAACACACAAACAAAAAAAGAAGAAAAATCATGTTTCATAAATAAATAAACTGAAAATAAAATGCTTCATGATTATTTGGAGAGAAAAATTTTCCATATTAAAATTTCCAGAAAGATAATTATTTAATGTAAACATGTGCAGAAAGAGATTTCATAAAATATATCAAAAAGACAAAATTTCAAGTAAGAATTAATGCATAAGCTTGATTTTATTTATAATTCTTGATGGAAAAATGTTCCTTATATGATGTGAAATTTAAAAAAAATTATGTTTGTATCTAATGTATTTTTCAGGTGACACCCAACATGAAATTATTATTTCATGTATTGATAATTGTCTTCCATATGTGTTTGTCTACTGATATCATTTACAATGTAGAAGAAGAAAAGAGTCCAGGTACATACATTGGAAATATTGCTATAGACTCTAATGTCATGAACACTATTTCTCTGCAAGATCATAAGCACATCACCTTCACACAACTCAAAAAAGGAAGCTCTCAATTATTCCGTGTTGCAAAGAATACAGGAAAACTATACACTGCAAAAATATTGGATGCTGAATCTCTATGTACTTATAATGTAGAATGTTTCAAAATGATTGATGTTGCTGTCAGGAAAGCAAAGTCTTTCATAAAACTTTTAGAGATCAAAGTGATTATAAAAGATATTAATGATCACCAGCCAGAATTTCCAGACAAGCAAATAAACATTGAATTTGATGAAAATGTTGGAACTGGAATGAAAAAATCAATCCAAAATGCTGTTGATAAAGATATCAGTAGTCTAAATTCTCAGATTACTTATGAACTTAACAAAGATGATGAAGATACATTTACGTTGTCAGTATCTAAAACATTAGTAGGAACATCAGATCTCAGCCTCATTCTGGAAGAAAGATTGGACAGAGAAGTGAAAGACTCTTACATGATTCAGGTAATAGCCAAAGATGGAGGATCCCCACCAAAACAGAGTGTTTTAGATGTTCACATTGCAGTCACTGATATCAATGATAACACTCCTATGTTTTCTCAAAAAATTTACAATGTCTCTATTAATAATGAACCAAGTGATACATCTCCTGTTGCTACATTATTAGCAACAGATTTAGATTCAGGAGAAAATGGAAATATTTCCTATCATTTTAATTCAAAAACATCAGATTTTGCAAAAAAACATTTCAAAGTAAATAAAATATCAGGTGAAATATATCTGTATTGTAAAATTTCACCTGGGCAAATGTTAATCCACAATTTGTACGTTGAAGCAATAGATGGGGGAAATCCTCCATTAAGTTCTTTTGCTATGGTTCAAGTAAATGTGATCAACCAACAAAATAATGCTCCAACAATTGATGTGAACTTTTTATCAGCATCATCTACAGAAAATTCTACAGCCATTTCTGAAGACATTGAGGTGGGCAGTTTTATTGCCTATGTGAAAGTAACTGATCATGATAGTGGCCAGAATGGAGAGGTTATATGTGATCTCCATCATGATAAGTTTAAATTGAAAAGTCAAGGCTTGAAAAAATACCAAGTGATTTTGAAAGATCCATTGGATAGAGAGACTGAGGAACATCATGACATCACAATCAGTTGTGAGGATATGGGATTCCCACCAAGACATAGTGAGAGTAAGTTTTCTATTAAAGTGATGGATGTCAATGATGTAAAGCCAAAATTTTCTAAATCCAGATATAAATTCCATATCAATGAGAACCAGAAACCTCATATTGATGTGGGCTCAATCAATGCATCTGATCCAGACTTGGGACCTGGAGGGGAATTGATCTTTTCTCTTGCAACAAATAAGAAGAAAAGTCATCTGCCTTTTCTAATCACCAAAGATGGTTTTATTTCAACAAGTGAATCATTGGACCATGAATTACAAGATATTTATAAATTTGAGGTTTTGGTGAAAGATAATGGAATCCCATCACTGAATAATACAGTGGATGTGATTGTGGAGATTGAAGATGAAAATGATAACAGTCCATATTTTACATTTCCCAGTGTTAATCCATATAATATAGAAGTTGTATATTTTGCTGATGAAAGCAAGAACCTGACAGTTGTGAGGGCACATGATAGTGATAGTCAAGAGAATGCCTTTCTCAGATATGAAATAAGTGCAGGCAATGAGAAACAGTTGTTCACCATTGACCATTACAGTGGTTTGTTGTCTTCTACTGGTGCCCTTACAAAACAAGATGCTGGCTCATATGAACTGGAGTTTGTTGTCAAGGATAGTGGCATCCCAGTTTTATCAGCCACAACTACAATCTTTTTGAGTCTGATTGTGAAAAATAAGACTTCTTCTTTGGAAAGAGTAAATGGTGTGCAGAGAAGTCAATCAGAGGAGAAGGTGCATCTTAATATGGTGATTATTATTACATTAGCAGCCGTCATGGTGACTATAATCATTACGGCTTCAATCTCAATCTGTGTACTTCGCTGTTGTAATGCTTCAAGTGGAGATGGAGATGATGTTCCTAATAGATATGTTAGTGAACAAAGACATTTGATGTCATCTTCTTATCGAGGGAGCTCTTGGCCAGATGTTCCTACTACTATGATAAATGATCCCAACTTTGGTAGGAGTGCTGAAGAGATGGCAGCTAGCAGAAGGAAATCCTATCCCAGGTTTATTAACCAATCTACAGCAATAAAGCCCCATGCATCTGTTGACATTACTTGTCAGGTAATTTAATTTTTCTGGGTCTTTCATCTATGTAATTTCATGAATGTAATATAAAATGATGACAGCAGATAGATAAATGTTTAATTTCTTGACTGTAGGAATTCAATCTCAAAAACAATGTTAATTTTGTATTTTCTTGTTAAAATACCTTTTGAAAATCACATGAGAATTTTCTTTTCAAAATTTAATTTCTTCGTAACTTCTTACTGGATTTCAGATAGATTTCATTCTGCTGTGATATTGCTTCAAGTTTTCATGCTGTGACAAAATATTTTTTTCTAATTTTCCTAGTTTCATTAAAGTAACAAAAATGCAAACGACAATTGTAGTAAATGATTACAATTAATCCAAATCATGAAGATTTTAAGTATTATTTCAATGAATAATATTTGCATTTAATATTAAAAATAGTTTTATGTTTCAAGTACGTGAATTTAAAAAAAATATATATCTTTTGGAATCAATGAGAAAAATAATTATTTGTAGTGTTCCAAAGATGTTGGCAAATGGTCACCTGTCCTTAAAGCAGATGTGACTAGAGACAAAGTTTTCCTATAACATATAATGGATAATATTTTTACTCAAGTAATAAAAAAGTGTTTCCCTATGAATATTTAAAAAAAATAAAATAAATAAATAAAACTACTCTTTTCTGAGTTTGAAACTTAACTGAAAAACATTTTAATTTAAAAAGCTATTAATAATGTAGAACTGGGGCATTTGTGGAAATTATGAAAAGTATGACATTACTTGCTTTCTTTAATGTTTTTATTACTACTACTGCAACTAGTATTATGGATTCATGTGTTAATATTATGATATTTTATTGTAATTATAGTAATATGGTTATATATTCTTTATGATATAAACTTTTAAAATAATTTTTGATTTTACTGTGAAGCAGATGACACCAGGTATTCAAAATGGGGATAAGAATACATTGATGACCCCTTACTGCCCAACATGGAGATCTACACTATCTTCTCGTGCTGACAGTGGACGTGGTTGGAGTGAAGGAGACACAGGACATGCAGAAGAGATGACAGGTAAAAAAGGCTGAATAACACTTGATACCTGCTACTAAAAGCCCATTTTCTATTTTTGTTTATATAGACACACCCACACATTGAAATGTTATTTATTCTTTCAGATCAGCTGATCCCACAGTTCTGCAAGCCACAGGGTGGACAGGTCAACAAAATGGATAAGAGGCACATAGAAGGAAACTTTAGCTACCCAAATGAATCAACAACAATTTCAGCAACATGTTTTTCAAAAGCAACAAATAATCCCAACAATCTATTTAGAACCGAAACAGAACAAATGTCTCATCATTTATCAGATAGCATTCAAATTACTCACAATACCAGACCACTGCCTCCTGTACCTCACAAAATACACTGATTTTCTACTTTTCATACATACATACATACATACATACATACATACATACATTCAAAAATTTGGTACACTAATTTCCTAATCTGAATTTTTAATTAAATAACATTAAAAATGCAATCCAATGGTTAAAAATGAATGATACTGTGAGAAATCCTGATCAGTTTGAGAAAATTTTTAAATTATTCTAAACAGATTCACATATAATTGGGATGCTATGTACAAATAATTATTCTATGATATGTAAAACTTCTTTGGTTGTAATGATTGTATACATTCATTCATTACACAGTGTATTATGAATATGTTTTAAATTTGAATATTTTTATGAGGGACATTAAAAATTAATCCAACATTTGGCCATGAAAAAATCCATTTTGAACATTTCACAAAGTTTAGTTAATCACCACTTGGGAATTCACTTATTTATCTTAGTGGTTCTGCCAATGTTGGGTAACACCTCTGAAACATCTTCTCTGAAATGCTATAGGGTTCTGGCATAGTTTTTCTCAATTTCCTCTTGCTACTCAAAACACTTCCCTTTCAGCATGGTTTTCAGATTGAAGAGGAGCTAGAAGTCATATGGTGCCAAGTCAGAAGAGCAGGGAGCCTGTCATACAAGTGATATGTTGTTCTTGATCAGGAAGGCTTGGATTATGTGGGTGGAATGAGGCACATTTCAGTGTCACACCCTCCAGAGGCACAAATCCTTCATTAAAATATAATGCACTGATCCTGTGTTTATTCTTAGTTTGAGAGCAATTTCCTGGATAGAGACAAGATGATCTTTCATGACTATTTGCTGAACCTTCTTAATTGGCTCCTCGTTTTGACTGCCTGATTATGCCTCACTCTTCACTGAGGTATGGCCATATTTGAAGAAGTTGTACCAGGTCTTGAGCTGAGTTTTGCCTATGGCATCATTGCCAAAGGCCTGCTGAATCTTCTGAATGGTCTGAGCTTGAGTATCACCAGGTGTTTGGCAAAAGTCATGCAATATCTCTACTTGATGCATTACATCATCCTGCATAAAATGAAAATCCATGAAGTGCACACTACACATTTAAACCCTAGCCATAACAGCCAAGAACTGAGACAGCCTACTGGCATAAAAATTTTCACACATGTGCAGGAAGGGTGGTGTCACATCCAACCCAAAGGATTTTGCCCACATGACATTAGTTTTGGTAGGAAAAAATAAAGTTAGATACTTTTCGAACACACCTCTTATATACTGGGTAATGAAATCTGCATACATAAGTTAATATATTTACATCAAATAAACATTAATGTATATACATAATAGTGTTTGCTTTATAAATATTAAGAGCAAGTTAAATAACATCTACATTACTCTGGAAATTATTAATTTAAATGTTTAACTGTTGCAGTTTTATTTGAAGGAGATACATTCAATAAATTATGTAACAATACTTATAAAATGAATACTAAATACTAATTGAGTTTTTGAAAGAATGTGATACATAAATTTTTCTTATAAAATTTTTCCAATATTTAAATGATGTGATGTAATGCCAAATACTAAACATAAATTTTTAAATTATTCCAATTAGTTTCTGAATATCACTTTGTAATTGAAGACCCTTGGAATATAAAATCTGAATTAACTAAACATTTAAAGAATTAGAAACATAGATAAGATTTTGCTAATTTCTGTAATATCCTTGATATTTAAATAAAGGCTCTTGACTTACTAATTATCATAGAAAGAAGAAAAGAGGAAAGAAGATTATAAATGGAAGAATAGTAACCATCAAGCATTGCATTGTGGGAGAAAGAGGTAAAGCATGGCTTTTATTTAATAAAATCTCAGGGCACAGCTTTATCTGGACAAAAGCACTGAAAATTGCATAACAATTAAAAAGAAAAATTAAACTTCATTTTTCTCTTTCTTTAAACTTTTTCTCGTGAGTTGGAAATGCAGCCATTACACACACATCATACTTATTAGGACTATAGACAGTATGTAGACACTCACATTCATTCAAAGCATAAACTTACACATACAGATACACACACAGAGTAATAGTCTCTTTGTTCTGTCAGTGTGATTTGTGATATCAAAATCAGTTGATAAAAGAGGATGTAAATTGTCTGGGATTTTTTAACTGAAAGAATTATAAACAAAATAAGGTAAGTTGGTAATTTTATTTTTTGAAGTTGATAAAAAGTTGTCATGAAGATACCTAAAATATACAGATTTCAATTTTTGAATAACGCTGAAAATTTCTACCAAATTTTGGGAAACTTGAAATAAAGAAATTCATTAGTAATAAAATATAATTCATACAAATTATGTTTTTTACTGAAAATATTTTTAGACTCTATCTTATTTGCACTGGTAGTTGAGATAATCTTTTTTTCATCAACTATTATTTCTGTTGCATACTTTTCTATTAACCCACATTGGCAGCCATTTTAATACACTCTGAAATGTATTATATGCTTAAGTTTTATGCATATTTGTTTGTATATATTTATTCTAATATTTATTATTAAACTCTATTACAAATGAAACTTATTTTTATGATAAATAAATCTATTCTTATAAGAATCTGACTGGGGTATTTAGTTATAATATAATATCTTCATATTCATCAACATCAACTACATTTATCAAAGGAATGAAAAGTCTAAATATTTTATATTTTTCCTATTTTTATTTGCTAATTAAAATAGACATTTTTTGTTTTATGCTATATATCTTCTAAAAAGAAAAATATTAAAATTCATAGGCATTAATTTTAAATGTATGTTTATAAAAAAAATCATTTCTAGTTTGATTTAATTTATGTTTTTGCTATAAAGTTCTGTTGCCTTTTCAGTTGTAAATATTTACTTATTAAGAAAAGCTTAAGAAATTCCACTAACTGCAAACATGAATGTAATATGTTTCAGTTTACTTTGATATTCCTAAGTAAAAATCTGGAAATACAGATTCTATCAATTAAAGAGATGAAAATCATGAAATATTGAATTAAAAGACATTAATAACAAAAGTAATTTTGATCAGAAAAATTGATATCATTTATTTGAAATTAAATATAAATAAATAAATCCACATTAAAGCACAAGGTGGGTAGACTGGGCTCCATAGGTATATCTGCAGCTGGTATGCTGATGATACGAAACCACTGTCTAGAGAGCTTTCTTGACTGAAGTCAATGGCCAGAGTAGATGATTCCATGACAAAAGCAAGCCTACAAATTGGAAGACATCATCTGTGGTTTGACTTGAGAGATGGATGGTGTCTGCCAAGTCTATTTACCCAATACATATGACATATCAATTTTCAACCCAGATATGTGTGTGTGTGTGTGTGGTGGGGACTGGTCAGGGATTCATCTGCACATCTACCCTGTAATTACAGCTGGTCATGAGGCTGATGATGATGAAATACATAAAAATTGTCAGTAAGATTAACTGGTAATTCCTTTAAATCATGTATATATAAACTATTACGTTTTTCCTGTAAAGTGAATTATTTACTCTTTTACATTATTTTTATTGTTAAATAAATGTATTTTAGAATTTTGTATTTTTTTTTTGCACTAAAACTTAAATAATATCTTGGAAAGTTTAAATATTTATTTATCATGAATAAGAACAAATGTAAAATCCCCATCATACAGCTGCTCCTTTAATAACTGATACAAGGGAAATAACTAAGCAAAGATTTAATATTTTCATAGGTATTTTATATTTGGCAAATAGAAAACATTAAGTTGAATACATATTTAAACATTTTTGAGTGTGTGTGTGTCTGTGTGTGTATTCAATGAGGCACAAATAATAATTTGCCAAAGTTCCAACTAAATATGTAGCTATTTTTGTATTTGTGAAAATTAACATAATCATGGAGCTGCCCAATCCTCACTTACCTGTTTTGATAGAGTTTAAAAATATCTACTCGGTCTTGTGAGTGATGAATTATCTTCTACCCTACAACTCCTTTCTTGCAGACAAAATGTTGTAAGCCTCTTGCTGCTCTATCTACTTCCATTACATCTGTTCTGATGCACTGTAGTTCTTAGTCCCACCACCCCTGACCTTTTTAACTGGACCTGCTATACCACCTACACAACAGTGAATCCTTATCATTACTTTTGTATTCCTATAGTAAGAAGTAAGTTCCATTCAAAAAGCTTTGTCCCAAAAACTGCTGCTATGTAGCATGTTTTCCCAATCATTACAATCTGAACTTCTTCAAGTCTAGCATTAACCATTATCTTTTCAGGACCTCTACCTACAATGCCCTTGGGTCTTGTATTGGGTGAACATTAGTATTAAAAAAATATATCATTAAGAAAAAATTTTTCACATTTAAAAAAATATATAAAAATAAGTCATAATGTTTTGTAATTAATTTTATTTTTCAAAACTTTGCTACTTATCATCATCTTAACCTAAAGGAAATGCTTTGTTCTCATTGAATTTCTATTAATTAATATCTTTGGAAAAAATGTATAACTTTCACATGGGTTTATCAAAATTTATATCAGTATCTCTGCATTTACAGTGCTTCTAATTTCTTTACTTTTTATATATTTTATCTAATGAGATATTAATGTAGAATATTTTTCCATTGAACACACGTTTTTGCTTGTATCAGAAGGATTTTTTATTTTTGTAATTAAAAGAAAAAAACAAGTTTGCATTAATTAAATTCTTCTGAAAATAAACTGTATATTAAAAATATTGACAAATGTAATATATATGTAATGATTTTCTGTTTGGAAAGCCTTTTTTTATTTGATAATTTGCTTAATACATTGAGTCAATTGCTTCGTTCACCGCAAGGAAAGTTGACTCCCTGTGCCTTGCCAGGAAAATTTTTCTCCCCAGAATCGATTCTCCAGATCTACAAATCAACAATTTGCCCTTGCATGGAGTATTGCTGCCATATATGGTCTGGAGCCCCTTCGGGGTTCTTGATAGGCTCCAGAGGTGGATATGCAATATAATTGGCCCTGCTCTGGCATCTCATCTACAGTCACTTTCTCACAGACGTACCGTCGCCTCCCTCTGTCTGTTTTACAAATACTTTCATGGCAATTGCTCCGAGGAGCTGCATTCGCTGGTTCCCAGACTTCATGAGTTCAAGCACCCTACGAGGCTGGCATCCTGCTCTCACCCTTTCAATGTTGAAACTATTAAATGTAGCCGTCTCTTCTACTCCAATAGCTTCATGTCTCACAACTCTCGCCTGTGGAACTCCCTTCCCTATTCCAGTTTCCCTGAGAGCTATAATCTCTAGCTATTCAAATGTAATGTCAATCGACATCTCCAGTTGCCTTGATTTATCCACTACCCTTCTCCTCATCCTTTCTTCTATCACTCCTATCTGATCTTGCTCCAAATTTTCTGTCACCACTTGCGTCCTAGTGGCTTCCCGCCTTGCTTGGGGTGAAACGCTTAAGAAAAAAAAAAAAAGAGTAATTTCTCAGAGTCCAAATAATTCTCTGTTAAAGAAAAATACCCTAAAATGTTTTTTACATATCTGTAATTTGTATGCCTTTACATTGAAACAAATGTAAAATATTAAATATTTAGTTATATGGTCAAGTAGTGAGATGATGCATGTTCAAAGCATGTTCATAATCATAACTACAGAACAAAATACAGACTTTTGCTTAAGTTATCTATCTATATATTTTTAGCGAGGAAAGAAAATGCACAATTTTATTTACTTTCATTAGATAAAAAAGTTTCAAAAACAAAGCCTACTTGCAGTAATGTTAAATATAATTTGTTAAAAATAATTAAACTTTCAAAAATAATTTTTTTCCTAATTTTTTTTGTATTTTAAAAGACATGTAACAATAAAAAAAAAACGACAGTGAATTTTGTGTTTACATAGAGGTGACATAAAATCACTAAAAATCTTTGCTTTAATTAAATTAGTTAATTACCTTCAATGTAGTGGTGTTCAGAAAGCAACAGAATAATGCTATTTTTAAATATAATAAATGGACCAATCAACAAAAAAAATAGTTTGTAATAAATAATATATAAGCATAAGCTGATAACCTCACTTAAAAACTAATTTAAAAGTAATAATCATTTTATCCTGCTATGTCAGAAATTTCAGTTTCATTAATTAAAAATCTCTGTTAAATATTACAGCCATCATTTGTCATCTTTTGAACTTTATCTCAGTACTTTTGTCACATAATATAAAAGATGGTAAAATATCATTTGTTAATTATTTTAATATTAATGTGGAAATATTTTCTCCTTATAAAGTTTATAAAGCCAATTATCTGTTCAGTTATCAACAAAAATGAATTAAAAAAATGTTATCACTTGGTATGTAATTGGTTTTAAATTTATATTTTTTTCATAAGTATCATTGATTTTACTTTTCCAAATTTACCAGTTATAAATAGAGAAAATACAAGAATAAAAATTGCAAGCAAAATGGAGAAGTTAGCAGTTAATGTACTTATTATAGCTCTCCAAGATTAAGGAGACAATTTGATAAGTGCTGAAAGGTTTACATAAATGAATGAACCTTGTCTTTTAACATGAGAAAGAATAATGCACTTAGATTTTCAAACTGTTTTAATATCATGCAAATGGGCAAAATTTTAAAATAGGTATAATTTTTATGCTATGTTTAATACCCATTAAAAATTCAGATAATTAATCTGTTAAATTATGATTTTAAAATGTTATCTTGAATTCTTCATTTCACTTGTCATGAGAAACTTTCTAATCAAAATTAAAATAAACAAGAATGAAAGATTTTTGAATGTTTAATAAAGTTATAAAACTGATTAATAGAATGAATCTTTCTTTTTTTTAACATTCAATTTGTAAATTTTTGTAATTCTGTGAATTTTTTTAGCAGAGAAAATGAAAAGTAAATTATATGAATATTCTTTTTTTCTTCAGTTTTCACTTGAACATGAGAGCAGTGTATGTTCTATTGATTGTCTTCCATTCCTGTTTGTGTGCTGATCTCATCTACAATGTGGAAGAAGAACAGAGTCCAGGCACGTACATTGGCAATATTGCTAGAGACTCAAATGTCATGGATACTATTCCTTTGCAAGATCATAAACAGATTACCTTTACACAACTCAAAAAAGGAAGCTCTCAACTATTTCGTGTTGCAAAGAATACAGGAAAACTATACACTGCACAAATTTTGGATGCTGAGTCTATTTGTACATATAACAGAGAATGTTTTAAAATGATTGATGTTGCTATAAGGAAAGCAAAATCATTCATTAAATTATTAGAGATAAAAGTTAAAATAAAAGATATTAATGATCATCAACCCGAATTTACAGAGAAACAAATTAATATAGAATTTTATGAGGATGTTGCGACTGGAATGAAAAAATCAATCCCCAAAGCTCTTGATAAAGACATCAGTGGTTTGAATTCTCAAATTACTTATGAGCTTAAAAAAGATGATGAAGTTCCATTTACATTGTCGGTATCTGAAACTCTTGTGGGAAAATTAGATTTGAGCATTGTTTTGAAAGAACGATTAGACAGAGAAACACAAGATACTTATATGCTTGAAATAATTGCAAAAGATGGAGGCTCACCACCTAAAGAGAGTACTTTAAATGTTTTCATCTCTGTTACAGATGTTAATGATAATCCACCAGTGTTCTCTCAAAATTTTTATAATCTATCCATGCAAAATGAACATGATAAGAGCATACCAATTGTCATTTTATCTGCATCAGATTTAGATTCTGGAAATAATGGAAAAGTTTCCTACCATTTTGATTCAAAAACATCAAATTTTGCTAAAAAGTGTTTTGGATTAAATAAATTAACAGGTGAAATTTTTCTACAGAACAAAATACCACCTGGACAAAATTTAATTGATAATTTATACATTGAAGCAAAAGATGGAGGAATTCCTCCCTTAAGTTCTTTTGCTATGGTTCAAGTAAATGTGATCAACCAACAAAATAATGCTCCAACAATAGATGTGAACTTTTTATCAGCATCATCTACAGAAAATTCTACAGTAATTTCTGAAGACATTGAGGTGGGCAGTTTTATTGCCTATGTGAAAGTAACTGATCATGATACTGGCCAGAATGGAGAGGTTATATGTGATCTCCATCATGATAAGTTTAAATTGAAAAGTCAAGGCTTGAAAAAATACCAAGTGATTTTGAAAGATCCATTGGATAGAGAGACTGAGGAACATCATGACATCACAATCAGTTGTGAGGATATGGGATTCCCACCAAGACATAGTGAGAGTAAGTTTTCCATTAAAGTGATGGATGTCAATGATGTAAAGCCAAAATTTTCTAAATCCAGATACAAATTCCATATCAATGAGAACCAGAAACCTCATATTGATGTGGGTTCAATCAATGCATCTGATCCAGACTTGGGACCTGGAGGGGAAATGATCTTTTCTCTTGCAACAAATAAGAAGAAAAGTCATCTGCCTTTTCTAATCACAAAAGATGGTTTTATTTCAACAAGTGAATCATTGGACCATGAATTACAAGATATTTATAAATTTGAGGTTTTGGTGAAAGATAATGGAATCCCATCACTGAATAATACAGTGGATGTGATTGTGGAGATTGAAGATGAAAATGATAACAGTCCATATTTTACATTTCCCAGTGTTAATCCACATAATATAGAAGTTGTATATTTTGCTGATGAAAGCAAGAACCTGACAGTTGTGAGGGCACATGATAGTGATAGTCAAGAGAATGCCTTTCTCAGATATGAAATAAGTGCAGGCAATGAGAAACAGTTGTTCACCATTGACCATTACAGTGGTTTGTTGTCTTCTACTGGTGCCCTTACAAAACAAGATGCTGGCTCATATGAACTGGAGTTTGTTGTCAAGGATAGTGGCATCCCAGTTTTATCAGCCACAACTACAATCTTTTTGAGTCTGATTGTGAAAAATAAGACTTCTTCTTTGGAAAGAGTAAATGGTCTGCAGAGAAGTCAATCAGAGGAGAAGGTGCATCTTAATATGGTGATTATTATTACATTAGCAGCTGTCATGGTGACTATCATCGTTACGGCTTCAATCTCAATCTGTGTGCTTCGCTGTTGTAATGCTTCAAGTGGAGATGGAGATGATGTTCCTAATAGATATGTTAGTGAACAAAGACATTTGATGTCATCTTCTTATCGAGGGAGCTCTTGGCCAGATGTTCCTACTACTATGATAAATGATCCCAACTTTGGTAGGAGTGCTGAGGAGATGGCTGCTAGCAGAAGGGAGTCCTATCCCAGGTTCATGAACCAAACAACAGCAATAAGACCAAACTCATCTGTTGATATCACTACTCAGGTAAATAAATTAATTGAACTTTTTTTTTAATGTATCATGATTACTTAAAGAACTGATTAATTATTTTCATTCTTTTTTCCCTATTTATTTTATCTTTTGTTGCTCTATATCACATATGACACTTTACCATTTACCACTCTTCTACCATCCATTTACATAAACACATATGATGGGTTTCCCATTGTTTTTTTACCTTCAGTATATCCTGTCGGTGTTAAATTCTCTAGGTCCTCTTTCCTCATTATACATCCCAACTGTCTTTTCCTGATTAAAAATGTAAAAATTCTTTTAGTTTCTATTTTCTTTAAAACTTTATTGATGCTTGCATGCTCTGTCCATTTTCAGCATCCCTCAATAGATCCACATCCCTGTTATTTTCAAGTCTCTTCTTCATCTTTGGCAACATTGTCCCACATTTTCTGCCTTTCAAGATATTAGATATTATGCATCGGTGCAATTTTTTTAAATTTTTTATTAGTAATGAATTTTTCCTCTCACCTAATACTTTGCTTGATTTTTGGAAGGTATTTTTCTATTCTTGTATGTTTTTGGACTTTTGTATCACATTTTTTGTTGTCTTTTCTACAATATCTAAATAGTTAAATCTCTGTACTTGGTGGACTTTAATGTCTGCAATATTCAAGATTCTTTTGCTGGTGACCATGCATTTTGTGTCCTTACACTCAATTGTCCTTTCTTCTCACTTTCCATCACTACATTATCTAAAAGTTGTTTCATTTTCCCTTCTGAGTTTGCCCTTAACACAGTGTCATCCATTTATCTTATGTTGCTAAGATTATGTTCACTGGTAACAAATCCTGGTAGGTCTTCTAGTTCCTTTTGCTGCAAAGATTAAATAGATCCAGTGAGAAAACATCCTTATCTTAGTCCTCTTTCCATTTCTGTGTACTCATTGAACTCATTCCCTAACCAGATGCTTTGTTCTCAGTAAAGGTTATTCATATATCTTCATCATTATATTATCATTCTTAATATATGGTAATTGTAAATTGTTGATTCAAGAATAACAAATAAAAATATTGAAATAATAAAAAAGCTTTAGGATATGTTTTTTAATGTTATATTGCAGATGGCACCTGGACTTCAGAATGGGGATAAGAACAATCTAATGACTCCTTACTGCCCAACATGGAGATCTACAATGTCTTCCCATGCTGACAGTGGACATGGTTGGAGTGAAGGAGACACGGGACATGCAGAAGAGATGACAGGTAAAAGAGTTAAAGAAAAACACTTGACACTTGTTAATAAAAAAAACAATTTTCTATTTTATGCCATAATACAGTGGCCTATGATAAGTTTTTAGCCACCCTTGATTACAGCAATTTTGCCTTGTCTAAGAGCATCTATTCTTTTTTTTTTAGGCAATACCATGTTAGTATCAAGCTACTTTAATCTATAAATGATAGCTGACTCATATTTTGCAATGAAAGTTTGTGGAAATAAAAAAGTTGGTAATTTTCAATGATGGCAAATAATAGGAAGGCATCAGTGTGGCAAAACAAATAGAGAAATTGTTAGATTTTTCTAGTTTAATCATCAAACAGTTAATATTATTGTCAAGTAATTTAATAAAGAAGGTTTGGTTTAGTTTATTTTGTTTTACATCATATCAACCTCAATGGGTTATTTAATGCCAACAAAATTTTTTATTGCTGGTAATATTTCGTTTTATCAAAAATCCGTTTCTGGTATTATTTTTCCTTCAAAAGTGTATTACTGGTAATAATCTTTTTCAAAAAAGTATCTCTGGTAATAGTTAACTATTTACCCATAGCTTGGACCCTAACAGGTGCTACCACCCTGGGTCAGGGTGGACCTGGGAACACCAGCAATTAAGAGGTGGTTCCACGCTCCTCAAAACCTCCTGATTAGAGGCCTTGCTGCTGGATGTAGTTTATCGTCTTACCCAGGACGCGGATGTAGTTTAACGTCTTACCCAGGACAGAATAAAGAAGGCTATTGTCATGTGATACGACATTCAGGAAGACCAAGCACCATGTTTGACCGAACAAAAATGGTGTTGAAAAGGGAAGTCATCAGAAACCATCATCAGAGCATCAAAGATGTTGCCAACAGCATAGGAACGTTGCTATATGCAGTGAGAAAGACTCTGAAATCACTCGGCTATCAAAGAAGAGTTGCAAGAAAGAAGCCCATGATTTAAGAAGTTAACAGGACAGGCATATAGGCTGGGTGAGAGAATTTGAGAGCAAAGATTATGAAATTTGGCAGTCTGTAATTTGGTCAGATGAAAGTAAACTCTGCCAATATTCGAATTTGAGATAAGTTTATGGTTGGAGAAATCAGAATGACACTTGGAACTCTGAATGTCTACAGGCGACTGTGAAACATGTTGGAATTGGAGTAATGGTGTGGGGCGCTGTCTGTTTTGAAGGTAAATCTGAGCTGATTCTTGTTGACAAGCAGTTGAATGGTCCAAAATACTGTCAAATATTAGAGAAAGGACTACTCCCACTGTTTGAAACCAATCAGATTGACAAGAATGTTTATCTTTTTCAAGAAGATGTAACACCATGTCATACGAGTAAAGCAGCAAAGGCCTGGAAGGAATGGCAAGGTATGAAGTCACTGCCATGTGTAGCCCAAAATACTGACATGAATCCAATAGAACATGATTGTGAGCACATTGACGGAAAATTTTGAGTGTGCAACCAAAATGACGTCAGAAGAAACATTGCTAAATGAGTGGCAAAATATGGATTAAATTATTGTTGATAATTTGATTAAATCCATGAAAAGTTGAATACACGCAATGAAACTAGCAAATGGAGGACCTAGTTCCAAGTACTGTTTATTTTTGCTGAGTTGGGATTACGTAATTAAATTTTGAAATTGGATGTAGTTTATTTCTTCTGGCTTAGAACAGATATATAATCTCAATGATGATGAAATATTGAAAACTGTTGATTTGTTTGCTGTTTCAGATCAGCTGATCCCACAATTCTGCAAGCCACAGGGTGGACAGGTCAACAAAATGGATAAGAGGCACATAGAAGGAAACTTTAGCTACCCAAATGAATCAACAACAATTTCAGCAAGATGTTTTTCAAAAGCAACAAATAATCCCAACAATTTACTGAAAGAGAAAACAGGACAAAGCTCACATCATTTATCAGATAGCATTCAAATTACTCACAATGTCAGACCACTGCCTCCTGTACCTCACAAAATACACTAATTGCATCTTTCTTAATTTTCTCAATCAGTTTCCATAACATGTGTATACAATAACATTTTTATATAAAACTATTTCTAAAGAAAACTATTCTACAAAGTAATAAAACTGAATGAAAGACTTATCCTTGATAAGATGCAATGTTATTATCAGACATTATCATGAATCTTTCAGGATTTTTATTTGTATTCAGGATTTGTATTCACTTTATAATTATTTAATTATAAGAATCATATAAAGAAATCAGTATAATGGCTACATGATAAAATTTTATATAAATAAATTTTGACATACATGATATATAAAGGTTTTTGAGCCAACAAAACAAATTAAACAATTAGAAATATGGAATTCTTGTCTGAACAAAGTATTTTAATCCAATTCACCCATGTAAAATGAATTTATTTCCTTTTATTTTTTTCTATGACCATTTCTGAAGCTGAAGGGAACAAAGATGAAATTTTGTGAAAAAAAAAAAAAAATTATCTGAAACAACCTGAAGCAATTATCAGAAATGTAAATACAATGATTTTACTTTAACTAACCAGACACTATTATTAATCATGGGATAGAAACATTGGATACAATATGATGCTTTAATAAATAAAGTACATCATTAATATTTAAATATTTTAAATAACATATTATATTATTATCATTCATATTGTATATCACTGTTTCAGTGGTTGATGTTTCTGAGTATTATTTTGAAAATACCTCATTCAACTTCACTAGTATACCGGATTTTAAAGATTCTATATACAGATTCAGAGATAGTAGTTTTGGATTTGATGTTAACATGAATATTTGCAGATTTTATTTTTTATTTTCATAAATTCTAAATAAATCAACCAATGTCAGTTAAACAAAAGAAATTTGTAAGAACTTTTAAAATTCAAAATATTATTAGTGTATGTTTCTAACATATATATCACTTCGAGCGACAATGAAATTACTCATCACCGTGTAAAGAAGGGATGAAGGAATTAGCTCATAATAAACAAATAACTATCTTCCTATGTTGCATTGTGGGAAACAAAGGCTGGCATAGTACTTTTTAAAAAATAAAACTTCAGATTAGGGATTCAGACTGAAGCTAAATTTTTTCATATCTAAAGAAAATATAAACCTTTATAAACAATGTAGATATTTTCATAACTTTTAGTTACATTTCATATTAGGAAGAGTTCATTGAAAAAATGAGCAGCCATTACACACGCATTACATTTACTAGGATGATAGCCTACTCAACACAGATTGCCACAAACATACACGCACATACACACAAGCATAAAGAAGTGACATATTCTTTGTTCTGATGTTGTGAGCCAAATGTCGATGAAGATCTACTGTTGAGAAAGTGAATGGAAATTTGCTGTTATTTCTGATAAAAGTGGATTGTAAATACTAAGGTAAATTGCATTTTTCTACTTTGAAATCAGCAAAGATTTGTCAATGTGTTGGATAAAATCTCAAAAAGTGTCTATTTGAAAGCCATTATGATATTTCATTATCTTTTCATAGAGGCTTTACAGAATTACTATTCTCAAAAAATCTGTTGTGAAATTCATTCCATGCTTTCTGTATTCATAAACTTTTTATTGAGAATTTCTTCAGGCAAAATGTTAATTTAGATTTTTAATTAACTTAATGTTTCTGCTTGTGAATTAATTTTTATTAATCTTTATATTTATTCCCTGATATGGTAGCCATGATGAATAGTATAAAAATGAATAGCATTTCAATTATAGTGAGGAAATACTTATTTATACATATATATTACTTATTGTCAGAATATTTAATATATATTATCAATAATAATACAAAATGATGCTAGTGTAGAAAATTAATTTCTCATCTTAAATATAGCTATGAATGAACTCTTGAAAGAAAATGTTGTTATTCTTTCAAATTAGCTTTGTTTTGTATTAAAAAAATATGATCGTAGTAAAAATATATAGTATGAAACTAGCTAATTGAAAAATGTCATTGTAATTGATTTTCCTGATATATATTTTGCTTTTGTCTGTTTATTTTCTGACATTCAAATAAAATATATAAACACTGAATAGCATGTATTTAACTTATACATTTTACATTTTGAAGCACTGAAAAATATCAGTTTATTATGTGTACATTTTTATTTTGAAATGTTTCAAACAATATTTCTCTCATGCAATATTCATATCTTTCATTTACATTTTGTATAAGAAGTCCAAAATAAGATATTTTCATCTGCTTCTTTCAGTTTATCATTATCAATGTCCTTACATTAAAATTTTAAGCATTTCATTTTAGTAATCAATACCATATTTTGAAAAATTTATACATGATGATAAATTTGTTCAGTAACATTATTAATCATAGGTTAAGCAATGTGATATTTTCTCCACTGTCTTGCGTGAGTATGTGTGTATGTAAAAATTACAAGAAAACAATTCATATTCTTTCTATAAATCTGTTAAAGCAAAAAGAAATGTTTAATTTAAAAAAATAAAGACAGTATTTTTCACATTACTATTAAAATAGTATTATATAAACCAAGAAAAATATCTAGATATTATTATAGAATTTTGAAGAAATTAGGTTTTGCATTCAAATTCAAATATGTTACCATCATTTTATTTGATTTCAACAAATTTTAGTTGTTTTCCATTCATTAAAAATGATTAGTAGAGATGTAGCATGTTTTATTATTAAACTGAACAATGTCTATTTTGATTGGAGATTTTTTATGATTAAATAATTGACAAAAGATACAATTATTAAATTATTTTTCTTTTGGTAATTGAATCAATGAAAAATAATTTTATACATATTTGCATGTGTATGTGTAATTGACGTGTTATAATGACAAATTAATTTAACTTGTCACTATAATTATTCATTTTTTTTGTGTATTCATTAAAGGATCCCTAGATCTATTTGCTGATTGACAACATAATCTAATTATCTGATTTTATGAGAAATATATTTTAAACTTACTATTTTTTTCTTCTTTGCAAAAAATATTAACATTTTGAACAATGTCTGAACAATGACTTGCAACTTCATATCCAGAAGTATTTAAAAGTATTTTTGTCTTGAATAACTGTATGATAATTTTGGAGAATTGGAACATATTTCCATTTTACTTATGACTGACTATGTCTTAAAATCTTGTCAGTTAAAATTATCTAACATTTTGATGTTCATTTTTTCCTTTTTTTATAAGAAAATCCAATAAGTCTAAAATCCCCAAATATTGACTGGAATAAGTGGAAGGGAAGTAACTCTGGTATTGATTTTAATGTGTTGACAATGAAACTGTTCTGTATTCAGAAGCTTATTCATCAATGACGGTAATTTACACAGTTATTAGTTATATTTTACAGAACAAAGATAATTTTATTGAAATTTTAGTTATTAAATCATTACCTAAATTTGATACGACTTTCTCATTTATTAAAATTTTGGTAAAATGCAAACAAAACAAAAAAAAAAAAAGAAAAATGTGGGTATCATAAATAAAATGAAAAGAAAAAGGTCCATGATTATTTGAGAACAACTTCAGATTTTATAAGTTAAAATTTCTAGACATACAGTTATTTAATGTACTGTGGTGCATGAAAAATATATATAATATATATACATGACAATATATACATATATATACATGACAAAAATGACAAAATGAAAGAAAAAGATAAAGTATAAGTTCCGATTTATTCATAGTGAAAAAATATTCCTTCTGGGATGTCAAATTTGAAAAAATTAAAATATTATATTTTTATGTATTTTGCAGGTGTCACTCAACATGACAATGCTATTTTATGTATTGTTAATTGTCTTCCATACCTGTTTGTGTGCTGATCTTACCTACAATGTGGAAGAAGAACAGAGTCCAGGCACATACATTGGCAATATTGCTAGAGACTCAAATGTCATGGAAAGTATTACTTTGCAAGATCATAAACAGATCACCTTCACACAACACAAAAAAGGAAGCACTCAACTATTCCGTGTTGCAAAGAATACAGGAAAACTATACACTGCACAAATATTGGATGCTGAGTCTATTTGTACATATAACAGAGAATGTTTTAAAATGATTGATGTTGCTGTAAGGAAAGGAAAATCATTCATTAAATTATTAGAGATAAAAGTTATAATAAAAGATATTAATGATCATCAACCCGAATTTAAAGAGAAACAAATCAACATTGAATTTGATGAAGGGGATGGAACTGGAATGAAAAAATCAATCCCAAGTGCTATTGATAAAGACATCAGTGGTTTGAATTCTCAAATTACTTATGAGCTTAAAAAAGAGAATGAAGATCCATTTACATTGTCAGTATGTAAAAATTTAGTTGGATCATCAGATCTCACCCTTATTCTGGAAGAAAGATTGGACAGAGAAGTGAAAGACTCTTATATGATTCAGGTAATAGCCAAAGATGGAGGATCCCCATCAAAACAGAGTGTTTTAGATGTTCACATTGCAGTCACTGATATCAATGATAACACTCCTATGTTTTCTCAAAAAATTTACAATGTCTCTATTAATAATGAACCAAGTGATACATCTCCTGTTGCTACATTATTAGCAACAGATTTAGATTCAGGAGAAAATGGAAATATTTCCTATCATTTTAATTCAAAAACATCAGATTTTACAAAAAAACATTTCAAAGTAAATAAAATATCTGGTGAAATATTTTTGTATAGAAAAATTTCACCTGGGCAAATGTTCATTCACAATTTGTACATTGAAGCAATAGATGGGGGAAATCCTCCATTAAGTTCTTTTGCTATGGTTCAAGTAAATGTGATCAACCAACAAAATAATGCTCCAACAATAGATGTGAATTTTTTCTCAGCATCATCTACAGAAAATTCTACAGCCATTTCTGAAGACATTGAGGTGGGCAGTTTTATTGCCTATGTGAAAGTAACTGATCATGATACTGGCCAGAATGGAGAGGTTATATGTGATCTCCATCATGATAAGTTTAAATTGAAAAGTCAAGGCTTGAAAAAATACCAAGTGATTTTGAAAGATCCATTGGATAGAGAGACTGAGGAACATCATGACATCACAATCAGTTGTGAGGATATGGGATTCCCACCAAGACATAGTGAGAGTAAGTTTTCCATTAAAGTGATGGATGTCAATGATGTAAAGCCAAAATTTTCTAAATCCAGATATAAATTCCATATCAATGAGAACCAGAAACCTCATATTGATGTGGGTTCAATCAATGCATCTGATCCAGACTTGGGACCTGGAGGGGAACTGATCTTTTCTCTTGCAACAAATAAGAAGAAAAGTCATCTGCCTTTTCTAATCACGAAAGATGGTTTTATTTCAACAAGTGAATCATTGGACCATGAATTACAAGATATTTATAAATTTGAGGTTTTGGTGAAAGATAATGGAATCCCATCACTGAATAATACAGTGGATGTGATTGTGGAGATTGAAGATGAAAATGATAACAGTCCATATTTTACATTTCCCAGTGTTAATCCACATAATATAGAAGTTGTATATTTTGCTGATGAAAGCAAGAACCTGACAGTTGTGAGGGCACATGATAGTGATAGTCAAGAGAATGCCTTTCTCAGATATGAAATAAGTGCAGGCAATGAGAAACAGTTGTTCACCATTGACCATTACAGTGGTTTGTTGTCTTCTACTGGTGCCCTTACAAAACAAGATGCTGGCTCATATGAACTGGAGTTTGTTGTCAAGGATAGTGGCATCCCAGTTTTATCAGCCACAACTACAATCTTTTTGAGTCTGATTGTGAAAAATAAGACTTCATCTTTGGAAAGAGTAAATGGTGTGCAGAGAAGTCAATCAGAGGAGAAGGTACATCTTAATATGGTGATTATTATTACATTAGCAGCCGTCATGGTGACTATCATCATTACGGCTTCAATCTCAATCTGTGTGCTTCGCTGTTGTAATGCTTCAAGTGGAGATGGAGATGATGTTCCTAATAGATATGTTAGTGAACAAAGACATTTGATGTCATCTTCTTATCGAGGAAGCTCTTGGCCAGATGTTCCTACTACTATGATAAATGATCCCAACTTTGGTAGGAGTGCTGAGGAGATGGCAGCTAGCAGAAGGGAATCATATCCCAGGTTCATGAACCAATCAACAGCAATAAGACCAAACTCATCTGTTGATATTACCTGTCAGGTATGAATCAAAATTATTTTCTTTCTTTTATGAACCAAACAACAACAGTAAGATCACAATCTTCTGTAGACATTAATTGTCAGGTAATTTAATTTTTCTGGGTCTTTCATCTATGTGATTTCAAGAATGTAATATAAAATGATAAAAGCAGATAGTTACATGTTTAATTTCTTGACTGCAGGAATCAATCTTAAAATCACTGTTTTGTAATTTCTTGTTTAAATACCTTTTGAAAATCTCATGAGAATTTTTTTTCTAAATTTAATTTCTTCAAACTTTCTTTCTTAGTTTTTGATAGATTTCATTCTGTTGAAGTATTTCTTTAAGTTTTCATGCTGTGACAAATTTTTTTTACTAATTTTCATAGTTTAATTATAGTAACAAAAATGCAAAAGACAACTAAAGTAAGAGATTACAAGGAATCCAAATCCAAATTGTGAAGATTTTAAATATTATTTTAATGAATAATATTTGCATTTAATATTAAAAATAGTTTTATGTTTCAAGCACTTGAATTTAAAAAATATATATATCTTTTGTAATCAATGAGAAAAAGAATTATTTGATGAGTTCCAAAGATGTTGGCAAACAGCATAGATGACTAGAACAAAAGTTTTCTCATAACATTTCATGCATGATATTTTTACTGATAGAATAAAAGAGATTTTACCTATAAATAAAAAATACTCCTTTTCTGAATCTGAAACTTAACGGAAAAACATTATTTTAATTTAAAAAACTATTAATAATGTAAAACTAGTCACTGGAGCATTTGTGGAAATTATGAAAACTGTGACATTACTTGCTTTCTTTAAAGTTTTTATTACTACTACTGCAATTATTATTACAGTTTTATATTTCAGTATTATGATATTTTATTGTAATTATAGTAATACTGCTATATTTTCTTTATGATATAAACTTTTAAAATAATTTTTTATTATATTGTGAAGCAGATAACACCAGGTATTCAAAATGGGGATAAGAATACACTGATGATTCCTTATTGTCCAACATGGAGATCTACACTATCTTCTCATGCTGATAGTGGACATGGTTGGAGTGAAGGAGACACAGGACATGCAGAAGAGATGACAGGTAAAAAAGCTGAATAACACTTGATACCTGCTACTAAAAGCCCATTTTCTATTTTTGTTTATAATATATTAGGTTGGTGCAAAAATAATGACGTAATAATGTCATTTTTTGACGTATTTTTAACGTCAAAAAACAACATTAATACGTCATTATTTTTGCACCAACCTAACAGATACACCCATACATTGAAATGTTATTTATTGTTTCAGATCAGCTGATTCCACAATTCTGCAAGCCACAGGGTGGACAGGTCAACAAAATGGATAAGAGGCACATAGAAGGAAACTTTAGTTACCCAAATGAATCAACAACAATTTCAGCAAGATGTTTTTCAAAAGCAACAAGTAATCCCCACAATCTATTTAGAAAGGAAACAGAACAAAAATCCCATCATTTATCAGATAGCATTCAAATTACTCACAATGCCAGACCACTGCCTCCTGTACCTCACAAAATACACTGATTTTCTACTGTATTTCTAATGCATCATACATACATACATACATACATTCAAAATTTTGATACACTAATTTTCTAATCTGAATTTCTACTTAAATAACATTAAAAGTGGAATCTAATACTTAAAAATGAATCATACTGTGGTAAATCCTTAACAGTTTAAAAAATTTTTTAAATTATTCTAAATAAATTCACATTTATTATTTGCACTAGGAGTACTATGTACAATTATTATACTATGTATAATTATTCTATGATATTTATGAGTATGTTTTAATTTGAATATATTAAAAAGTATCCAACCTTTGGGCATAAAAACATCAATTTTGTACATTTCACAACTCTTATTTCATCACCTCTTGATGGCTCACTCACTTCTCCCAGCAATTCTACCATTGCTGGTAACACCACTGAAACACTGTCTCTGGAATGCTATAGAGCTCTGCCATAGCTTTTCTTATAATTTCCTCTTGTTACTCAAAACCCTTATCTTTTAGCATGGTTTTCAGATTGAAGAAGAGTCATATGGTGCCAACTCAAGCAAGCAGAGAGTCTGACAAACAAGTGATATGTTGTTCTTGAGCAGCAATGCTTGGATTGTGTGGCTGAAATGTGCAGGTGCATTTTTATGTCACACCATCCACTGGCACAAATCCTTCATTAAAATGGAATTCAATGATCCTGTTTTTATTTCCAGTTTGAGAGCAATTTTCCTGGATAGTTACAAGATGATCTTCCATGACTATTTGCTGAACCTTCTCAATTGGCTAATCGTTTTGGCTTGTGGATGGACTGCCTGATTGTGCCCGGCTCTCTACTGAGATGTGGCCATATTTGAAGCAGTCGTACCACGTATAGATCTGAGTTTTGCCTATGGCGTCATTGCCAGCGGCCTGCTGAATCTTCTGAATGGTCTGAGCCTGCATATCACCAAGCCTTTGGCAAAACTGATACAATATCTCTGTGTAATGCATTAGGTCTTCTTGCGTGAAAATGAAAATCCAACAAGTGTGCACTACACATTTATACTCTAGGCATAACAGCCAAGAACTGACACAGTCAACCAGTTTGAAAGTTTCCATGTATGTGCAGGAAGGGTGGTGTCACTCCTACCTAAAGGATATTGCCCATATGGAATTAGTTTTGATGGGAAAAAATAAAGTCGGATACTTTTTGAACACACCTCTTATATATTGGGTAATGAAATCTGCATACTTAAGTTAATATATTTGCATAAAATAAAAATAACATATATACATAATAGTGTTTGATTTAAATTTGGAATAATTAAGAACAAGTTAAATAAAGTCTACATTACTTTGTATAATTATTAATTTAAATGTTTAAAAGTTGCAGTTTTACTTGAATGTAATACATTAAATAAATTATGTAACAATATTTATAAAATAAATACTAAATACTAATAAACTACTAAAATAAAAGTACTAACATAAATTTTTCTTATGAAGTTTTTCCAATATTTAAAGTAAGTGATGTATTGCCAAAAAAGTAAATGTTTAAATTATTCCAATTAGATTCTGATTATCACTTTCAAAACTCTTGGAATAAAAAATCGGAATTAACTAAAGATTTAAAGAATGAGAAAGATAAACAAGATTTTCATAATTTCTATAATATCCTAGATATTTAAATAAAGGCACTTGACTTACTAATACTCATAGAAAGAAAGAAAGAGGAAAGAAGATGATAAATGGAAGAATAGTAACCATCAAGCATTGCATTGTGGGAGAAAGAGGTAAAGCATGGCTTTTATTTAATAAAATCTCAGGGCACAGCTTTATCTGGACAAAAGCACTGAAAATAGCATAACAATTAAAAAGAAAAATTAAACTTCATTTTTCTCTTTCTTTAAACTTTTTCTCGTGAGTTGGAAATGCAGCCATTACACACACATCATACTTATTAGGACTATAGACAGTATGTAGACACTCACATTCATTCAAAGCATAAACATACAGATACACACACACAGAGTAATAGTCTCTTTGTTCTGTCAGTGTGGTTTGTGATATCAAAATCAGTTGATAAAAGAGGATGTAAATTGTCTGGGATTTTTTAACTGAAAGAATTATAAACAAAATAAGGTAAGTTGGTAATTTTATTTTTTGAAGTTGATAAAAAGTTGTCATGAAGATACCTAAAATATACAGATTTCAATTTTTGAATAACGCTGAAAATTTCTACCAAATTTTGGGAAACTTGAAATAAAGAAATTCATTAGTAATAAAATATAATTCATACAAATTATGTTTTTTACTGAAAATATTTTTAGACTCTATCTTATTTGTATTGGTAGTTAAGATAATCTTTTTTTCATCAACTATTATTTCTGTTGCGTACTTTTCTATTAACTCACATTGGCAGCCATTTTAATACACTCTGAAATGTATTATATGCTTAAGTTTTATGCACATTTGTTTGTATATATTTATTCTAATATTTCTTATTACACTCTATTACAAATGAAACTTATTTTTATGATAAATAAATCTATTCTTATAAGAATCTGACTGGGGTATTTAGTTATAATATAAAATATAATATCTTCATATTCATCAACATCAACTACATTTATCAAAGGAATGAAAAGTCTAAATATTTTATATTTTTCCTATTTTTATTTGCTAATTAAAATAGACATTTTTTGTTTTATGCTATATATCTTCTAAAAAGAAAAATATTAAAATTCATAGGCATTAATTTTAAATGTATGTTTATAAAAAAAATCATTTCTAGTTTGATTTAATTTATGTTTTTGCTATAAAGTTCTGTTGCCTTTTCAGTTGTAAATATTTACTTATTAAGAAAAGCTTAAGAAATTCCACTAACTGCAAACATGAATGTAATATGTTTCAGTTTACTTTGATATTCCTAAGTAAAAATCTGGAAATACAGATTCTATCAATTAAAGAGATGAAAATCATGAAATATTGAATTAAAAGACATTAATAACAAAAGTAATTTTGATCAGAAAAATTGATATCATTTATTTGAAATTAAATATAAATAAATAAATCCACATTAAAGCACAAGGTGGGTAGACTGGGCTCCATAGGTATATCTGCAGCTGGTATGCTGATGATACGAAACCACTGTCTAGAGAGCTTTCTTGACTGAAGTCAATGGCCAGAGTAGATGATTCCATGACAAAAGCAAGCCTACAAATTGGAAGACATCATCTGTGGTTTGACTTGAGAGATGGATGGTCTCTGCCAGGTCTGCTTGCTCAAGACATCCAACATATCAATAAATACCTTTCCAGCTTTTAAACCAGATATGTGCGTGAAACTGGTCAGGTATTCATCTGCACAGCTACCCTATAACTACAGCCAGTCATGAGACTGATAATCATGAAATATATAAAAATTTTCAGTAAGAATTGCTGGTAATTTCTCTAAATCATGTATTTATAATCTATTGCTTTTTTTCTTGTAAAGTGAATTTTTTTTCTCTTTTCCAATATTTATATTTGTATTTTAGAATTTTGTATTTTTCATTGCTCTAAAATTTGAAAAGATTAAATATTTTTTATATTGTAAATAAGAACAATTATAAAATTCACATCATACTGCTACTCTATTAATAATAACTGATACAAGGGAAATAACTAAGCAAAAATTTAATATTTTCATGGCTGTTCTTTATTTAATAAAGAGAAGAGATTAAATCAGATGCTTTTTTAAAACATTTTCGTGTGTGTGTGTGTATTAAATGAGGCATAAACTATAATTTGCCAAAGTTCCCACTAAATATGGAGCTATTCTTGTATTTGCAAAAATTAATATAATCATAGTTGCCCAGACTTCAATGGCCTGTTTTGATAGAGTTTAAAAACCTGACCTTTAAAACTGGGACCTACCATGCTACTGACACAAGGGTGAATCATCCAAATTCCTTTTGTATTCCTATAGTAAGAAGTAAGTTCCATTCAGAAAGCTTCCTCCCAAAAACTGCTGCTTTGTGGAACAGGCTCACAGCAGGATAGTTTCCCAGTCACTACAATCTTAACCTCTTCAATTCTAGGGTTAACAATTATCTTTCTTGTATAGCTTTATGAGCTTCACTATTTATGCTCATGAAACACCACACTGTAACCCTCTAGAGTGTCCCTTGGGCCTTGTATTGGGTGAACATTAATGTAAAAAAAAACATATAAATAAAATTATTTTTCACATTTAAAAAAATACGTAAAAATAAGTCATAATGTTTTGTAATTAATTTTATTTTTCAAAACTTTGCTACTTATCATCATCTTAACCTAAAGGAAATGCTTTGTTCTCATTGAATTTCTATTAATTAATATCTTTGGAAAAAATGTATAACTTTCATATCAGTTTATCAATATTTATATCAGTATCTCTGCATTTACACTGCTTCTAATTTCTTTACTTTTTATATATTTTGTCTAATGTGATACTAACGTAGAATACTTTTTTCATATAACATACACGTTTTTGTTTGTATCAGAAGGATTTTTTATTTTTGTAATTAAAAGAAAAAAAACAAGTTTTCATTAATTAAATTCTTCTGAAAATAAACTGTATACTAAAAATATTGACAGTTGTAATATATATAGCATTAATTTTCTGTTTGGAAAGTCTTTTTTTATTTGGTAATTTGTTTATTAATATGAGAGTAATTTCTCAGAGTCCAAATAATTCTCTGTTAAAGAAAAATACCCTAAAATGTTTTTTACATATCTGTAATTTGTATGCCTTTACATTGAAACAAATGTAAAATATTAAATATTTAGTTATATGGTCAAGTAGTGAGATGATGCATGTTCAAAGCATGTTCATAATCATAACTACAGAACAAAATACAGACTTTTGCTTAAGTTATCTATCTATATATTTTTAGCGAGGAAAGAAAATGCACAATTTTATTTACTTTCATTAGATAAAAAAGTTTCAAAAACAAAGCCTACTTGCAGTAATGTTAAATATAATTTGTTAAAAATAATTAAACTTTCAAAAATAATTTTTTTATTAGCAATCAATATTTTTATTTCATTAGTTTTTACATTAAAAGTTGCAAAAACAAAGCCTATTTGCAGTAAACAATCAAAATTAATTGTTAAATATAATTTGTTAAAAATAATTAAACTTTCAAAAATAATTTTTTTTCATAATTTTTTGTATTTTAAAAGACCTCATGTAACAATAAAAAAACAACACTGATTTTTGTGTTTGTGTAGAGATGACATAAAAATCACTAAAAATCTTTACTTTAGTTAAATTAGTTAATTCCCTTCAATGTAGTGGTGTTCAGAAAGCAACAGAGTAATGCTATTTTTAAGTAAAATAAATGGACCAATCAACAAAAAAAATAGTTTGTAATAAATAAGATATAAGCATGAGCTGATAACCTCACTTAAAAACTAATTTAAAAATAATAATCATTTTATCCTGCTATGTCAGTAATTTCAGTTTCATTAATTAAAAAATCTGTTAAATATTACAGCCATCATTTGTCATCTTTTGAACTTTATCTCAGTACTTTTGTTACATAATATAAAAGATGGTAAAATATCATTTGTTAATTATTTTAATATAAATGTGGAAATATTTTCTCCTTATAAAGTTTATAAAGCCAATTATCAGTTCAATTATCAACAAAAATGAATAAAAAAATGTTATCACTTGGTATGTAATTGGTTTTGAATTTATATTTTTTTCATAAGTATCATTGATTTTACTTTTCCAAATTTACCAGTTATAAATAGAGAAAATACAAGAATAAAAATTGCATTCAAAATGGAGAAGTTAGCAGTTAATGTACTTATTATAGCTCTCCAAGATTAAGGAGACAATTTGATAAGTACTGAAAGGTTTACATAAATGAATGAACCTTGTCTTTTAACATGAGAAAGAATAATGCACTTAGATTTTCAAACTGTTTTAATATCATGCAAATGGGCAAAATTTTAAAATAGGTATAATTTTTATGCTATGTTTAATACCCATTAAAAATTCAGATAATTAATCTGTTAAATTATGATTTTAAAATGTTATCTTGAATTCTTCATTTCACTTGTCATGAGAAACTTTCTAATCAAAATTAAAATAAACAAGAATGAAAGATTTTTGAAGGTTCAGTAAAGTTATAAAACTGATTAATAGAATGAATCTTTCTTTTTTTTAACATTCAATTTGTAAATTTTTGTAATTCTGTGAATTTTTTTAGCAGAGAAAATGAAAAGTAAATTATATGAATATTCTTTTTTTCTTCAGTCTTCACTTGAACATGAGAGCAGTGTATGTTCTACTGATTGTCTTCCATTCCTGTTTGTGTGCTGATCTCATCTACAATGTGGAAGAAGAACAGAGTCCAGGCACGTACATTGGCAATATTGCTAGAGACTCAAATGTCATGGATACTATTCCTTTGCAAGATCATAAACAGATTACCTTTACACAACTCAAAAAAGGAAACTCTCAACTATTTCGTGTTGCAAAGAATACAGGAAAACTATATACTGCACAAATATTGGATGCTGAGTCTATTTGTACATATAACAGAGAATGTTTTAAAATGATTGATGTTGCTATAAGGAAAGCAAAATCATTCATTAAATTATTAGAGATAAAAGTTATAATAAAAGATATTAATGATCATCAACCTGAATTTACAGAGAAACAAATCAACATTGAATTTGATGAAGGGGATGGAACTGGAATGAAAAAATCAATCCCAAATGCTATTGATAAAGACATCAGTGGTTTGAATTCTCAAATTACTTATGAGCTTAAAAAAGATGAGGAAGATCCATTTACATTGTCAGTATCTAAAACTCTTGTGGGAAAATTAGATTTGAGTATTGTTTTGAAAGAACGATTAGACAGAGAAACACAAGATACTTATATGCTTGAAATAATTGCAAAAGATGGAGGCTCACCACATAAAGAGAGTACTTTAAATGTTTTCATCTCTGTTACAGATGTTAATGATAATCCACCAGTGTTCTCTCAAAATTTTTATAATCTATCCATACAAAATGAACATGATAAGAGCATACCAATTGTCATTTTATCTGCATCAGATTTAGATTCTGGAAATAATGGAAAAGTTTCCTACCATTTTGATTCAAAAACATCAAATTTTGCTAAAAAGTGTTTTGCATTAAATAAAGTAACAGGTGAAATTTTTCTACAAAACAAAATACCACCTGGACAAAATTTAATTGATAATTTATACATTGAAGCAAAAGATGGGGGAATTCCACCCTTAAGTTCCTTTGCTATGGTTCAAGTAAATGTGATTAATCAACAAAATAATGCTCCAACAATAGATGTGAACTTTTTATCAGCATCATCTACAGAAAATTCTACAGCCATTTCTGAAGACATTGAGGTGGGCAGTTTTATTGCCTATGTGAAAGTAACTGATCATGATACTGGCCAGAATGGAGAGGTTATATGTGATCTCCATCATGATAAGTTTAAATTAAAAAGTCAAGGCTTGAAAAAATACCAAGTGATTTTGAAAGATCCATTGGATAGAGAGACTGAGGAACATCATGACATCACAATCAGTTGTGAGGATATGGGATTCCCACCAAGACATAGTGAGAGTAAGTTTTCCATTAAAGTGATGGATGTCAATGATGTAAAGCCAAAATTTTCTAAATCCAGATACAAATTCCATATCAATGAGAACCAGAAACCTCATATTGATGTGGGTTCAATCAATGCATCTGATCCAGACTTGGGACCTGGAGGGGAACTGATCTTTTCTCTTGCAACAAATAAGAAGAAAAGTCATCTGCCTTTTCTAATCACCAAAGATGGTTTTATTTCAACAAGTCAATCATTGGACCATGAATTACAAGATATTTATAAATTTGAGGTTTTGGTGAAAGATAATGGAATCCCATCACTGAATAATACAGTGGATGTGATTGTGGAGATTGAAGATGAAAATGATAACAGTCCATATTTTACATTTCCCAGTGTTAATCCACATAATATAGAAGTTGTATATTTTGCTGATGAAAGCAAGAACCTGACAGTTGTGAGGGCACGTGATAGTGATAGTCAAGAGAATGCCTTTCTCAGATATGAAATAAGTGCAGGCAATGAGAAACAGTTGTTCACCATTGACCATTACAGTGGTTTGTTGTCTTCTACTGGTGCCCTTACAAAACAAGATGCTGGCTCATATGAACTGGAGTTTGTTGTCAAGGATAGTGGCATCCCAGTTTTATCAGCCACAACTACAATCTTTTTGAGTCTGATTGTGAAAAATAAGACTTCTTCTTTGGAAAGAGTAAATGGTGTGCAGAGAAGTCAATCAGAGGAGAAGGTACATCTTAATATGGTGATTATTATAACATTAGCTGCCGTCATGGTGACTATAATCATTACGGCTTCAATCTCAATCTGTGTGCTTCGCTGTTGTAATGCTTCAAGTGGAGATGGAGATGATGTTCCTAATAGATATGTTAGTGAACAAAGACATTTGATGTCTTCTTCTTATCGAGGGAGCTCTTGGCCAGATGTTCCTACTACTATGATAAATGATCCTAACTTTGGTAGGAGTGCTGAGGAGATGGCTGCTAGCAGAAGGGAATCCTATCCCAGGTTCATGAACCAAACAACAGCAATAAGACCACATCCATCAGTTAATATCACCACTCAGGTAAATACATTAATTGAACTTTTTTTTCCATGTATCATGATTACTTAAGGAACTGATTAATTATTTTCATTCTTTTTCCCTATTTGATTTTTCTAGTATTTAAAAATATGATTCCTTTGTATGTACTGTCATATTTTATTGTTCAAGTATTTTGAGTTTTTAATTTCATTCTGATATGTTATAAAATTCATATATATTTACCTCATTACAAGCTGTATAGTAACAGGATTTTTAAATTTGCCATATGTTATACATGACTTTTTGCAGATAATAAATTAGATATTGTATTACATTTTCATGATTTGTTTTCTATTTTTTGTTTGATATATGTATAAGTGAAATTATCTTTACCATGTGTTTTTTAATAAATTATCTGCTTCTCATTCAGGTCACTAGTTATAGACATAGATTCAACCATAAGTAATTGGTTAAAAACAAAAATATCTGTGTCTCTACTTGCTGAAATTATCATATTCTGATTTGAAACCAGAATAAATATTTTTATATTGCATTTTATATATTAACAATTAATATTTATAAACATTAATGTTTGTATCATTTTCTAAATTATTTCTTACTTAACTTTCTGTGTAAAAAATTATTTAGTGATAAATTACTGAAATTGCTTTTATCTTTTAAAAAATCTTTTATAGCAAATTTTAATATACTGTACGATTTCTGTGGCCTTTTATCACTGAAAAAATTTATGCTGAGAATTTGTTAACGAGTATTTTATATTTATGCATCGAATTATTTAGCCATATTGGTAGCCCAAATAATTTTAAATTTTAAAAATATTCCAAAATTTTGTACACTTTTACTTTACAGCAAATTTTCTTAATTTAATTTTTTTTCAATTTACATGTCACTTTTCTTGGTTATTTATTCATCAAACATTACTGTCTAATATAGGAATGTTTTAGTTATAAAATTTTTATAGACACTCTCCACATTTTTCATAAAGAATCATTTAATGTTCACACAAATTTGGACTATTTCTATGTTTGTCATTTATAAGAGGCAATGTAATTATTTGTAGAAAAAACATTTTCTATCTTAACTTGCATGTTGTCTTCTACTTTTGATTAATGTAAGAATAACTTTGTAGATAAATTTATCATTTTCCTTTCAAGTTCTGTGTCCCTTTAGGACATGAGTGATCATCATTCTTTACAACTTATTTTTTGCTGCTCTAAATAACATATGACTCTTTACCAATTCTCTTCATTCTACACTCCATTTACATAAACACATAAAATAGGTTACTGTTACCCAGTGCTTTTCTTGACATCAGTACATCCTGTCAGTGTTAAATTCTCTGGGCCCTCTTTCCTCATTATGTATCCCAATAATTACAACAGTATTTTTCTGATTAAAAAGGTAAAAATTCTTTTAGTTTCTATTTTCCTTAAAACTACATTGTTGCTTGCATGCTCAGTCCATTTTCAGCATCCCTCAGTAACTCTGTCATTTTCAAGTCTCTTCTTCATCTTTGATGATATTGTCCCACATTTTCTACCTTACAGGAGATTAGATATTATGTATCGGTTCAAATATTTTTTTTTTATTAGTAATGAATTTTTCCTATCGCTTAATACTTTGCTTGGTTTTTGGAAGGTATTTTTTTTATTCTTGTATGTTTTTGGATTTTTCTATCACATTTTCTGTTGTCTTTTTCTACAATATCCAGATAGTGAAATCTCTGTACTTGGTGAAATTTAATGTCTGCAATATTCAAGATTCTTTTGCTGATGACCATGCATTTTGTCTCCTTACAGTCAATAGTCCTTTCTTCTCACTTTCCATCACTACATTATCTAAAAGTTCTTACATTTCCCCTTCTGAGTTTTCCCTTAACACAGTGTCATCTATTTATCTTATGTTGCTAAGATTATGTTCACTGGTAACAAATCCTGGTAGGTCTTCTAGTTCCTTTTGCTGCAAAGATTAAATAGATCCAGTGAGAAAACATCCTTATCTTAGTCCTCTTTCCATTTCTGTGTACTCCTTGAACTCATTCCCTAACCAGATGCTTTGTTCTCAGTAAAGGTTATTCATATATCTTCATCATTATATTATCATTCTTAATATATGGTAATTGTAAATTGTTGATTCAAGAATAACAAATAAAAATATTGAAATAATAAAAAAGCTTTAGGTTATGTTTTTTAATGTTATATTGCAGATGGCACCTGGACTTCAGAATGGGGATAAGAACAATCTAATGACTCCTTACTGCCCAACATGGAGATCTACAATGTCTTCCCATGCTGACAGTGGACATGGTTGGAGTGAAGGAGACACGGGACATGCAGAAGAGATGACAGGTAAAAGAGTCAAAGAAAAACACTTGACACTTGTTAAAAAAAAACAATTTTCTATTTTATACCATAATACAGATATATATTCTCAATGATGATGAAATAATATTGAAAACTGTTGATTTGTTTATTGTTTCAGATCAGCTGATTCCACAGTTCTGCAAGCCACAGAGTGGAGAGTTCAACAAAATGGATAAGAGACACATAGAAGGGAACTTTAGCTACCCAAATGAAACAACAACAATTCCAGCAATATGTTTTTCAAAAGCAACAAATAATCCCAACAATTTGCTGAAAGAGAAAACAGAACAAAGCTCACATCATTTATCAGACAGCATTCAAATAACTCACAATGTCAGACCACTGCCTCCTGTACCTCACAAAATACACTAATTGCATCTTTCTTAATTTTCTCAATCAGTTTCCATAACATGTGTATACAATAACATAATATAACTGAATGAAAGACTTCTTCTAAGATGTAATGTTACTATTAGACACTATCATGAATCTTTATGGATTTTTACTTATAAAGTAATAATATAATTAATAACTAGGATATTTTCTCTTGATGGACCTTGTATTTGTTTTATAATCATTTAATTTTAAGAATCATATAAAGAGATCAATATAATAGCTACTGATAAAATTTTATTTAAATAAATTTTGTTATACGTGATATATAAAAGTTTTAGAGCCAACAAAACAAATTAAACAATAAGAAATATGGAAGTCTTGTCTGAACAAAATATTTTAATCCAATCCACCCATGTAAAGTGAATTTATTTTTTTTTTATGATTGTTTTTTTTTTTCTACAGCTGTTTGGAAATTTAGTGAAAAAAATGGAATTAATCTGAAACAACCAGAAGCAGTTATTAGAAATGTGAATACAATGATTTTAGTTTAACTAATTAGACACTATTATAAATCATGGGACAGAAACATTGGATACGAAATGATGCTTTGGTAAAAAGAGTACATTATTAATATTTAAATATTAGAAATCATTATATTACATTATTATCACTAATATTGTGTATCAAAATTTCAGTGGTTGATGTTTCTGAGTATTATTTTGAAAATACCTCATTCAAATTCACTAGTATACCGGATTTTAAAGATTCTATATACAGATTCAGAGATAGTAGTTTTGGATTTGATGTTAACGTGAATATTTGCAGATTTTATTTTTTATTTTCATAAATTCTAAATAAATCAACTAATGTCAGTTAAACAAAAGAAATTTGTAAGAACTTTTAAAATTCCAAATATTATTAGTGTATGTTTCTAACATATATATCACTTCGAGCGACAATGAAATTACTCATCACCGTGTAAAGAAGGGATGAAGGAATTAGCTCATAATAAACAAATAACTATCTTCCTATGTTGCATTGTGGGAAACAAAGGCTGGCATAGTACTTTTTAAAAAATAAAACTTCAGATTAGGGATTCAGACTGAAGCTAAAGTTTTTCATATCTAAAGAAAATATAAACCTTTATAAACAATGTAGATATTTTCATAACTTTTAGTTACATTTCATATTAGGAAGAGTTCATTGAAAAAATGGGCAGCCATTACACACGCATTACATTTACTAGGATGATAGCCTACTCAACACAGATTGCCACAAACATACACGCACATACACACAAGCATAAAGAAGTGACATATTCTTTGTTCTGATGTTGTGAGCCAAATGTCGATGAAGACCTACTGTTGAGAAAGTGAACGGAAATTTGCTGTTATTTCTGATAAAAGTGGATTGTAAATACTAAGGTAAATTGCATTTTTCTAGATTGAAATCAGCAAAGATTTGTCAGTGTGCTGGATAAAATCTCAAAAAGTGTCTATTTGAAAACCATTATGATATTTCATTATCTTTTCATAGAGGCTTTACAGAATTACTATTCTCAAAAAATCTGTTGTGAAATTCATTCCATGCTTTCTGTATTCATAAACTTTTTATTGAGAATTTCTTCAGGTAAAATGTTTATTTAGATTTATAATTAACTTAATATTTCTGCTTGTGAATTAATTTTTTATTAATCTTTATTTTTATTCCCTTATATGGTAGCCATGATGAATAGTATAAAAAGTAATAGCCTTTTAACTGTGGTAAGGAAATACTTATATGTACAAATAGATTATTTATTTATTATCAGAGTATTTAAATACTGTTATCAGTAAGTATATAACTTCATTTTACTGTAGATAATTAATTTCTTATCTTAAATATAGTTTTGGAGGGACTCTTGAAATAAAATGCTGTTATCCTATCAAAATAGTTTTGTTTGGTCTTGAAAGAAATATGATCACAGCAAAATATAAATAGTCTGAAACTGACTAATTAAAAAATGTCATTGTAATTGATTTTCATGATATATATTTTGCTATCATCTGATTATTTTCTAACATTCAAATAACATATATAAGCAATGAATAGCATTGTCTCATAACTCATAGATTTAACCTATCTATTATGAAGCATTTAAATAAAGTTTATTATGCATATATATTTTTTTAAATATTTTAAACAACATTTACATTAATTAAATATTTACTTATTTATTTAGCATTATTTTGATTCAGTACTGTGTACTATATTTGGCATAAGTGCAAAATAAGATATCTTTCATTCATTTCTTTCAGTTGATTTATATCTTTATCCTGAGATTAAGAAGTTAAGCTTATGAATTTAGCAGTCAGTATTGCTTTTGATTCATTAAAATATAATAAAATTGTACAGTGAAATAATTAATCCTAATAATTAGTACCAATCTTTTGAAGCTAAAAGAAATGATTCTCTCAACTTTAATTTCATGTTATTTCTTGGAAAACATCCACGTTTAATTCAGTAAAGAAAAGACCTAATTTTTAATATTATTATTAAGATTATTACAGAATCTGATTAAAATGTTTGATATTATGCCTTATATATTATATAATTATATCAGACGTTATCATTTGTATTCAAATTCAAATATGTTGCCATCATTTTATTAGCTTCCAGTCTAATTATAATAGTTTTTAATTTTTTATATTCATTCAAAAAGATTAGTGGCACTGTAATACATTTTATGATTAATCTGAACAATGTTTATTTTGATTTGAAATTTTTCATGGAGGTCTTTTACAGATGACTCAAGATTAAGGTATTTTTCTTAATCAATAATTTAATAAATAAATAAAAAGATTATATAAATTTGGATGTGAGTGTATACAGTTTCCAAGTTATTGTGACAAATTAATTTAACTAGTCAGTATAGCTAAATTATTCACTCTCTTTGTGCATTTATAAATTAAAGGGTTACCAGACAATTCAATCAGCAAATAGAAATTACCATTAAGCATAATCTAATTATCCAATTTGAGAAGAAAAATATTTTCAATTTTTTTATTTTGTATTCTTTATCATAAATAACATTTTCATTTCAACTGATGAATAGTTCACCGTTTGAACAATGTCTGCTTATGAATTTTTAATATCTAGCAGTATTAACAGTTTTTATTTCTTGTAGATAACTGTTTTCACTTTTGATAATTTTCAAGCACTGGAACGTATTTTATTTTACATATATTCTATATATTAAAATTTTGCCACTTAAAAGTATCACTAACATTTTTGTTTGAATATTTTCATATTATAACTGGCAGAAAATCCAATAAATCTGATTTTCCCATATAATATTAACTGGAACAAGTGGAAGGGAAATAACTCTGGTGTTTATGATAATTTGTCTGTGTACTGACATAATAAAAACGGGGTGAAACGAATAGAATTATACTGCGTTATCAAGATTCTCTATTAAGGTGTTTATTCATCAACAATGCTAACTTGCATTGGAAACAAGTCATATTTTTCAGAACAGTGATAATTTTAATGAAATTCTAGTTCGTAAATTTTTATTAAAATTTCATAAAGTGTTTTCTCGACAATAAATAAATTTGATTGTAAACCTGTCAGCTTTATTGATGGCTGTACTTAAGAAGGAAGGAAATTGTATTTTACAAGTAGGTAGACTGAAAAAAATCTACCCATGAAAGAGGTCTTAAAACATTTACTTGATTATAATTTTGTATTTGATATATTTTTCAGGTGCCACTCAACATGACAGTATTATTTTATGTTTTATTAACTTTCTCCTTGCATACTTGTAAGTGTGCTGATCTAATATACAAAGTGGCAGAAGAGAAGATTCCAGGCACATACATTGGTAATATTGCCACAGACTCTCATATTATGGATACTATTGCTCCACGAGACCATAAACACATCACATTCACACAGCTACAAAAAGGAAGCTCCCAATTATTCCGTGTGGCTAAGAATACAGGAAAACTATACACTGCACAAATATTGGATGCTGAATCCTTGTGTACTTATAATTTACACTGCTTTAAAATGATTGATATTGCTGTGAGAAAGGCAAAATCATTTATCAAATTATTGGAAATCAGAATAAATATACAAGATGTAAATGACAATTATCCAAAGTTTCCTGACAAACAGGTGAATTTACGCTTTTCAGAAGATGATAGAAAAGGGGCCAGTAGACATATTGTTAATGCTGTTGATGGTGACATAAGTTTCCCTTATTCACAGATTGTTTATGAACTAGAAAAAAAGGATGATCCATTTACATTGTCAGTATCTAAAACATTAGTAGGAACATCAGATCTCAGCCTCATTCTGGAAGAAAGATTGGACAGAGAAGTGAAAGACTCTTACATGATTCAGGTAATAGCCAAAGATGGAGGATCCCCACCAAAACAGAGTGTTTTAGATGTTCACATTGCAGTCACTGATATCAATGATAACACTCCTATGTTTTCTCAAAAAATTTACAATGTCTCTATTAATAATGAACCAAGTAATACATCTCCTGTTGCTACATTATTAGCAACAGATTTAGATTCAGGAGAAAATGGAAATATTTCCTATCATTTTAATTCAAAAACATCAGATTTTGCAAAAAAACATTTCAAAGTAAATAAAATATCAGGTGAAATATTTTTGTATAGAAAAATTTCACCTGGGCAAATGTTCATTCACAATTTGTATGTTGAAGCAATAGATGGGGGAAATCCGCCATTAAGTTCTTTCGCAATGGTTCAAGTAAATGTGATCAATCAACAAAATAATGCTCCAACAATAGATGTGAATTTTTTCTCAGTATCATCTACAGAAAATTCTACAGCCATTTCTGAAGACATTGAAGTGGGCAGTTTTATTGCCTATGTGAAAGTAACTGATCATGATACTGGCCAGAATGGAGAGGTTATATGTGATCTCCATCATGATAAGTTTAAATTGAAAAGTCAAGGCTTGAAAAAATATCAAGTGATTTTGAAAGATCCATTGGATAGAGAGACTGAGGAACATCATGACATCACAATCAGTTGTGAGGATATGGGATTCCCACCAAGACATAGTGAGAGTAAGTTTTCCATTCAAGTGATGGATGTCAATGATGTAAAGCCAAAATTTTCTAAATCCAGATACAAATTCCATATCAATGAGAACCAGAAACCTCATATTGATGTGGGTTCAATCAATGCATCTGATCCAGACTTGGGACCTGGAGGGGAATTGATCTTTTCTTTTGCAACAAATAAGAAGAAAAATCATCTGCCTTTTCTAATCACCAAAGATGGTTTTATTTCAACAAGTCAATCATTGGACCATGAATTACAAGATATTTATAAATTTGAGGTTTTGGTGAAAGATAATGGAATTCCATCACTGAATAATACAGTGGATGTGATTGTGGAGATTGAAGATGAAAATGATAACAGTCCATATTTTACATTTCCCAGTGTTAATCCACATAATATAGAAGTTGTATATTTTGCTGATGAAAGCAAGAACCTGACAGTTGTGAGGGCACGTGATAGTGATAGTCAAGAGAATGCCTTTCTCAGATATGAAATAAGTGCAGGCAATGAGAAACAGTTGTTCACCATTGACCATTACAGTGGTTTGTTGTCTTCTACTGGTGCCCTTACAAAACAAGATGCTGGCTCATATGAACTGGAGTTTGTGGTCAAGGATAGTGGCATCCCAGTTTTATCAGCCACAACTACAATCTTTTTGAGTCTGATTGTGAAAAATAAGACTTCTTCTTTGGAAAGAGTAAATGGTGTGCAGAGAAGTCAATCAGAGGAGAAGGTGCATCTTAATATGGTGATTATTATTACATTAGCAGCCGTCATGGTGACTATAATCATTACGGCTTCAATCTCAATCTGTGTGCTTCGCTGTTGTAATGCTTCAAGTGGAGATGGAGATGATGTTCCTAATAGATATGTTAGTGAACAAAGACATTTGATGTCATCTTCTTATCGAGGGAGCTCTTGGCCAGATGTTCCTACTACTATGATAAATGATCCCAACTTTGGTAGGGGTGCTGAAGAGATGGCAGCTAGCAGAAGGGAATCCTATCCCAGGTTTATTAACCAATCTACAGCAATAAAGCCTCAAGCATCTGTTGATATTACTTGCCAGGTAATTTGACTTTTCTGAATCTTTTATCTATGCCATGTAACTTCAAGAAAGTAATATAAAATGAAATAAAACACTTTTAATTTTCTACCTTTAATACCTTTTAAAAATTTCATGAGCATTTTCTTTTCAAAATTTAATCTCTTTAAAACATCATGTTGGATTTTATTCTGCTGTGATAGATTTCATTCTGTTGTGATATTGCTTTAATGTAGAACTCATGTCACTGGGGCTTTTTTTTGAAATGATAAAAAGTGTGACATTACATTTCTTTAATGTTTTTATTACTACTACTGCAACTAGTATTATGGATTCATTTGTTAATATTATGATATTTTATTGTAATTATAGTAATATGGTTATATATTCTTTATGATATAAACTTTTAAAATAATTTTTGATTTTACTGTGAAGCAGATGACACCAGGTATTCAAAATGGGGATAAGAATACATTGATGACCCCTTACTGTCCAACATGGAGATCTACACTATCTTCTCATGCAGATAGTGGACGTGGTTGGAGTGAAGGAGACACAGGACATGCAGAAGAGATGACAGGTAAAAAAGGCTGAATAACACTTGATACCTGCTACTAAAAGCCCATTTTCTATTTTTGTTTATATAGACACACCCACACATTGAAATGTTATTTATTCTTTCAGATCAGCTGATCCCACAATTCTGCAAGCCACAGGGTGGACAGGTCAACAAAATGGATAAGAGGCACATAGAAGGAAACTTTAGCTACCCAAATGAATCAACAACAATTTCAGCAAGATGTTTTTCAAAAGCAACAAATAATCCCAACAATCTATTTAGAAAGGAAACAGAACAAAAATCTCGTCATTTATCAGATAGCATTCAAATTACTCAAAATGCCAGACCACTGCCTCCTGTACCTTATAAAATACACTGATTTTCTATTTTCCATCAATGAATTATACATACATACATACATACATATATACATACATTCAAAATTTTGATACACTAATTTTCTAATCTGAATTTTTAATTAAATAACATTAAAAGTGCAATCCAATGCTTAAAAATGAATGATACTGAGCTTTACAAATAGAGTAATTTGGAATAATTAAGAGCAAGTTAAATAAAATGTTCATTACCCTGTACAATTATTAATTTAAATGTTTACTTGGTGGAAATACATTAAATAAATTATGTAACAATACTTATAAAATGAATACTAAATACTAACTGAACTTTTGAAAGAATGTGATACATAAATTTTTCTTATGAAATTTTTCCAATATTTAAATTATGTGATGTATTGCCAAATATTAAAATTAAATGTTTAAATTATTCCAATTAGTTTCTGAATGTCACTTTGTAATTCAAGACCCTTGGAATATAAAATCTGAATTAACTAAACATTTAAAGAATTAGAAACATAGATAAGATTTTGCTAATTTCTGTAATATCCTTGATATTTAAATAAAGGCTCTTGACTTACTAATACTCATAGAAAGAAGAAAAGAGGAAAGAAGATTATAAATGGAAGAATAGTAACCATCAAGCATTGCATTGTGGGAGAAAGAGGTAAAGCATGGCTTTTATTTAATAAAATCTCAGGGCACAGCTTTATCTGGACAAAAGCACCCAGAATAGATTAACAATTAAAAAGAAAAATTAAACTTCATTTTTCTCTTTCTTTCAAATTTCTTTCGTAATTAGGAAATGCAGCCATTACGCACACATCATACTTATTAGGACTATAGACAGTATGTAGACACTCACATTCATTCAAAGCATAAACTTACACATACAGATACACACACAGAGTAATAGTCTCTTTGTTCTGTCAGTGTGATTTGTGATATCAAAATCAGTTGATAAAAAAGGATGTAAATTTACTGGGATTTTTTTAACTGAAAGAATTATAAACAAAATAAGGTAAGTTGGTAATTTTATTTTTTGAAGTTGATAAAAAGTTGTCATGAAGATACCTAAAATATACAGATTTCAATTTTTGAATAACGCTGAAAATTTCTACCAAATTTTGGGAAACTTGAAATAAAGAAATTCATTAGTAATAAAATATAATTCATACAAATTATGTTTTTTATTGAAAATATTTTTAGACTCTATCTTATTTGTATTGGTAGTTGAGATAATCTTTTTTCATCAACTATTGTTTCTGTTGCGTACTTTTCTATTAACCCACATTGGCGGCCATTTTAATACACTCTGAAATGTATTATATGCTTAAGTTTTATGCATATTTGTATATATTTATTCTAATATTTCTTATTACACTCTATTACAAATGAAACTTATTTTCATGATAAATAAATCTGTTCTTATAAGACTCTGACTGGGGTATTTAGTTATAATATAAAATATAATATCCTCATATTCATCCACGTCAACTACATTTATTCAAGACATGAAAAGTCTAAATATTTTTAATTTTTGCTATTTTTTTTTTTTAGTTTTAAATAATATATAATATTAATTTATTTGCTAATTAAAATAGACTTTTTATGCTGTATATCTGCAAAAAAACAAAAAATATTAAAATTCATAGGCAATAATTTTAAATTTATGTTTATAAAAAATGACTTCTAGTCTGATTTAATTTGTTTTTGCAATAAATGTTTGTTGCTTTCTGAGTTGTGAATACTTACTAAACTTACTGGCATTTTTCATTAAGAAAAGCTTAAGAAATTCCACTTAGTGCATACATTATGAGTTCGACATGCTTCATTTTACTTTGATATTCCTAAGTAAAAATCTGGAAATATAGATTCTATCAATTAAAGAATTGGAAATCATGAAATGTTGAATTAAAAGACATTAATGACAAAAGAAATTTTAATCAGTAAAGTTGGTATAATTTATTTGAAATTAGATACCATTACCCCCATTATTAAAGCACAATGGGGTATACTGGGCTCCATAGATATATCTGCACCTGGTATGTTGATGATACAGTACCACTGTCTGGAGAGCTTCCTAGATTGAAGGCAATGGCCAGAGTAGATGATTCCATGACAAATGTGAGCCTACAATTTGGAAGACATCATCTGCAGTTTGACAGGTCTATTTGCCCAATACATATAACATATCAATTTTCAACCCAGATATGTGGTGGTGGTGGTGGTGGTGGTGGTGGTGGTGGTGTTTGGGTTAGGGGAAACTGGTCAGGTAATCCTTTGTACAGTTACCTTGTAACTACACCCAGTCATGAGACTGACGATGATGAAATATATAAAAAGTGTGAGTAAGATTAACTGGTAATTCCTCTAAATTATGTATTTATAAACTATTACTTTTTACCTGTTAAGTGAATTATTTACTCTTTTCCAATATTCTTACTGGGAAATGTATTTTAGAATTTTATATTTTTGAATGCCCCAAAATTTGAAAAGATTATATATTTTTTGTATTGTAAATAAGAGCAATTGTAAAATTCACATCATACTGCTACTCTATTAATAATAGCTGATACAAGGGAAATAACTAAGCAAAGATTTAATATTTTCATGGCTGTTCTTTATTTGGTAAAGAAAAGACTTTAAATCAAGTGCTTTTTTTAAACATTCTTTGAGTGTGTGTGTGTTATATGAGGTACAAAAGTATAATTTTCAAAGTTCCAACTAAATATGTAGCTATTTTTGTATTTGCAAAATTAACATCATCATGGATCTGCCCAGTCCCCACTTGCCTGTTTTGATAGAGTTCAAAAGCATCTATATGGTCTTATGGATGATGAATTATTTTTCATCTAACAGATTAAATGTTGCAAACCTCTCACTGCTTTATCACTACATTCATGGCATCTCTTCTGATAAGGAAAATTCCTTAGTCTCACTACCACTGACCTTTCCAAATGGGATCCACCATTCCATGTACACAAGGGGGAATCATCTCCCATTCCCTTCATAATCCTAGAGTAAAAAGTAATTTCCATTCCCAAGAACAGATGCTTTGTGGAACAGAATCCTGGCAAGATGTTTTCCTAGCCACTACAATGTTGACCTCTTCAAGTCGAGGGTTAATTGTTATCTTGCCTGCATAGCCCTATGAGCTTCACTTCTTGTACTTTCTTACACTCATACAACACTACACTGTAACCCTTTACCTTGAGTGGCTCTTGTGTCTTGTATTAAGTAAATATTAGTATTAAAAAATAAAACAAGAAATAATTTTTCAAAAAAATATGTAAAAATAAGCAATGATGTTCTGCAATTAATTTAATTTTTGATAACTTTGATACTTAACCTCATCTTAACCTGAAGGAAATGCTTTGTTCTCATTGAATTTCTGTTAAGTTTAGTATCTTTGGAAAAATATATAATTTTCACATTAGTTTATCTATATTTATAACTGTTACATTTACAGTGCTTTTAATTTCTTCAATTTTTATAGATTTTGCCTAATGAGATTTTAATATAGAATACTTTTTTTTTTCATGTAACTCACTAATTTTGCTTGTATAAGGTCTTTTTTCTGTAATTAAAAGAAAAAAGAATGAGTTTTCATTAAAAAAAAATTTTATGAAAATAAACTGTATATTAAAAATATTGACAATTATAATATATATGTTATTGATTTTCTGTTTGAAAAGTCTTTTATTTGTAAATTTGTTTGAACAACTTCTCAGAGTCCAAGTAATTCTCTGTTAAAGAAAAATACCCTAAAATATTTCTTGCATATTTGAAATTTGTAGGCCTTTTATTGAAAAAAAAATGTACAATATTAAATGTTTAGTTTTATGGTCAATTAGTAAGATGATGTTAAAAACATTTAGCCTTTCAGTTTCAGTCTCTGAAGTTATCTATTTTGAGCAATAAAAACAAAAGCACAATGTTGTTTACTTACATTAGAAATGAATATTTTTTATTTCATTAGCCTTTATATTAAAAGTTGCACAAACAAAGCCTACTCACAGTAAGCCATCAAAATTAATGTTAAATATAATTTGTCAAAAATAATCAAACTTTGAAAAATAATTTTTTATTTTCTAAGTTTTTATTTTAAAATACCTCATATAACAAGCCACAGTTAATTTTGTGCTTATATTTAGAGCTGGCATCAAAGTCATTAAAAATCTAAATTCCCTTCAGTGTAATGCTTTAAGAAAGCTACAGAATAATGCTATTTTTAAATAAATTAAATGAACCAATCAACAAAACAAAATAGTTTGTAATAAATAATATGTTAGTTAATGAGCTCAATTAGAAACACCTTTAAAACTAATAGTTATTTTATCCTGCTATATCAGAGGTTTGAATTTCATCTCTGTTAAATATAACCCTGTTATATAAAAAAACATCATTTGACATCTTTTAAACTTTATTTCACAACTTTTATCACATAGGAAAATGATGGTAAAATATCATTTGCTAACTATCTTAATATAAAAGTTGAGATATTTTCTCTTTATCCAGTTTATAAAGCCAATTATCAGTTCAATTATCAACAAAAAAATAAAAAATGTTATCACTTGGTATGTAAGGTGGATATAGAATATTTTAAATAGTTAACAGAAGTTATGATCTACTGGTTTAGAATTTATATGATTTATATTTTTTTCATGGAGATCATTCATTTTACATTTCCAAATGTATCAAATGTAAAAAGGAAAATACAAAAATAAAACTATTTTTCTATTTGGTTGAATTTGAATTTGTCAGAAATATGAGCAAAAAAGGGAAGTAAGAAGTTAACAAACTTATTATATCTAAGATTAATGAGACAATTTGATAATTGCTGAAAGGTTTACATGAATGAATGTCTTGACTTTTAACCTGAGAAAGAATAATGCACTTAGATTTTCAAAATAATTTAAAATGCAAATGGGCAAAATTTTAAAATAGGTATAATTTTTTATGCTATTTTTAATATCCATTAAAAATTCAGATAAGTTATCAATTAAATTATGATTTTGAAATGTAATCTTCATTTTCACATTGAAAAACTTTCTCATCAAAACTGAATTAACCAAGAATGAAAAAGTTTTGAAGGTCAATAAAGTTATAAAATTTATTAATAGAATAAATCTTTTTTTTTCATGCAAATTGTAAATTTTTGTAATTCTGTGAATTTTTTAAATAGGGAAAATTTATCAATTGTATGAATATATGTATTCTTTTTTCCTCAGTCTTCACTTGAACATGAGAGCAGTGTATGTTCTACTGATTGTCTTCCATACCTGTTTGTGTGCTGATCTTACCTACAATGTGGAAGAAGAACAGAGTCCAGGCACATACATTGGCAATATTGCCAGAGACTCAAATGTCATGGAAAGTATTACTTTGCAAGATCATAAACAGATCACCTTCACACAACACAAAAAAGGAAACTCTCAACTATTTCATGTTGCAAAGAATACAGGAAAACTATATACTGCACAGATATTGGATGCTGAGTCTATTTGTACATATAACAGAGAATGTTTTAAAATGATTGATGTTGCTATAAGGAAAGCAAAATCATTCATTAAATTATTAGAGATAAAAGTTATAATAAAAGATATTAATGATCATCAACCCGAATTTACAGAGAAACAAATTAATATAGAATTTTATGAGGATGTTGCGACTGGAATGAAAAAATCAATCCCCAAAGCTCTTGATAAAGACATCAGTGGTTTGAATTCTCAAATTACTTATGAGCTTAAAAAAGATGATGAAGTTCCATTTATATTGTCAGCATCCAAAACTCTTGTGGGAAAATTAGATTTGAGCATTGTTTTGAAAGAACGATTAGACAGAGAAACACAAGATACTTATATGCTTGAAATAATTGCAAAAGATGGAGGCTCACCACCTAAAGAGAGTACTTTAAATGTTTTCATCTCTGTTACAGATGTTAATGATAATCCACCAGTGTTCTCTCAAAATTTTTATAATCTATCCATACAAAATGAACATGATAAGAGCATACCAATTGTCATTTTATCTGCATCAGATTTAGATTCTGGAAATAATGGAAAAGTTTCCTACCATTTTGATTCAAAAACATCAAATTTTGCTAAAAAGTGTTTTGCATTAAATAAAGTAACAGGTGAAATTTTTCTACAAAACAAAATACCACCTGGACAAAATTTAATTGATAATTTATACATTGAAGCAAAAGATGGGGGAATTCCCCCCTTAAGTTCTTTTGCTATGGTTCAAGTAAATGTGATCAACCAACAAAATAATGCTCCAATAATTGATGTGAACTTTTTCTCAGCATCTTCTACAGAAAATTCTACAGTCATTTCTGAAGACATTGAGGTGGGCAGTTTTATTGCCTATGTGAAAGTAACTGATCATGATACTGGCCAGAATGGAGAGGTTATATGTGATCTCCATCATGATAAGTTTAAATTGAAAAGTCAAGGCTTGAAAAAATATCAAGTGATTTTGAAAGATCCATTGGATAGAGAGACTGAGGAACATCATGACATCACAATCAGTTGTGAGGATATGGGATTCCCACCAAGACATAGTGAGAGTAAATTTTCCATTAAAGTGATGGATGTCAATGATGTAAAGCCAAAATTTTCTAAATCCAGATACAAATTCCATATCAATGAGAACCAGAAACCTCATATTGATGTGGGTTCAATCAATGCATCTGATCCAGACTTGGGACCTGGAGGGGAACTGATCTTTTCTCTTGCAACAAACAAGAAGAAAAGTCATCTGCCTTTTCTAATCACCAAAGATGGTTTTATTTCAACAAGTCAATCATTGGACCATGAATTACAAGATATTTATAAATTTGAGGTTTTGGTGAAAGATAATGGAATCCCATCACTGAATAATACAGTGGATGTGATTGTGGAAATTGAAGATGAAAATGATAACAGTCCATATTTTACATTTCCCAGTGTTAATCCACATAATATAGAAGTTGTATATTTTGCTGATGAAAGCAAGAACCTGACAGTTGTGAGGGCACATGATAGTGATAGTCAAGAGAATGCCTTTCTCAGATATGAAATAAGTGCAGGCAATGAGAAACAGTTGTTCACCATTGACCATTACAGTGGTTTGTTGTCTTCTACTGGTGCCCTTACAAAACAAGATGCTGGCTCATATGAACTGGAGTTTGTTGTCAAGGATAGTGGCATCCCAGTTTTATCAGCCACAACTACAATCTTTTTGAGTCTGATTGTGAAAAATAAGACTTCTTCTTTGGAAAGAGTAAATGGTGTGCAGAGAAGTCAATCAGAGGAGAAGGTGCATCTTAATATGGTGATTATTATTACATTAGCAGCCGTCATGGTGACTATAATCATTACGGCTTCAATCTCAATCTGTGTGCTTCGCTGTTGTAATGCTTCAAGTGGAGATGGAGATGATGTTCCTAATAGATATGTTAGTGAACAAAGACATTTGATGTCATCTTCTTATCGAGGGAGCTCTTGGCCAGATGTTCCTACTACAATGATAAATGATCCCAACTTTGGTAGGAGTGCTGAGGAGATGGCAGCTAGCAGAAGGGAGTCATATCCCAGGTTTATGAACCAAACAACAGCAGTAAGACCACAATCGTCTGTGGATATCAACTGTCAGGTATGATCAAGAATTATTTTTGTTTTGTTTAGATTTATTAATATGAAATTAATAATTAGAACAAACAGATCAACTTAAAAATAATTAAAAGTGGTGATTAATTGTTAATGCATGAAAATGCAAAAATTGGTAATAATTCAACATCTGTAATTTTTGTCATATCTATCAAACTAATTATAATGCAAAACCTTTTAAATGAAAACATTTCCGGCAATTTTTGTAAAGTCTTTTTATTGTAAAGACAAACTTATTTGTCATACAATAATTCTAATAGATATCAAAAACATGATGTGAGAAATAAGATAAAAAATAGCATTTTTATATTTTAAAGTTATCTCGAATGATATGAACTTGATATATATATGTAGTTTTAATGTTTTCTGTGGCATCTGATTTGGCATATTTTTTTTTAACTGTGTTTGATTGTTTTGCACTGATGCAGATATCAATAGTTGAGAATAAGGGTTAAAAATGACATCCTTTATACTATTATGACCTCATAAATAACTACTCTTCATCTACTTTATAATCTGCAAAATGTTATCTACTAAGGAAATTACTAGTATTTATATATATTTTCATACTTCCTTTTATACAGACTATTAATATGCTATACATTTTTGTGGCACTTTGTGACTTTAACTTTTCACAAAATCATTGACAATTTAATATGTGTTTTGATCAATACAAATGATTATGGAGAGACATCTATATACTTGGATTATTGGTGCTAAACAATCTTCCTCTTGTTATTTTCCCATTAGGTCCTGTCCCAAATTAAGCTAAATTTAGTAAATATATATATTGTATTTGGATTGTTTTTATATTTTATACTTTTTAAAACATTTTCCTTCCTGTTTCCTTGAATCTTTTAAGAAGAATTCATTTATTTTATTTTGAATGTCTATTACGTAGTTTTCTAGTTATGAACTATTGACTATGTGAATTATGAGAAATTATAATTCCTTTATTGCTTATTACCAGTAAGAAACCTTATAGGCAAAGTTGTTTTCATCAGAAATGTATTTTTCATTGCATGTCCTGTGTTATTTTCTGTTTCTGATCAGTATAAATATAACTCATTATAAATATTTCTAAATGCTACACATTTAATTTCTTTTTTTTTCTCAAAATGCTACCTCAACATAAAGCATTGCAACAGCAGAAAATATTAAGAGATTTTTTTCTTGTCATGCAGATGGCACCTGGACTTCCGAATGGGGATAAGAATACTCTAATGACTCCTTACTTCCCAACATGGAGATCTACAATGTCTTCTCATGCAGATAGTGGACATGGTTGGAGTGAAGGGGACACAGGACATGCAGAAGAGATGATAGGTAAAAGAGATGAGAACATTGTTAATTATTGAAACTTATTTCTTATATTATAATATATTCTGTATATAAAAACAGACTCAAGAGATAGAATGTTACTGAATGCTGTTGATTTGGTTATCATTTCAGATCAGCTGATTCCACAATTTTGCAAGCCACAGAGTGGGCAGAATAATGGGACAGATAAGAGGCAATTAGAAGGAAACTTTAACTACCCAAATGACTCAATAACAATTTCAGCAAGATGTTTTTCAAAAGCAACACATAATCCCAACAATATGCTAAGAGAGGAAACAGAACAAAAATCCCATCATTTGTCGGACAGCATTCAAATTACCCACAATACCAGACCACTGCCTCCCGTACCTCACAAAATACACTAATATCATCTTCCTTAACTCTTACAATCAATTTGCTTTTCATAATATGTTTATAAAATTCAGTTCTTACCTAAAACAATGTTAATGATTATTATTCTATAAAGTAATAATACTAAATGAATGGCTTCCCTTTGATAATACTTCCCTACTTCATACTTTATAAGCAGTCCTTAACAACTTGGGTTACAAGTACATTTTACTAATTATAAAGAAAAAAATGAATGAAGTCATATTTTCTTGAATAAATTTACAGATCATATTGAGATTTACACAAAAATTAAGTGCTTAAATTTTGGTTTGATAAATTATGATATATTTGAATACAAAGAAAACTTTTGAGGACTTAAAAACATTTGAAAGAAAATTGCAAAGATTTTAATTTACATTTAAGTGTATAAGAATTTGAATAGAATTTTTTTTTAAGCCAAATAATACTTACTTGAAATTCTAGTTAATGTTTAATTTTTTAAGTCAATTATCATCACTGATATTTCTTCAGATGTTCTAAAATTTTATTGCATTTGGGTTCAATTTTGAAAACTATTGAAGCTTATTCACTATATTGATATTTAAAAATTTACATCTCTTTATAATATTAATATAAGATTTTAAAATTTCCTTGTAAAATAGATATCATTTTATTATTTTCTCTACTTTTGAAATAAAAAATAATTCATTTAAAAAATGTTCTACATATTTGATATAATTTTGAAACTGATATTATTTTGTATATGTTTTTATAAATACAAACACTATGAAATTATATAGAACGCTGTAAAGAAGGAATGATGGAAGTAGCTAATATTAAACAAATAACTACCTTCCTATGTTGCATTGTGGGAAAAAGAAGTAGATATGGTATTTTTTTAAAAACTTCAGGATAAGGCTTTAGCTAAGTATTAACATATGTTTAATTCTAAAGAATTTTAAAAAATTGTATATATATGAAACTAAAATTTTTATGACATTCATTTAGGAAGATCTCATCAGAGAGATAACAGCCATTACACACACATTACACTTACTAGGACTGCCACAAAAATGTATGCACACATTCACACAAAGACGTGAAAGATTCTTTGTTCAGCTATTATAAGCCAAGTGTCTAGGATTAAATGAACTTCAGTAGATAAAGTGGATCTAAAATTGCTGTTATTCCTAATAAAAGAAGATTGCTAATACTAAGGTAAGTTTTGTTGTTTTTATTTGAATTTGGCAAAAGCTGACACAGATAAAGTTAAGAAAAAGAAAGCCTCGTTGAAAGTTATTTGAAGATTATGTTTAAAGGCTTTACTTTACAGAAAAAAAAAATCTTCAAAATGTGTTGTCTGTGAGGTTCAGTTAATGCATCCTGCTTTCATATATTTCTAGTTATATTTTACTGAGATAATTGTAATATATTCATTTAAACTCATGTCTTCTATTTTTGTATGAATAATCAAAGTTGCTATCATGGTAGCCATTATAAATGGTCAGAAATATAAAACTATTTCCATTATTTAACATAAAATACAAATATGCTGAAATGTTGCATTAATACTTTTTGAAATATTATATGGACTGAAAAATTTGAGATTAAACATTTTTTAAATAACATGAATATATAAATTAGAAATAAACTATTATTTATAAAATCATGACAGTGGAGAATAATTTCGTTTACTGAACAGATTATTATCACTTTTTATAATAAATGTTTATCATATTACTAACAAATGAATTAAAGACAAAAACAAAATTCCACTAACATCAGTTTTAATGATATTAATTTGTCAGTTCAAATGTATATATTTATACAACAGTATTTTCAAACTGTTTATTTTTGTTTATTAAAATTAAATCAATGATAATGATACAATAAAAAGCTTTTCATTTATGAAAATCTCTTAAGTAATATGTATATATTGAAACACCAAAACAAATTAATGAATTATTTTAAATGCTAATATTTTCCTTATCCTAGGAAACAGTATTTTTATTTTGTAATTTTTTCAAAGTTTATATTAGATTTCTTTCATGAACATCAAGTTCAGAGATATTTTTCAGTTTGGCTGCTGTTACTTTATTGTAATATTGCCAGGACTTGAAATATTTTTTAGTACATTTGATTTATTTACATGAAACAGAATTAGTCTATGAATTAAATCCCCCCCACTATATATATATATATATATATATATATGGAGAGAGAGAGAGAGATGATATAGAATAGAACACTCATTTTGTAGTTGTAAGTAGTAATGACAATTGGTATATTAGTTTCTTATTTATTATTAGGTTGGTGCAAAAATAATGTCGTTTTTCTTTTCAAGTTGAACGTCAAAAAACGACATTGTTTTTGCACCAACCTAATACTCTGCTCTTTTAAAACTTATATATCAATTGCATATATGTTATTATTGCAGGTGATATAACTAAATAATTAACTTTCAATCCTATCTGCATGTTCATTGGAGACAATAAAATATTTTATTATTCAATTCTTTTAATGGAGTCAGAAATGTAAAACTTAATTGAAACTAAATGCATGTATCAAATATTGGAAAATAATATATTTCATACAATAAAATAACATTTGAATTTTTTATGGGATTATTGAAATATTATATAATACAATTAAAACACTGAGATTTCTTTTTGACAGACATTTATAGAATTTTTATATAACTGTTGGTAAAATCGTGATACTGACATGGTGTACTATAGTCCATGGATACTGATATATGAAATATTGCTTTGTTTCATTATACTATATTGGCAATAACTTTTGAATATACAGAAGTTTCCAGTAACAACCTATTCAGTAGAACCATGTCTGTTTACATTCAAAATTCTTATCTCTCAAAGTTAACAAAGAAACAAATATCTGGTATTTAATTAATCATTAAATTATTAAATACTATTTTAAATCATACTTTTGCAGCATGTGTAATAATGAGTACAACAAAGTGTTTGGTGAATACTTGGGAAAATGACTGGTGAATCAGGTCTATGAACAGGATGGAGGAAATGGAAGTAGGAGCAAGGATATATATATATATATATATATATATATATATATATATATATATTCACAACAGGTTTGGTTAAATAATTTAGATATATCATGTCAATTAGTTTTCATTGTGATCCTTTCAAGTTCATGGATTAATTATTTGGTAGACTTCAAAAACTGAGAAAGAAAAATACCATAATTTTCTTTCAAATAGTTTTTATTTTCCCAAGTACTTTCAATCTCATCTGAGACCATTTTCAAAGGGTTAAGTTGTCTGTGAATATGTATATGTGTTTCAGTGAATTTAAAACATTTTAACTGTTCATTTTTTACTGCTTATGCAGTGTTCTAGATTTCAAAGTTCATGTGTTCTTTTGGGTTTTTCCAGTGTAAGGGAAGTAATTTTTTTGTTTTTGCTCATACATATATACTTTTTTTTTTTCTCATAAGCATTTAAGGACTCATATTTGACTTTTTTTATTTTGGGCTTTAACTCTCTTATATAAAGGACTTCAAGGAATTTTAGTTTTTGCTTGTTATTGTTTTTATGTAATATAGATATATTTTCAACTAATATCTGTCTAATCTTTGAGTGTGGGCATGAGTGTTCTTTTAAGTGCTACGTTCAGCCAAATGAAATATGTCTTTTTGTTAGCATCGTTGTAGTAAAGCCAATGTGCATATTGACATTTTTATCAGATACAATCTCCTAAAGGACATTTAAATTGATATACAATGTTAGCCTTTTGCAAGATGCTAGTTGGTGGAGAACAGTTGTTTTGGACAAATAGGTTGGTTGCATTAAATTTAATATAGTATATAATTAATTTTATTTTTTTACTTGGATCAGTGGGGGATATATTAGTGTTTATGAGTTTTTTTTAGAATTTTTTCTTTCTGTTTATAGTTGGAATGCATTTGATTACAATATAGTAATTTGATATGTTTAGAGTTATTTGAATATGTATTCATTTTTATTTATGTTAATATTTCTAATAGCTTGTCTTATTTGTTCATCAACAATGTAATTAGGGAAGTCATTATTAGTGAGGGTTTGTTTAATATTATTAATTCAGTGTAGAAAATCTTTTTTTGTTGAAGAATTTGATTTTTTGTTTATTAAGTTTCATGAACTTAAGTATGGAGTTTTATTTTAAATTTTCTTGTAGTTCATGTATTTCACCTTGTCTTTGACTAAAATGAGAATGTCATCTACATATCTTAAGTAAATGAATCATATCTTATAGAAACATATAAATGAAAGATATCATCTACATATCTTAAGTAAATGAAACATATCTTATAGAAACATATAAATGAAAGATATCATCTACATATCTTAGGTAAATGAAACATATCTTATAGAAACATATAAATGAAAGATATCATCTACATATATTAAGTAAATGAAACATATCTTATAGAAACATATAAATGAAAGATATCATCTACATATCTTAAGTAAATGAAACATATCTTATAGAAACATATAAATGAAAGATATCATCTACATATCTTAGGTAAATGAAACATATCTTATAGAAACATATAAATGAAAGATATCATCTACATATCTTAAGTAAATGAAACATATCTTATAGAAACATATAAATGAAAGATATCATCTACATATCTTAAGTAAATGAAACATATCTTATAGAAACATATAAATGAAAGATATCATCTACATATCTTAGGTAAATGAATTTGAAAGGATCACAATGAAAACTAATCATCATGATATGTCTCAATTATTTAACCAAACCTGTTTGAATGAAAATATGCTACCTAAATATATAACAATATCTCTCTCTCTCTCTCTCTCTGTGTTTATATATATATATATTTTTCCTCTCAATTCGTTGTTGGAAGTTTTACCTGATGATCCTGAATCCTTAAAAAAGGATTTAGGTGAAATAAATTATCATAATGGTACCTTAAGGTGGTTTGTTTTTCATTACATATATATTATATATATATATTATATATATATATTTATATTATATATATATATGTATAAGTGTGAGCTAGCATGAAAAAGTGACAGACTCAAAAAATCTGGCAGGGAGTAGTTAGTTTCTCAGTACATTGAAATTGTTTCTTTTTCTTCTGGGCACTAGCACTGAGTGACATTTTCATGTTAAGATCTAGTTTGGTTTTAAAAAAAATAATTTTGTATTTATTCTTTGTATTTACCTTCTGAGCAATCCTATTCAGTAGCAGAATATGGAGATAATAAGATTTATCCTCTCCATCTTTTTAACAACAGGTCTACTGCTAGGAAAGTTGTGTCATACCAGACAATTTTTCTCATCAGAATCCACCTTGCACATTTATAAATATGCCATTCATCCATGAATTGAATATTACTGCCATATCTGGTCTGGTGCTCTGACTATATATCTTGAGATTCTTGAAAAAACTCCAAGAAGGGTTTGTAATGTATTCGATCCTGACATGGCAACTCGATATCAGTCACTTTCTCACCATGACGTAGATTCATTATATCTTTTGTGCAAATATTTTCATGGCAATTCTTCTGATGAGCTTTCCTCCTTGGTACCTTGATTGTATGAATTTAATCATGCTACGAGACTGTCAACTAGGTCTTACTGTTTATTATTGAACTAGATAGATGTAACCATATGTTCTATTCTAATAGTTTCTTTTCTCACAGTTCTTACCTGTGGAACTCCCTTCCAATTTCTTGCTTCCCTGCTAATAAACAATCTTCAAAAATTAAATGCAATGCCAATCACCATCTTCTGTCTTATGGAAACCTGTTCTTTTATTGCCCTTTTTCATCACTAAAATCTTTTTATTCTCTTTCACACCCAGTAACCCCTTGCATCCTAATGGCATTATTGCCTTGCTTGGGATGAAATGATTAAAAAAAAAAATAAATTGGTAAGCTGTCAAACAATTTAGCTTGTTTTGCTCTTGGAGCATTGTTATGAAACTACATTAGTTTTTAAAAACAAATATTAATAAACCTCAAGAAAAGCTCAATTTTCAGAAAAAAAATTCTATCTTCATTCATTTTGTTTAATATGGATAAATATTGTCATTGAAATACTCGGCTTCAAATTGAAATAAAGAATTGAAGTTTTAGGTAAATTTTCTGCACTCTGTAAAAAAAAGTCTTGGAAAAACTTCATGAGCTGAAAACTATATTATTAATACATGTACATAATACTTTCTTATGTAGTTAAGTTTTTAAAAAACATTTCATGTATATTAATACACAAAAGTTTTATTTCTTTTTAACATAAAGGTTATTTTTAGGTAAAAATTTATATCCCTGATCGAAAAAGTACATTTGTTTATTCATCCAAAATTCGTCTTAACACCAGCAAGTTAAGGGGAGATAACGCTGACGTTATTTTCTCACATCTGAAGTGATGAAACATTTCATATTTTTTAATTAAAAGTTAACAGGAAATTTTTTTTTCAATCTAATCCACTAGATTATATAGGTTTATAGTTTCCCTTTATCAGTTATCACTTAATGTTAGTGTTCAAGTAATTTTTAATATGAATAAATTATTATAACATCTTTGTATTTTAAAATTTTATTAAAAAATACAAATAAATGAATGAATAATAAAAAATTTGATATATTTACACAAAATGAATGAGTTAATTTTGATTTGTGTTTATCGTATTTAAAATAACTAAAGTACATTTTTAAATACCTCAAGATAATTTGATGGAATTAAAATATGTATGTAGATTCAAGAATATTTGATTGACCATTGGAAAACAAGACATGCTACATTCAAATTTTGAGACACCTTCATAAAAAATTTGATATTCATGTTGAGCAAATATAAAGTTATTAATTCTTTATGTTTAATATATTATGCAGGTTTCATGTAAAGATGCTGGTGTCAGTGTATGGTCTACTAATTGTCTTCCATTCCTGTTTGTGTGCTGATCTCATATACAATGTGGAAGAAGAAAAGAGTCCAGGCACATACATTGGCAATACTGCTATAGACTCAAATGTCATGGATACTATTCCTCTGCAAGATCATAAACACATCACCTTTACACAACTCAAAAAAGGAAGCTCTCAACTATTCCGTGTTGCAAAGAATACAGGAAAGCTATACACTGCAAAGATATTTGATGCTGAGTCTATTTGTACATATAACAGAGAATGCTTTAAAATGATTGATGTTGCTGTAAGAAAAGAAAAATCATTCATCAAATTATTGGAAATCAGAATAAATATACAAGATGTAAATGACAATTACCCAAAGTTTCCTGACGAACAGGTGAATTTACATTTTTCAGAAGATGATAGAAAAGGGGCCAGTAGACATATTGTTAATGCTGTTGATGGGGATGTAAGTTTTTCTTATTCACAAATTGTTTATGAACTAGAAAAAAAGGATGATCCATTTACATTGTCAGTATCTAAATCACTTTTTGGAACATCAGATCTCAGCCTCATTCTGGAAGAAAGATTGGACAGAGAAGTGAAAGACTCTTACATGATTCAGGTAATAGCCAAAGATGGAGGATCCCCACCAAAACAGAGTGTTTTAGATGTTCACATTGCAGTCACTGATATCAATGATAACACTCCTATGTTTTCTCAAAAAATTTACAATGTCTCTATTAATAATGAACCAAGTGATACATCTCCTGTTGCTACATTATTAGCAACAGATTTAGATTCAGGAGAAAATGGAAATATTTCCTATCATTTTAATTCAAAAACTTCAGATTTTGCTAAAAGACATTTCAAAGTAAATAAAATGACAGGTGAAATATTTATGTATAGTAAAATTCCAACTGGACAAATGTTACTCCATAATTTATACATTGAAGCTAAAGATGGAGGAAATCCTCCTCTAAGTTCATTAGCTATGATTCAAGTAAATGTGATTAATCAACAAAATAATGCTCCAACAATAGATGTGAACTTTTTCTCAGCATCATCTACAGAAAATTCTACAGCCATTTCTGAAGACATTGAGGTTGGCAGTTTTATTGCCTATGTGAAAATAACAGATCATGATAGTGGCCAGAATGGAGAGGTTATATGTGATCTCCATCATGATAAGTTTAAATTGAAAAGTCAAGGCTTGAAAAAATACCAAGTAATTTTGAAAGATCCATTGGATAGAGAGACTGAGGAACATCATGACATCACAATCAGTTGTGAGGATATGGGATTCCCACCAAGACATAGTGAGAGTAAGTTTTCCATTAAAGTGATGGATGTCAATGATGTAAAGCCAAAATTTTCTAAATCCAGATACAAATTCCATATCAATGAGAACCAGAAACCTCATGTTGATGTGGGTTCAATCAATGCATCTGATCCAGACTTGGGACCTGGAGGGGAACTGATCTTTTCTCTTGCAACAAATAAGAAGAAAAGTCATCTGCCTTTTCTAATCACGAAAGATGGTTTTATTTCAACAAGTGAATCATTGGACCATGAATTACAAGATATTTATAAATTTGAGGTTTTGGTGAAAGATAATGGAATCCCATCACTGAATAATACAGTGGATGTGATTGTGGAGATTGAAGATGAAAATGATAACAGTCCATATTTTACATTTCCCAGTGTTAATCCACATAATATAGAAGTTGTATATTTTGCTGATGAAAGCAAGAACCTGACAGTTGTGAGGGCACATGATAGTGATAGTCAAGAGAATGCCTTTCTCAGATATGAAATAAGTGCAGGCAATGAGAAACAGTTGTTCACCATTGACCATTACAGTGGTTTGTTGTCTTCTACTGGTGCCCTTACAAAACAAGATGCTGGCTCATATGAACTGGAGTTTGTTGTCAAGGATAGTGGCATCCCAGTTTTATCAGCCACAACTACAATCTTTTTGAGTCTGATTGTGAAAAATAAAACTTCTTCTTTGGAAAGAGTAAATGGTGTGCAGAGAAGTCAATCGGAGGAGAAGGTGCATCTTAATATGGTGATTATTATTACATTAGCAGCCGTCATGGTGACTATAATCATTACGGCTTCAATCTCAATCTGTGTGCTTCGCTGTTGTAATGCTTCAAGTGGAGATGGAGATGATGTTCCTAATAGATATGTTAGTGAACAAAGACATTTGATGTCATCTTCTTATCGAGGGAGCTCTTGGCCAGATGTTCCTACTACTATGATAAATGATCCCAACTTTGGTAGGAGTGCTGAGGAGATGGCAGCTAGCAGAAGGGAATCATATCCCAGGTTCATGAACCAAACAACAGCAATAAGACCACAATCTTCTGTTGATATCACATGTCAGGTATGAACAAAAGTTATTTCCTTATTTTAATGTTATTAAATTTTACTAAATTCAGTTGGTAAACATTTGCAAAGAAATGTTTATTTTAAAAAAAAATGTCAATGATTAAATGATTATGATAGTTTTGATCCTGTAAAGCATTATAAAAACATAGGATATAATTGTTGAATGTTTTAATGTTCTAGAATGGTTTCTATATTCAAACAAGGGCATATTGATTTCCCTTAAAAAAATTAATTAGAATAATGTTATTATTAATTGTTTTTTTAATTTCTCTTTAGAAAGGTTAACTGTTTCAACAACTTAACATTTAGAGATTATAATGTGCTTAATTTCATATTACTTATCATTTACTTTTCTCTCTTTAATAAACAAGATATTGAATATCTCTTCTAAATTCTGAAGCAGATGACACCAGGACTTCAAAATGGAGAAAAGAACACATTGATGACTCCTTACTGCCCAACATGGAGATCTACAATGTCTTCCCATGCTGACAGTGGACATGGTTGGAGTGAAGGAGACACGGGACATGCAGAAGAGATGACAGGTAAAAGAATTAAATTGCACTGGATACTTGCTAATAAATTCCTATTTTCTATTTCTCTTTATAATATACAAACAGTGATTGAAATATTATTGAGAATTATTGAACTGTTTATTGTTTCAGATCAGCTGATCCCACAGTTCTGCAAGCCACAGAGTGGACAGGTCAACAAAATGGATAAGAGGCACATAGAAGGAAACTTTAGTTACCCAAATGAATCAACAACAATTTCAGCAAGATGTTTTTCAAAAGCAGTAAATAATCCCAACAATATGCTAAGAGAGAAAACAGAACAAAAATCCCATCATTTATCAGACAGCATTCAAATAACTCACAATGTCAGACCACTGCCTCCTGTACCTCACAAAATACACTAATCATACACTTTATATCAATCAACTGCACATGCTTTCAAAACTTACATTAATTGTTCCACATTCTTATTGTACTTAATATATTTTCTAATATAAATTTGCATGAACCAGGATTAAAATTCAAAGATATATGTTAGATTTTTACTTTCATTCATATACAAATAAAAGTTTAAGATTTTAAACAGTCAAAAGTTTTAATAGTTTCCATTAAATAAATAAGAGCAATATTTAGCCAGAAGTAGTAAAGTGGTGATATAAATTGAAATTATTTAAGTTAAAAGCAATTTAAGTTAAAATTTATTAAGTATATGAGAATTCTTTTAAAAATATCTGTTTATATACATGAAAAATAAAGACATAAATTATGAAGTAGATTAAAAGAGGGATAATATATATTCAAAACTTCAATTTTTTAAATATTCATTAAGTTGTAATTTGTAAATTTTTTAATGTAATAATTAATATAATTTTTACTAAATAAATGAAATATTTCTTTAATTCATTCTAGTTCAGAAAACAAAAAATAATTAAAAAGAAAGAAATAGCAAAGAATGAATAATATATATTGAATAAACTTTGAAAAGTGAAGGATATGAATTCCTCCCTCATGAAATTTCTTGATTTATTTACCATAGATATGTCTGTGCATTCAGATAATGAACATTGTTATTATTTTTATTAATTTCTGAATATCAGTTGATAATTTTGAAGAAATTGAATGAAAAATTATACTAGATAAATTATTAATTAAAATTCAGGAAATTATAAATAAATTTGAAAAAATTGAATAAAGCAGATATTTTTTCTTCATACTTTTAATGCCTATGATAATTTACTGACTCATTATTATAGAAAGATGGAAGGAGGAAAAAAAAAGTAAAAATGGAAGAATAGCAATTGTCATGCATTGCATTCTGGGAGAAATGGAAAAGTATGGTTTTTATTTCATAAAATCTCAGGACATAGCTTTATCTACACAAAAGTAGACAATGTATTATTTTCTTTAAGGAATACCTGAATGTAGTAAATTTTATGTCTCTTTAAAATCTTTCTCGTTATTGAGAGAAGTAGCCATTACACACACCTCATACTTATTAGGACAATCATTTGCAAGTACACTCACATTCACTGAAACTAAGCATACATATGTACACACACTGGATAACAAACTCTTTGTTCCGTCATCTGGATATGGAGTTAATTGGAGGAAGGAGATACGAATTGGCTGTGATTCTTTTACTTGTGAAAATTACAAATGTAAGGTAAGTTAGCTATTTTAATTTGGAGATGATGAAAATTTTAAATGAGTTACTTAAATCAAATGCAATCCTTAAATGATGCTTTACTTTTTTAATGAGACTTTAGGAAGATATCAAGAATGTTTCAATACTAAGTCCATTTGTGACGTTTGCATTTCCCATTCATCTTAATATATTTCATATAAAATTAATTATGAATTATAGGTTTAATCTTTTTTATTAGATAAAGTAATTATTTCTTTTTTGCATGCACTCATTGACTGTCCTAATTATTTTTCTCTTTGAAAAATATAATGGCCATTATATTCTATGTTTACTGAGACTACATTCCTTTGCAATGTTGTACTATTATCTATAGCTTTCAGATAATACTATTATTCTTGTTATTATTATGTATTTACTGATATTTAATGATACTGTTTTGCATTTGTTTAGTGTAATTTCACAAATTTATAATTAATTATAAAACTATATCTTATATTTTCCATGAAAAAAATCAAATATATATTTCTTCTCTTTTTCTTCTAAAATATATCAATATCTTCATTTTTTTTCTTTTCTGTTTGAATAATGATAATTTTAATTTGCCAAGAATCTGACAAATTTACTAGAGGATAGGCTGCTGAAAAGTGCTTGGCCCAACCTATTCCCGAAAATCTGACAAAATGACAGAATTGTTATCTTTTTTTTATTTTTCTGAGTAAGGTTTTTGGTTAGGCCCCAAAATTTTCAGTGGCCATTTTCTCTCTCTTTCTCATACCTATCTATCTATCTATCTATCTATCTATCTATCTATCTATCTATCTATCTATCTATCTGTGTATGTATATATATATATATATATATATATATATATATATATATATATATATAAAACTTGTGAAATGTTATGCAGTTGATTGAAAATATTATAGGAGTTATTTTTGTTTTAATAGCACTAAGATTGTTACAAAATGCAATATAATTGTACACATAATAAAAATAAATCCCAACCATACCACTAGTAACTTGTGCACCTTACTAATGGTTGTATTAAGTTAGAAAAAAAAAAGTTACTTCTTTATACATTAAAGCTACTATTACTTAAACATTTGGAAATGAAAAGAATCATTTACATGAGTAGACCTAACTGTATTGACAATTAATTGTATGATAATACTTTAGCTTTAATGTTAACATTTTAAAAATTCCACTTGTTACAAGTTTATTTTGATTTAATATATACTGAATTGCATTTTATATTATTTTGATTGGAACAAATAGTTTCATGTAATATTAAATCCCAACATGAAAGATGTTGCTTGCTTTGTAAATTTCAACCTTCAATATCCTTGGAAGAGCAGAACAAATATTTTCTGAGTAAGAAGCATTGAATATATACTGTTGAGAAAATAATAGGTTGAAAATTGAAAAAAAAAAAAAAAAAATCAAACATACTTCTATAAATTAAATTTAAAATTGATACTTGTTATATGAATGCATTCTATATTTTTCATTCTCAATGAAATATGATATTCCATCCAAATGAAACTCTTTTTCTGCTTTTGATGCAAATTATGCAAATGAATTGCTTTCAAAAGATTAGGGCTTATAAACTGCTACAATCTATTCGCTTTTACAAAATCACATAAATTCAAAGATGATATAAGAAAAAATTCAAAAAGAAAAATTTTAAATGGATATCAAGTGCTTAACAGGAAAGAAAATGTGATAATAACGGCAGATATTTCTTCATACAAGGGAAGTAACTCTTCTGAAGATTTTGGAAGTGGTTGTTTTGCTGTCGTTAAAATTGACAAAAATATTCTCTCTATATTAAGTATGATAAAGTATGATGCTTTACCATATCAAAAGTAATCTTTCCTCGATGTAAATATAAATTAATCATCTCAATAGCAAATTCTTTGTTTTAACATAAAAATTAAGTGTATATTTTAAACAATCAGATGATAAACAGTATATACACCCCAAATAAAATGTCTTAATTAAAAAATTGAAAAATGCACAGAAGAAATCACAGATAATTTAAAAATAAAAAATTACCTTCTAATCAGTACAATAAAATAGAATTTTTCTAATTTGCTTATTTAAAAAGATGCTTACAATATTTTCTTTCTTTCTTTGATATTTTATTGCATACTTTAAATTAATCTAAACTTTGCTTGAGATGATCAAGAGGAAAAATATAAAATAATATTTAGCAAATGTAATTGTTTTAAAGTTTTGTTTTTTGTCTGGAATTCTTTGAAAAACTAATTCTGAAACATAGTAGAATTTTGATTACTTCTTCATCAGTTATTTTATCAAATCAACTCAATGCTTTCTGATTTTCAAAGTTTATATCTTAAAATGTAAATAATTGAATATGCATCATTGTAAATAATATTACCAATATTTAAATGTCTATAAAATCCTGTTTGTTAACTGCTCTCATTCGTTCAAAACTTACTTTCAAGAATTATTTTCAAATAGTTTAGAATTCTGATGTTAATCTTATTTTATAACTCAAAAATTAACTAAAGAAACAACTCATAAGATAATTTGAACACTCCTTTTTGAAAATGCTGGAAAAGTAATCTAAATACATTACCAAATGATTCTTTGAAATTAATTTAGGAAAAAAAAGTTAAATCATTAAAAAACTTCATATGTTTCTGACATCATAGATAATATATTTTTAAAATGTATTAGAATATTTATAAGTATAAGATAGATCGATAATTTTATTGTCCCTTGTTAAAACTGAATAAATTCAAAATGACAATCTTTTTTGTAACTTTATTTAGATATCATCTGAATATGCTGACTTCTCTATATATTCTACAAATTGTCTTCCATTCCTGTTTGTGTGCTGATCTCATCTACAATGTAGAAGAAGAACAGAGTCCAGGCACATTCATTGGGAATATTGCCAGAGATTCAAATGTCATGGAAAGTATTACTTTGCAAGATCATAAACACATCACGTTCACACAACTCAAAAAAGGAAACTCTCAACTATTCCGTGTTGCCAAGAATACAGGAAAACTATACACTGCACAAATATTGGATGCTGAGTCTTTGTGTACTTTTAATGCAGAATGTTTCAAAATGATTGATGTTGCTGTGAGAAAGGCCAAATCCTTTATAAAACTTTTAGAAATCAAAGTGATTATAAAAGATATTAATGATCACAAGCCAGAATTTCCAGACAAGCAAGTTGACATTGAATTTTATGAGGGTGATGGAATTGGAATGAGGAAATCAATTCCTGGAGCCAAAGATAATGATTTGAGTAGTACTTATTCAGAAATTACTTATGAACTGAACCAAGATGAAAATATCCCTTTTACTTTATCTGTAATGAAAAATGTAGCAGGAAAATCAGACTTAAGTATTGTTTTAGAGGAACGATTAGACAGAGAAAGCAAAGAGTTTTATATTATTCAGGTAACTGCAAAAGATGGTGGGTCTCCTCCAAAAGAAAGTATTTTAAATGTTCACATCAGTATTTCAGATATCAATGATAATTCACCTGTTTTCCCTCAGAGTGTTTACAATGTTTCTATTCAAAGTGAGCATGATGAAAATATACCAGTGATTACTTTATTGGCCACAGATTTAGACTCTGGACAAAATGGCAACATTTCCTACAATTTTGATTCAAAAACAACAAATTTTGCAAGGAATCACTTCAGATTAAACAAACAGACTGGAGAGATATTTTTATATAAGCAAATACCACCTGGTCAAATGCTAATTCACAATTTATACATTGAAGCCATTGACAGAGGTATTCCTCCACTGAGTTCAATTGCAATAGTTCAAGTAAATGTGATCAATCAGCAAAATAATGCTCCAACAATAGATGTGAACTTTTTATCAGCAACTTCTACAGAAAATTCTACAGCCATTTCTGAAGACATTGAGGTGGGCAGTTTTATTGCCTATGTGAAAGTAACTGATCATGATACTGGCCAGAATGGAGAGGTTATATGTGATCTCCATCATGATAAGTTTAAATTGAAAAGTCAAGGCTTGAAAAAATATCAAGTGATTTTGAAAGATCCATTGGATAGAGAGACTGAGGAACATCATGACATCACAATCAGTTGTGAGGATATGGGATTCCCACCAAGACATAGTGAGAGTAAGTTTTCCATTAAAGTGATGGATGTCAATGATGTCAAGCCAAAATTTTCTAAATCCAGATATAAATTCCATATCAATGAGAACCAGAAACCTCATATTGATGTGGGTTCAATCAATGCATCTGATCCAGACTTGGGACCTGGAGGAGAACTGATCTTTTCTCTTGCAACAAGTAAGAAGAAAAGTCATCTGCCTTTTCTAATCACGAAAGACGGTTTTATTTCAACAAGTGAATCATTGGACCATGAATTACAAGATATTTATAAATTCGAGGTTTTGGTGAAAGATAATGGAATCCCATCACTGAATAATACAGTGGATGTGATTGTGGAGATTGAAGATGAAAATGATAACAGTCCATATTTTACATTTCCCAGTGTTAATCCATATAATATAGAAGTTGTATATTTTGCTGATGAAAGCAAGAACCTGACAGTTGTGAGGGCACATGATAGTGATAGTCAAGAGAATGCCTTTCTCAGATATGAAATAAGTGCAGGCAATGAGAAACAGTTGTTCACCATTGACCATTACAGTGGTTTGTTGTCTTCTACTGGTGCCCTTACAAAACAAGATGCTGGCTCATATGAACTGGAGTTTGTTGTCAAGGATAGTGGCATCCCAGTTTTATCAGCCACAACTACAATCTTTTTGAGTCTGATTGTGAAAAATAAGACTTCTTCTTTAGAAAGAGTAAATGGTGTGCAGAGAAGTCAATCAGAGGAGAAGGTGCATCTTAATATGGTGATTATTATTACATTAGCAGCCGTCATGGTGACTATAATCATTACGGCTTCAATCTCAATCTGTGTGCTTCGCTGTTGTAATGCTTCAAGTGGAGATGGAGATGATGTTCCTAATAGATATGTTAGTGAACAAAGACATTTGATGTCATCTTCTTATCGAGGGAGCTCTTGGCCAGATGTTCCTACTACTATGATAAATGATCCCAACTTTGGTAGGAGTGCTGAGGAGATGGCAGCTAGCAGAAGGGAATCATATCCCAGGTTCATGAACCAAACAACAGCAATAAGACCACAATCTTCTGTTGATATCACATGTCAGGTATGAACAAAAGTTATTTCCTTATTTTAATGCTATTAAATTTTACTAAATTCAGTTGGTAAACATTTGCAAAGAAATGTTTATTTTTAAAAAAAATGTCAATGATTAAATGATTATGATAGTTTTGATCCTGTAAAGCATTATAAAAACATAGGATATAATAGTTGAATGTTTTAATGTTCTAGAATGGTTTCTATATTCAAACAAGGGCATATTGATTTCCCTTAAAAAAATTAATTAGAATAATGTTATTATTAATTGTTTTTTTAATTTCTCTTTAGAAAGGTTAACTGTTTCAACAACTTAACATTTAGAGATTATAATGTGCTTAATTTCATATTACTTATCATTTACTTTTCTCTCTTTAATAAACAAGATATTGAATATCTCTTCTAAATTCTGAAGCAGATGACACCAGGACTTCAAAATGGAGAAAAGAACACATTGATGACTCCTTACTGCCCAACATGGAGATCTACAATGTCTTCCCATGCTGACAGTGGACATGGTTGGAGTGAAGGAGACACGGGACATGCAGAAGAGATGACAGGTAAAAGAATTAAATTGCACTGGATACTTGCTAATAAATTCCTATTTTCTATTTCTCTTTATAATATACAAACAGTGATTGAAATATTATTGAGAATTATTGAACTGTTTATTGTTTCAGATCAGCTGATCCCACAGTTCTGCAAGCCACAGGGTGGACAAATAAACAAAATGGATAAGAGGCACATAGAAGGAAACTTTAGCTACCCAAATGAATCAACAACAATTTCAGCAAGATGTTTTTCAAAAGCAGTAAATAATCCCAACAATATATTGAGAAAGGAAACAGAACAAAAATCCCATCATTTATCAGACAGCATTCAAATAACTCACAATGTCAGACCACTGCCTCCTGTACCTCACAAAATACACTAATCATACACTTTATATCAATCAACTGCACATGCTTTCAAAACTTACATTAATTGTTCCACGTTCTTATTGTACTTAATATATTTTCTAATATAAATTTGCATGAACCAGGATTAAAATTCAAAGATATATGTTAGATTTTTACTTTCATTCATATACAAATAAAAGTTTAAGATTTTAAACAGTCAAAAGTTTTAATAGTTTCCATTAAATAAATAAGAGCAATATTTAGCCAGAAGTAGTAAAGTGGTGATATAAATTGAAATTATTTAAGTTAAAAGCAATTTAAGTTAAAATTTATTAAGTATATGAGAATTCTTTTAAAAATATCTGTTTATATACATGAAAAATAAAGACATAAATTATGAAGTAGATTAAAAGAGGGATAATATATATTCAAAACTTCAATTTTCTAAATATTCATTAAGTTGTAATTTGTAAATTTTTTAATGTAATAATTAATATAATTTTTACTAAATAAATGAAATATTTCTTTAATTCATTCTAGTTCAGAAAACAAAAAATAATTAAAAAGAAAGAAATAGCAAAGAATGAATAATATATATTGAATAAACTTTGAAAAGTGAAGGATATGAATTCCTCCCCCATGAAATTTCTTGATTTATTTACCATAGATATGTCTGTGCATTCAGATAATGAATATTGTTATTATTTTTATTAATTTCTGAATATCAGTTGATAATTTTGAAGAAATTGAATGAAAAATTATACTAGATAAATTGTTAAATAAAATTCAGGAAATTATAAATAAATTTGAAAAAATTGAATAAAGTAGATATTTTTTCTTCATATTTTTAATGCCTATGATAATTTACTGACTCATTATTATAGAAAGATGGAAGGAGGAAAAAAAAAGTAAAAATGGAAGAATAGCAATTGTCATGCATTGCATTCTGGGAGAAATGGAAAAGTATGGTTTTTATTTCATAAAATCTCAGGACATAGCTTTATCTACACAAAAGTAGACAATGTATTATTTTCTTTAAGGAATACCTGAATGTAGTAAATTTTATGTCTCTTTAAAATCTTTCTCGTTATTGAGAGAAGTAGCCATTACACACACCTCATACTTATTAGGACAATCATTTGCAAGTACACTCACATTCACTGAAACTAAGCATACATATGTACACACACTGGATAACAAACTCTTTGTTCCGTCATCTGGATATGGAGTTAATTGGAGGAAGGAGATACGAATTGGCTGTGATTCTTTTACTTGTGAAAATTACAAATGTAAGGTAAGTTAGCTATTTTAATTTGAATATGATGAAATGAGTTACTTAAATCAAATGCAATCCTTAAATGATGCTTTACTTTTTCGATGAGACTTTAGGAAGATATCAAGAATGTTTCAATACTAAGTCCATTTGTGACGTTTACATTTCCCATTCATCTTAATATATTTCATATAAAATTAATTATGAATTATAGGTTTAATCTTTTTTATTAGATAAAGTAATTATTTCTTTTTTGCATGCACTTATTGACTGTCCTAATTATTTTTCTCTTTGAAAAATATAATGGCCATTATATTCTATGTTTACTGAGACTACATTCCTGTGCAATGTTGTACTATTATCTATAGCTTTCAGATAATACTATTATTCTTGTTATTATTATGTATTTACTGATATTTAATGATACTGTTTTGCATTTGTTTAGTGTAATTTCACAAATTTATAATTAATTATAAAACTATATCTTATATTTTCCATGAAAAAAATCAAATATATATTTCTTCTCTTTTTCTTCTAAAATATATCAATATCTTCATTTTTTTTCTTTTCTGTTTGAATAATGATAATTTTAATTTGCCAAGAATCTGACAAATTTACTAGAGGATAGGCTGCTGAAAAGTGCTTGGCCCAACCTATTCCCGAAAATCTGACAAAATGACAGAATTGTTATCTTTTTTTTATTTTTCTGAGTAAGGTTTTTGGTTAGGCCCCAAAATTTTCAGTGGCCATTTTCTCTCTCTTTCTCATACCTATCTATCTATCTATCTATCTATCTATCTATCTATCTATCTATCTATCTATCTATCTATCTGTGTATGTATATATATATATATATATATATATATATATATATATATAAAACTTGTGAAATGTTATGCAGTTGATTGAAAATATTATAGGAGTTATTTTTGTTTTAATAGCACTAAGATTGTTACAAAATGCAATATAATTGTACACATAATAAAAATAAATCCCAACCATACCACTAGTAACTTGTGCACCTTACTAATGGTTGTATTAAGTTAGAAAAAAAAAAGTTACTTCTTTATACATTAAAGCTACTATTACTTAAACATTTGGAAATGAAAAGAATCATTTACATGAGTAGACCTAACTGTATTGACAATTAATTGTATGATAATACTTTAGCTTTAATGTTAACATTTTAAAAATTCCACTTGTTACAAGTTTATTTTGATTTAATATATACTGAATTGCATTTTATATTATTTTGATTGGAACAAATAGTTTCATGTAATATTAAATCCCAACATGAAAGATGTTGCTTGCTTTGTAAATTTCAACCTTCAATATCCTTGGAAGAGCAGAACAAATATTTTCTGAGTAAGAAGCATTGAATATATACTGTTGAGAAAATAATAGGTTGAAAATTGAAAAAAAAAAAAAAAAAATCAAACATACTTCTATAAATTAAATTTAAAATTGATACTTGTTATATGAATGCATTCTATATTTTTCATTCTCAATGAAATATGATATTCCATCCAAATGAAACTCTTTTTCTGCTTTTGATGCAAATTATGCAAATGAATTGCTTTCAAAAGATTAGGGCTTATAAACTGCTACAATCTATTCGCTTTTACAAAATCACATAAATTCAAAGATGATATAAGAAAAAATTCAAAAAGAAAAATTTTAAATGGATATCAAGTGCTTAACAGGAAAGAAAATGTGATAATAACGGCAGATATTTCTTCATACAAGGGAAGTAACTCTTCTGAAGATTTTGGAAGTGGTTGTTTTGCTGTCGTTAAAATTGACAAAAATATTCTCTCTATATTAAGTATGATAAAGTATGATGCTTTACCATATCAAAAGTAATCTTTCCTCGATGTAAATATAAATTAATCATCTCAATAGCAAATTCTTTGTTTTAACATAAAAATTAAGTGTATATTTTAAACAATCAGATGATAAACAGTATATACACCCCAAATAAAATGTCTTAATTAAAAAATTGAAAAATGCACAGAAGAAATCACAGATAATTTAAAAATAAAAAATTACCTTCTAATCAGTACAATAAAATAGAATTTTTCTAATTTGCTTATTTAAAAAGATGCTTACAATATTTTCTTTCTTTCTTTGATATTTTATTGCATACTTTAAATTAATCTAAACTTTGCTTGAGATGATCAAGAGGAAAAATATAAAATAATATTTAGCAAATGTAATTGTTTTAAAGTTTTGTTTTTTGTCTGGAATTCTTTGAAAAACTAATTCTGAAACATAGTAGAATTTTGATTACTTCTTCATCAGTTATTTTATCAAATCAACTCAATGCTTTCTGATTTTCAAAGTTTATATCTTAAAATGTAAATAATTGAATATGCATCATTGTAAATAATATTACCAATATTTAAATGTCTATAAAATCCTGTTTGTTAACTGCTCTCATTCGTTCAAAACTTACTTTCAAGAATTATTTTCAAATAGTTTAGAATTCTGATGTTAATCTTATTTTATAACTCAAAAATTAACTAAAGAAACAACTCATAAGATAATTTGAACACTCCTTTTTGAAAATGCTGGAAAAGTAATCTAAATACATTACCAAATGATTCTTTGAAATTAATTTAGGAAAAAAAAGTTAAATCATTAAAAAACTTCATATGTTTCTGACATCATAGATAATATATTTTTAAAATGTATTAGAATATTTATAAGTATAAGATAGATCGATAATTTTATTGTCCCTTGTTAAAACTGAATAAATTCAAAATGACAATCTTTTTTGTAACTTTATTTAGATATCATCTGAATATGCTGACTTCTCTATATATTCTACAAATTGTCTTCCATTCCTGTTTGTGTGCTGATCTCATCTACAATGTAGAAGAAGAACAGAGTCCAGGCACATTCATTGGGAATATTGCCAGAGATTCAAATGTCATGGAAAGTATTACTTTGCAAGATCATAAACACATCACGTTCACACAACTCAAAAAAGGAAACTCTCAACTATTCCGTGTTGCCAAGAATACAGGAAAACTATACACTGCACAAATATTGGATGCTGAGTCTTTGTGTACTTTTAATGCAGAATGTTTCAAAATGATTGATGTTGCTGTGAGAAAGGCCAAATCCTTTATAAAACTTTTAGAAATCAAAGTGATTATAAAAGATATTAATGATCACAAGCCAGAATTTCCAGACAAGCAAGTTGACATTGAATTTTATGAGGGTGATGGAATTGGAATGAGGAAATCAATTCCTGGAGCCAAAGATAATGATTTGAGTAGTACTTATTCAGAAATTACTTATGAACTGAACCAAGATGAAAATATCCCTTTTACTTTATCTGTAATGAAAAATGTAGCAGGAAAATCAGACTTAAGTATTGTTTTAGAGGAACGATTAGACAGAGAAAGCAAAGAGTTTTATATTATTCAGGTAACTGCAAAAGATGGTGGGTCTCCTCCAAAAGAAAGTATTTTAAATGTTCACATCAGTATTTCAGATATCAATGATAATTCACCTGTTTTCCCTCAGAGTGTTTACAATGTTTCTATTCAAAGTGAGCATGATGAAAATATACCAGTGATTACTTTATTGGCCACAGATTTAGACTCTGGACAAAATGGCAACATTTCCTACAATTTTGATTCAAAAACATCACTATTTACAAAAAGATACTTCAGATTAAACAAACTGACAGGTGAGATATTTTTATATAAACAAATACCACCTGGTCAAATGCTAATTCACAATTTATACATTGAAGCCATTGACAGAGGTATTCCTCCACTGAGTTCAATTGCAATAGTTCAAGTAAATGTGATCAATCAGCAAAATAATGCTCCAACAATAGATGTGAACTTTTTATCAGCAACATCTACAGAAAATTCTACAGCCATTTCTGAAGACATTGAGGTGGGCAGTTTTATTGCCTATGTGAAAGTAACTGATCATGATACTGGCCAGAATGGAGAGGTTATATGTGATCTCCATCATGATAAGTTTAAATTGAAAAGTCAAGGCTTGAAAAAATACCAAGTGATTTTGAAAGATCCATTGGATAGAGAGACTGAGGAACATCATGACATCACAATCAGTTGTGAGGATATGGGATTCCCACCAAGACATAGTGAGAGTAAGTTTTCCATTCAAGTGATGGATGTCAATGATGTAAAGCCAAAATTTTCTAAATCCAGATACAAATTCCATATCAATGAGAACCAGAAACCTCATATTGATGTGGGTTCAATTAATGCATCTGATCCAGACTTGGGACCTGGAGGGGAATTGATCTTTTCTCTTGCAACAAATAAGAAGAAAAGTCATCTGCCTTTTCTAATCACCAAAGATGGTTTTATTTCAACAAGTGAATCATTGGACCATGAATTACAAGATATTTATAAATTTGAGGTTTTGGTGAAAGATAATGGAATCCCATCACTGAATAATACAGTGGATGTGATTGTGGAGATTGAAGATGAAAATGATAACAGTCCATATTTTACATTTCCCAGTGTTAATCCATATAATATAGAAGTTGTATATTTTGCTGATGAAAGCAAGAACCTGACAGTTGTGAGGGCACATGATAGTGATAGTCAAGAGAATGCCTTTCTCAGATATGAAATAAGTGCAGGCAATGAGAAACAGTTGTTCACCATTGACCATTACAGTGGTTTGTTGTCTTCTACTGGTGCCCTTACAAAACAAGATGCTGGCTCATATGAACTGGAGTTTGTTGTCAAGGATAGTGGCATTCCAGTTTTATCAGCCACAACTACAATCTTTTTGAGTCTGATTGTGAAAAATAAGACTTCTTCTTTAGAAAGAGTAAATGGTGTGCAGAGAAGTCAATCAGAGGAGAAGGTGCATCTTAATATGGTGATTATTATTACATTAGCAGCCGTCATGGTGACTATCATCATTACGGCTTCAATCTCAATCTGTGTACTTCGCTGTTGTAATGCTTCAAGTGGAGATGGAGATGATGTTCCTAATAGATATGTTAGTGAACAAAGACATTTGATGTCATCTTCTTATCGAGGGAGCTCTTGGCCAGATGTTCCTACTACTATGATAAATGATCCCAACTTTGGTAGGAGTGCTGAAGAGATGGCAGCTAGCAGAAGGGAATCCTATCCCAGGTTTATGAACCAAACAACAGCAATAAGACCAAACTCAACTGTTGATATCAGCTGTCAGGTATGAATCAAAATTATTTTCTTTTATTTATGCTTTTAAATTTGAGTTACTTCAGTTGAAAAGTTTTGGTAATTCAGAGTTTAAGGATTTAAATCATCTCTGATATAATTGTTATGTAATAAAAAGAAAAGAGAATATACTTCTGCACATGAAATACTTTCTAAAGTTATTTCAATATGCTTGATATCTTTGCAATGTTTGATAATATTTTTATATTGAAACATTCAATACATTGTAATATCTATTTAATTGGTGTTTTGTTGTATTGATTATATTTTCTGTCTTGAAATAACAAGTATTTCTATCCCCTAAAATTTAGTGATTATAATATGTTCTATTTTATATTATATTATAACAATATCTCTTTAATAAACAATATCTTGATTATCTCTTCTTCTATATTGCAAAGCAGATGACACCAGGACTTCAAAATGGAGAAAAGAACACATTGATGACTCCTTATTGTCCAACATGGAGATCTACAATGTCTTCTCATGCTGACAGTGGACGTGGTTGGAGTGAAGGAGACACGGGACATGCAGAAGAGATGACAGGTAAAAAAGCTTGAAAGAACTTTATAAAAGTCCATTTTCAATTTTATACTGTCATAGATATCCTTAAAAAGGATGACCAGTTTTTCTGAGTTCTTTATTTGTTTGTTGTTTCAGATCAGCTGATTCCACAGTTCTGCAAGCCACAGAGTGGACAGGTCAATAAAATGGATATGAGGCATATAGAAAGAAACTTTAGCTACCCAAATGAAACAACAATTCCAGCAAGATGCTTTTCAAAAGCAACAAATAATCCCAACAATATGTTGATAAAGGAAACAGAACAAATATCACATCATTTATCAGATAGCATTCAAATTACTCACAATGCCAGACCACTGCCTCCTGTACCTCATAAAATACACTGACCATACATTTCACCTCAATCAATTATACATACATTTAAAAATTACTTGCACTAATTGTTACACATACTTTTAGAATATGTATAATTTTTTCTGATATGAATCTATATTGCCCAACATTAAAATTGAATTATTTGTTTAAGATTTTTGTATTAGTTGTACATAATTAAAAGTTTGCAAATTTAAACAGTGGCAGTTTTTTATTAATTTACATTAACTAAGAACAGTATTTAGTCAAAAGTTTAGTCAGTCATAATAGAAGTTAAAATTTATGAAGTTTAAATTTAGAATCCTTCTAAAAATGTATATTTACATTGATGAAAAATAGAAACTGATTTAATTTATGTAGCTGATGGGAAAAGAGATAATAGGTATTCATTTTCTGACTATTCAATAAGTTTTAACTTATGAAGGTTTTTTTAGTACAATTACTTGGAAATATGGTTTAGTAAATGAATGAAGAAAATATTTTTCTTTATTTCTTTCTAGTCCAAAAACCTAAAAAGTGAAAGAATAAAAAATAATAACTAAACTTTGAGAAGTGAATGCTACGAAATCTTTCCTTATAAAATTTCTTATTTACAATAGTTATGTGTGTGTATTCAGATAATAGATATTATTATTATTATTATTATTATTATTAATTTATCACTCATTTTGTAATGTAAAAGAATTTGAGTGAAAATTATGCTTGATAAATTAATAAATAAAAGTTAGAACATTATAAAAAATGAACAAAAGTGATATTTTTCTTAAATCTATTGATGTAAAATAACTTCTCTGCCTCATTATTTTAGAATGATGGAAGGAGGAAAAAAAGTAAAAATGGAAGAATAACAACTGTCCTAAATTGCATTATGGGTGAAAGGAGTAAGGCACAGTATTTATTTCTTAAAATCTCATGATATAACTTATCTGACCCCAAGTACTCAATGTATTGTATATATATAATTTTTTTGAAGAATATCTGGCTTCAGTAAATATTTATTTCTTTAAAATCTTTCTCGTTATTGAGAGAAGTAGCCATTGCACACACCTAATACTTATTAGGACAATCACTTGCAAGTACACTCACACAAGTTAAGCATACACATACGCGCACATACACACATACTGGGTGACTGACTCTTTGTTCCGTCATTTGGATATGGAGTTCAATGGAGGTAGCAGATATGAATTGGCTGTGATTCTTTTACTTGTGAAGATTACAAAAGTAAGGTAAGTTGGCTATTTTAATTTGGAGGTGATGAAAAATTTTAATGGAGGTACTTATTTTAAATGCAATCCTTAGATGATCCTTTATGGTTTCTATGAGACTTGGTGAAGATATCAAGACTGTTTCAAAACTGAGTCCATTTATAATGTTTGTATTTCCCATTCATTTCAGTATATTTCATATAAAATTAATTATGAATGGTAGGTCTTAGCTTTCTTTTATTAAGGAAAGTAATTATTTTTTTGCATGTAACCATTGATTGTTCTATTTATCTTTGAAAAATATAGTTGGCCATTGGATTCTATGTATACTGAGACTACATTCTTGTGCAATGTTGTACGTTTTTCTGTAGATTTCAGATAATAATATTATTCTTGCTATGATTATGTATTTGCTGATATTTAAAGATAATAAATTTTTTATATTTGTTTAATGTAATTTCACAAATTTATATTTAAAAAAATCTATATCTTGTGTTCATAAAAAAATCAAACATACATTTTTTCCCTTTTCTTCTAAAATGCTTTTAGCATATCAATATTTGTATTTTTTTACTTTCTTTATTTGAATGATGATTGTTTAATTTGCTTAGAATCTTACATGATAGGCTGCTGAAAAGTTTCTTGGCCCAAAACACTTCCGAATATCTAACCAAATGACCAAACATCAGAATTTTAACTGTTTATTATATTTTATAGTCCTCTTTTTTGGTCATCAATTAATTTTCAGCATCCATTACAAATGAAATGGTCTTATACAGTTACTTGCAAGTATTACATGAATTATTTTTGTTTTAATGGCACTAAGATTGTTACAAAATGCAAGGTACTTTTACGTATAATAAAAATAAATCCTAACCATACCAACTCTAACCCATACAATTTACTAATGGTTGTATTAAGTTAGAAATAAAATTAATCTTGTTTATCAATAAATTCCTTATATGTTAAAGCAACATTGCATAAATATTAAGAAATGTAAAGCAGTATTTAAATATTTACTGATGCTAAATTCCAAGAAAGTGACTTGGACTAATGTTTTCCACTGACATGATGTGGAAAAATTATATTGGATCAACTGTAAGGTCTGCAGCTACTAAAGTTGGTTCACTGTGTTGTGCTCAAGAATTTTTCTCGCCAGAATCTGTTTTACATATTTATAACTTGTCCATATGTCCATGCTTTGAATATTACTGCCACATCTAGACTAGTGCCTCTACTATATATTTAAAGATTCTCGATAAAATTCAAAGAAGAATCTGCAATGTTATTGGTCCTGACCTGGCATCTTAGTTTCAATCACTTTCCCACCACCATAATCTAGTTTCCCTGTGCCTTTTCTGTAAATAATTTCATGTTAATTCTTTGGTTGAACTTTGCTCTATGGTACCTAGACTTTATGAAGTTAAGGATAGTATCAGTGGTGGAAAGGTCTCATCATTTTACAGTTGAAATGGCTATATGTAACTGAAAGTTCTATGCTAACAGTTTCTTCTCTCATACTTGCTTTCCAGTTCACTTTGATTTTCAAAAATTTAAATGTAATGTCAATCATAATCTTCTGTCTTTTTAATTCCTGTTCTTTTATTGTTTTCTCAGCTTAATTATATATTTTCTTATATTTTCTCTCACTCTTGAATCTTTGTGGCTTTATTGCTTTGTTTGGAGTGAAATGATTAAAAAAAAAAAGAAAAACATGTAAACTTAACTGTACTGATTATTAATAGTAGGAAAATACTTTAGCTTCAATGTTAACATTTTAAAAACTTCCACTCTTTAAAGTTTATTTTGACTTAATATATACTGAATTGTATTTTATTTTATTTTGATGGGAAAATATATTTAGGTTATATTAAACCCTGACCAGAAAAATATTACTTGCTGTGATATTTCAACTTTAAATATTCTTGGAAGTGCAGATTATTTAATAAATATTTTCTGATGACATATTTAAGATATACTGTAGAGAAAAAATAGGTTAAAAAAAAAAAAGTACTTATAGAAAGGAAATTTAAAACTGGTACTTAGTATATTATTATTTCTATACTTATTTCTATTCCATATTTTTAATTCTAAAAGTTATAAACTGAAAATTGATTCTTCTATACAATAAAAGTCATTTTCTGCGCTTGATCCAAATACATTGATTTAAACAGATTAGAATTTTTACACTGTTATGAATTATTTGCTTTTACAAAACTGCATAGATTCAAACGTCATAGAAGAAAAATTCAGAAAATATATCAAGTGTCTGAAATGAAATTCTATAACGGCAGGTATTTATTCAACAAGGGAAGTAACTCTCTTGAAGATTTTTCCTATAGTTGTTTCGTTGTTATTAAAATTGACTAGAAATATGCGATTTTGGTAAGCATGTGATACTTTATAACAGTGTTTCTCAACCATTTAAGTAATGACAATTCTAGTAGCAGATAAAAATATCCCATCACACGTAGCAAAATTTTTAAAGGGGATACATTTAAATGTTATGAAATAAAACCAAGGATTTAATAAAAATACACACACATATATATGAATTTACTTTATTTCAATGTTTCTATTAAACTATTTCTGCAGCTTATTTAGTAAAATACTAACACTTTACCATTATTACTCCGCACACATATATATATATGTATGCTGTGACAATATTTCACAGAACACTTATTTTTAAATTTTTATATATTTTGAAAATCTTTCTGCAAATGCTAGAAAAATAATCTAAATTTATTATCAAATGATAATTTGAAATTAATTTTGGAGAGAAAAGAAAAATCATCAATAAACTTTATATAATATTCTCAACATCATAAACAATATATTTTAATAAGTTTGAGAATATTTTTGAGTATAATATAGATGAATATTTTTATTGTGCCTTGTTAAAATATAATAAATTCAAAATGAGGATCATTTTTGTAATTTTCTTCAGATATCTCCTGAATATGCTGACTTCTCTATATATTCTACAAATTGTCTTCCATTCCTGTTTGTGTGCTGATCTCATCTACAATGTAGAAGAAGAACAGAGTCCAGGCACATTCATTGGGAATATTGCCAGAGATTCAAATGTCATGGAAAGTATTACTTTGCAAGATCATAAACACATCACCTTCACACAACACAAAAAAGGAAACTCCCAACTATTCCGTGTTGCCAAGAATACAGGAAAACTATACACTGCACAAATATTGGATGCTGAGTCTTTGTGTACTTATAATGCAGAATGTTTCAAAATGATTGATGTTGCAGTTAGAAAAGCAAAGTCATTTATAAAACTTTTAGAAATTAAAGTGATTATAAAAGATGTTAATGATCACCAGCCAGAATTTCCAGACGAGCAAGTAAACATTGAATTTTATGAGGGTGATGGAATTGGAATGAGGAAATCAATTCCTGGAGCCAAAGATAATGATTTGAGTAGTACTTATTCAGAAATTACTTATGAACTGAACCAAGATGAAAATATCCCTTTTACTTTATCTGTAATGAAAAATGTAGCAGGAAAATCAGACTTAAGTATTGTTTTAAAGGAACGATTAGACAGAGAAAGCAAAGAGTTTTATATTATTCAGGTAACTGCAAAAGATGGTGGGTCTCCTCCAAAAGAAAATATTTTAAATGTTCACATCAGTATTTCAGATATCAATGATAATTCACCTGTTTTCCCTCAGAGTGTTTACAATGTTTCTATTCAAAGTGAGCATGATGAAAATATACCAGTGATTACTTTATTGGCCACAGATTTAGACTCTGGACAAAATGGCAACATTTCCTACAATTTTGATTCAAAAACATCACTATTTACAAAAAGATACTTCAGATTAAACAAACTGACAGGTGAGATATTTTTATATAAGCAAGTCCCACCTGGTCAAATGCTAATTCACAATTTATACATTGAAGCTATTGATGGAGGTATTCCTCCACTAAATTCAATTGCAATGGTCCATGTGAATGTAATCAATCAACAAAATAATGCTCCAACAATAGATGTGAACTTTTTCTCAGCATCATCTACAGAAAATTCTACAGTAATTTCTGAAGACATTGAGGTGGGCAGTTTTATTGCCTATGTGAAAGTAACTGATCATGATACTGGCCAGAATGGAGAGGTTATATGTGATCTCCATCATGATAAGTTTAAATTGAAAAGTCAAGGCTTGAAAAAATACCAAGTGATTTTGAAAGATCCATTGGATAGAGAGACTGAGGAACATCATGACATCACAATCAGTTGTGAGGATATGGGATTCCCACCAAGACATAGTGAGAGTAAGTTTTCCATTAAAGTAATGGATGTCAATGATGTAAAGCCAAAATTTTCTAAATCCAGATACAAATTCCATATCAATGAGAACCAGAAACCTCATATTGATGTGGGTTCAATCAATGCATCTGATCCAGACTTGGGACCTGGAGGGGAAATGATCTTTTCTCTTGCAACAAATAAGAAGAAAAGTCATCTGCCTTTTCTAATCACCAAAGATGGTTTTATTTCAACAAGTGAATCATTGGACCATGAATTACAAGATATTTATAAATTTGAGGTTTTAGTGAAAGATAATGGAATCCCATCACTGAATAATACAGTGGATGTGATTGTGGAGATTGAAGATGAAAATGATAACAGTCCATATTTTACATTTCCCAGTGTTAATCCACATAATATAGAAGTTGTATATTTTGCTGATGAAAGCAAGAACCTGACAGTTGTGAGGGCACATGATAGTGATAGTCAAGAGAATGCCTTTCTCAGATATGAAATAAGTGCAGGCAATGAGAAACAGTTGTTCACCATTGACCATTACAGTGGTTTGTTGTCTTCTACTGGTGCCCTTACAAAACAAGATGCTGGCTCATATGAACTGGAGTTTGTTGTCAAGGATAGTGGCATCCCAGTTTTATCAGCCACAACTACAATCTTTTTGAGTCTGATTGTGAAAAATAAGACTTCTTCTTTGGAAAGAGTAAATGGTGTGCAGAGAAGTCAATCAGAGGAGAAGGTGCATCTTAATATGGTGATTATTATTACATTAGCAGCCGTCATGGTGACTATAATCATTACGGCTTCAATCTCAATCTGTGTGCTTCGCTGTTGTAATGCTTCAAGTGGAGATGGAGATGATATTCCTAATAGATATGTTAGTGAACAAAGACATTTGATGTCATCTTCTTATCGAGGGAGCTCTTGGCCAGATGTTCCTACTACTATGATAAATGATCCCAACTTTGTTAGGAGTGCTGAGGAGATGGCAGCTAGCAGAAGGGAGTCATATCCCAGGTTTATGAACCAAACAACAGCAATAAGACCAAACTCAACTGTTGATATCACCTGTCAGGTATGAATCAAAATTATTTTCTTTTATTTATGCTTTTAAATTTGAGTTACTTCAGTTGAAAAGTTTTGGTAATTCAGAGTTTAAGGATTTAAATCATCTCTGATATAATTGTTATGCAATAAAAAGAAAAGAGAATATACTTCTGCACATGAAATACTTTCTAAAGTTATTTCAATATGCTTGATATCTTTGCAATGTTTGATAATATTTTTTATATTGAAACATTCAATACATTGTAATATCTATTTAATTGGTGTTTTGTTGTATTGATTATATTTTCTGTCTTGAAATAACAAGTATTTCTATCCCCTAAAATTTAGTGATTATAATATGTTCTATTTTATATTATATTATAACAATATCTCTTTAATAAACAATATCTTGATTATCTCTTCTTCTATATTGCAAAGCAGATGACACCAGGACTTCAAAATGGAGAAAAGAACACATTGATGACTCCTTATTGTCCAACATGGAGATCTACAATGTCTTCTCATGCTGACAGTGGACGTGGTTGGAGTGAAGGAGACACAGGACATGCAGAAGAGATGACAGGTAAAAAAGCTTGAAAGAACTTTATAAAAGTCCATTTTCAATTTTATACTGTCATAGATATCCTTAAAAAGGATGACATAATTTTCTGAGTTCTTTATTTGTTTGTTGTTTCAGATCAGCTGATTCCACAGTTCTGCAAGCCACAGAGTGGACAGGTCAATAAAATGGATATGAGGCATATAGAAAGAAACTTTAGCTACCCAAATGAAACAACAATTCCAGCAAGATGCTTTTCAAAAGCAACAAATAATCCCAACAATATGTTGATAAAGGAAACAGAACAAATATCACATCATTTATCAGATAGCATTCAAATTACTCACAATGCCAGACCACTGCCTCCTGTACCTCATAAAATACACTGACCATACATTTCACCTCAATCAATTATACATACATTTAAAAATTACTTGCACTAATTGTTACACATACTTTTAGAATATGTATAATTTTTTCTGATATGAATCTATATTGCCCAACATTAAAATTGAATTATTTGTTTAAGATTTTTGTATTAGTTGTACATAATTAAAAGTTTGCAAATTTAAACAGTGGCAGTTTTTATTAATTTACATTAACTAAGAACAGTATTTAGTCAAAAGTTTAGTCAGTCATAATAGAAGTTAAAATTTATGAAGTTTAAATTTAGAATCCTTCTAAAAATGTATATTTACATTGATGAAAAACAGAAACTGATTTAATTTATGTAGCTGATGGGAAAAGAGATAATAGGTATTCATTTTCTGACTATTCAATAAGTTTTAACTTATGAAGGTTTTTTTTAGTACAATTACTTGGAAATATGGTTTAGTAAATGAATGAAGAAAATATTTTTCTTTATTTCTTTCTAGTCCAAAAACCTAAAAAGTGAAAGAATAAAAAATAATAACTAAACTTTGAGAAGTGAATGCTACGAAATCTTTCCTTATAAAACTTCTTATTTACAATAGTTATGTGTGTGTATTCAGATAATAGATATTATTATTATTATTATTATTATTATTATTAATTTATCACTCATTTTGTAATGTAAAAGAATTTGAGTGAAAATTATGCTTGATAAATTAATAAATAAAAGTTAGAACATTATAAAAAATGAACAAAAGTGATATTTTTCTTAAATCTATTGATGTAAAATAACTTCTCTGCCTCATTATTTTAGAATGATGGAAGGAGGAAAAAAAGTAAAAATGGAAGAATAACAACTGTCCTGAATTGCATTATGGGTGAAAGGAGTAAGGCACAGTATTTATTTCTTAAAATCTCATGATATAACTTATCTGACCCCAAGTACTCAATGTATTGTATATATATAATTTTTTTGAAGAATATCTGGCTTCAGTAAATTTTTATTTCTTTAAAATCTTTCTCGTTATTGAGAGAAGTAGCCATTGCACACACCTAATACTTATTAGGACAATCACTTGCAAGTACACACACACAAGTTAAGCATACACATACGCGCACATACACACATACTGGGTGACTGACTCTTTGTTCCGTCATTTGGATATGGAGTTCAATGGAGGTAGCAGATATGAATTGGCTGTGATTCTTTTACTTGTGAAGATTACAAAAGTAAGGTAAGTTGGCTATTTTAATTTGGAGGTGATGAAAAATTTTAATGGAGGTACTTATTTTAAATGCAATCCTTAGATGATCCTTTATGGTTTCTATGAGACTTGGTGAAGATATCAAGACTGTTTCAAAACTGAGTCCATTTATAATGTTTGTATTTCCCATTCATTTCAGTATATTTCATATAAAATTAATTATGAATGGTAGGTCTTAGATTTCTTTTATTAAGGAAAGTAATTATTTTTTTGCATGTAACCATTGATTGTTCTATTTATCTTTGAAAAATATAGTTGGCCATTGGATTCTATGTATACTAAGACTACATTCTTGTGCAATGTTGTACATTTTTCTGTAGATTTCAGATAATAATATTATTCTTGCTATGATTATGTATTTGCTGATATTTAAAGATAATAAATTTTTTATATTTGTTTAATGTAATTTCACAAATTTATATTTAATAAAATCTATATCTTGTGTTCATAAAAAAATCAAACATACATTTTTTCCCTTTTCTTCTAAAATGCTTTTAGCATATCAATATTTGTATTTTTTTACTTTCTTTATTTGAATGATGATTGTTTAATTTGCTTAGAATCTTACATGATAGGCTGCTGAAAAGTTTCTTGGCCCAAAACACTTCCGAATATCTAACCAAATGACCAAACATCAGAATTTTAACTGTTTATTATATTTTATAGTCCTCTTTTTTGGTCATCAATTAATTTTCAGCATCCATTACAAATGAAATGGTCTTATACAGTTACTTGCAAGTATTACATGAATTATTTTTGTTTTAATGGCACTAAGATTGTTACAAAATGCAAGGTACTTTTACGTATAATAAAAATAAATCCTAACCATACCAACTGTAACCCATACAATTTACTAATGGTTGTATTAAGTTAGAAATAAAATTAATCTTGTTTATCAATAAATTCCTTATATGTTAAAGCAACATTGCATAAATATTAAGAAATGAAAAGCAGTATTTAAATATTTACTGATGCTAAATTCCAAGAAAGTGACTTGGACTAATGTTTTCCACTGACATGATGTGGAAAAATTATATTGGATCAACTGTAAGGTCTGCAGCTACTAAACTTGGTTAACTGTGTTGTGCTCAAGAATTTTTCTCGCCAGAATCTGTTTTACATATTTATAACTTGTCCATATGTCCATGCTTTGAATATTACTGCCACATCTAGACTAGTGCCTCTACTATATATTTAAAGATTCTCGATAAAATTCAAAGAAGAATCTGCAATGTTATTGGTCCTGACCTGGTATCTTAGTTTCAATCACTTTCCCACCACCATAATCTAGTTTCCCTGTGCCTTTTCTGTAAATAATTTCATGTTAATTCTTTGGTTGAACTTTGCTCTATGGTACCTAGACTTTATGAAGTTAAGGATAGTATCAGTGGTGGAAAGGTCTCATCATTTTACAGTTGAAATGGCTATATGTAACTGAAAGTTCTATGCTAACAGTTTCTTCTCTCATACTTGCTTTCCAGTTCACTTTGATCTTCAAAAATTTAAATGTAATGTTAATCATAATCTTCTGTCTTTTTAATTCCTGTTCTTTTATTGTTTTCTCAGCTTAATTATATATTTTCTTATATTTTCTCTCACTCTTGAATCTTTGTGGCTTTATTGCTTTGTTTGGAGTGAAATGATTAAAAAAAAAAAGAAAAACATGTAAACTTAACTGTACTGATTATTAATAGTAGGAAAATACTTTAGCTTCAATGTTAACATTTTAAAAACTTCCACTCTTTAAAGTTTATTTTGACTTAATATATACTGAATTGTATTTTATTTTATTTTGATGGGAAAATATATTTAGGTTATATTAAACCCTGACCAGAAAAATATTACTTGCTGTGATATTTCAACTTTAAATATTCTTGGAAGTGCAGATTATTTAATAAATATTTTCTGATGACATATTTAAGATATACTGTAGAGAAAAAATAGGTAAAAAAAAAAAAAAAAAAGTACTTATAGAAAGGAAATTTAAAACTGGTACTTAGTATATTATTATTTCTATACTTATTTCTATTCCATATTTTTAATTCTAAAAGTTATAAACTGAAAATTGATTCTTCTATACAATAAAAGTCATTTTCTGCGCTTGATCCAAATACATTGATTTAAACAGATTAGAATTTTTACACTGTTATGAATTATTTGCTTTTACAAAACTGCATAGATTCAAACATCATAGAAGAAAAATTCAGAAAATATATCAAGTGTCTGAAATGAAATTCTATAACGGCAGGTATTTATTCAACAAGGGAAGTAACTCTCTTGAAGATTTTTCCTATAGTTGTTTCGTTGTTATTAAAATTGACTAGAAATATGCGCTATTTAGTAAGCATGTGATACTTTATAACAGTGTTTCTCAACCATTTAAGTAATGACAATCCTAGTAGCAGATAAAAATATCCCATCACACGTAGCAAAATTTTTAAAGGGGATACATTTAAATGTTATGAAATAAAACCAAGGATTTAATAAAAATACACACACATATATATGAATTTACTTTATTTCAATGTTTCTATTAAACTATTTCTGCAGCTTATTTAGTAAAATACTAACACATTACCATTATTACTCCCTACACACATATATATATATGTATGCTGTGACAATATTTCACAGAACACTTATTTTTAAATTTTTATATATTTTGAAAATCTTTCTGCAAATGCTAGAAAAATAATCTAAATTTATTACCAAATGATAATTTGAAATTAATTTTGGAGAGAAAAGAAAAATCATCAATAAACTTTATATAATATTCTCAACATCATAAACAATATATTTTAATAAGTTTGAGAATATTTTTGAGTATAATATAGATGAATATTTTTATTGTGCCTTGTTAAAATATAATAAATTCAAAATGAGGATCATTTTTGTAATTTTCTTCAGATATCTCCTGAATATGCTGACTTCTCTATATATTCTACAAATTGTCTTCCATTCCTGTTTGTGTGCTGATCTCATCTACAATGTGGAAGAAGAACAGAGTCCAGGCACATTCATTGGGAATATTGCCAGAGATTCAAATGTCATGGAAAGTATTACTTTGCAAGATCATAAACACATCACCTTCACACAACACAAAAAAGGAAACTCCCAACTGTTCCGTGTTGCCAAGAATACAGGAAAACTATACACTGCACAAATATTGGATGCTGAGTCCTTGTGTACTTTTAATGCAGAATGTTTCAAAATGATTGATGTTGCAGTTAGAAAAGCTAAGTCATTTATAAAACTTTTAGAAATTAAAGTGATTATAAAAGATGTTAATGATCATCAGCCAGAATTTCCAAACAGACAATTTAATATAGCATTTGATGAGGATGTTGCTACTGGAATGAGGAAATCAATTCCTGGAGCCATAGATAATGATCTGAGTAGTACTTATTCAGAAATTACTTATGAACTGAACCAAGATGAAAATATCCCTTTTACTTTATCTGTAATGAAAAATGTAGCAGGAAAATCGGACTTAAGTATTGTTTTAGAGGAACGATTAGACAGAGAAAGCAAAGAGTTTTATATTATTCAGGTAACTGCAAAAGATGGTGGGTCTCCTCCAAAAGAAAATATTTTAAATGTTCACATCAGTATTTCAGATATCAATGATAATTCACCTGTTTTCCCTCAGAGTGTTTACAATGTTTCTATTCAAAGTGAGCATGATGAAAATATACCAGTGATTACTTTATTGGCCACAGATTTAGACTCTGGACAAAATGGCAACATTTCCTACAATTTTGATTCAAAAACATCACTATTTACAAAAAGATACTTCAGATTAAACAAACTGACAGGTGAGATATTTTTATATAAGCAAGTCCCACCTGGACAAATGCTAATTCACAATTTATACATTGAAGCTATTGATGGTGGTATTCCTCCACTAAGTTCAATTGCAATGGTCCATGTGAATGTAATCAATCAACAAAATAATGCTCCAACAATAGATGTGAACTTTTTCTCAGCATCATCTACAGAAAATTCTACAGTAATTTCTGAAGACATTGAGGTGGGCAGTTTTATTGCCTATGTGAAAGTAACTGATCATGATACTGGCCAGAATGGAGAGGTTATATGTGATCTCCATCATGATAAGTTTAAATTGAAAAGTCAAGGCTTGAAAAAATACCAAGTGATTTTGAAAGATCCATTGGATAGAGAGACTGAGGAACATCATGACATCACAATCAGTTGTGAGGATATGGGATTCCCACCAAGACATAGTGAGAGTAAGTTTTCCATTAAAGTGATGGATGTCAATGATGTCAAGCCAAAATTTTCTAAATCCAGATATAAATTCCATATCAATGAGAACCAGAAACCTCATATTGATGTGGGTTCAATCAATGCATCTGATCCAGACTTGGGACCTGGAGGGGAACTGATCTTTTCTCTTGCAACAAATAAGAAGAAAAGTCATCTGCCTTTTCTAATCACCAAAGATGGTTTTATTTCAACAAGTGAATCATTGGACCATGAATTACAAGATATTTATAAATTTGAGGTTTTGGTGAAAGATAATGGAATCCCATCACTGAATAATACAGTGGATGTGATTGTGGAGATTGAAGATGAAAATGATAACAGTCCATATTTTACATTTCCCAGTGTTAATCCACATAATATAGAAGTTGTATATTTTGCTGATGAAAGCAAGAACCTGACAGTTGTGAGGGCACATGATAGTGATAGTCAAGAGAATGCCTTTCTCAGATATGAAATAAGTGCTGGCAATGAGAAACAGTTGTTCACCATTGACCATTACAGTGGTTTGTTGTCTTCTACTGGTGCCCTTACAAAACAAGATGCTGGCTCATATGAACTGGAGTTTGTTGTCAAGGATAGTGGCATCCCAGTTTTATCAGCCACAACTACAATCTTTTTGAGTCTGATTGTAAAAAATAAGACTTCATCTTTGGAAAGAGTAAATGGTGTGCAGAGAAGTCAATCAGAGGAGAAGGTGCATCTTAATATGGTGATTATTATTACATTAGCAGCTGTCATGGTGACTATCATCATTACGGCTTCAATCTCGATCTGTGTACTTCGCTGTTGTAATGCTTCAAGTGGAGATGGAGATGATGTTCCTAATAGATATGTTAGTGAACAAAGACATTTGATGTCATCTTCTTATCGAGGGAGCTCTTGGCCAGATGTTCCTACTACTATGATAAATGATCCCAACTTTGGTAGGAGTGCTGAAGAGATGGCAGCTAGCAGAAGGGAATCCTATCCCAGGTTTATGAACCAATCAACAGCAATGAGACCAAACTCAACTGTTGATATCACCTGTCAGGTATGAATCAAAATTATTTTCTTTTATTTATGCTTTTAAATTTGAGTTACTTCAGTTGAAAAGTTTTGGCAATTCAGAGTTTAAGGATTTAAATCATCTCTGATATAATTGTTATGTAATAAAAAGAAAAGAGAATATACTTCTGCACATGAAATACTTTCTAAAATTATTTCAATATGCTTGATATCTTTGCAATGTTTGATAATATTTTTTATATTGAAACATTCAATACATTCTAATATCTATTTAATTGGTGTTATGTTGTATTGGTTATATTTTCTGTCTTGAAATAACAAGTATTTCTATCCCCTAAAATTTAGTGATTATCATATGTTCTATTTTATATTATATTATATTATAACAATATCTCTTTAATAAACAATATCTTGATTATCTCTTCTATATTGCAAAGCAGATGACACCTGGACTTCAAAATGGGGAAAAGAACACATTGATGACTCCTTATTGTCCAACATGGAGATCTACAATGTCTTCTCATGCTGACAGTGGACGTGGTTGGAGTGAAGGAGACACGGGACATGCAGAAGAGATGACAGGTAAAAAAGCTTGAAAGAACTTTATAAAAGTCCATTTTCAATTTTATACTGTCATAGATATCCTTAAAAAGGATGACATAATTTTCTGAGTTCTTTATTTGTTTGTTGTTTCAGATCAGCTGATTCCACAGTTCTGCAAGCCACAGAGTGGACAGGTCAATAAAATGGATATGAGGCATATAGAAAGAAACTTTAGCTACCCAAATGAAACAACAATTCCAGCAAGATGCTTTTCAAAAGCAACAAATAATCCCAACAATATGTTGATAAAGGAAACAGAACAAATATCACATCATTTATCAGATAGCATTCAAATTACTCACAATGCCAGACCACTGCCTCCTGTACCTCATAAAATACACTGACCATACATTTCACCTCAATCAATTATACATACATTTAAAAATTACTTGCACTAATTGTTACACATACTTTTAGAATATGTATAATTTTTTCTGATATGAATCTATATTGCCCAACATTAAAATTGAATTATTTGTATAAGATTTTTGTATTAGTTGTACATAATTAAAAGTTTGCAAATTTAAACAGTGGCAGTTTTTATTAATTTACATTAACTAAGAACAGTATTTAGTCAAAAGTTTAGTCAGTCATAATAGAAGTTAAAATTTATGAAGTTTAAATTTAGAATCCTTCAAAAAATATGTTTAGATTCCTGAAAAATAGGAACTGACATAATTTAGGTAGCAGATAGAAAATGGATTAATTTTCTAAATATTTATGAAGATGTAACTTGTCAATGTTTTAGCATAATTACTTTGAAGAAAATTTTTAGTAAATAAATGAAGAAAATCTTTCTCTTTAATTCTTTCAGGTCCAGAAAAATAAAAAGCTAAAGAATGAATAAGAAATAATAGCTGAAGTTTGAGAAGTGAATGATATGAAATCTTTCTTTGTAAAAACTTATTTATAGATATGTCTGTGTGTATTCAGATAATAAATATGATTATTCTTTTTAACTTCTAAATATTAGTTTGTCATTTAAAAGAATTTGAGCGAAAAATTATACTTAATTAATAATAATAAAAACATTAGAACATTATAAAAAAAATTAAAAAACTGAACCAGAATGAAATTTTTTCATAAAATTTTTGATATCCAATGTATTTGACTGACTCATTATTTTGCAAAGATGGAAGGAGGGAAAAAGTAAAAATGGAAGAATAACAACTGTCATGAATTGCATTATGGGAGAAAGGGACAAGGTACAGTATTTCTTTCTTAAAACCCCGTGATATAACTTTATCTGAACCCTAGTACTCAATGTATTATAAGCATATATAATTTTTTTAATAGGGAACTGGATTTAGTAAATTTTATGATGCTTTAAAATCTTTCTCATTAGTGAGAGAAGTAGCCATTGCACACACCTCATACTTATTAGGACAATCAACTGCAAGTACACTCACAGTCACACAAATTACACATACATCTGTACAGACACACACACACTGGTTGACTGACTCTTTGTTCCGTCATTTGGATATGGAGTTTGGTGGAGGAAGCAGATATGAATTGGCTGTGATTCTTTTACTCTTGAAGATTAAAAAAATAAGGTAAGTTGGCTATTTTAATTTGGAGGTGAGAAAAATGGTAACAGAGGGACATATTTTAAATGCAAATCTTAGATGATCCTTTACAGTTTCCATGAGACTTGAGGAAGATATCAAGAATATTTCAAAACTGAGTCCATTTGCGATGTGTTTTTATTTCCCATTCATCGTAATATAATTTCATAGAAAATTAATTATGAATCATAGGTCTTAGCTTTTTTATTAGGTAAAGTAATTTTTTTTTGCATGTGACCACTGATTGTCCTGTTTATTTTTCTATTTGAAAAACATAATTGCCATTGTATTATATGTTTACCGACAATACATTCTTGTGCAATGTTGTACTTTTAACTAACAGAAAATATTATTCTTGCTATGATCATGTATTTACTCATCTTTAAATTTGTAATTTCACAAATTTATATTTACTTATAAAAATTATATCTTTTCATGTTCATAAAAACTTAAGCATAATTTTCTTCCATTTTTCTTCTAAAATGTTTTTAGTTTATCAATATCTTTATTTTTTTCTTTATTTGAATCATAATTGTTTAATTTGCCCAGAATTTTACAAGTCTACTACATGATAGGCTGCTGAAATGTTCTTGGCCCCTAATACTTCCACAACTGTGAGCAAATGAACAAACCATAGAATTTTAACTGTTTATTAATTTTTGTAGTCATTTTTTTTGGTCTTCAATAAATTTTCAGCATCTGTAACATATGAAATGAAGTTTTATGCAATTATTTGAAAGTCTTACAGGAATTATTTTTGTTTTAACAGCACTAAGATTGTTACAAAATGTGAGATACGTGTATAATACAAATAAGTATCAACCATAAAATTTACTAATGGTTGTATTACATAAAAAAAAAAAATTCTTTATCAAATAATTTTCTTCTTTATATGTTAAAGCTAGTTTACATAATCATTTGGAAATGAAAAGAAGCATTTACATGAGTAGACTTAATTGTATTGATAATTAATTCTATTATAATACTTTAGCTTTAATATTAACATTTTAAAAATTCCACTCGTTACAAAACTACATAAATTTAAACATGATATAAGGAAAATTAAAAAAGAAATATTTAAAATAGATACCAAGTGCCTAACTTGGAAAAATTGTTACAAAAACGACAGTTATTTCTTCAGACAAGGGAAGTAACTCCTTGAAAGATTTTGCTGTAGTTCTATCGCTGTTGTTAAACTTGACCAGATGCCCTATAATAATCACGTGAAGCTTTAAATATCAGAAGTAATCTTTCCTCGACTTAAATATGAATTAATCATCTCGATAGCTAGTTCTGTATTTTAATATAAAAACTATGTCTATAATGTTCTATATTTGCGAATATAAAGAAATATATTCTTCTTTAATATATCCTCTTAAAAAATTGAGAAAGCTTTGAAAAAAAATCATAGATAATTTAAAAATAAAAAATCACTTTTTAATGACTAAAATAAAACTGTATCTTTCTAATTCATTCTGTTAAGAAGATACCAACAATGTTATTATTTCTTAATCTGATATTTTCCAACTTTTCCTTGGGTTGATAAAGGGGAAAAATTAAAAATTTTCTTTATAAATGCAATTGTTTTAAATTGTCTTGTTTTTGTGTAGGATTCTTTGGAAAAGTTTAATATAGTTACTGCAAATATCCACTAAAATTTTAATTCATTCATGTATTTTCTCATCAATTATTTTTTGAAATATATTTAATAGTTTCTGATTTTATTTTAAAAAAATTAATGTAACCAATGTTTTGAAATTTATATTTAAAATGTAAATAACTAAATATGCATCACTATAAAGGCCATTAGTGTTTTAAGATGTGAATGTCTATAAAATTTTATGTTGTTTCATTTCCTTAATACTTACTTTCAAGTATAATGTCGAAATATTTTTCTTAGAAGAAAGTTGTATATATCTGTTTTAAGAGTTCTTATGAGATAACTTTTTTCTTTGAAAGAGAAGTTAACCAAAAAAGAAAAAAAAACCAATCAGTATCATAGGTTGAACATTCATGATAATTTTTATATTTTCATTTATTTTTTAAAAAATTTTTCTGCAAGTGCTGGAAAAGCAAACTAAATTTATTGCCAAATGCTATTTTGAAATTAATTTATGAAAGAAAATAATAATCTTTATATATTTCTGACATCATAGACAATATGTTTTTAAAAGTTTTAGAATATTTATGAGTATAAACTAGATGAATGTTTATTTTAGAATTTTGTGAAAAACTAATTATGAAATGGTAGAATTTTAATTACTTTTTGTATTTTCTCATCAGTTCTCTAAAATCATCTCAATGCTTTCTGATTTTCAGTTAAAGATTTATTTGCCAGCACTATAATAAAGTTTATATTTTAAAATATAAATAACTGAATATACATTATGGTAAATGCATTAGAGATAGTAATTGAATACCCCTCATCCTGTTGGAAAATCCCTGGGATTTGTTTAAAACTTACTTTCAAGTATTATTTTCAAATGGTTTATTATTATTTTCAAATGGAGTTGTTATGTTAATCTTTTTCTGGTAACTCAAGTTAACCAAAGAAGCAACTCATATGATAGCCTGAACAATTTGTGATTATTTGTATATTTTTGTTTATTTCTTACAATCTTTCTGCAAATGCTGGAAAAATAATCTAAATTTATAACTGAATGATATTTTGAAATTAATTTAGGAAAGAAAGAAAATTCATTAATGATTTTTGTATAATATTCCTGTTATTATAAACCAATAAAAGATATTAAAAACATTTTAGAATATGTATAAGACAGATAAATATTTTTATATGCCGTTAAAATTGAATAAATTCAAAATGAGGATCTTTTTTGTAACTTTATTTAGATATCACCCGAATATGCTGACTTCCCTATATATTCTACAAATTGTCTTCCATTCCTGTTTGTGTGCTGATCTCATCTACAATGTGGAAGAAGAACAGAGTCCAGGCACATTCATTGGCAATATTGCTAGAGATTCAAATGTCATGGAAAGTATTACTTTGCAAGATCATAAACACATCACCTTCACACAACTCAAAAAAGGAAGCTCTCAACTGTTCCGTGTTGCAAAGAATACAGGAAAACTATACACTGCACAAATATTGGATGCTGAGTCCTTGTGTACTTCTAATGCAGAATGTTTCAAAATGATTGATGTTGCAGTTAGAAAAGCTAAGTCATTTATAAAACTTTTAGAAATTAAAGTGATTATAAAAGATGTTAATGATCATCAGCCAGAATTTCCAAACAGACAATTTAATATAGCATTTGATGAGGATGTTGCTACTGGAATGAGGAAATCAATTCCTGGAGCCATAGATAATGATCTGAGTAGTACTTATTCAGAAATTACTTATGAACTGAACCAAGATGAAAATATCCCTTTTACTTTATCTGTAATGAAAAATGTAGCAGGAAAATCGGACTTAAGTATTGTTTTAGAGGAACGATTAGACAGAGAAAGCAAAGAGTTTTATATTATTCAGGTAACTGCAAAAGATGGTGGGTCTCCTTCAAAAGAAAATATTTTAAATGTTCACATCAGTATTTCAGATATCAATGATAATTCACCTGTTTTCCCTCAGAGTGTTTACAATGTTTCTATTCAAAGTGAGCATGATGAAAATATACCAGTGATTACTTTATTGGCCACAGATTTAGACTCTGGACAAAATGGCAACATTTCCTACAATTTTGATTCAAAAACATCACTATTTACAAAAAGATACTTCAGATTAAACAAACTGACAGGTGAGATATTTTTATATAAGCAAGTCCCACCTGGTCAAATGCTAATTCACAATTTATACATTGAAGCTATTGATGGAGGTATTCCTCCACTAAGTTCAATTGCAATGGTCCAAGTGAATGTGATTAATCAACAAAATAATGCTCCAACAATAAATGTGAATTTTTTATCAGCATCTTCTACAGAAAATTCTACAGCCATTTCTGAAGACATTGAGGTGGGCAGTTTTATTGCCTATGTGAAAGTAACTGATCATGATACTGGCCAGAATGGAGAGGTTATATGTGATCTCCATCATGATAAATTTAAATTGAAAAGTCAAGGCTTGAAAAAATACCAAGTGATTTTGAAAGATCCATTGGATAGAGAGACTGAGGAACATCATGACATCACAATCAGTTGTGAGGATATGGGATTCCCACCAAGACATAGTGAGAGTAAGTTTTCTATTAAAGTGATGGATGTCAATGATGTAAAGCCAAAATTTTCTAAATCCAGATACAAATTCCATATCAATGAGAACCAGAAACCTCATATTGATGTGGGTTCAATCAATGCATCTGATCCAGACTTGGGACCTGGAGGGGAACTGATCTTTTCTCTTGCAACAAATAAGAAGAAAAATCATCTGCCTTTTCTAATCACCAAAGATGGTTTTATTTCAACAAGTCAATCATTGGACCATGAATTACAAGATATTTATAAATTTGAGATTTTAGTGAAAGATAATGGAATCCCATCACTGAATAATACAGTGGATGTGATTGTGGAGATTGAAGATGAAAATGATAACAGTCCATATTTTACATTTCCCAGTGTTAATCCACATAATATAGAAGTTGTATATTTTGCTGATGAAAGCAAGAACCTGACAGTTGTGAGGGCACATGATAGTGATAGTCAAGAGAATGCCTTTCTCAGATATGAAATAAGTGCAGGCAATGAGAAACAGTTGTTCACCATTGACCATTACAGTGGTTTGTTGTCTTCTACTGGTGCCCTTACAAAACAAGATGCTGGCTCATATGAACTGGAGTTTGTTGTCAAGGATAGTGGCATCCCAGTTTTATCAGCCACAACTACAATCTTTTTGAGTCTGATTGTGAAAAATAAGACTTCATCTTTGGAAAGAGTAAATGGTGTGCAGAGAAGTCAATCAGAGGAGAAGGTGCATCTTAATATGGTGATTATTATTACATTAGCAGCCATCATGGTGACTATCATCATTACGGCTTCAATCTCGATCTGTGTACTTCGCTGTTGTAATGCTTCAAGTGGAGATGGAGATGATGTTCCTAATAGATATGTTAGTGAACAAAGACATTTGATGTCATCTTCTTATCGAGGGAGCTCTTGGCCAGATGTTCCTACTACTATGATAAATGATCCTAACTTTGGTAGGAGTGCTGAAGAGATGGCAGCTAGCAGAAGGGAATCCTATCCCAGGTTTATGAACCAATCAACAGCAACAAGACCAAACACTTCTATTGATATCAATTGTCAGGTATGAACATAAGTTTTTATTTCTATGCTTTTAAGACTTAGTTCAGTTGATACACATTCGTAAATGATTAAATTGTTATGAAATAAACAACAAAAATGCAGATCTGGTCATGTAAAACATTCTGAACTACTTTTAATATGATCAATTTTTTGTAATGTTCTATATTGTTTTTTTCATATTGTAACATGGGTATATAGATATATTTTACTACAAAATATTTCTTTAACTGGTCAAAAGTTTTATTGGTCTTTTGTGATGAAATGACAAATATTGCAATTAATTGTGATGACTTTCCTTTCTTATCACTGATGCCATAACATTTATTTTGCTCTATTAGTGAACAATATTTTGAATATATCTCTTTTTCTTCATCATGATGCAGATGACCCCTAGACTTCAGAATGGAGATAAGAATACACTGATGACCCTTTACTGCCCAACATGGAGATCTACACTATCTTCTCATGCAGATAGTGGACATGGTTGGAGTGAAGGAGACACAGGACATGCAGAAGAGATGACAGGTAAAGAAGCTGTAAAAAAATTGATACTGGCTATTAAAAAAACATTTTCTATTTTTGAATATGATATAGATCCATACACTGAAATGTTATTAAGAGTTGTTGATTTATTGTTTCAGATCAGCTGATTCCACAATTCTGCAAACCACAAATTGGACAGTTTAATAAGATAGATAAGAGACATACGGAAGGAAACTTTAACTACCCAAATGTATCAACAACAATTTCAGCAAGATGTTTTTCAAAAGCAACAAATAATCCCAACAATCTGTTGAGAAAAGAAACAGAACAAAAATCCCATCATTTATCAGATAGCATTCAAATTACTCACAATGCCAGACCACTGCCTCCTGTACCTCATAAAATACACTGATCATATGCATTATATAAATGTATTACATATACATTAAAAAGATTTAGGGGCTAATTTTATGACTTTTAAAAATATATTTACCATTAAAAGTGTCCACATAGTAACTATTATGTAAATAAATATACATTACAGTAAAATTTGAAGAGACTATAATTACAGTTTTCAATATGAGAAGGATTTACACTTTCTACATTAAATGAATTCAGTATTTAAGAATTATTCTTGAATATGCAACCTATGTCTTTTAATAAATCATGCACCAAATACTATATTGATTTAAAATTTATACATATAAATGTATATTTATAGGCAATATCTTTCTGAATATTAAAGTTCTCCACTTTTGAATGTTTCATATTATAAATGATAGTTTTTCCTTTAATTTAGCCTGATTATGTATAACACTATTTCTATCCAATAATTAGTCTCTTTAAGACTAAAATTTGAAATATCTTAAGTGAAAGTATGTTTTATATACTGTTTAAAATTTGTTGTAGTTAGTTTCCTTTTAACAATTATTTTCAAAAATTAAATGAAATTCTTAAGAAATCATGACATAACTGAGAAAGGAATAATGTAAAATAATTCTTGATGAAATTTCTTGATATATTTAATATATGTGTGCATTCATACTATTATTATCATTATTATTATTATTATTATTATTATTATTGGATCAGTTTTTCAATTTTAAAAAATATGTATGAAAAATTATGTTGAAGAAATCAGTAAATAAAAATTAGCTAAGTATAAAAATTTTAAAATATGAACAAAGGAGATAATTTTTTTCAATTTTGTAATGTCCGAGATATTTTACTGACTCATTATTATAGAAGGATAGAAGGAAGAAAAAAGTAAAACTGGAAGAATAGAAAACTTCATGCACTGCATTATGGGAGAAAGGGACAAGAAGGCATAGCATTTATTTTATAAAATCTCAGATTATTGTCAGAACAAAAGCATTCAATTCATTACAATTTAAAAAGAATATATGGTTTTGGTTAATTTTTATATTTCCATAAAATCATTCTCGTTTATGTGAGAAGCAGCCATTACACACACATAATACTTATTAGGATTATAGACTACTCATACACACTCAGCAATTCAAATATAACTATATACACATGCACACACACACACACACACACACACACACACACACACACACACACACACACACACACAAGATAACTGACTCTTTGTCTGTTGTTGCGAGACTGAAATTGGTGGAAGACTCCAGTGGAGGGAGAGAATGTACCTTGTCTGGATTTTGTTTTTGAGAAAGGATTACTTACCAAAGTAAGGTAAGTTTGTAGTTTTAATTTGAAACTAATAAAAAGTTGCCACCCACATGTTTAAAGGATAGAGTGAAATTCTTGGTAGAAAAATCTTGAAATTACATTCATTTTGGTATTTATTTGACGTAACTTTCATACACAACATATATCTGTTTTATACTGAAAGAACAATTTATCAATTTTCATGTATATTTTAAGGTAGGATACTTTTTATGCAGCTAATAATATTACTTTTACAATGAACAATAATGGTAGCCATTATGAAGTTTAATGAAATGTTTTAATTGTTGAAAATTCATTTTCACTATCGTAGTGAAAATGAATTTTCAACAATTAAAACATTTCATTAAACTTCATAATGGCTACCATTATTGTTCAATTTCCTATCAAAATCAGTGAAGAAATATTTTATGGATGTATAAATAGAACATAATTTTATTTTAGTATTTTTTTTACAGAACTCATTAATAAAATGTATAATTATAAGATGTTAGGTCTATTGAGATATATATAAAAAAAGTAATCTATACCACAACTTTAAGTACATCTGTTGAAGGTAAATTAATTCCTGATATTTTAAACTTTTTATACTGAAATATTACTGTGTATATAATGTTTAAAATATAACTATTATTTTATTTAAAGTACATAGAGTATCATACATTTGAAGTCTATGTTTATTTTGATACATTATATATATATATATGAAAAAATATATAACATTTTAGTTATAACCAATTTCTTCTATCAAAATATTTCAATAATTTAAATATTTACAGTGTCACTATCAGACTTGATGAAAAGAGAAATTTTATTTAAATTAGAAAAGAAACCATTGTAAAAACATGCCTAATTTGTAATACCAGTTTTAATTTAAGCTTTTGATGATGGAAAAGAGATATTATAGTGACAAAGACATTTTAAATATATTTAATGTTGACTCTCAGACATAATGTATATTATACATGTGTGTGAGTGTTGTAAAAAAGGAACTGGTAAAATACTTTATTTCTTGATTCTTTAATATATTCTTGTTGTTTAAGAAGATATGTTCAGCTATTGTCTGGTTCACAATCTTCCCTGGTCTTTTGAACAGGAGTAGAGGTTTATCCCTCGTTTCCTGTTTAAGATTGGTGTTGCAGTTCTTTCTGAAGTCTTTGCATTCTCTTTCCTTCCCAGTAGCCCCCTGTGTCTTAGTGGCATTATTGCACTGCTTGGAATGAACTGATTTAAAAAAAAATCCACCAATGCTTAGACTCTATTAAATAAATGATACTTAAGAATTTTCTTATTTGCTAAACATTACTTGTTCCTGTTGGCTCTAATTTCAATCATGTTGTAGAAAATATTTTAGATATTTTGAAGCCAGAAATTTGAAAAGACTAAGTGAAAAATAATAATACAGATATTCTTTGATAAGCATTTAATACAAGGGAAATAACTCACGAGAATTTAAATTCTCCCTGGTGGACAAAGATGTTTTAATAACGAATAAAAATATACATATTTGTAAACATACTTAAAAAAAAAAAAAAAATAATGTGGCTATATTTTGATTAATTTACATATACTTGGCAACTGAAATTATTAATCTTGATATTAATATTGTTTTCATATTTTATTTGGTGCATTAGTCTTTGATAATGGTGGAAAAATAACTTCCAAGTTTTAGTTTCTCATATGGGTACGAGCCTGTGCTGATGCAAAGACTATGAAAAAAGTCTAAAATGTCCTTCATAGATGATTGTATTTAATTTAACATTCCCGTTGGTGATCATGCACAGTTGCTCTAAACAGTACTTGTCAAATTTTCTTAATATTAAATAATTCATCAAATCTTAAAGAAACTATTAAACAAATCAATATAAACATATATAACATTTTAAAATCTAATTGATTATTAACTTAATTGCCATCTTCTCTTAGATACATTAATTTTAGAAAGCATTAGGATAAAGTTATAAAACTTATGTGAACTAAAAGAAAAGTACCTAACAGCTGCAAACAAACAACTTATATTGAATAATAAAACAAAACTATTTATATAGTTGATAATGGTAATCACACAATGAAAGCAGACACTTATTTTCTTTATATTACAATAAAAGGAGTTTATTGTTAATTTCTTCAAATAAAAATGTCTTTTAAAGGAATAGTCCAACATACTACTGAGAAAAATGAATAAAGAAGAAATATTTTTTTTTAAATTTTACTTCATTTCTTTCAATAAAATGGTTAAAAAAATATCATCTGACAAATATGAGTATGGGAATATTTTCTGCTAATCTAGCTTATAATGTTATTTATTTTACAGTTTGGGATTGGAATTTGTATGTGTTTAGAGAAAGTAAACTGAAACAGTTTTTAATAAGAATATATATGAGATACATTAGCAAGTCATACAATTAGCTTCAAGCTGTGTACAAGATTTAAGAAGTTGAAAAATCATAATTCAGTAAATGTTGTCAGTAGAGTGTGTATTCAAATTGTTAAAACTTAAAATAATGAAGAATTTAAAATATAAAATTTGAATTTTTTTTGTAATATTCAAATAGTGAAAAATATTCATTGATAAATACTGATGAACAAATCTGATGTAGTTAACTAGGATAATTCCATACTCAGTTATATTGTTCAATACATGCTACAATGTGTATTTTTAAACAAGAGGTGTTTTTTTCTGATGGAGGAAAATTGTTGTTTTCAACAATGACACATGACTTAAGTTCATGCAAATAAATAAAAAGTGTTTTTAAAAATTTTTTACATGTCACATTGGAAATTCTTTTTTCTACATTTTCATTTCTCATCAATAATTAATAGTCCAGATGATGAAATCTGATCTGTATTCAATTCACTTTCCCTAATGAAATATCATCTTTATGCTCTCTTTTTACTAAATCTTGTAAATGTTTTTCAAAGTAAATACTTAGAGTGAAAAATAATTTTAATGTGTAATGAGTTATAATAGAAATATATTTTATGTTACTTTGTAATTTCATTATGTCTATTCCAAACAAAAATAATCTTTTTTGTTTTCCACTTCAGTTGTTGCTCAAAGATGACAACATCAATATTTGTTTTACTGATTGTCTTCCATTCCTGTTTGTGTGCTGACCTCATCTACAAAGTGGAAGAAGAACAGAGTCCAGGCACGTACATTGGCAACATTGCCACAGACTCAAATATCATGGATAGTATTCCTTTGAAAAACCATAAACACATTACTTTTACACAACTCAAAAAAGGAAGTGCTCAGTTATTCCGTGTTGCAAAGAATACAGGAAAACTATACACTGCACAAATATTGGATGCTGAGTCATTGTGTACTTCTAGTGCAGAATGTTTCAAAATGATTGATGTGGCAGTGAGAAAGGCCAAATCCTTTATTAAGCTTTTAGAGATCAAAATAATTATAAAAGATGTTAATGATCACCAGCCAGAATTTCCAGACAGGCAAGTTAATTTTGAACTTTCTGAAGATGTTGGAATAGGAATGAAAAAATCAATACCCAGTGCTAGAGACAAAGACATTAGCACAGATTATTCCCAACTTACTTATGAATTAAGAAACAAAGATGAAGAAGACCCTTTTATATTATCAGTAACTAAAAGCTTTGCTGGCAAATCAGATTTAAGCATCATATTAGATAAAAAACTTGATAGAGAAGCCAAAGATTCTTACCTGATTCAAGTTGTTGCAAAAGATGGAGGCTCTCCTGCCAAACAAAGCATATTAGATGTTCATATTTCAGTAATTGACATAAATGATAATACACCTTTCTTTGCTCATAATATCTATAATGTGTCTGTCTCTCAGGATCATGATGAAACACTTCCTATATTTACATTATCTGCAACAGATTTAGATTTTGGTCAAAATGGCAACATTTCATATACAATTGATTCTAAGACATCAATATCAGCTAAAAGATACTTTAAAATAAATCAATATTCTGGGGAAATATTTTTCAAGAATAAATTACAATCAGGACAAAAGCTTATACATAATTTATACATTGAAGCTAAAGATGGAGGAAATTCACCTCTAAGTTCATTAGCAATGGTTCAAGTAAATGTGATCAACCAACAAAATAATGCTCCAACAATTGATGTGAACTTTTTATCAGCATCATCTACAGAAAATTCTACAGCCATTTCTGAAGACATTGAGGTGGGCAGTTTTATTGCCTATGTGAAAGTAACTGATCATGATACTGGCCAGAATGGAGAGGTTATATGTGATCTCCATCATGATAAGTTTAAATTGAAAAGTCAAGGCTTGAAAAAATACCAAGTGATTTTGAAAGATCCATTGGACAGAGAGACTGAGGAACATCATGACATCACAATCAGTTGTGAGGATATGGGATTCCCACCAAGACATAGTGAGAGTAAGTTTTCTATTAAAGTGATGGATGTCAATGATGTAAAGCCAAAATTTTCTAAATCCAGATATAAATTCCATATCAATGAGAACCAGAAACCTCATATTGATGTGGGTTCAATCAATGCATCTGATCCAGACTTGGGACCAGGAGGGGAATTGATCTTTTCTCTTGCAACAAATAAGAAGAAAAGTCATCTGCCTTTTCTAATCACCAAAGATGGTTTTATTTCAACAAGTGAATCATTGGACCATGAATTACAAGATATTTATAAATTTGAGGTTTTGGTGAAAGATAATGGAATCCCATCACTGAATAATACAGTGGATGTGATTGTCGAGATTGAAGATGAAAATGATAACAGTCCATATTTTACATTTCCCAGTGTTAATCCACATAATATAGAAGTTGTATATTTTGCTGATGAAAGCAAGAACCTGACAGTTGTGAGGGCACATGATAGTGATAGTCAAGAGAATGCCTTTCTCAGATATGAAATAAGTGCAGGCAATGAGAAACAGTTGTTCACCATTGACCATTACAGTGGTTTGTTGTCTTCTACTGGTGCCCTTACAAAACAAGATGCTGGCTCATATGAACTGGAGTTTGTTGTCAAGGATAGTGGCATCCCAGTTTTATCAGCCACAACTACAATCTTTTTGAGTCTGATTGTGAAAAATAAGACTTCTTCTTTGGAAAGAGTAAATGGTGTGCAGAGAAGTCAATCAGAGGAGAAGGTGCATCTTAATATGGTGATTATTATTACATTAGCAGCCGTCATGGTGACTATAATCATTACGGCTTCAATCTCAATCTGTGTACTTCGCTGTTGTAATGCTTCAAGTGGAGATGGAGATGATGTTCCTAATAGATATGTTAGTGAACAAAGACATTTGATGTCATCTTCTTATCGAGGGAGCTCTTGGCCAGATGTTCCTACTACTATGATAAATGATCCCAACTTTGGTAGGAGTGCTGAAGAGATGGCAGCTAGCAGAAGGGAATCCTATCCCAGGTTCATGAACCAATCAACAGCAATAAGACCAAACTCAACTGTTGATATTGCCTGTCAGGTATGAACATTATTTCCTTTATTTGTATGCTTTTTATGTCTAGTCAATTCAAGTTATACACTTTTCTAAAAAGTGTTTTTTTTTCTCTGATAAAATTTTTATTAAATAAACAAAAAAAATGCAGATTTGGTGATGTAGAACATTCTGAAATAATGTCAGTATGTTTAATTTTTTTGTAATATTCTATATATTTTTTAATATGAAAACATGATATCATGATATCCTTTACTTGCACATGACTTTAATTTGTGAAAACTTTTACTGGTCTTATCTTTTGTCATGAAATGACAATTATTGTAATCATTTGTGATGAATTTCCTTTCATATTACTTATATTATAACATTTATTTTGCTGTCTTTAATAAACAATATTTTGAATATGTCTTTTTCTTTATCATGATGAAGATGACACCAGGACTTCAAAATGGGGAAAAGAATACATTGATGACTCCATACTGCCCAACATGGAGATCTACACTATCTTCTCATGCTGATAGTGGACATGGTTGGAGTGAAGGAGACACAGGACATGCAGAAGAGATGACAGGTAAAGAAGCTGTAAAACAGTTTATACTTGCTATTAAAAAAACATTTTCTATTTTTGAATATAATATAGATATAGATCCATACACTGAAATGTTATTAAGAGTTGTTGATTTATTGTTTCAGATCAGCTGATTCCACAATTCTGCAAGCCACAAATTGGACAGTTTAATAAGATAGATAAGAGACATACGGAAGGAAACTTTAACTACCCAAATGAATCAACAACAATTTCAGCAAGATGTTTTTCAAAAGCAACAAATAATCCCAACAATCTGTTGAGAAAAGAAACAGAACAAAAATCCCATCATTTATCAGATAGCATTCAAATTACTCACAATGCCAGACCACTGCCTCCTGTACCTCATAAAATACACTGATCATATACCTTACATCAATGAATTACACATACTTTTAAAAGATTTTAGGGGCTAATTTTATGACTTTTTAAAATATATTTACCATTAAAAGTGTCCAGATTTTAACTATTATATAGATGAATATACACTATAGTAAAACTTTAATACATTATACATTAAGAAAGATTTACAAACTTATGTATTTTAAACTATGATAAGGATTTATACTTTTTACATTTACTCATTTATGTATTCAATAACAATAGTCATGCAATCTTACTAAAGTTAGTAAATTATGAAGTAATTACTATTTTGATTTAAAATTTATACATATAAATGTATATTGATAAGAAATATCTTTCTGAATATTTAAGTTCTCCACTTTGAATGTTTCACATGATAAATTATATTTTTGCACTTAAATTGACTCATTTATGTCTAACATTATTTCCATCCAATACAAATGACTGAAGTCCTGTTTGAATATTAAGTGAAATGAATAAGGAATAGTGACTAAGCCGAGAAAGTAACACAAAATAATTCCTGATTAAATGTCTTGAGATATGTTTAATACATGTGTGCATTCACATACTGATTATTATTATTATTATTATTATTATTATTATTATTATTATTATTATTATTATTATTATTATTATTATTATTATTAGTAGTAGTAGTAGTAGTAGTAGTATTAAATTTTTGAATAACAGTTTACTAATTTTAAAAAAAAATTGAGAAAGATTATTGTGGATAATCAGTAAATAAATATTTGCAAATTTTAAAAATTAAAAAATTTGAATAAAGGAAATAATTTTTCTTCAATCTTGTGATGTCAATGTTACTTGATTGAATCATTATTATAGAAAGATGGAAGGAAGAATAAATGAGTAAAAATGGAAGAATAGGAAACTTCATGCATTGCATTATGGGAGAAAGGGGCAAGGTAGAACATTTTTTTAAAATTTCAAAGATTATTATCTGACCATACGCACTTAATGCATTACAATTTATAAAGAAAATATGGATTTGATTAATTTTTATATTTCCATGAAATCTTTCTCGTTCATGAGAGAAACAGCCATTACACACACATCATATTTATGAGGATTATAGACTATGAATGCGCACACACACTGATACATGTACGAATGTATATACACACACAAGATAACTGACTCTTTGTCTGTTGTTGCAAGACTAAAATTGGAGGAAGACTTCAGTGGAGTTAGAGGATGTACTGTGTCTGGATTTTGATTTTAAGAAAGGATTACTTACCAAAGTAAGGTAAGTTTGAAGTTTTAATTTGAAACTGATAAAAGTTGTCATGGATATTCTTAAAGAATAGAGTAAAATCCTTGACAGGAAATTCTAGAAATTCATTCATTTAAGAACTGACTGGACAAAACCTTCATGCACAACACTGTATATCTGTTTGATATTTATATAAGTATTTATTAATTTTCATGTATATTTTGAGCAAAGATTCTTTTTTTTTTTTTGTATGTAGCTCATTACATTACTTTTACAATGAACAGTACTGGTAGCCATTATGATGTTTTAATTACTGAAAATTCGTTTTTACAACAATTTCATATCAAAACTGTAGTAAACAATTTTATATATATATAGTCATAGAACCTTATTTTATTTTACTTTTTTTACAGAAATATTAATAAAATATTTAATTAAAAGACATTGGGTCTCTCTTTCTCCAAATATATATATATATATATATATATATATATATGTGTGTGTGTGTGTATGTGTTATACAAAAAGTAATCTATTTGTATACCACACAATAGTAACCACATCTATTGAAGATTTATAACGTTCAAATATTAAAACATTGTTTTTTGTACTGGAATGTGAATTATATGTACATAATGTTTAAATATAATTATTATTTTACTCAAAATACACATATTATCATACAGTAGATGTTTATATTTATTAATTTTATCTGAATATATCTGAAAAAGTATATATCTTTTAGCCTTAATAACAACATTTAGTGATAACCAACATATTTAGATAATTTAAACATTTACATTGTTACCTTGAAGTTTGGTGAAAAGAGAAGTTTTATTTAAATGAAAAAAGAAACTACTGTAAAGACATTCTTAATTTATAATACCAGTTTTAATTTAATGCTTCAAGCTTTTGATGATAGGAAAGAGATATTATAGTATTAAAAAAGCATTTTAAATGTATTTAATGTTGACTGAAAGACATATCTATATCCTGTGTGTATGTGTTGGAAAATGACAAAGAAAATGACATAAAATAAATGACAAAAAAATATTTAATTTTAATTCTTTAATGAATTTTTGTGTAAATTGTTTTCTGTAATTTCCACAAATCAATAATTGGTTAGACATTTAGTATTTTCTAGTAAATAATAGATATTTTGAATTTTTTTTATTTAATAAACTTTACTTGTTCTTGTTTGCTCCAATTTCAATCTTATTGGAGAAAATAATTCTGATATTTTGAAATCAGAAATTCGAAGAGGAAGAGATAAATGAACAGTCCAAATATTCCTTTTGACGAGCCTTTATTTCAAGGGAAATAACTCAGCAGAAATCAAATTCTCTCAAATGGACGAATAAGGTTTTATAACAAATAAATATACATGCTTGGAAAGTGCATTAGCTACTCTGTACATAATTTAATTATTTTGCATTCAGTAATTATTTGGCAACTGAAATTATTAAGATTGATATTAATACTCCAGTTACTGATGCTGACTTTTGTGGTCCTGCCAAGGACTGAACTCACCATCCTTGGCTAACAAATTTTTCAAGATATTAGCCTTCTTCTTCTCAGCTTAATGGATGCGTTCTAAGCAGTGGCAGTAGCATGTCTCCCTTTTTGCCAAAGGGGATTTAACCTTTAGGCATCATTTAAGGGTATTGAAATTTCTCTTCAGGGAGAATTTTTGTCATGTTTGGTGAAGTACATATGATGAGCTTTACTCTTTGGTATCTCAACTTTACATATTTAAATGCTGCACTAGATTGGTAGCTAGGTCTCATCATTTTACATTTTAAATTGCTGCATGTAACCCTAAGTTTTATGCTCTCAGTTTCTTCTATCGCACTTCTCACTTGTGGAACTCACTTCTGGCTTCTTGCTTTCAAATCAATTTTGATATTTAAAATTCAAATGCAATGCCAATCATTGTCATTTGTCTTCTTAATTCTTTTATTGCTCTCTCATTAATAATGTTTTTATCAGATTCTTTCACACTCAGTAACCTCTTGTGTATTAGTGACTTTATGACTTTGCTTAGGGTTTAATGATTAAAAAAAAATAATATTTATAATACTTAATAGTGATGGGAAAATATTTTAACTTTAAAATTTTACTTTCTTAAATACATCTATGGGTATGAGCATGTGCTTATACTAAAATTATGAAAAAAATCTCAAATATCCTTCAGAGGTGATTATAAATAACTTAATATTATATAACTAAATAACTGATATTAAACAACTAAATAACTTAGTTGGTGATCATACCCAGCTGTTCTAAATAATTTGATAAGCAATATTTCTCAAATTTTCTTACTTTTAAATAATTCATCAGATCTTAAAGAAACCATTAAACACATCAATGTAAAAATATACATCATTAAAATTTAACTGATCTTTAATTGAATCTTGAATTGAGATTTTAATTGAAAATTCCTTTAGATAGAAAAATATTATCTGTCAATCTGGATGCATGTAGGGATATTTTCTGCTAATCCAGATTATAATGCTAATTATTTTAGTTTTGAAATGGAATTGTAAATTCTATATGTATAGAAAAAGTAAACTGAAATGGTTTTTAATAAGAATACATATGGTAAGTGAGTAATTAATAAAATTACAAAAAATGTCAAATTAGATTGCTTCAAGATGTGTACAAGATTTAAGAATTTGAAAAATCTTAATTCAGTAAATGTTGTCAGTAAAGCATGTGTTCAAATTGTTAAGACTTAAAGTATAAAATTTCATTTTCCCTTGTAATATTTGCATACTGTAAAAAGCATATAATTTTTACAGCAGCAACAAAGTTACCAACATGCAATACAGAAAGGATATTATTTTCAGTTGAAGTTTTATATGTGATGGTTGCATGTAAAATATAATTTTGTTACTTCATACATAATGACGTCAAAAACTAGTTTAAATTTTTACAACTTATGAAATGTTGATATTTGGTATTTTTGTTACTTGAATTATTATTTATTCTCTGTCCTAAAGACATTAAAATGAGGAAAATTTGATAATAATAAGTTACTTTGCTTGATGATATTAGTAGATGTGATTCATGTGATTGTACAGTTTGATGTCTATTGATTAACACTGATGTATAAATGTTATGTGGTCAATTGGATTGTCCCATGCCCTGTTGTATTGTTTAATAGGTTCTGAAATATATTTTTTATTATGGAGGAAAATTGTTGCTTGAGATTTTGATATAAGCCTTAAAATCATAAAAATAGATAAAAAAAATGATTTAAAAAAATGTTACACCTTTCTGTCTCAAAAGAAAATGTTATTGCAACGTATGTTTTCTTCATTAATTAATAGTACAGATAATGAAATCTGATTTGTATTCAATTCACTTTCATTAATGAAATATAGACTTTAAGATTTCTTTTTAGTAAACCTTATAAATCTTTTCTGAAGTAAATAACTAGAGTAAATGTGTAAAGAGTGAAAATAGAAACATTTTATTGTTATTTTGTAATTTAATGAGGCTGAATTAAAAGAAAGATAATTATCATTTTTCTTTTTTTTATTATTTCAGTTACTGCCGGAAGATGACAATATCAAAGTATATTTTATTTATTATCTTCCATTACTGTTTGTGTGCTGATCTTATTTACAAAGTGCAAGAAGAACAAAGTCCTGGCACATATATTGGCAATATTTCCATTGACTCAAGCATCATGGATACTATTCCTCTACAAGATCATAAACACATCACCTTTACACAACTCAGAAAAGGAAGCTCTCAACTATTCCGTGTTGCAAAGAATACAGGAAAACTATACACTGCACAAATATTGGATGCTGAGTCCTTATGTACTTATAATGCAGAATGTTTCAGAATGATTGATGTTGCTGTAAGGAAAGCAAAATCTTTCATAAAACTTTTAGAGATCAAAATAATTATAACAGATGTTAATGATCACCAGCCAGAATTTCCAGACAAGCAAGTTAAGATTGAATTTTTTGAAGATGTTGCTACTGGAATGAAAAAATCAATACCCAGTGCTAGAGACAAAGACCTGAGCATAATTTATTCCCAACTTACTTACGAATTAAAAGCCAAAGATATAGAAAACCCTTTTAAATTATCAGTAACTAAAAACTTTGCTGGCAAATCAGATTTAAGTATAATATTAAATAAAAGACTTGATAGAGAAGTCAAAGATGCATATCTGATACAAGTTGTTGCAAAAGATGGAGGGACTCCAGCCAAAAAAAGCATAATGGATATTCAGATTTCAATAATTGATATCAATGATAATGCACCTTTCTTTGCTCATAATATCTATAATGTTTCTGTCTCTCAGGATCATGATGAAACACTTCCTATATTTACATTATCTGCAACAGATTTAGATTTTGGTCAAAATGGCAACATTTCATATACAATTGATTCTAAGACATCAATATTAGCTAAAAGATACTTTAAAGTAAACTGTTACTCTGGGGAAATATTTTTCAAAAGCAAAATACCATCTGGACAAAAGCTGATACACAATTTATACATTGATGCTAAAGATGGAGGAAATCCTCCTCTAAGTTCATTAGCAATGGTTCATATAAATGTCATCAATCAGCAAAATAATGCTCCAACAATAGATGTGAACTTTTTATCAGCATCATCTACAGAAAATTCTACAGTCATTTCTGAAGACATTGAGGTGGGCAGTTTTATTGCCTATGTGAAAGTAACTGATCATGATACTGGCCAGAATGGAGAGGTTATATGTGATCTCCATCATGATAAGTTTAAATTGAAAAGTCAAGGCTTGAAAAAATACCAAGTGATTTTGAAAGATCCATTGGATAGAGAGACTGAGGAACATCATGACATCACAATCAGTTGTGAGGATATGGGATTCCCACCAAGACATAGTGAGAGTAAGTTTTCTGTTAAAGTGATGGATGTTAATGATGTAAAGCCCAAATTTTCTAAATCCAGATACAAATTCCATATCAATGAGAACCAGAAACCTCATATTGATGTGGGTTCAATCAATGCATCGTTCAATCAATGCATCTGATCCAGACTTGGGACCAGGAGGGGAATTGATCTTTTCTGGAATTGATCTTTTCTCTTGCAACAAATAAGAAAAGTCATCTGCCTTTTCTAATCACAAAAGATGGTTTTATTTCAACAAGTGAATCATTGGACCATGAATTACAAGATATTTATAAATTTGAGGTTTTGGTGAAAGATAATGGAATCCCATCACTGAATAATACAGTGGATGTGATTGTGGAGATTGAAGATGAAAATGATAACAGTCCATATTTTACATTTCCCAGTGTTAATCCACATAATATAGAAGTTGTATATTTTGCTGATGAAAGCAAGAACCTGACAGTTGTGAGGGCACATGATAGTGATAGTCAAGAGAATGCCTTTCTCAGATATGAAATAAGTGCAGGCAATGAGAAACAGTTGTTCACCATTGACCATTACAGTGGTTTGTTGTCTTCTACTGGTGCCCTTACAAAACAAGATGCTGGCTCATATGAACTGGAGTTTGTTGTCAAGGATAGTGGCATCCCAGTTTTATCAGCCACAACTACAATCGTTTTGAGTCTGATTGTGAAAAATAAGACTTCTTCTTTGGAAAGAGTAAATGGTGTGCAGAGAAGTCGATCAGAGGAGAAGGTGCATCTTAATATGGTGATTATTATTACATTAGCAGCCGTCATGGTGACTATAATCATTACAGCTTCAATCTCAATCTGTGTACTTCGCTGTTGTAATGCTTCAAGTGGAGATGGAGATGATGTTCCTAATAGATATGTTAGTGAACAAAGACATTTGATGTCATCTTCTTATCGAGGGAGCTCTTGGCCAGATGTTCCTACTACTATGATAAATGATCCCAACTTTGGTAGGGGTGCTGAGGAGATGGCAGCTAGCAGAAGGGAATCCTATCCCAGGTTCATGAACCAATCTACTGCAACAAGGGCAAGCACATCTGTTGATATCACCTGTCAGGTATGCACATAATTTATTTCTTTTATTTGCATGCTTTGAAGTTTTGCTAAGTTTAGATGATAAACTTTTTTAAAATAACATTTCTTTTTCATATTGTCTCTGATAAAAAATTTAATCACATAAACAAAATAAAAAATAGTGTTTTTCATCTTTAATCCATTGTAAAATAATTTCAGTATAGTTAATTTCATGGTAAAATTCCATAATGATTTAGATAGTGAAACATGAGCATTTTGGTATCCTATACATTGAAATATTCCTTTAATTTAGGAAAAATTTTATTGATCTTATTTTTCATCTTCAAGTGATAATTATTTCAATCAACCAATGTTTAGAAATTGTAATTAGTGTAATTACTTATGTCATAACATTTATTTTGCTGTCTATTATAAACAATATATTGAATATTTCTTTTTGTTTATCATGATGAAGATGACACCAGGACTTCAGAATGGAGATAAGAATACACTCATGACTCCTTATTGCCCTACATGGAGATCTACATTATCTTCTCATGCTGATAGTGGGCATGGTTGGAGTGAAGGAGATACAGGACATGCAGAAGAAATGACAGGTAAACAAACTACAAAAAAGTAAAAATCTGCAAATGACTATTAAAAGAATAATTTACATTTTATTCAATCATCTCAGTACACACAAATATTATATGTTATTATGAGTTGTTGATTTATTGTTTCAGATCAGCTGATTCCACAATTCTGCAAACCACAAATTGGACAGTTTAAGAGACATATGGAAGGAAACTTTAGCTACCCAAATGAATCAACAACAATTTCAGCAAGATGTTTTTCAAAAGCAGCAAATAATCCCAACAATATGCAAAGAGAGGAAACAGAACAAAAATCCCATCATTTATCAGATAGCATTCAAATTACTCACAATGCCAGACCGCTGCCTCCTGTACCTCATAAAATACACTAATCATATGCATTATATAAATGTATTACATATACATTAAAAAGATTTAGGGGCTAATTTTATGACTTTTTAAAATATATTTACCATTAAAAGCGTCCAGATTTTAACTATTATATAGATGAATATACACTATAGTAAAACATTAAGAAAGATTTACAAACTTATGTATTTTAAACTATGATAAGGATTTATACTTTTTACATTTATGTATTTAAAAATTAGATATGCAATCTTATTAAAGTTAATGAATTATGAAGCAATTACTATTTTGATTTAAAATTTATATATATAAATGTATATTGATAAGAAATATCTTTCCGAATATTTAAGTTCTTCACTTTGAATGTTTCATATTATAAATTATATTTTTTCACTTAAAATAGCATATTTATGTCTAACATTATTTCCATCCAATAAATAGTTTCTTTAAAACTAAAATTAGAAATATGTTAAGTGAAAGTATGTTTAATTATATATTGTTTAAAATTTGTTGTAGTTACACTTTTTCTTTTAACAAATGACTTAAGTCCTGTTTGAATATTATGTGAAATGAATAAGAAATAGTGTCTAAACAAGGAAATGAATAATATAAAATCATTCCTAATTGAATTTCTTTTTATATTTAATACATGTGTGCATTCACATACTGATTATTATTATTATCATTATTATTAAATTTTCTGAATATCAGTTTTTTAACTTAAAAAATTCTGAGTGAAATATTATCCTGGATAAATCAGTAAATGAAAATTAGCAAATTATAAAAATTAAAAAATATGAAAAAAAGAAAGTAATTTTTCTTAAATTTTGTAATGTCGATGATATTTTACTGACTCAATATTATAGGACAGAAGGAAGAAAAAAAGAGTAAAAATGGAAGAATAGAAAACTTCATGCATTGCATTATGGGAGAAAGGGGCAAGGCATACATTTTGCTTTATAAAATTTTAAAGATTATTATTATCTGACCAGAAACATTCAGTGTATTACAACTTATAAAAAAATATGGATTTGATTCATTTTTATATTTCCATAAAATTTTTCTCGTTCATGAGAGAAGCAGCCATTACACACACATCATATTTATGAGGATTATAGTCTATGCATACACACACACACACACACACACAGATACAAGTACAAAGTGTGTATACATACAAGACTCTTTGTCTGTTGTTGCGGGACAAAAATTGGAGGAGGACTTCAGTGGAGTTAGAGGATGTACCTTGTCTGCTTTTTGTTTTTGAGAAAGGATTACTTACTCAAGTAAGGTAAGTTTGTACTTTTTCATTTGAAACTGATAAAAAGTTGTCATGGAGATGTTTAATGAATAGACTGAAATCCTTGGGAGAAAATTCTTGAAATTAAATTCATTCATTTTGGAATTTTCTTAACATAATTTTTATGCACAACATATTATATCTGCTTTATATTGAAAGAATGATATATTATTTTCATGTATATTTTCAGGCAAGACTTGTTTTTTCATGAATTTAATACTATTTTTACTGTGAACAATACTGGTAGCTATAATGAAGTCTTATGAAATATTTCAAGTGTTCTGAGTTGAAAATACATTTTTACTAAGAATTCCTATCAAATGTCATTGCAGAACAATTTTATAGACGTATTAATGAAACCAAATTTTTAATTTTTTTAAGAATACATTAATACAATGTATAATTATATGATGCTGGATCTATCTAGATATATATATATATAAAAAGAATCTACTTGGATACCTTAGGCACAACCATATTTGTATAAAGCCCAGATATTTTAAACTATTTTATTTCATTATTGTGTACATAATGTTTAAAATATACCTATTATTTTATTTAATATAAATATTCTATCTAGCAGTAAAATCATACATGTTTATATAGATAATGTATATATACATGAAAAATATTTTACTTTTGTCTTAATTGTAAAATCTTTTGAAAATTAATTTCTTAAATCAAAATATTTAAGTAATTTAAATATTCACATTGTCTCTTTAAGAACTTCTTAAAATATCAGTTATTTTAAATTAGATGGGAAACCACTATCACATCTCTAATTTATGTTACCAATTTCAGTTTAATTCATTGGTTTGTTTGAGATTTAAGATGTAGTATTTTTTATAATAGGAAAGATATATTTTAATAATAAAGGTATTTTAAAATTATTAAACTTGCATTAACTGATATATATATATATATATATATATATATATATATATATATTCTATCAAATGAAGAAGTGATTCTAAAATAAATACTAATAGTTGGTCATTTTGTCAGATAATTATGAGTTGTAATTCAGGACAAGAATTTTTTTATCACCCATTCATGTGTGTGTGTGTGTGTGCATAAATGTAAATACACAATATAGGAATTAAGTTTTATTTCTTTAATTCATAATTCTTTAATATGTTGTCTGTTGTCTTTCCTGTTATATAACTTTTACCAATCAATAAATGGTTAGACATTTAATATTTTTCTGGCAAATAAAAACTTTAAAGAATTTTCTTATTTAATAAACTTTGCTTGTTCCTCCTTGCTCTAATTTCAATCTTTTTGTAGAAAATATTTTTAAATCAGAAATTTAAAAAGAGAAAATCAAAAATTATATTATCAAGATATTCTTTCAGGAGCATTTAATACAAGGGAAATAACTCAGTAGAAATCAGATTATCTCAAGTGAAATTTCTTTTGTGTGCCATGTCTCTTCAGGATATGGGCGATAATTTCTCTTCACAACTTCCTATCCTTCATGGCTCAAGCTGCTCAGTATCCATCCCAGTCACTGTTCTGCCATCCATTTACACAAACTCATTAGGTAGGTCATATACTATTTCCCTCTACCTTCATTATATCTAGTGAGTATCACATCTCCAAGCCTTCTTTCCTTATAATGTGTCCCAGAAACTTTAACTATATCTTTCTGATTTTAAGTATAAGTGTCCTTTTTTGTCTTCTTTTTCCTTAAAACTTCTTCTGTTCTATTAATGGTATTCTCAGCATCCTTCTGTTGCCAATTTCCTTTTCAACTGTAGGTGAATTGTCCAGCATTTACTACCATACAGGAGGACTAATATTACAAAACAGCTCAGCATTCTTTGCTTTTAATTAAATTTTTCTGTTTCTTGATAATTTGTTTAGTTTTTCGAGGGCTTTTTTAACCATTCTGATATTTCATCACATTTTCTGTTATTTGTTAAAATACTTGCCAGATTGTTAAGTTTTTGTACTTGCTTAATTTTGATCTCTCCAATTTGTAGCTTGCATTTTGGGCAGTTTTTCTTGCTAATTACTATATATTCTGTTGTACAATTGATGGCCATCCTTTTCTTTGCACTTTCCTTTACTGCATTGTCCAGAGGTTCATACAGGTCTTTTTACTGCTATCAACACTATGTCATTTGTGTTTCTTATGTTGTTAATATTATATCCACCAATAATAAATCCTGTTAAGACTTTTAATTCTCTTAGGGCAACCACTTGGTAAAGGTTAAATAAGTCTGGTGAGAAGATGCATCCTTGTCTTATGCTCCTTTCTATTTTTGTTGCTGAATTCTTGCTTAGTTAATTTTCTGTCTACAGGCAGACAGTTTACACCCAGTAAATGTTCTGGATTCTTCTCACATGTTTCTCCAAATAAATAAAGTTTTCCTTGCAGTTCAAATAGATCTTTATGTTGAAACTTATTAAATACTTCTGCATAGTGTATGAAATATAAGTATACACCCTTCTGCATTTGTATTGTGCACACTGATATCATTCTGATAATAAATATCACATTTCTTGCAGAGTGGATATATCTTGATTAATTTGTATGTAACAGTTATTTGGCAATTGAAATTATTAAGCTTGATATTAATACTGCTTTCATTTTTTTAGTACATATTCATATCTATAATGTTTGATAATGATGGAAACTATTTTAATATATATCTCTGAGTGTGTGCTTATGCTAAAATTATGAAAAAAACTTAATATGATCCTGTACTGTTGCTCTAAATTATTTGATAAGAAGTATTTTTCATTTTTTTTATTTTTGAATTATTCATGAAATATTGAATAAACCATTAAATAAATCAATGTAAACATACAAATGCATTTGAAAAAAATAGAATATCATGAAGGAGGTCAATATTTTTGTCAGCTACTTCAGAAAGTGAAAATTGTATATATTTTACACTCATTACATATAAACTGTTTCAAGCATTTTTCTCTTTTAATGCTGATAATTACAAACTAGAGCTAAAAAAACAGAAAAACATAAATATTAAAATATTCCATTTTAAATTTGAAGAAATCTCTATACAGTGTAAGTACTATAAAACTCTTCAGTACACACAATCACAATCATGTGGAAGACTGTTGTCTTGACACTTATCCAGAAGACATTCTTTGTGGAGGGTTAGCCACAAAAGGTCATTACTGAAAAGGCTGGTTGATCACAGGGTGCTATATCCAAGCAAATTCATGAACAGTTGACTGAAATGTTGCAGGAAAAAGAGAACAAGCAAGAAGGGTGACAATATTGTCAAGTAAAGCTAATTCAAGAACTTAGGAGAGTTTCACAAGGAGTAGACTGAGCATGGAATCAGTGCATTAAGAGAAACCATGCAAATAATCTGAAAGTGTGGCATTCCTAATGTCAAGCCACACCTGAAGCAAAGATAATGTTAGAAGCATCTTACCTGGACAAAACTGGATCATTGCTTTGTGGGTCAAAGTTCTCTTTTCAAAGGAAAGTGAATTTTGCATTTCATTTGGAAATCATTATCCTCGTGTCTTAAGTGGAGAGTTACAGAATCTAAGTTAATTGAAGTCCAGTGTGAAGATTTCATAGTTAAAGATAATTTGGAGTGCCATTTCATCTGTTGGTGTTTTGCCAATTTCAAGAGATTTTTAAGCACTTCATGCTTTCATCTTCTGACAAGGTTTATGGAAATGTTGATTTCCTTTTCTACCAGAACTTGTCATATGCCCACCATGCCAAAACCACAAGTAACTGATTTTCTGATCCTGTTATTACTGAGTTTGATTGGCCAGCTAACTTGCCTGAATCTAAACCCATAGAAAAGTATTGTCAAGAGGAAAGTAAGACACTGGACCCAACAATACAGACAAGATGAAGCAGCTATAAAAGCAACTTGAGCTCAGCAATGCCAAAGGCTGATCCATGCCACATCAAAATGAAGCATTAATTTATACAAAAGAAGCTCCAACTATATACTGAGTGCATAAATGAATATATTTTTGAGATGTTCAATATTGTTGTATTATAAATGCTTTTTTTTATCTGATGAAAGGTTCTATTTTGCAATAGTGGATCTTTGATTTTCATGAGCAGTAAGCTGTAATCATCAAGATTAAAAAAGGCATTCATTTTATTTGTAATGAATCTAAAATATATAAAATTTTCACTTTTTTAATTAAATTACAGAAAAAAAAGGAACATTTTCATGATAATCTAATTTTTTGAGATGCAACTTTAAATTCATTAAAATTTAATTGATCCTTAACTGCATTATGATCTTCATTTAGATACAAAGTTTTTAGAAAGTTATCAGATAAAGTTAAAGAAAATCCCTACCAAATGTAAGCAAATAGCTTACATTGAATAATAAACCCAAAGTCATTGTATACTAAAATTACTTGATAACATGAATTTGAGACATAAAAGAAACAATTATTTTCTATATACTGCAGTGAAAAATATTTATTTTGCTGTTTCTTGAAATGAACATGTCTATCAAAAGGGATAATCCTGCTGATAAAAATTAATAAAGCATTTACAGTTCTTTTTTTTTTTCAGTCTTTCTTCAGTAAAATACATAGAAAAATATCTATCAAATAATCTTGTATAATTGTGGCTAATATTTTCTGCATTTGCAGAAAGCTAATTATATTACTTTCACATCAGTAATTATTAGTAGAGATAATGAAATCTGATTTGTATACAATTCACTGTCACAAATAAAATATAATCTTTAAGCTTTCTTTTTAGTAAACCATATCAATCATTATTTAAGTAAATACTTCAAATAAAAAATAATCTTTGCAAAGATTTATGAGAAGAAATATTTTTTGATATGCTATTTTGTAATTTAACTATGCCTAATTAAAACAAATTTATTTTTTGTTTCTGAATACAGTTATTACCTGAAGATGACAACATCAATGTATGTTTTATTAATTGTCTTCCATTCCTGTTTGAGTGCTGACCTAATCTACAAAGTGGAAGAAGAACAGAGTCCAGGCACATACATTGGCAATATTGCCATTGACTCAAATGTCATGGATACTATTCCTCTGAAAGATCATAAACACATCACCTTTACACAACTCCAGAAAGGAAGCTCCCAATTATTCCGTGTTGCAAAGAATACAGGAAAACTATACACTGCACAAATATTGGATGCTGAGTCATTGTGTACTTATAGTGCAGAATGTTTCAAAATGATTGATGTGGCAGTGAGAAAGGCCAAATCCTTTATAAAGCTTTTAGAGATCAAAGTGATTATAAAAGATGTTAATGATTATCAGCCAGAATTTCCAGACAAGCAAGTAAACATTGAATTTAATGAAGGAGATCGGAATGGAATGAAAAAATCAATACCCAGTGCTAGAGACAAAGACATTAGCACAAATTATTCTCAGCTTACTTATGAGCTAAGAAACAAAGATGAAGAAGACCCTTTTATATTATCAGTAACTAAAAGCTTTGCTGGCAAATCAGATTTAAGCATCATATTAGATAATACACTTGATAGAGAAGTCAAAGATTCTTACCTGATTCAAGTAGTTGCAAAAGATGGAGGCTCTCCTGCCAAACAAAGCATATTAGATGTTCATATTTTAGTAATTGACATAAATGATAATACACCTTTCTTTGCTCATAATATCTATAATGTTTCTGTCTCTCAGGATCATGATGAAACACTTCCTATATTTACATTATCTGCAACAGATTTAGATTTTGGTCAAAATGGCAACATTTCATATACAATTGATTCTAAGACATCAATATTAGCTAAAAGATATTTTAAGATAAATAAATATTCTGGGGAAATATATTTCAAGAAAAAAATACCACCAGGACAAAAGCTTATATACAATTTATACATTGAAGCTAAAGATGGAGGAAATCCACCTCTAAGTTCATTAGCAATGGTTCAAGTAAATGTAATTAATCAACAAAATAATGCTCCAACAATAGACGTGAACTTTTTATCAGCATCATCTACAGAAAATTCTACAGCCATTTCTGAAGACATTGAGGTGGGCAGTTTTATTGCCTATGTGAAAGTAACTGATCATGATACTGGCCAGAATGGAGAGGTTATATGTGATCTCCATCATGATAAGTTTAAATTGAAAAGTCAAGGCTTGAAAAAATACCAAGTGATTTTGAAAGATCCATTGGATAGAGAGACTGAGGAACACCATGACATCACAATCAGTTGTGAGGATATGGGATTCCCACCAAGACATAGTGAGAGTAAGTTTTCTATTAAAGTGATGGATGTCAATGATGTAAAGCCAAAATTTTCTAAATCCAGATATAAATTCCATATCAATGAGAACCAGAAACCTCATATTGATGTGGGTTCAATCAATGCATCTGATCCAGACTTGGGACCTGGAGGGGAACTGATCTTTTCTCTTGCAACAAATAAGAAGAAAAATCATCTGCCTTTTCGAATCACCAAAGATGGTTTTATTTCAACAAGTGAATCATTAAACCATGAATTACAAGATATTTATAAATTTGAGGTTTTGGTGAAAGATAATGGAATCCCATCACTGAATAATACAGTGGATGTGATTGTGGAGATTGAAGATGAAAATGATAACAGTCCATATTTTACATTTCCCAGTGTTAATCCACATAATATAGAAGTTGTATATTTTGCTGATGAAAGCAAGAACCTGACAGTTGTGAGGGCACATGATAGTGATAGTCAAGAGAATGCCTTTCTCAGATATGAAATAAGTGCAGGCAATGAGAAACAGTTGTTCACCATTGACCATTACAGTGGTTTGTTGTCTTCTACTGGTGCCCTTACAAAACAAGATGCTGGCTCATATGAACTGGAGTTTGTTGTCAAGGATAGTGGCATCCCAGTTTTATCAGCCACAACTACAATCTTTTTGAGTCTGATTGTAAAAAATAAGACTTCTTCTTTGGAAAGAGCAAATGGTGTGCAGAGAAGACAATCAGAGGAGAAAGTGCATCTTAATATGGTGATTATTATTACATTAGCAGCCGTCATGGTGACTATAATCATTACGGCTTCAATCTCAATCTGTGTGCTTCGCTGTTGTAATGCTTCAAGTGGAGATGGAGATGATGTTCCTAATAGATATGTTAGTGAACAAAGACATTTGATGTCATCTTCTTATCGAGGGAGCTCTTGGCCAGATGTTCCTACTACTATGATAAATGATCCCAACTTTGGCAGAAACACTGAGGAGATGGCAGCTAGCAGAAGGGAGTCATATCCAAGGTTTATTAATCAATCAACAGCAGTAAGACCAAGTTCAACTGTTGATATCACCTGTCAGGTATGAACCAAAATTATTTCCTTTAATTATATGCTTTTAAATTTGAGTAAGCACATGTGAAAACCTTTGGAAAAAGTGTGATTGATGTATAAAATTGCCTCTGATATAATTGTTATGAAATAAAGCAAACAAAATATAGCTTTGACTCTGTAAAACATTCTAAAATTATTTCAATATGGTTAATTCTTTGGTAATGTTTGATAATATTTTTGATACTGAAACATGGCCATCGCAGTTGCAGATACTGATTTAATTGGTACAAAGTTTTATTAGTCATATTTTTTGTCTTGAAATAACAGGTATTTCTCTCACCTAATATTTAGTGATTGTAATGGTTTTTATTTTATGTCATAACAATGTCTCTTTAATAAACAATATATTGAATATTTCTTATTCTATATTGTGAAGCAGATGACACCAGGATTTCAAAATGGAGATAAGAATACATTGATGACTCCTTATTGTCCAACATGGAGATCTACACTATCTTCTCATGCTGATAGTGGACGTGGTTGGAGTGAAGGAGATACAGGACATGCGGAAGAGATGACAGGTAAAAATGTTAAAAGAAACCTGATATGTGTTTTAAAAAAGCTCATTTTAAATTGTCTTCTATAATACATGAATTGAAAAGACTATATTGAATCCATTGCTAGGTCTGCTGCTAAGAAAATTGGTTCACTGTGACATGCTAGACATTTTTTCTTGTCAGAATCTATCTTAGACATTTATAAATCTACCCTTCCTCCATGCATTGAATATTATTTTCATATCTGGTCTGGTTCTTCTGCTATGTATTTAGAGATGTGTGATAAAATCTAAAGAAGAATCTGCAATGTTATTGCTCTGGATCTGACATCTCAGTTTAAGTCATTTTCCCCTGGCCTAATTTCTAAAAATATTTTCATGATTATTGTTTTAATGAGCTTTCCTCCTTTGCACCAAGACGTTATGAATTTAAGTGTACTACTGGATTAGCGATAAAGTCTTGTCATCTTACTGCTGAAATTGCTAGATGTACCGCTAAGTTCTATGCTAACAGTTTTTTTCTCTTTCATTTCTCATTTGTGGAACTCTTTTCTGGCTTCTTTCTTTCCAGTCAACTTTGATCTTCAAATATTTAAATGTCAATCTGTTTTCTTTTTTTTTAATATTCTCTCATCCTCAGTAACCCTCTGTTTTTAGTAGCTTTATTGCTTTGCTTGAGTTGAAATGATTAAAAACAAAAATACAGATACACTGAATATGAGAAGGATATGTTATTAAAAGCTGTTGATTTGTTTGCTGTTGCAGATCAACTGATTCCACAGTTCTGCAAGCCACAGAGCGACCAGGCTATTAAGACAGATAAGCGGCAGATACAAGGAAACTTTAGTTACCCAAATGAATCAACAACAATTTCTGCAAAATGTTTTTCAAAAGCTTCACATAGTCCCAACAATTTTCTGAGAAAGGAAACAGAACAAATGTCTCATCATTTATCAGATAGCATTCAAATTACTCACAATGCCAGACCACTGCCTCCAGTACCTCACAAAATGCACTGACCATTTGCATTACATCAATCAATTATACATACTTTAAAAGTTTTAGATTAATTTTATGACATGATTTTTTAAAAATATAAATAGCATTAAAAGAGTCCAAATAGTAACCATTATATAAAGGAATTTATGTTACAGTAATAAATATTTAAAAGCTTATGTATGTCAAACTATGAGAACAATGTTCACTTGCAAGATTTACTGAATCATGTATTTAAAAATTATTCTCTGATATGTAAACTATATATTGTTGATAAATTATGGAGCAAATATTAAGTTGATTTCAAATTTCTATATATAAGAATATTGATAGCCAATATCTTTCTGAATATTTGAATTCTCCACTTTTGGATATTTCATATTAGAAATGAATATTTTCCTTTAAATTAGCTTGTTTATATATGATATTATTTCCATCCAATAATTACTTCCTTTACTATAGGGATTATAAAGATGTAAATTATGTATGATAAAGTATGTATAGTTGCTTAAAATTTGTTGTAGTTACAATTTCCTTTTAACAAAAAACTGAGGTACATACTGTTTAAATATTATTTGAAATGAATAAGAAATCATGACTAAACTTTGAGAAGTGAAGAATACATTATTCTTCCTGAGGAAATTTCTTCATATGTTTTAACCCATGCACATCTGTATGAATTCATAAGATCATTATTAATTTTCAGTTTAAAACATCTCAGTGTAAATTATGCTTGATAAATCAGTAAATTAAAATTAGGAAATTAAAAAGAAAGAACAAAGGAAGTAATTTTTCTTTAATTTTGTCATGTCTATCATAGTTGATAGACTCATTATTATAAAAAGATGGAAGGAAGAAAAAAAAATAAAAATGGAAGAATAGAAAACTTCATGCATTGCATTATGGGAAAAAGAGGCAAAGAATAGCATTTATTTCATAAAATCTTTGAGGGTGATATTTTCTGTCCAGAAACATTCAATGCATTACAATTTAAAAAAGAATATGTAGATTTGGCTAATTTTTATATTTCCTTAAAACCTTTCCCGTTCATGAGAGAAGCAGCCATTACACACACATCATACTTATGAGGATTATAGACTATACCTACACACACACCAATACAAATACAAAGTGTATAGGCACACATAAGGTAGCTGAATCTTTCTCTGTTGTTATAAGAGCAAAGTCTATGGAGGACTTCAGTAGGGTCAGAGGATGTACTGTGTCTGGATTGTGCTTTTAAGAAATTACTTACAAAAGTAAGGTAAGTTTGTACTTGTAATTTTAAACTGATAAAATGTTGATATTGATATGAATATGGTTAAAAAATATAGTACAATTTTTGGAAGGAAATACTGAAATTAAATTCATTCATTCTGGATTTTATTTGGCGGAGCCTTTCTGTACAATGCATTATATCTTCTTCATACTGAAAGAATGACATTAATTTTCATGTATATTTTCAAGCAAGACATTTTTTCTGGAAGTTACTGCTAATATTTTTACAAAGAACAATACTGGTAGCCATTATGAAGTATTATGAAATGTTTCCATTGTTCTCAGATGAAAAAATATTTTTTCTCAGATTTCCCATAAAAAATTAGTGTATAAAAATTTTACAGATGTATTAATGAAACCTAATTATATTATTTTTTTAAGAACACATTTATAAAATGTATAGTTATGAGAAGTTAGATCTATCTAGATGCATAAAGGAAAAGAATTTACTTGAATACCTCGGCAGGAACCATATTCATTGAAGACTTATAAAGTCCAGATATTTGAAACTATTTTATTTAAATATTAGTTATGTGTACATAATGTTTAAAATATGATTGTTTTATTTAATGTACATGTTGTGTCAAATAGTAGAATTATACATGTTTATATTGATAAATTTATATATTTATATGAAAAAAATATATTTTCCGTCAAATTATCTAATTTTCTTACATCAAAGTATTCAAAAAATTTAAATGTTTACATTCTCTCTTTAAAAAATTGTTAAAATATCAAGACATAACTTATTATCAGTTTAAGTTTAATGTATTGTGTTGTGATTTTGGTAATAACAAAGAGATATTTTAATAACAATGGTAATTTTAAAGTAATAAATGTTGAGTTACAGAAATATATATATATATTATAAATGTGCAATTTATGAATTAAGATTAATTCCTTTAATTCATTAATGCTTTAGTATGCTCTTGTTTGTTATTTTTTTTTCATATGACTCTCACAAGTCAATAAATTGTTAGACATTTAATATTTTCAGGCAGATAATATTAAAGAATTTTCTTATTTACTAAACTTTATTTGTTTCTCCTTGCTCTAATCTAACCCATTTTTGTAGAAATTATTTTACACTTTCTAAAATCGGAAATTAAAAAAGAACAAATAAAAAATGACATTATACGTGTATTCCTTGACAAGAATCTAATACAAGGGAAATAACTTAGGAGACAACGGAGCCCTCAATGCACAAACTTTTAAAGTAAACGAATAACGACGGTAAACAGATCAGTGTATTACAAGAAAGCTAATGTGGATATATTCTGATTAATTTGCATGCAGTAATTATTTGACAATTGAAATTATTCAGTTTGATATTAAGACTGCTTTCATATTTTATTTGGAGTACAATGGAAGAAAATATTTGCTATTAGACAAATTGACACACGTTAAATTTCATGCAACAGGAAAAAATTATTTAAAAAATGTTATTTCTGTCTCATAGAAAAAGGTTTTAGCCACATTATAATAGTATGAATAATATGATGATATCAGATTTTAACTCATTTCTACTATTGAAATATAGTCGTGAATCCCGCTTCATTAAGCCATGTTAATTTTTTCTAAGTAAAATTGAATGAAGATTAATTTATCAAAGTGTAAATTTTTAGGAGACAAAATTTTTGTACAAATTATTTGTAATTTATCTAATTTAAACAAAAATTGTTTTTTTTTTTTTTTTTTGCTTTTTATTTCAGGTATTACCAGAAGATGGCAGCATCAATATATATTTTACTAATTGTCTTCCACTCCTGTTTGAGTGCTGACCTCATCTACAAAGTAAAAGAAGAACAGAGTCCAGGCACATACATTGGCAACATTGCCATTGACTCAAATGTCATGGATACTATTCCTCTGAAAGATCATAAACACATCACCTTTACACAACTCCAGAAAGGAAGCTCCCAATTATTCCGTGTTGCAAAGAATACAGGAAAACTATACACTGCACAAATATTGGATGCTGAGTCATTGTGTACTTCTAGTGCAGAATGTTTCAAAATGATTGATGTGGCAGTGAGAAAGGCCAAATCCTTTATTAAGCTTTTAGAGATCAAAATAATTATAAAAGATGTTAATGATCACCAGCCAGAATTTCCAGACAGGCAAGTTAATTTTGAACTTTCTGAAGATGTTGGAATAGGAATGAAAAAATCAATACCCAGTGCTAGAGACAAAGACATTAGCACAGATTATTCCCAACTTACTTATGAATTAAGAAACAAAGATGAAGAAGACCCTTTTATATTATCAGTAACTAAAAGCTTTGCTGGCAAATCAGATTTAAGCATCATATTAGATAAAAAACTTGATAGAGAAGCCAAAGATTCTTACCTGATTCAAGTTGTTGCAAAAGATGGAGGCTCTCCTGCCAAACAAAGCATATTAGATGTTCATATTTCAGTAATTGACATAAATGATAATACACCTTTCTTTGCTCATAATATCTATAATGTGTCTGTCTCTCAGGATCATGATGAAACACTTCCTATATTTACATTATCTGCAACAGATTTAGATTTTGGTCAAAATGGCAACATTTCATATACAATTGATTCTAAGACATCAATATCAGCTAAAAGATACTTTAAAATAAATCAATATTCTGGGGAAATATTTTTCAAGAATAAATTACAATCAGGACAAAAGCTTATACATAATTTATACATTGAAGCTAAAGATGGAGGAAATTCACCTCTAAGTTCATTAGCAATGGTTCAAGTAAATGTGATCAACCAACAAAATAATGCTCCAACAATTGATGTGAACTTTTTATCAGCATCATCTACAGAAAATTCTACAGCCATTTCTGAAGACATTGAGGTGGGCAGTTTTATTGCCTATGTGAAAGTAACTGATCATGATACTGGCCAGAATGGAGAGGTTATATGTGATCTCCATCATGATAAGTTTAAATTGAAAAGTCAAGGCTTGAAAAAATACCAAGTGATTTTGAAAGATCCATTGGACAGAGAGACTGAGGAACATCATGACATCACAATCAGTTGTGAGGATATGGGATTCCCACCAAGACATAGTGAGAGTAAGTTTTCTATTAAAGTGATGGATGTCAATGATGTAAAGCCAAAATTTTCTAAATCCAGATATAAATTCCATATCAATGAGAACCAGAAACCTCATATTGATGTGGGTTCAATCAATGCATCTGATCCAGACTTGGGACCAGGAGGGGAATTGATCTTTTCTCTTGCAACAAATAAGAAGAAAAGTCATCTGCCTTTTCTAATCACCAAAGATGGTTTTATTTCAACAAGTGAATCATTGGACCATGAATTACAAGATATTTATAAATTTGAGGTTTTGGTGAAAGATAATGGAATCCCATCACTGAATAATACAGTGGATGTGATTGTCGAGATTGAAGATGAAAATGATAACAGTCCATATTTTACATTTCCCAGTGTTAATCCACATAATATAGAAGTTGTATATTTTGCTGATGAAAGCAAGAACCTGACAGTTGTGAGGGCACATGATAGTGATAGTCAAGAGAATGCCTTTCTCAGATATGAAATAAGTGCAGGCAATGAGAAACAGTTGTTCACCATTGACCATTACAGTGGTTTGTTGTCTTCTACTGGTGCCCTTACAAAACAAGATGCTGGCTCATATGAACTGGAGTTTGTTGTCAAGGATAGTGGCATCCCAGTTTTATCAGCCACAACTACAATCTTTTTGAGTCTGATTGTGAAAAATAAGACTTCTTCTTTGGAAAGAGTAAATGGTGTGCAGAGAAGTCAATCAGAGGAGAAGGTGCATCTTAATATGGTGATTATTATTACATTAGCAGCCGTCATGGTGACTATAATCATTACGGCTTCAATCTCAATCTGTGTACTTCGCTGTTGTAATGCTTCAAGTGGAGATGGAGATGATGTTCCTAATAGATATGTTAGTGAACAAAGACATTTGATGTCATCTTCTTATCGAGGGAGCTCTTGGCCAGATGTTCCTACTACTATGATAAATGATCCCAACTTTGGTAGGAGTGCTGAAGAGATGGCAGCTAGCAGAAGGGAATCCTATCCCAGGTTCATGAACCAATCAACAGCAATAAGACCAAACTCAACTGTTGATATTGCCTGTCAGGTATGAACATTATTTCCTTTATTTGTATGCTTTTTATGTCTAGTCAATTCAAGTTATACACTTTTCTAAAAAGTGTTTTTTTTTCTCTGATAAAATTTTTATTAAATAAACAAAAAAAATGCAGATTTGGTGATGTAGAACATTCTGAAATAATGTCAGTATGTTTAATTTTTTTGTAATATTCTATATATTTTTTAATATGAAAACATGATATCATGATATCCTTTACTTGCACATGACTTTAATTTGTGAAAACTTTTACTGGTCTTATCTTTTGTCATGAAATGACAATTATTGTAATCATTTGTGATGAATTTCCTTTCATATTACTTATATTATAACATTTATTTTGCTGTCTTTAATAAACAATATTTTGAATATGTCTTTTTCTTTATCATGATGAAGATGACACCAGGACTTCAAAATGGGGAAAAGAATACATTGATGACTCCATACTGCCCAACATGGAGATCTACACTATCTTCTCATGCTGATAGTGGACATGGTTGGAGTGAAGGAGACACAGGACATGCAGAAGAGATGACAGGTAAAGAAGCTGTAAAACAGTTTATACTTGCTATTAAAAAAACATTTTCTATTTTTGAATATAATATAGATATAGATCCATACACTGAAATGTTATTAAGAGTTGTTGATTTATTGTTTCAGATCAGCTGATTCCACAATTCTGCAAGCCACAAATTGGACAGTTTAATAAGATAGATAAGAGACATACGGAAGGAAACTTTAACTACCCAAATGAATCAACAACAATTTCAGCAAGATGTTTTTCAAAAGCAACAAATAATCCCAACAATCTGTTGAGAAAAGAAACAGAACAAAAATCCCATCATTTATCAGATAGCATTCAAATTACTCACAATGCCAGACCACTGCCTCCTGTACCTCATAAAATACACTGATCATATACCTTACATCAATGAATTACACATACTTTTAAAAGATTTTAGGGGCTAATTTTATGACTTTTTAAAATATATTTACCATTAAAAGTGTCCAGATTTTAACTATTATATAGATGAATATACACTATAGTAAAACTTTAATACATTATACATTAAGAAAGATTTACAAACTTATGTATTTTAAACTATGATAAGGATTTATACTTTTTACATTTACTCATTTATGTATTCAATAACAATAGTCATGCAATCTTACTAAAGTTAGTAAATTATGAAGTAATTACTATTTTGATTTAAAATTTATACATATAAATGTATATTGATAAGAAATATCTTTCTGAATATTTAAGTTCTCCACTTTGAATGTTTCACATGATAAATTATATTTTTGCACTTAAATTGACTCATTTATGTCTAACATTATTTCCATCCAATACAAATGACTGAAGTCCTGTTTGAATATTAAGTGAAATGAATAAGGAATAGTGACTAAGCCGAGAAAGTAACACAAAATAATTCCTGATTAAATGTCTTGAGATATGTTTAATACATGTGTGCATTCACATACTGATTATTATTATTATTATTATTATTATTATTATTATTATTATTATTATTATTATTATTATTATTATTATTATTATTAGTAGTAGTAGTAGTAGTAGTAGTATTAAATTTTTGAATAACAGTTTACTAATTTTAAAAAAAAATTGAGAAAGATTATTGTGGATAATCAGTAAATAAATATTTGCAAATTTTAAAAATTAAAAAATTTGAATAAAGGAAATAATTTTTCTTCAATCTTGTGATGTCAATGTTACTTGATTGAATCATTATTATAGAAAGATGGAAGGAAGAATAAATGAGTAAAAATGGAAGAATAGGAAACTTCATGCATTGCATTATGGGAGAAAGGGGCAAGGTAGAACATTTTTTTAAAATTTCAAAGATTATTATCTGACCATACGCACTTAATGCATTACAATTTATAAAGAAAATATGGATTTGATTAATTTTTATATTTCCATGAAATCTTTCTCGTTCATGAGAGAAACAGCCATTACACACACATCATATTTATGAGGATTATAGACTATGAATGCGCACACACACTGATACATGTACGAATGTATATACACACACAAGATAACTGACTCTTTGTCTGTTGTTGCAAGACTAAAATTGGAGGAAGACTTCAGTGGAGTTAGAGGATGTACTGTGTCTGGATTTTGATTTTAAGAAAGGATTACTTACCAAAGTAAGGTAAGTTTGAAGTTTTAATTTGAAACTGATAAAAGTTGTCATGGATATTCTTAAAGAATAGAGTAAAATCCTTGACAGGAAATTCTAGAAATTCATTCATTTAAGAACTGACTGGACAAAACCTTCATGCACAACACTGTATATCTGTTTGATATTTATATAAGTATTTATTAATTTTCATGTATATTTTGAGCAAAGATTCTTTTTTTTTTTTTGTATGTAGCTCATTACATTACTTTTACAATGAACAGTACTGGTAGCCATTATGATGTTTTAATTACTGAAAATTCGTTTTTACAACAATTTCATATCAAAACTGTAGTAAACAATTTTATATATATATAGTCATAGAACCTTATTTTATTTTACTTTTTTTACAGAAATATTAATAAAATATTTAATTAAAAGACATTGGGTCTCTCTTTCTCCAAATATATATATATATATATATATATATATATATGTGTGTGTGTGTGTATGTGTTATACAAAAAGTAATCTATTTGTATACCACACAATAGTAACCACATCTATTGAAGATTTATAACGTTCAAATATTAAAACATTGTTTTTTGTACTGGAATGTGAATTATATGTACATAATGTTTAAATATAATTATTATTTTACTCAAAATACACATATTATCATACAGTAGATGTTTATATTTATTAATTTTATCTGAATATATCTGAAAAAGTATATATCTTTTAGCCTTAATAACAACATTTAGTGATAACCAACATATTTAGATAATTTAAACATTTACATTGTTACCTTGAAGTTTGGTGAAAAGAGAAGTTTTATTTAAATGAAAAAAGAAACTACTGTAAAGACATTCTTAATTTATAATACCAGTTTTAATTTAATGCTTCAAGCTTTTGATGATAGGAAAGGGATATTATAGTATTAAAAAAGCATTTTAAATGTATTTAATGTTGACTGAAAGACATATCTATATCCTGTGTGTATGTGTTGGAAAATGACAAAGAAAATGACATAAAATAAATGACAAAAAAATATTTAATTTTAATTCTTTAATGAATTTTTGTGTAAATTGTTTTCTGTAATTTCCACAAATCAATAATTGGTTAGACATTTAGTATTTTCTAGTAAATAATAGATATTTTGAATTTTTTTTATTTAATAAACTTTACTTGTTCTTGTTTGCTCCAATTTCAATCTTATTGGAGAAAATAATTCTGATATTTTGAAATCAGAAATTCGAAGAGGAAGAGATAAATGAACAGTCCAAATATTCCTTTTGACGAGCCTTTATTTCAAGGGAAATAACTCAGCAGAAATCAAATTCTCTCAAATGGACGAATAAGGTTTTATAACAAATAAATATACATGCTTGGAAAGTGCATTAGCTACTCTGTACATAATTTAATTATTTTGCATTCAGTAATTATTTGGCAACTGAAATTATTAAGATTGATATTAATACTCCAGTTACTGATGCTGACTTTTGTGGTCCTGCCAAGGACTGAACTCACCATCCTTGGCTAACAAATTTTTCAAGATATTAGCCTTCTTCTTCTCAGCTTAATGGATGCGTTCTAAGCAGTGGCAGTAGCATGTCTCCCTTTTTGCCAAAGGGGATTTAACCTTTAGGCATCATTTAAGGGTATTGAAATTTCTCTTCAGGGAGAATTTTTGTCATGTTTGGTGAAGTACATATGATGAGCTTTACTCTTTGGTATCTCAACTTTACATATTTAAATGCTGCACTAGATTGGTAGCTAGGTCTCATCATTTTACATTTTAAATTGCTGCATGTAACCCTAAGTTTTATGCTCTCAGTTTCTTCTATCGCACTTCTCACTTGTGGAACTCACTTCTGGCTTCTTGCTTTCAAATCAATTTTGATATTTAAAATTCAAATGCAATGCCAATCATTGTCATTTGTCTTCTTAATTCTTTTATTGCTCTCTCATTAATAATGTTTTTATCAGATTCTTTCACACTCAGTAACCTCTTGTGTATTAGTGACTTTATGACTTTGCTTAGGGTTTAATGATTAAAAAAAAATAATATTTATAATACTTAATAGTGATGGGAAAATATTTTAACTTTAAAATTTTACTTTCTTAAATACATCTATGGGTATGAGCATGTGCTTATACTAAAATTATGAAAAAAATCTCAAATATCCTTCAGAGGTGATTATAAATAACTTAATATTATATAACTAAATAACTGATATTAAACAACTAAATAACTTAGTTGGTGATCATACCCAGCTGTTCTAAATAATTTGATAAGCAATATTTCTCAAATTTTCTTACTTTTAAATAATTCATCAGATCTTAAAGAAACCATTAAACACATCAATGTAAAAATATACATCATTAAAATTTAACTGATCTTTAATTGAATCTTGAATTGAGATTTTAATTGAAAATTCCTTTAGATAGAAAAATATTATCTGTCAATCTGGATGCATGTAGGGATATTTTCTGCTAATCCAGATTATAATGCTAATTATTTTAGTTTTGAAATGGAATTGTAAATTCTATATGTATAGAAAAAGTAAACTGAAATGGTTTTTAATAAGAATACATATGGTAAGTGAGTAATTAATAAAATTACAAAAAATGTCAAATTAGATTGCTTCAAGATGTGTACAAGATTTAAGAATTTGAAAAATCTTAATTCAGTAAATGTTGTCAGTAAAGCATGTGTTCAAATTGTTAAGACTTAAAGTATAAAATTTCATTTTCCCTTGTAATATTTGCATACTGTAAAAAGCATATAATTTTTACAGCAGCAACAAAGTTACCAACATGCAATACAGAAAGGATATTATTTTCAGTTGAAGTTTTATATGTGATGGTTGCATGTAAAATATAATTTTGTTACTTCATACATAATGACGTCAAAAACTAGTTTAAATTTTTACAACTTATGAAATGTTGATATTTGGTATTTTTGTTACTTGAATTATTATTTATTCTCTGTCCTAAAGACATTAAAATGAGGAAAATTTGATAATAATAAGTTACTTTGCTTGATGATATTAGTAGATGTGATTCATGTGATTGTACAGTTTGATGTCTATTGATTAACACTGATGTATAAATGTTATGTGGTCAATTGGATTGTCCCATGCCCTGTTGTATTGTTTAATAGGTTCTGAAATATATTTTTTATTATGGAGGAAAATTGTTGCTTGAGATTTTGATATAAGCCTTAAAATCATAAAAATAGATAAAAAAAATGATTTAAAAAAATGTTACACCTTTCTGTCTCAAAAGAAAATGTTATTGCAACGTATGTTTTCTTCATTAATTAATAGTACAGATAATGAAATCTGATTTGTATTCAATTCACTTTCATTAATGAAATATAGACTTTAAGATTTCTTTTTAGTAAACCTTATAAATCTTTTCTGAAGTAAATAACTAGAGTAAATGTGTAAAGAGTGAAAATAGAAACATTTTATTGTTATTTTGTAATTTAATGAGGCTGAATTAAAAGAAAGATAATTATCATTTTTCTTTTTTTTATTATTTCAGTTACTGCCGGAAGATGACAATATCAAAGTATATTTTATTTATTATCTTCCATTACTGTTTGTGTGCTGATCTTATTTACAAAGTGCAAGAAGAACAAAGTCCTGGCACATATATTGGCAATATTTCCATTGACTCAAGCATCATGGATACTATTCCTCTACAAGATCATAAACACATCACCTTTACACAACTCAGAAAAGGAAGCTCTCAACTATTCCGTGTTGCAAAGAATACAGGAAAACTATACACTGCACAAATATTGGATGCTGAGTCCTTATGTACTTATAATGCAGAATGTTTCAGAATGATTGATGTTGCTGTAAGGAAAGCAAAATCTTTCATAAAACTTTTAGAGATCAAAATAATTATAACAGATGTTAATGATCACCAGCCAGAATTTCCAGACAAGCAAGTTAAGATTGAATTTTTTGAAGATGTTGCTACTGGAATGAAAAAATCAATACCCAGTGCTAGAGACAAAGACCTGAGCATAATTTATTCCCAACTTACTTACGAATTAAAAGCCAAAGATATAGAAAACCCTTTTAAATTATCAGTAACTAAAAACTTTGCTGGCAAATCAGATTTAAGTATAATATTAAATAAAAGACTTGATAGAGAAGTCAAAGATGCATATCTGATACAAGTTGTTGCAAAAGATGGAGGGACTCCAGCCAAAAAAAGCATAATGGATATTCAGATTTCAATAATTGATATCAATGATAATGCACCTTTCTTTGCTCATAATATCTATAATGTTTCTGTCTCTCAGGATCATGATGAAACACTTCCTATATTTACATTATCTGCAACAGATTTAGATTTTGGTCAAAATGGCAACATTTCATATACAATTGATTCTAAGACATCAATATTAGCTAAAAGATACTTTAAAGTAAACTGTTACTCTGGGGAAATATTTTTCAAAAGCAAAATACCATCTGGACAAAAGCTGATACACAATTTATACATTGATGCTAAAGATGGAGGAAATCCTCCTCTAAGTTCATTAGCAATGGTTCATATAAATGTCATCAATCAGCAAAATAATGCTCCAACAATAGATGTGAACTTTTTATCAGCATCATCTACAGAAAATTCTACAGTCATTTCTGAAGACATTGAGGTGGGCAGTTTTATTGCCTATGTGAAAGTAACTGATCATGATACTGGCCAGAATGGAGAGGTTATATGTGATCTCCATCATGATAAGTTTAAATTGAAAAGTCAAGGCTTGAAAAAATACCAAGTGATTTTGAAAGATCCATTGGATAGAGAGACTGAGGAACATCATGACATCACAATCAGTTGTGAGGATATGGGATTCCCACCAAGACATAGTGAGAGTAAGTTTTCTGTTAAAGTGATGGATGTTAATGATGTAAAGCCCAAATTTTCTAAATCCAGATACAAATTCCATATCAATGAGAACCAGAAACCTCATATTGATGTGGGTTCAATCAATGCATCTGATCCAGACTTGGGACCAGGAGGGGAATTGATCTTTTCTCTTGCAACAAATAAGAAAAGTCATCTGCCTTTTCTAATCACAAAAGATGGTTTTATTTCAACAAGTGAATCATTGGACCATGAATTACAAGATATTTATAAATTTGAGGTTTTGGTGAAAGATAATGGAATCCCATCACTGAATAATACAGTGGATGTGATTGTGGAGATTGAAGATGAAAATGATAACAGTCCATATTTTACATTTCCCAGTGTTAATCCACATAATATAGAAGTTGTATATTTTGCTGATGAAAGCAAGAACCTGACAGTTGTGAGGGCACATGATAGTGATAGTCAAGAGAATGCCTTTCTCAGATATGAAATAAGTGCAGGCAATGAGAAACAGTTGTTCACCATTGACCATTACAGTGGTTTGTTGTCTTCTACTGGTGCCCTTACAAAACAAGATGCTGGCTCATATGAACTGGAGTTTGTTGTCAAGGATAGTGGCATCCCAGTTTTATCAGCCACAACTACAATCGTTTTGAGTCTGATTGTGAAAAATAAGACTTCTTCTTTGGAAAGAGTAAATGGTGTGCAGAGAAGTCGATCAGAGGAGAAGGTGCATCTTAATATGGTGATTATTATTACATTAGCAGCCGTCATGGTGACTATAATCATTACAGCTTCAATCTCAATCTGTGTACTTCGCTGTTGTAATGCTTCAAGTGGAGATGGAGATGATGTTCCTAATAGATATGTTAGTGAACAAAGACATTTGATGTCATCTTCTTATCGAGGGAGCTCTTGGCCAGATGTTCCTACTACTATGATAAATGATCCCAACTTTGGTAGGGGTGCTGAGGAGATGGCAGCTAGCAGAAGGGAATCCTATCCCAGGTTCATGAACCAATCTACTGCAACAAGGGCAAGCACATCTGTTGATATCACCTGTCAGGTATGCACATAATTTATTTCTTTTATTTGCATGCTTTGAAGTTTTGCTAAGTTTAGATGATAAACTTTTTTAAAATAACATTTCTTTTTCATATTGTCTCTGATAAAAAATTTAATCACATAAACAAAATAAAAAATAGTGTTTTTCATCTTTAATCCATTGTAAAATAATTTCAGTATAGTTAATTTCATGGTAAAATTCCATAATGATTTAGATAGTGAAACATGAGCATTTTGGTATCCTATACATTGAAATATTCCTTTAATTTAGGAAAAATTTTATTGATCTTATTTTTCATCTTCAAGTGATAATTATTTCAATCAACCAATGTTTAGAAATTGTAATTAGTGTAATTACTTATGTCATAACATTTATTTTGCTGTCTATTATAAACAATATATTGAATATTTCTTTTTGTTTATCATGATGAAGATGACACCAGGACTTCAGAATGGAGATAAGAATACACTCATGACTCCTTATTGCCCTACATGGAGATCTACATTATCTTCTCATGCTGATAGTGGGCATGGTTGGAGTGAAGGAGATACAGGACATGCAGAAGAAATGACAGGTAAACAAACTACAAAAAAGTAAAAATCTGCAAATGACTATTAAAAGAATAATTTACATTTTATTCAATCATCTCAGTACACACAAATATTATATGTTATTATGAGTTGTTGATTTATTGTTTCAGATCAGCTGATTCCACAATTCTGCAAACCACAAATTGGACAGTTTAAGAGACATATGGAAGGAAACTTTAGCTACCCAAATGAATCAACAACAATTTCAGCAAGATGTTTTTCAAAAGCAGCAAATAATCCCAACAATATGCAAAGAGAGGAAACAGAACAAAAATCCCATCATTTATCAGATAGCATTCAAATTACTCACAATGCCAGACCGCTGCCTCCTGTACCTCATAAAATACACTAATCATATGCATTATATAAATGTATTACATATACATTAAAAAGATTTAGGGGCTAATTTTATGACTTTTTAAAATATATTTACCATTAAAAGCGTCCAGATTTTAACTATTATATAGATGAATATACACTATAGTAAAACATTAAGAAAGATTTACAAACTTATGTATTTTAAACTATGATAAGGATTTATACTTTTTACATTTATGTATTTAAAAATTAGATATGCAATCTTATTAAAGTTAATGAATTATGAAGCAATTACTATTTTGATTTAAAATTTATATATATAAATGTATATTGATAAGAAATATCTTTCCGAATATTTAAGTTCTTCACTTTGAATGTTTCATATTATAAATTATATTTTTTCACTTAAAATAGCATATTTATGTCTAACATTATTTCCATCCAATAAATAGTTTCTTTAAAACTAAAATTAGAAATATGTTAAGTGAAAGTATGTTTAATTATATATTGTTTAAAATTTGTTGTAGTTACACTTTTTCTTTTAACAAATGACTTAAGTCCTGTTTGAATATTATGTGAAATGAATAAGAAATAGTGTCTAAACAAGGAAATGAATAATATAAAATCATTCCTAATTGAATTTCTTTTTATATTTAATACATGTGTGCATTCACATACTGATTATTATTATTATCATTATTATTAAATTTTCTGAATATCAGTTTTTTAACTTAAAAAATTCTGAGTGAAATATTATCCTGGATAAATCAGTAAATGAAAATTAGCAAATTATAAAAATTAAAAAATATGAAAAAAAGAAAGTAATTTTTCTTAAATTTTGTAATGTCGATGATATTTTACTGACTCAATATTATAGGACAGAAGGAAGAAAAAAAGAGTAAAAATGGAAGAATAGAAAACTTCATGCATTGCATTATGGGAGAAAGGGGCAAGGCATACATTTTGCTTTATAAAATTTTAAAGATTATTATTATCTGACCAGAAACATTCAGTGTATTACAACTTATAAAAAAATATGGATTTGATTCATTTTTATATTTCCATAAAATTTTTCTCGTTCATGAGAGAAGCAGCCATTACACACACATCATATTTATGAGGATTATAGTCTATGCATACACACACACACACACACACACAGATACAAGTACAAAGTGTGTATACATACAAGACTCTTTGTCTGTTGTTGCGGGACAAAAATTGGAGGAGGACTTCAGTGGAGTTAGAGGATGTACCTTGTCTGCTTTTTGTTTTTGAGAAAGGATTACTTACTCAAGTAAGGTAAGTTTGTACTTTTTCATTTGAAACTGATAAAAAGTTGTCATGGAGATGTTTAATGAATAGACTGAAATCCTTGGGAGAAAATTCTTGAAATTAAATTCATTCATTTTGGAATTTTCTTAACATAATTTTTATGCACAACATATTATATCTGCTTTATATTGAAAGAATGATATATTATTTTCATGTATATTTTCAGGCAAGACTTGTTTTTTCATGAATTTAATACTATTTTTACTGTGAACAATACTGGTAGCTATAATGAAGTCTTATGAAATATTTCAAGTGTTCTGAGTTGAAAATACATTTTTACTAAGAATTCCTATCAAATGTCATTGCAGAACAATTTTATAGACGTATTAATGAAACCAAATTTTTAATTTTTTTAAGAATACATTAATACAATGTATAATTATATGATGCTGGATCTATCTAGATATATATATATATAAAAAGAATCTACTTGGATACCTTAGGCACAACCATATTTGTATAAAGCCCAGATATTTTAAACTATTTTATTTCATTATTGTGTACATAATGTTTAAAATATACCTATTATTTTATTTAATATAAATATTCTATCTAGCAGTAAAATCATACATGTTTATATAGATAATGTATATATACATGAAAAATATTTTACTTTTGTCTTAATTGTAAAATCTTTTGAAAATTAATTTCTTAAATCAAAATATTTAAGTAATTTAAATATTCACATTGTCTCTTTAAGAACTTCTTAAAATATCAGTTATTTTAAATTAGATGGGAAACCACTATCACATCTCTAATTTATGTTACCAATTTCAGTTTAATTCATTGGTTTGTTTGAGATTTAAGATGTAGTATTTTTTATAATAGGAAAGATATATTTTAATAATAAAGGTATTTTAAAATTATTAAACTTGCATTAACTGATATATATATATATATATATATATATATATATATATATATATATATATATATATATATATATATATATATATTCTATCAAATGAAGAAGTGATTCTAAAATAAATACTAATAGTTGGTCATTTTGTCAGATAATTATGAGTTGTAATTCAGGACAAGAATTTTTTTATCACCCATTCATGTGTGTGTGTGTGTGTGCATAAATGTAAATACACAATATAGGAATTAAGTTTTATTTCTTTAATTCATAATTCTTTAATATGTTGTCTGTTGTCTTTCCTGTTATATAACTTTTACCAATCAATAAATGGTTAGACATTTAATATTTTTCTGGCAAATAAAAACTTTAAAGAATTTTCTTATTTAATAAACTTTGCTTGTTCCTCCTTGCTCTAATTTCAATCTTTTTGTAGAAAATATTTTTAAATCAGAAATTTAAAAAGAGAAAATCAAAAATTATATTATCAAGATATTCTTTCAGGAGCATTTAATACAAGGGAAATAACTCAGTAGAAATCAGATTATCTCAAGTGAAATTTCTTTTGTGTGCCATGTCTCTTCAGGATATGGGCGATAATTTCTCTTCACAACTTCCTATCCTTCATGGCTCAAGCTGCTCAGTATCCATCCCAGTCACTGTTCTGCCATCCATTTACACAAACTCATTAGGTAGGTCATATACTATTTCCCTCTACCTTCATTATATCTAGTGAGTATCACATCTCCAAGCCTTCTTTCCTTATAATGTGTCCCAGAAACTTTAACTATATCTTTCTGATTTTAAGTATAAGTGTCCTTTTTTGTCTTCTTTTTCCTTAAAACTTCTTCTGTTCTATTAATGGTATTCTCAGCATCCTTCTGTTGCCAATTTCCTTTTCAACTGTAGGTGAATTGTCCAGCATTTACTACCATACAGGAGGACTAATATTACAAAACAGCTCAGCATTCTTTGCTTTTAATTAAATTTTTCTGTTTCTTGATAATTTGTTTAGTTTTTCGAGGGCTTTTTTAACCATTCTGATATTTCATCACATTTTCTGTTATTTGTTAAAATACTTGCCAGATTGTTAAGTTTTTGTACTTGCTTAATTTTGATCTCTCCAATTTGTAGCTTGCATTTTGGGCAGTTTTTCTTGCTAATTACTATATATTCTGTTGTACAATTGATGGCCATCCTTTTCTTTGCACTTTCCTTTACTGCATTGTCCAGAGGTTCATACAGGTCTTTTTACTGCTATCAACACTATGTCATTTGTGTTTCTTATGTTGTTAATATTATATCCACCAATAATAAATCCTGTTAAGACTTTTAATTCTCTTAGGGCAACCACTTGGTAAAGGTTAAATAAGTCTGGTGAGAAGATGCATCCTTGTCTTATGCTCCTTTCTATTTTTGTTGCTGAATTCTTGCTTAGTTAATTTTCTGTCTACAGGCAGACAGTTTACACCCAGTAAATGTTCTGGATTCTTCTCACATGTTTCTCCAAATAAATAAAGTTTTCCTTGCAGTTCAAATAGATCTTTATGTTGAAACTTATTAAATACTTCTGCATAGTGTATGAAATATAAGTATACACCCTTCTGCATTTGTATTGTGCACACTGATATCATTCTGATAATAAATATCACATTTCTTGCAGAGTGGATATATCTTGATTAATTTGTATGTAACAGTTATTTGGCAATTGAAATTATTAAGCTTGATATTAATACTGCTTTCATTTTTTTAGTACATATTCATATCTATAATGTTTGATAATGATGGAAACTATTTTAATATATATCTCTGAGTGTGTGCTTATGCTAAAATTATGAAAAAAACTTAATATGATCCTGTACTGTTGCTCTAAATTATTTGATAAGAAGTATTTTTCATTTTTTTTATTTTTGAATTATTCATGAAATATTGAATAAACCATTAAATAAATCAATGTAAACATACAAATGCATTTGAAAAAAATAGAATATCATGAAGGAGGTCAATATTTTTGTCAGCTACTTCAGAAAGTGAAAATTGTATATATTTTACACTCATTACATATAAACTGTTTCAAGCATTTTTCTCTTTTAATGCTGATAATTACAAACTAGAGCTAAAAAAACAGAAAAACATAAATATTAAAATATTCCATTTTAAATTTGAAGAAATCTCTATACAGTGTAAGTACTATAAAACTCTTCAGTACACACAATCACAATCATGTGGAAGACTGTTGTCTTGACACTTATCCAGAAGACATTCTTTGTGGAGGGTTAGCCACAAAAGGTCATTACTGAAAAGGCTGGTTGATCACAGGGTGCTATATCCAAGCAAATTCATGAACAGTTGACTGAAATGTTGCAGGAAAAAGAGAACAAGCAAGAAGGGTGACAATATTGTCAAGTAAAGCTAATTCAAGAACTTAGGAGAGTTTCACAAGGAGTAGACTGAGCATGGAATCAGTGCATTAAGAGAAACCATGCAAATAATCTGAAAGTGTGGCATTCCTAATGTCAAGCCACACCTGAAGCAAAGATAATGTTAGAAGCATCTTACCTGGACAAAACTGGATCATTGCTTTGTGGGTCAAAGTTCTCTTTTCAAAGGAAAGTGAATTTTGCATTTCATTTGGAAATCATTATCCTCGTGTCTTAAGTGGAGAGTTACAGAATCTAAGTTAATTGAAGTCCAGTGTGAAGATTTCATAGTTAAAGATAATTTGGAGTGCCATTTCATCTGTTGGTGTTTTGCCAATTTCAAGAGATTTTTAAGCACTTCATGCTTTCATCTTCTGACAAGGTTTATGGAAATGTTGATTTCCTTTTCTACCAGAACTTGTCATATGCCCACCATGCCAAAACCACAAGTAACTGATTTTCTGATCCTGTTATTACTGAGTTTGATTGGCCAGCTAACTTGCCTGAATCTAAACCCATAGAAAAGTATTGTCAAGAGGAAAGTAAGACACTGGACCCAACAATACAGACAAGATGAAGCAGCTATAAAAGCAACTTGAGCTCAGCAATGCCAAAGGCTGATCCATGCCACATCAAAATGAAGCATTAATTTATACAAAAGAAGCTCCAACTATATACTGAGTGCATAAATGAATATATTTTTGAGATGTTCAATATTGTTGTATTATAAATGCTTTTTTTTATCTGATGAAAGGTTCTATTTTGCAATAGTGGATCTTTGATTTTCATGAGCAGTAAGCTGTAATCATCAAGATTAAAAAAGGCATTCATTTTATTTGTAATGAATCTAAAATATATAAAATTTTCACTTTTTTAATTAAATTACAGAAAAAAAAGGAACATTTTCATGATAATCTAATTTTTTGAGATGCAACTTTAAATTCATTAAAATTTAATTGATCCTTAACTGCATTATGATCTTCATTTAGATACAAAGTTTTTAGAAAGTTATCAGATAAAGTTAAAGAAAATCCCTACCAAATGTAAGCAAATAGCTTACATTGAATAATAAACCCAAAGTCATTGTATACTAAAATTACTTGATAACATGAATTTGAGACATAAAAGAAACAATTATTTTCTATATACTGCAGTGAAAAATATTTATTTTGCTGTTTCTTGAAATGAACATGTCTATCAAAAGGGATAATCCTGCTGATAAAAATTAATAAAGCATTTACAGTTCTTTTTTTTTTTCAGTCTTTCTTCAGTAAAATACATAGAAAAATATCTATCAAATAATCTTGTATAATTGTGGCTAATATTTTCTGCATTTGCAGAAAGCTAATTATATTACTTTCACATCAGTAATTATTAGTAGAGATAATGAAATCTGATTTGTATACAATTCACTGTCACAAATAAAATATAATCTTTAAGCTTTCTTTTTAGTAAACCATATCAATCATTATTTAAGTAAATACTTCAAATAAAAAATAATCTTTGCAAAGATTTATGAGAAGAAATATTTTTTGATATGCTATTTTGTAATTTAACTATGCCTAATTAAAACAAATTTATTTTTTGTTTCTGAATACAGTTATTACCTGAAGATGACAACATCAATGTATGTTTTATTAATTGTCTTCCATTCCTGTTTGAGTGCTGACCTAATCTACAAAGTGGAAGAAGAACAGAGTCCAGGCACATACATTGGCAATATTGCCATTGACTCAAATGTCATGGATACTATTCCTCTGAAAGATCATAAACACATCACCTTTACACAACTCCAGAAAGGAAGCTCCCAATTATTCCGTGTTGCAAAGAATACAGGAAAACTATACACTGCACAAATATTGGATGCTGAGTCATTGTGTACTTATAGTGCAGAATGTTTCAAAATGATTGATGTGGCAGTGAGAAAGGCCAAATCCTTTATAAAGCTTTTAGAGATCAAAGTGATTATAAAAGATGTTAATGATTATCAGCCAGAATTTCCAGACAAGCAAGTAAACATTGAATTTAATGAAGGAGATCGGAATGGAATGAAAAAATCAATACCCAGTGCTAGAGACAAAGACATTAGCACAAATTATTCTCAGCTTACTTATGAGCTAAGAAACAAAGATGAAGAAGACCCTTTTATATTATCAGTAACTAAAAGCTTTGCTGGCAAATCAGATTTAAGCATCATATTAGATAATACACTTGATAGAGAAGTCAAAGATTCTTACCTGATTCAAGTAGTTGCAAAAGATGGAGGCTCTCCTGCCAAACAAAGCATATTAGATGTTCATATTTTAGTAATTGACATAAATGATAATACACCTTTCTTTGCTCATAATATCTATAATGTTTCTGTCTCTCAGGATCATGATGAAACACTTCCTATATTTACATTATCTGCAACAGATTTAGATTTTGGTCAAAATGGCAACATTTCATATACAATTGATTCTAAGACATCAATATTAGCTAAAAGATATTTTAAGATAAATAAATATTCTGGGGAAATATATTTCAAGAAAAAAATACCACCAGGACAAAAGCTTATATACAATTTATACATTGAAGCTAAAGATGGAGGAAATCCACCTCTAAGTTCATTAGCAATGGTTCAAGTAAATGTAATTAATCAACAAAATAATGCTCCAACAATAGACGTGAACTTTTTATCAGCATCATCTACAGAAAATTCTACAGCCATTTCTGAAGACATTGAGGTGGGCAGTTTTATTGCCTATGTGAAAGTAACTGATCATGATACTGGCCAGAATGGAGAGGTTATATGTGATCTCCATCATGATAAGTTTAAATTGAAAAGTCAAGGCTTGAAAAAATACCAAGTGATTTTGAAAGATCCATTGGATAGAGAGACTGAGGAACACCATGACATCACAATCAGTTGTGAGGATATGGGATTCCCACCAAGACATAGTGAGAGTAAGTTTTCTATTAAAGTGATGGATGTCAATGATGTAAAGCCAAAATTTTCTAAATCCAGATATAAATTCCATATCAATGAGAACCAGAAACCTCATATTGATGTGGGTTCAATCAATGCATCTGATCCAGACTTGGGACCTGGAGGGGAACTGATCTTTTCTCTTGCAACAAATAAGAAGAAAAATCATCTGCCTTTTCGAATCACCAAAGATGGTTTTATTTCAACAAGTGAATCATTAAACCATGAATTACAAGATATTTATAAATTTGAGGTTTTGGTGAAAGATAATGGAATCCCATCACTGAATAATACAGTGGATGTGATTGTGGAGATTGAAGATGAAAATGATAACAGTCCATATTTTACATTTCCCAGTGTTAATCCACATAATATAGAAGTTGTATATTTTGCTGATGAAAGCAAGAACCTGACAGTTGTGAGGGCACATGATAGTGATAGTCAAGAGAATGCCTTTCTCAGATATGAAATAAGTGCAGGCAATGAGAAACAGTTGTTCACCATTGACCATTACAGTGGTTTGTTGTCTTCTACTGGTGCCCTTACAAAACAAGATGCTGGCTCATATGAACTGGAGTTTGTTGTCAAGGATAGTGGCATCCCAGTTTTATCAGCCACAACTACAATCTTTTTGAGTCTGATTGTAAAAAATAAGACTTCTTCTTTGGAAAGAGCAAATGGTGTGCAGAGAAGACAATCAGAGGAGAAAGTGCATCTTAATATGGTGATTATTATTACATTAGCAGCCGTCATGGTGACTATAATCATTACGGCTTCAATCTCAATCTGTGTGCTTCGCTGTTGTAATGCTTCAAGTGGAGATGGAGATGATGTTCCTAATAGATATGTTAGTGAACAAAGACATTTGATGTCATCTTCTTATCGAGGGAGCTCTTGGCCAGATGTTCCTACTACTATGATAAATGATCCCAACTTTGGCAGAAACACTGAGGAGATGGCAGCTAGCAGAAGGGAGTCATATCCAAGGTTTATTAATCAATCAACAGCAGTAAGACCAAGTTCAACTGTTGATATCACCTGTCAGGTATGAACCAAAATTATTTCCTTTAATTATATGCTTTTAAATTTGAGTAAGCACATGTGAAAACCTTTGGAAAAAGTGTGATTGATGTATAAAATTGCCTCTGATATAATTGTTATGAAATAAAGCAAACAAAATATAGCTTTGACTCTGTAAAACATTCTAAAATTATTTCAATATGGTTAATTCTTTGGTAATGTTTGATAATATTTTTGATACTGAAACATGGCCATCGCAGTTGCAGATACTGATTTAATTGGTACAAAGTTTTATTAGTCATATTTTTTGTCTTGAAATAACAGGTATTTCTCTCACCTAATATTTAGTGATTGTAATGGTTTTTATTTTATGTCATAACAATGTCTCTTTAATAAACAATATATTGAATATTTCTTATTCTATATTGTGAAGCAGATGACACCAGGATTTCAAAATGGAGATAAGAATACATTGATGACTCCTTATTGTCCAACATGGAGATCTACACTATCTTCTCATGCTGATAGTGGACGTGGTTGGAGTGAAGGAGATACAGGACATGCGGAAGAGATGACAGGTAAAAATGTTAAAAGAAACCTGATATGTGTTTTAAAAAAGCTCATTTTAAATTGTCTTCTATAATACATGAATTGAAAAGACTATATTGAATCCATTGCTAGGTCTGCTGCTAAGAAAATTGGTTCACTGTGACATGCTAGACATTTTTTCTTGTCAGAATCTATCTTAGACATTTATAAATCTACCCTTCCTCCATGCATTGAATATTATTTTCATATCTGGTCTGGTTCTTCTGCTATGTATTTAGAGATGTGTGATAAAATCTAAAGAAGAATCTGCAATGTTATTGCTCTGGATCTGACATCTCAGTTTAAGTCATTTTCCCCTGGCCTAATTTCTAAAAATATTTTCATGATTATTGTTTTAATGAGCTTTCCTCCTTTGCACCAAGACGTTATGAATTTAAGTGTACTACTGGATTAGCGATAAAGTCTTGTCATCTTACTGCTGAAATTGCTAGATGTACCGCTAAGTTCTATGCTAACAGTTTTTTTCTCTTTCATTTCTCATTTGTGGAACTCTTTTCTGGCTTCTTTCTTTCCAGTCAACTTTGATCTTCAAATATTTAAATGTCAATCTGTTTTCTTTTTTTTTAATATTCTCTCATCCTCAGTAACCCTCTGTTTTTAGTAGCTTTATTGCTTTGCTTGAGTTGAAATGATTAAAAACAAAAATACAGATACACTGAATATGAGAAGGATATGTTATTAAAAGCTGTTGATTTGTTTGCTGTTGCAGATCAACTGATTCCACAGTTCTGCAAGCCACAGAGCGACCAGGCTATTAAGACAGATAAGCGGCAGATACAAGGAAACTTTAGTTACCCAAATGAATCAACAACAATTTCTGCAAAATGTTTTTCAAAAGCTTCACATAGTCCCAACAATTTTCTGAGAAAGGAAACAGAACAAATGTCTCATCATTTATCAGATAGCATTCAAATTACTCACAATGCCAGACCACTGCCTCCAGTACCTCACAAAATGCACTGACCATTTGCATTACATCAATCAATTATACATACTTTAAAAGTTTTAGATTAATTTTATGACATGATTTTTTAAAAATATAAATAGCATTAAAAGAGTCCAAATAGTAACCATTATATAAAGGAATTTATGTTACAGTAATAAATATTTAAAAGCTTATGTATGTCAAACTATGAGAACAATGTTCACTTGCAAGATTTACTGAATCATGTATTTAAAAATTATTCTCTGATATGTAAACTATATATTGTTGATAAATTATGGAGCAAATATTAAGTTGATTTCAAATTTCTATATATAAGAATATTGATAGCCAATATCTTTCTGAATATTTGAATTCTCCACTTTTGGATATTTCATATTAGAAATGAATATTTTCCTTTAAATTAGCTTGTTTATATATGATATTATTTCCATCCAATAATTACTTCCTTTACTATAGGGATTATAAAGATGTAAATTATGTATGATAAAGTATGTATAGTTGCTTAAAATTTGTTGTAGTTACAATTTCCTTTTAACAAAAAACTGAGGTACATACTGTTTAAATATTATTTGAAATGAATAAGAAATCATGACTAAACTTTGAGAAGTGAAGAATACATTATTCTTCCTGAGGAAATTTCTTCATATGTTTTAACCCATGCACATCTGTATGAATTCATAAGATCATTATTAATTTTCAGTTTAAAACATCTCAGTGTAAATTATGCTTGATAAATCAGTAAATTAAAATTAGGAAATTAAAAAGAAAGAACAAAGGAAGTAATTTTTCTTTAATTTTGTCATGTCTATCATAGTTGATAGACTCATTATTATAAAAAGATGGAAGGAAGAAAAAAAAATAAAAATGGAAGAATAGAAAACTTCATGCATTGCATTATGGGAAAAAGAGGCAAAGAATAGCATTTATTTCATAAAATCTTTGAGGGTGATATTTTCTGTCCAGAAACATTCAATGCATTACAATTTAAAAAAGAATATGTAGATTTGGCTAATTTTTATATTTCCTTAAAACCTTTCCCGTTCATGAGAGAAGCAGCCATTACACACACATCATACTTATGAGGATTATAGACTATACCTACACACACACCAATACAAATACAAAGTGTATAGGCACACATAAGGTAGCTGAATCTTTCTCTGTTGTTATAAGAGCAAAGTCTATGGAGGACTTCAGTAGGGTCAGAGGATGTACTGTGTCTGGATTGTGCTTTTAAGAAATTACTTACAAAAGTAAGGTAAGTTTGTACTTGTAATTTTAAACTGATAAAATGTTGATATTGATATGAATATGGTTAAAAAATATAGTACAATTTTTGGAAGGAAATACTGAAATTAAATTCATTCATTCTGGATTTTATTTGGCGGAGCCTTTCTGTACAATGCATTATATCTTCTTCATACTGAAAGAATGACATTAATTTTCATGTATATTTTCAAGCAAGACATTTTTTCTGGAAGTTACTGCTAATATTTTTACAAAGAACAATACTGGTAGCCATTATGAAGTATTATGAAATGTTTCCATTGTTCTCAGATGAAAAAATATTTTTTCTCAGATTTCCCATAAAAAATTAGTGTATAAAAATTTTACAGATGTATTAATGAAACCTAATTATATTATTTTTTTAAGAACACATTTATAAAATGTATAGTTATGAGAAGTTAGATCTATCTAGATGCATAAAGGAAAAGAATTTACTTGAATACCTCGGCAGGAACCATATTCATTGAAGACTTATAAAGTCCAGATATTTGAAACTATTTTATTTAAATATTAGTTATGTGTACATAATGTTTAAAATATGATTGTTTTATTTAATGTACATGTTGTGTCAAATAGTAGAATTATACATGTTTATATTGATAAATTTATATATTTATATGAAAAAAATATATTTTCCGTCAAATTATCTAATTTTCTTACATCAAAGTATTCAAAAAATTTAAATGTTTACATTCTCTCTTTAAAAAATTGTTAAAATATCAAGACATAACTTATTATCAGTTTAAGTTTAATGTATTGTGTTGTGATTTTGGTAATAACAAAGAGATATTTTAATAACAATGGTAATTTTAAAGTAATAAATGTTGAGTTACAGAAATATATATATATATTATAAATGTGCAATTTATGAATTAAGATTAATTCCTTTAATTCATTAATGCTTTAGTATGCTCTTGTTTGTTATTTTTTTTTCATATGACTCTCACAAGTCAATAAATTGTTAGACATTTAATATTTTCAGGCAGATAATATTAAAGAATTTTCTTATTTACTAAACTTTATTTGTTTCTCCTTGCTCTAATCTAACCCATTTTTGTAGAAATTATTTTACACTTTCTAAAATCGGAAATTAAAAAAGAACAAATAAAAAATGACATTATACGTGTATTCCTTGACAAGAATCTAATACAAGGGAAATAACTTAGGAGACAACGGAGCCCTCAATGCACAAACTTTTAAAGTAAACGAATAACGACGGTAAACAGATCAGTGTATTACAAGAAAGCTAATGTGGATATATTCTGATTAATTTGCATGCAGTAATTATTTGACAATTGAAATTATTCAGTTTGATATTAAGACTGCTTTCATATTTTATTTGGAGTACAATGGAAGAAAATATTTGCTATTAGACAAATTGACACACGTTAAATTTCATGCAACAGGAAAAAATTATTTAAAAAATGTTATTTCTGTCTCATAGAAAAAGGTTTTAGCCACATTATAATAGTATGAATAATATGATGATATCAGATTTTAACTCATTTCTACTATTGAAATATAGTCGTGAATCCCGCTTCATTAAGCCATGTTAATTTTTTCTAAGTAAAATTGAATGAAGATTAATTTATCAAAGTGTAAATTTTTAGGAGACAAAATTTTTGTACAAATTATTTGTAATTTATCTAATTTAAACAAAAATTGTTTTTTTTTTTTTTTTTTGCTTTTTATTTCAGGTATTACCAGAAGATGGCAGCATCAATATATATTTTACTAATTGTCTTCCACTCCTGTTTGAGTGCTGACCTCATCTACAAAGTAAAAGAAGAACAGAGTCCAGGCACATACATTGGCAACATTGCCATTGACTCAAATGTCATGGATACTATTCCTCTGAAAGATCATAAACACATCACCTTTACACAACTCCAGAAAGGAAGCTCCCAATTATTCCGTGTTGCAAAGAATACAGGAAAACTATACACTGCACAAATATTGGATGCTGAGTCATTGTGTACTTCTAGTGCAGAATGTTTCAAAATGATTGATGTGGCAGTGAGAAAGGCCAAATCCTTTATTAAGCTTTTAGAGATCAAAATAATTATAAAAGATGTTAATGATCACCAGCCAGAATTTCCAGACAGGCAAGTTAATTTTGAACTTTATGAAGATGTTGGAATAGGAATGAAAAAATCAATACCCAGTGCTAGAGACAAAGACATTAGCACAGATTATTCCCAACTTACTTATGAATTAAGAAACAAAAATGAAGTAAGTCCATTTAAATTATCAGTAACTAAAAACTTTGCTGGCAAATCAGATTTAAGCATCATATTAGATAATACACTTGATAGAGAAGCCAAAGATACTTACTTGATTCAAGTAGTTGCAAAAGATGGAGGCTCTCCATCCAAACAAAGTATTTTAGATGTTCATATTTCAGTAAGTGATATCAATGATAATGCACCTTCGTTTGCACATAATATCTATAATGTTTCTGTCTCTCAGGATCATGATGAAACTCTTCCTATATTTACATTATCTGCAACAGATTTAGATTTTGGTCAAAATGGCAACATTTCATATACAATTGATTCTAAGACATCAATATCAGCTAAAAGATACTTTAAAGTCAACCATTACTCAGGAGAAATATATTTAAAGAACAAAATACCATCAGGACAAAAACTAATTCATAATTTATACATTGAAGCAAAAGATGGGGGAAATCCTCCTCTAACTTCATTAGCAATGGTTCAAGTAAATGTGATCAACCAACAAAATAATGCTCCAACAATAGATGTGAACTTTTTCTCACCATCATCTACAGAAAATTCTACAGTCATTTCTGAAGACATTGAGGTGGGCAGTTTTATTGCCTATGTGAAAGTAACTGATCATGATACTGGCCAGAATGGAGAGGTTATATGTGATCTCCATCATGATAAGTTTAAATTAAAAAGTCAAGGCTTGAAAAAATATCAAGTGATTTTGAAAGATCCATTGGATAGAGAGACTGAGGAACATCATGATATCACAATCAGTTGTGAGGATATGGGATTCCCACCAAGACATAGTGAGAGTAAGTTTTCTATTAAAGTGATGGATGTCAATGATGTCAAGCCCAAATTTTCTAAATCCAGATATAAATTCCATATCAATGAGAACCAGAAACCTCATATTGATGTGGGTTCAATCAATGCATCTGATCCAGACTTGGGACCTGGAGGGGAACTGATCTTTTCTCTTGCAACAAATAAGAAGAAAAGTCATCTGCCTTTTCTAATCACAAAAGATGGTTTTATTTCAACAAGTGAATCATTGGACCATGAATTACAAGATATTTATAAATTTGAGGTTTTGGTGAAAGATAATGGAATCCCATCACTGAATAATACAGTGGATGTGATTGTGGAGATTGAAGATGAAAATGATAACAGTCCATATTTTACATTTCCCAGTGTTAATCCACATAATATAGAAGTTGTATATTTTGCTGATGAAAGCAAGAACCTGACAGTTGTGAGGGCACATGATAGTGATAGTCAAGAGAATGCCTTTCTCAGATATGAAATAAGTGCAGGCAATGAGAAACAGTTGTTCACCATTGACCATTACAGTGGTTTGTTGTCTTCTACTGGTGCCCTTACAAAACAAGATGCTGGCTCATATGAACTGGAGTTTGTTGTCAAGGATAGTGGCATCCCAGTTTTATCAGCCACAACTACAATCTTTTTGAGTCTGATTGTGAAAAATAAGACTTCTTCTTTGGAAAGAGTAAATGGTGTGCAGAGAAGTCAATCAGAGGAGAAGGTGCATCTTAATATGGTGATTATTATTACATTAGCTGCCGTCATGGTGACTATAATCATTACGGCTTCAATCTCAATCTGTGTACTTCGCTGTTGTAATGCTTCAAGTGGAGATGGAGATGATGTTCCTAATAGATATGTTAGTGAACAAAGACATTTGATGTCATCTTCTTATCGAGGGAGCTCTTGGCCAGAGGTTCCTACTACTATGATAAATGATCCCAACTTTGGTAGGAGTGCTGAGGAAATGGCTGCTAGCAGAAGGGAGTCCTATCCCAGATTCATGAACCAATCAACAGCAATAAGACCAAACTCAACTGTTGACATCACCTGTCAGGTAAGAATATTAATTATTTGATTCGTTTTAGATTTTAAGTAGATGAAAATTTCACCTGTGGAACAGCATTAAGTCACTTGAATGCCTTCTTTTGTTGTTCCCACAATATTTTGAATGATTCATTCTACAACCTTCTCCAATTATATCATTGTTACTGATAAATGGCACTAAAAACTTTCTTGGAATATCTGGGAAGTTGTTGTAGAAACATTTTCTGGACAAATCAGAATTATCTGACTAAGTGTGGTGTTGTCTGTGTATACTGAACTGCTGGAATTTGTATATTAACATCCATTTTCTGTTGGAAAGAAAAATGTCTCTCTTTTAATAATGGTTTGCATATTGGAATAATCTTGTAATGAGTCCTTTTATACATTTCTAAAATCTCTAATGCATTATTACAATACAGATGACACCAGGACTTCAGAATGGTAATAAGAATACACTGATGACTCCTTATTGTCCAACATGGAAATCTACAATGTCTTCTCATGCTGACAGTGGCCATGGTTGGAGTGAAGGAGACACAGGACATGCAGAAGAGATGACAGGTAAAAAAGTTAAATTGCACTGGATACTTGCTAATAAATTCCCATTTTCTATTTCTCTTTATAATATACAAATAGTGATTGAAATATTATTGAGAATTATTGAACTGTTTATTGTTTCAGATCAGCTGATCCCACAGTTCTGCAAGCCACAGGGTGGACAGGTCAACAAAATGGATAAGAGGCACATAGAAGGAAAGTTTAGCTACCCAAATGAATCAACAACAATTTCAGCAAGATGTTTTTCAAAAGCCACAAATAATCCCAACAATTTACTGAAAGAGAAAACAGGACAAAGCTCACATCATTTATCAGATAGCATTCAAATTACTCACAATGTCAGACCACTGCCTCCTGTACCTCACAAAATACACTGATCATACCCTATACATTAATGAATTGCATATGCATTTAAGAATTGGTTGCATTAATTTTTTATATGAATTTTATTCAAATAACATTAAAATTCCCAGATGTTAAAATGCATGGCATTATAGAAGATTTAAATCTATTTAAAACTATTAAAATTACTAAATTATTATTTGTAATAATTTTATTATGTAGAGAGTACCGATTGACATTAAGTGAATGCTGTGTATATTTCAAGGTAAATTTGATTATTAATGCTTAAATATTATGAATATAAAAGCTGAAAGTATTTTCACAAAATTGCAAACTTTATATATAAAATATAATTTTAATACTCAAAAATATTTTAAAATTAAAATAATTAAGATGAATAAGACATAAATTATGAAGTTAATGATTTAATAATTATGCAATTAGAAGTTTTACTTTTTAGAAATTTCAGAGGCAAATCTAATCAAAATACTTCATAAGATCAAGAGCAAATAGTGACAAGGCTTAAACAGTAAATGATGAATAAAACTTTCTAATGTATATATATATATATATATGATTTCATATATTAAATATTTCTCAGAAATCTTTATCACTAAAAATATTAACTTTTAAAATCAGTTTGTAATTTAAGTAAAATGCCATGAATGAATTCAATAAAATGAACAACTTATAAAAATGAAAAACTAAACAAGGGACATATTTTTTGTTTAATTTTGTAATGTTTATGATAGTGAAAAGAAGAAAACACTTGATTGCCTCATTATTATAGAAAGATAGAAAGAAGGAAAAAATGAAAAGAGGAAGAGTAGGAAGATGCATTGCATTATGGGATAAAGGGGTCAGGCAGAACATTTATTTTCTAATATCTCAGGATACAATTTTATTTGTACAAAAAAAACTTTAAGTATTTTAATTTAAAAAAAATATTTTCATTTGCTTTGTGTTTATATTTCCATCAAATATTTCACGTTAGTGAGAGATGTGGCCATTGCACACACATCATACTTACTAGGACTATGCACTACATATACACATACTGATTCAAGAGTTAAAGATACACATACACAAACCTATACACATACATGATAACAGACTCTTTGTTCTATCATTGTGACACTCAAATCAGAGGAGAATGAGGATGTAATGTCGTCAGGATTTTTTTCTTTTGAGAGACTTACAAAAGTAAGGTAAGTTGATAAATTTAATTTGGATTAGAACTTAAGATTTGTAAGAAAGTGCTTGATGTTGTCATCATTCAATGTTTGGAAGAGATTAAAGATTTTTTTCAAATATTTGAAAGGATACAGAGAGATCAAGTAACTACTTAAAATTAAGTACACTGCTGCTGGATTTTCTTTCCTGTAACCTTCATACAAATTATATCAATTTTATGACGAGGAAATTATTTACAAATATTTGTAGGGGAAAGAAAATTCTGCATGAAACTAGTGAACCCTCTATTTACTTTTAAACTGAATAATTTTGGTAGCCATTATGATGTATCTTTAAGTATTTTGGCTGTGAAAGTTGTATACATATATAGATTATGCTTGTGAAGTGAATACAAATTCTGGAATCATAGAAAATGCACACACACATTTCCTAAAATTCAGTAAAATAATGTTTCATAGATTTAAAAATGGATACCCATTTTTCTTATATCTTTTCATAAAGAAAAATAAAATGTATATCTATAATGTGTCTTTTTATAGACTAGAAAGTTATGTATGTTTCCATGTCATCTACATTTACAGAAGTTTTAAACATACAAATAATAATTATTTGAATTCTATCTTAATGTCTTCATAATATTTCTTAATATAATTTTTGTTTCATGTGATGGATGTTTTGTATTAAAATCACAAAATGAATTAGTTGATAGCCATAAATTTTACTTGTATATTTATGTAGATATAGATCTCTTTTTGCCTCAATGACTATCTTTAATAATCATCAAGTTATTTTCTATAACTTAAATATATATCTGGAGAATATGTTAAAAAAGAAAACTTAATACATTTAAGAAGGTCAAATAACAGCAAATTTTATCTTACTAGGTTTAGTTTATTTTTTTAAATTATTCTTATAATTAATGTTTTTCTATATTCTTTAACTATCAATTGGAGAAAATTCAACTTTTTTTTGTGGAAAATAAATAGTATTTTAGATTTATTCTAAATGCTTTTTTTCAATCATATCAACAACTTTATGTGCTATATGTGGGATAACAGCTGATTCAAGGGAAGTAACTTAGCAGAATTATCATTCTTTAATATTAAAATATTGGAAAATTTCATTAGACACAATGTAAAAAGTACTGTAGTACTATATAATATTAGTTCTCCTATATGGCAGTGAATGCCTAACAATTTTCACAAAAATTAAGAGGAGATTTGAGGTAAAAGAGATGTAGTTCTATAAAGGATGATGAGAATACAATGTGGCTAACAAAAAAGTTTAAGGAAAGCAAAAGGATATTTATACTCAGAATCAGAGAGATTTGAAATTTCTGGATCACAATGAGGAAAGAAGGCTTGGAGAAGTTGACACATATAAGACATTGAAGGCAAGAAAAACAAATTGAGTGATTAACCTACCTAATTAGCTTGTGCAAATGGATGGTAGAACAGGAACTGAGGTAGGTATTAAGAGACAGACCTTGCTTTGTGCTACAGAGAATAAGAAATTGTGATCGTCCATGTCCTGAATGGACACGGTACATAATAGAAAAAAATGAACGATCTTCAGTTATTGCAGAAAATAAATAAAATCTTAAATACCAAAGTTCTTTTTTATAGGAATTTGATTTTACCTTCAATTCATGCTTTTTGATAATGAATTAATTGCATATGTTAAGCTTGACATGAGTACTTTCATATTTTATCTTACATCTGTGTTTTATTTTCCAAAATTATCAAATATCTACACATCCTATAAGGAGGAGATATTTTCCACTTCATTTGAAGAATATTTGATTTATGTAAACAAAATAGGAATGTATTTGCCATATGCATTTTTGGTAGCTAAACCAATTAGAAAGATTAAAACTTGTGAAGAGCTGATTAGAAGTTATAAATATAGTGGATTATAAAAGTCAATATCATATTCAGCAATCTTGCAATACTGAAGGTTGTTCACAATTTTTTCTCAAATGGATTGTTTCATTTCAAATAACAAAATTTGGATATAGAAGTACTCAACAAATATCAAAAGTCTTATTGGAAGACTGAATACAGATATTTATAGAAATTGCATTTAAAAACTCTACACTGTATCTGAAATCATTTGCTAATTCTTAACTCATGTTTAGAGAAGGCCTTCAGTAACTGCATGTAGTCACATTAACCAGATACAATATTTTTACACTGAACAAAACTTATGTTATGCCATTCCTCTTCATAAAAATATTCTAACTCTGCCTGCTCGGTTTGATAATACTCTTCAATTAACTGCTAATTTGAGGCCACATCACATGATTCTGACGGATTTAAATTTTAGCTAGTTCATTCAAAAGGTTTTTATAAACTCAAAACCATTCTTGAAAAACTTAATATGTTTTGGATCAGTTTGTTCTTGAAAAGTGAAATAGCAAACCAGAGTTTTTTGGTTGATTTCAAGTTTCTGGTGCCTCAGTATCAACTTATGGTTAGTGGTACTAGTCTGGTTGGTTATTACTACCAAAGAATGATTGCTCCATACAAAAAAAATTCAACAATAACACAAGTGTTAACATATATTAAAATCAATCAGTCAACAAATTCATGTTTCTTCTCAAGAATATAGCTTTGCCTATTCTTTCCTTCATAATGGCAAGCTCTCTTGACAAAAGCATAAAAAACTTCCTTGTAGTAATTTGGCTAAATAATTCTGCTCATCAAGTATGAACATTTGTGAAGTCCATGCATGACAAGAGAAATTACTTGATTTAATGGACGCTAATATTGACCGTACTCTTATTTTTGGACAAAATTGATTTCACTAGAATTTAGTAAGAATCTAAAATAAAAAAAAAAATATTCAACTGGATGTAATTTTCTACTTACCTAATTTTTAACTTGTTTTTACATGATATGTATTCATTGTAAATTTATTGATTACAAATTGAAAATATTCAATAATATTTAAATTTCTAAATTCTGCCATCATAACTTTTCTACAAGGTCTGACAAAAGTTTCCTTAATAAAACTAAAGTCAATTTGAAATGATATTTGTTGAATGAATAAATTTATAAAAATTAGCTGAATACCCATTCTACAGACGGAAAATTTGTAACAGAAGTTCTCTTAATGTTTTTATCTATAACAAAAATTAGATGAACTGCATTGAAATAATTTTGTAATATTTTTATTAATTATAAAAATAAAAATTATTTCAACAATAGATTAGTTTCACTTATTAAATGTATTTTCTTCAAAGTTATTTATTGTATTGAAATTTTTTTTCAGTTAAATGAAATTAAAATTAAGTATATTTAAATAATTATGTAATGTTTCTATTAATAATAATTCAAAATAATAAATGTCTATTAATAATAAAAAGAATTAATTCCAAAAACTTACTATTTTTTAAAAATAATTCCATAAAATCTTTCAAGGTTAGTAAGAGATGTGGCCACATCATACTTACTAGGACAATGCATTTGTTTGAATACAATTCTAAGAAAATCTAATTAAACAGATTATTTAGATAATTCTGTAATTTCTTTTCGGCTACACACAACTAATCTGTCATAATGTGAAATGGCAGATCACAACAATGGTTAGTACAGACACTGTGGAAATAACATTTCTGGGATTAAATTCTAGAAAAATTTTAATATTTTAAAAATTATTTCCTTAAAAATGTTATTAAAAATAATGCAAAAATTACATTTATTTTACATATTTTTTAAATGCAAACATACTGATATTTTTCTACTATCTTATAACTGAATTTTGATAAGGTCGATATAAATTCTTTCTGTACAAACATAATGAATTTTAAAAGAAAATTTTATTTACAGAAACATTACTTAAATGTGGGAATTTTTAAGTGTTGTATTAAAAATAAATAATGCAGATAGATATTTATTCAATATGTGTTATATACAAATTAAATGTTACCATTTATGTTGTAAAAACGTTTTTTTATTAATATATATAAAAAGTAGATAGCAAATTCATTATGTTATGATATAGCGTGTTTTGTTCTACTGATGTAAAGTAGGGACACACAGACAAAATTTAATCTTGAAAATTGATATAATGATTTTTAGAAATTTTACAATTTTGTAAAAAGCAGAAACTATAAATTTTTTTCTTTTTTTTTCAGATATCATCTAAAGATGGCATCACTATATCTCCTACTAATTGTCTTTCCGGCTTGTCTGTGTACTGATATCATTTACAACGTGGAAGAAGAACAAAGTCCAGGAATATTTATTGGCAACATTGCTACAGACTCACATGTCATGGATACAATTCCTCAGCATGATCATAAACACATCACCTTTACACAACTCAAAAAAGGAAGCTCACAGTTATTCCGTGTTGCAAAGAATACAGGAAAACTATACACTGCACAAATATTGGATGCCGAATCATTATGTACTTATAATGCAGAATGTTTCAGAATGATTGATGTTGCTGTAAGGAAAGCAAAATCTTTCATAAAACTTTTAGAAATCAAAATGATTATAAAAGATGTGAATGATCACCAGCCAGAATTTCCAAATGAGCAGATTAATATTGAATTTGATGAAGGTTATGGAACAGGAATGAGAAAATCAATACCAAGTGCAAGAGATAAAGATCTTAGCACTACTTTTTCTCAAGTCACCTATCAACTGATACAAGAAGATGAATATCCTTTTACACTGTCTATATCAAAAACCCTTGTTGGAAAATCAGACCTAAGTGTTGTTTTGAAAGAACAACTGGATCGAGAAATCAAAGACTCTTACCTGATTCAAGTCGTTGCAAAAGATGGAGGCTCGCCACCTAAAGAGAGCACTTTAAATGTTTTCATTTCTGTTACAGATGTCAATGATAATCCACCAGTGTTCTCTCAAAATTTTTACAATGTTTCTATTCAAAATGAACATGATAAAGGCATTCCAATTGTCATTTTATCTGCATCAGATTTAGATTCAGGAAATAATGGAAAGGTTTCCTATCATTTTGATCTAAAAACAACAGATTTTGATAAAAATAGTTTCACATTGAACAAAGTAACTGGAGAAATTTTTCTAATAAAAAAAATTCCACCTGAACAAAATTTAATCCATAATTTATACATTGAAGCTAAAGATGGAGGAAATCCACCCTTAAGCTCCTTTGCAATGGTGCAAGTAAATGTGATTAATCAACAAAATAATGCTCCAACAATAGATGTAAACTTCTTTTCAGGGTCATCCACAAAAAACTCTACAGCAGTTTCTGAAGACATTGAAGTGGGCAGTTTTATTGCTTATGTGAAAGTAACTGATCATGATACTGGCCAGAATGGAGAGGTTATATGTGATCTCCATCATGATAAGTTTAAATTGAAAAGTCAAGGCTTGAAAAAATACCAAGTGATTTTGAAAGATCCATTGGATAGAGAGACTGAGGAACATCATGACATCACAATCAGTTGTGAGGATATGGGATTCCCACCAAGACATAGTGAGAGTAAGTTTTCCATTCAAGTGATGGATGTCAATGATGTAAAGCCCAAATTTTCTAAATCTAGATACAAATTCCATATCAATGAGAACCAGAAACCTCATGTTGATGTGGGTTCAATCAATGCATCTGATCCAGACTTGGGACCTGGAGGGGAACTGATCTTTTCTCTTGCAACAAATAAGAAGAAAAGTCATCTGCCTTTTCTAATCACCAAAGACGGTTTTATTTCAACAAGTCAATCATTGGACCATGAATTACAAGATATTTATAAATTTGAGGTTTTGGTGAAAGATAATGGAATCCCATCACTGAATAATACAGTGGATGTGATTGTGGAGATTGAAGATGAAAATGATAACAGTCCATATTTTACATTTCCCAGTGTTAATCCACATAATATAGAAGTTGTATATTTTGCTGATGAAAGCAAGAACCTGACAGTTGTGAGGGCACATGATAGTGATAGTCAAGAGAATGCCTTTCTCAGATATGAAATAAGTGCAGGCAATGAGAAACAGTTGTTCACCATTGACCATTACAGTGGTTTGTTGTCTTCTACTGGTGCCCTTACAAAACAAGATGCTGGCTCATATGAACTGGAGTTTGTTGTCAAGGATAGTGGCATCCCAGTTTTATCAGCCACAACTACAATCTTTTTGAGTCTGATTGTGAAAAATAAGACTTCTTCTTTGGAAAGAGTAAATGGTGTGCAGAGAAGTCAATCAGAGGAGAAGGTGCATCTTAATATGGTGATTATTATTACATTAGCTGCCGTCATGGTGACTATAATCATTACGGCTTCAATCTCAATCTGTGTGCTTCGCTGTTGTAATGCTTCAAGTGGAGATGGAGATGATGTTCCTAATAGATATGTTAGTGAACAAAGACATTTGATGTCATCTTCTTATCGAGGGAGCTCTTGGCCAGATGTTCCTACTACTATGATAAATGATCCCAACTTTGGCAGAAACACTGAGGAGATGGCAGCTAGCAGAAGGGAGTCATATCCAAGGTTTATTAATCAATCAACAGCAGTAAGACCAAGTTCAACTGTTGATATCACCTCTCAGGTAAGAACATATTTCCTTTATTTGCTTGATTTAGTAATTTGTTTAATTTGCTAAGGAGGAGAGATAAACTTTTGTAGTAAATTTGTGTTTTTTAAAATCTTCTCACTTTTCTGAATAAAAATCACAGATTTCAAAACAGAATGAAGACCGTCTAACTCCTTTGTGATGTTCACACAGATTTTGGATAATTTATTTTACAATCTTCTCTTGTATAGTATATCTATACAATTGCAATCTTTTTATCTATCATTAGGCATTCTTTATGTTTGATACCATTTATAGCAAATGTAAAGCAAGGCAGTATACCTACTAGTATAGAAGGGGCTATAGTGTATGGGGGAATAAGGAACAGAAACATTGGTAATGAGTAGAAAGAGAAAAGAGCAATCAGGAGGATAGTAGATACCGATTTACACTGCATTTAAATTTTTGCAGATTAAAGTTGGTTGGAATGCAAGGAGCTGTAAGAGAGTTCTGCAAGTGAGAAATATAAGAAAATGTTAGCATAAAAGTTACGGCTACGTCTAGCTAGCTCAACTGCAACTTATCGCCAATCTAGTATTGTACTTAAATTTGTGCAGTCTGGGTACTATAGCAAAGAGCTCATCCGAACAAAAGTATTCATAAAAAAGGCACAGAGAGGCAACCTTAAGGTGGTGGATAAGCGATTGAAGCTGAGCCAGCAGATTAGGATCAATAATACTGCTGATTCTTCTTTGGATCTTATCAAGGAGCTCAAGGAAAATAGCAGGGGCAGTGGACCATATATGGCAGCAATATTCTAAGCATGGCTGAAGGGTAGATAGATTCTGGAGAGAAAAATTGTTTTGCCTGATACATTGAACTGACTTTCTCAGCAGCTGTTCTAGCAATGAATTCAATGTAGTCTTTCCACCTCATGTCAGCTGAGAAAATTAGCCTGAGAAAGTGAAATGGGTCACTTTCTTGGAGGATAGCATTAGCCATGCTGATGGAAAGTTTAGTTTTGGAGGTGTCAAAATTGACAAGCCAACTTTTGTCCCAGTTAATGATGGTCTTGAGGTTGTTTTATACATCAGCTGCCATTTTAACCTTGTCAAACTGATCAGTGGTAGTGATGTCAGTGTAGATACAAAGTCGAGAGGTGATGTCATCGAGAAGGTTGTCAATGAAGATTAAAAACAGCGTAGGACCAAGGATGGAACCCTGAGGACACAAGCACTAGTATGAAAGGGTGAAAACACAGGGCTGTTCAGGACAACTTTCATTTCATGATTAGATAGGAATGACTGGATCAGCTCAAAAACGTGCCCGGAGATATCGTAGCTTTTCAGTTTGTGGAGAAATTCTGAATGCCAGACTCTGTCAAAGTTTTTTGACATGTCCAGTGCTACAGCCTGGGCTTCACTGTTTTTATCTAGAGCATGACAGACTCTTTTCAAGTGTTATAATTAGTACATCAGCAGTTGATCTGGAGAAACAAAATCCGTATTTCTTATCTGGGAAAAGATGTGATGAGAGATGACAAACCAATTCATTATTGCTTTAGGGCCTCTTGTAGTTTCCGAAAAAGAGGCATAAGGCTAATAGGTTGATAGTTGGATGGGTCAGATGGTTCACCAGAGTTCTTAAAAACTGGAACAACAGACCATGACTTCCAGCAAGTAAGAGGCAGCAAGGTATTTAATATGGGGGCTCATTTCTGAATGACTATTACAAGGATGTCATTGAGTCCACATGCTTTTTTGGGTGCAAGGTTAGAGATGATTAGAAACCATGGAAGGGGTTATATGCATATCACTCAACAGAGAATCAGTTCTAAGTGGAAAGTCAAGCAGGGATAGTCCAGATGAATTAAGAGTAGACTTTGAAGAGAATTCACCTTTATCAGCAGAGGATGATAACACCTCAAATCAATTGAAGAAGGTGGGGGAATAGAGACCTTGCACTTATTTAGTACCCTATGTCAGAAATGCCTGTAGTCACGAGAGTCAAAGTTTTTAGAGGCTCTTATTCTCTTAGCAAGCAGGGACTTAGGACTTACTTACATTTGTTATGAGCAGTAGCAAATAGGCGCCAGTCATTAACAAGAGCTATAATACTGGTATAGCTGGAAATAGTGGTACCTGTGTGCTATGGGAGCTGAGCATGCTGGTATGAACCATGGAGAGGATTGTGGTTTCACTTGGTATTTCTGAGAAGGGATAAAAGTATCCATGCCAACTTTGACCCAAGAAGAAACCTCAGTAGTGCAATTTTCAATGGGAATGTTGAAGATGTCAGTCTATGGGGCATCACAAAGAAAATCCCAGAATGAGTCCCAATCAGCATGTTGGTATTGGAAAGAGGTCTTATTGTTCCTGTTTAATGCATGCTTGGAAGGAGATATCAATAGTTACCACAGAGTGGTCTGAGTTACCAAGGGGGCAATATTGTGAAGTTTGGTAAAGAGTGGGTAGAGGAGATAAGAAATAGATCCAGTAGAGAAGCATGTTGCTCAGTTTGGCAAGGGAGACAGTTGGTTTAATATTTTATAAACATAGAAAAACCTTATAACTGTCAATTACATAGGTGCAGAGCCTTTCATAGCTTTACAAATTCTTCCTGTCTTCTTCAAAATCATTGACACAGTAGTATATGATAACTTCAAATCTGATGTTATCACATTCACTTTTTTCCTCCTTCATATTGTCTTATCACTATCATTTTTGTGTTGTGATCAATAGCCTTTATTTTCTTCAAGACAAGTTGAGTAGTAGACAAAGACAATTTCTTCTTGGTAGATATCTTGTGAGATATTTGAAGAAAAATTTCAACGACACAAGGCAAGGGTGTTGTACTTAGACTGCTTTAACACTGAGCTTGAGGCATGTGATGGAATGCTGGCACTGTCATAAACTGGGAGGTAAATTGTTGTACACAAAGCTGGGAAACACTCATGCCGCCTGATGCAGAGCGCAGTCATGGCCAGATATACCAATTTGCAGTCATGGTCATAAAGTCAAACAGTGAAAAGTTGTATAGGTTGTAAGTCGATGACGACCTGTATTATCTTTACTACAGGCAAAATGCCCATGCAGATATTCTAAACCCAAAAAGCAAGGGGTTGTTAAACACATCTGTGTCTTAATTAGAATCATTAGAGTTACATGAGTGATGGTAAATTGTGTTGTCTGTTAATCTGTGTATTTCAAATTTCTGGAATTAACTAGTAACAGCATTTTTCTGTTGCTAATTTGTCTTTAAGAAAGACACATTTTCTTTTTCTAATGGATTGTGCATTTGAAAAAGATTGTGGAGCTGATTGTCCAAAACATTGTGTTAACAAAATTAATAACAGAAAGAAGAGATCAGTTTTCCAAATAAATGCTTTAAATTTTTGTAACATGTATTTTTTTTAATGCTATAAATCACTACCAAATTTTGAATATAGTTTATATAAAGATTTAAAATACTTCATAATATTATGTTAGGGAAATTGATAAAGTGGAAAGAGTTTTCATGTGATGCATTTCATCCATTAGGACTTCATCAGACTAAACTGATGTCTTGGTCAATTTGACTACATATGAATGAAGGAGAAGGGATACTGAGAATTTTAAATTAAATTTTTTTTTAAATATATGTTTTGGGCTGATAGTCTCACCAAATTCATTTAGTTTCTTTTTCTTTTTGTTTATTAGTTCTGTTATTAAATATTCCATATTGTGATAATAGAATATTTACCAAGAAAAGTAAAATGTTGTAAGAACCGGGACATAAATTTGCTGTGCATGATATAATTATTAAAGCACTTTCTATCCATTTTTATTTTAGAAAATGATTTTCTCTTTTAATTAGTGTATTCTTTTTTAAATTATAATTATGGTCAGACTCATTATGGAGAGCAACTCATGCATTTAGTGTGTTCTTTTGTAAAAGATCCCTTTTGTGTTCATACAATCTTTTATTTAAATTCATTTAAGTCTTTCCTATATTTTCCTTGTGACAATTATTACAAGTGATAGAGTAAATTCCTTCTTCAGGTTTTAGCTTATTATTTTGTTTTGTAGAAGTAGTTGTAACAAATTTTATGTTAAGCTGAGATAAATTCTTTTTTACCCATTGTTTAAAATTCGCAGTATCTTCTCTCCTTGTGCATGTATAGTTGTTTCAAATTAAACATTACAGAGCCAGTAATTCCACTCAAGATGCTGCATGAATTTGACTTTCTACCACATTAAGCTTTTGCTGAACATTTATATATAAAGCTAAAATATAATTAAGGTAATTTAAAAAAATGTATGCTTTTTGAATGATTGATAAATGAGTCCTTTTATACATTTCTAAAATCTCCAATGCATTATTACAATACAGATGACACCAGGACTTCAGAATGGTAATAAGAATACACTGATGACTCCTTATTGTCCAACATGGAGATCTACAATGTCTTCCCATGCTGACAGTGGACATGGTTGGAGTGAAGGAGACACGGGACATGCAGAAGAGATGACAGGTAAAAAAGTTAAATTGCACTGGATACTTGCTAATAAATTCCCATTTTCTATTTCTCTTTATAATATACAAACAGTGATTGAAATATTATTGAGAATTATTGAACTGTTTGTTGTTTCAGATCAGCTGATTCCACAATTCTGCAAGCCACAAGGTGGACAGGTCAACAAAATGGATAAGAGGCACATAGAAGGAAACTTTAGCTACCCAAATGAATCAACAACAATTTCAGCAAGATGTTTTTCAAAAACAACAAATAATCCCAACAATTTACTGAAAGAGAAAACAGGACAAAGCTCACATCATTTATCAGATAGCATTCAAATTACTCACAATGTCAGACCACTGCCTCCTGTACCTCACAAAATACACTGATCATACCCTATACATTAATGAATTGCATATGCATTTAAGAATTGGTTGCATTAATTTTTTATATGGATTTTATTCAAATAACATTAAAATTCCCAGATGTTAAAATGCATGGCATTATAGAAGATTTAAATCTATTTAAAACTATTAAAATTACTAAATTATTATTTGTAATAATTTTATTATGTAGAGAGTACCGATTGACATTAAGTGAATGCTGTGTATATTTCAAGGTAAATTTGATTATTAATGCTTAAATATTATGAATATAAAAGCTGAAAGTATTTTCACAAAATTGCAAACTTTATATATAAAATATAATTTTAATACTCAAAAATATTTTAAAATTAAAATAATTAAGATGAATAAGACATAAGTTATGAAGTTAATGATTTAATAATTATGCAATTAGAAGTTTTACTTTTTAGAAATTTCAGAGGCAAATCTAATCAAAATACTTCATAAGATCAAGAGCAAATAGTGACAAGGCTTAAACAGTAAATGATGAATAAAACTTTCTAATGTATATATATATGATTTCATATATTAAATATTTCTCAGAAATCTTTATCACTAAAAATATTAACTTTTAAAATCAGTTTGTAATTTAAGTAAAATGCCATGAATGAATTCAATAAAATGAACAACTTATAAAAATGAAAAACTAAACAAGGGACATATTTTTTGTTTAATTTTGTAATGTTTATGATAGTGAAAAGAAGAAAACACTTGATTGCCTCATTATTATAGAAAGATAGAAAGAAGGAAAAAATGAAAAGAGGAAGAGTAGCAAACTTAATGCATTGCATTATGGGATAAAGGGGTCAGGCAGAACATTTATTTTCTAATATCTCAGGATACAATTTTATTTGTACAAAAAAAACTTTAAGTATTTTAATTTAAAAAAAATATTTTCATTTGCTTTGTGTTTATATTTCCATCAAATATTTCACGTTAGTGAGAGATGTGGCCATTGCACACACATCATACTTACTAGGACTATGCACTACATATACACATACTGATTCAAGAGTTAAAGATACACATACACAAACCTATACACATACATGATAACAGACTCTTTGTTCTATCATTGTGACACTCAAATCAGAGGAGAATGAGGATGTAATGTCGTCAGGATTTTTTTCTTTTGAGAGACTTACAAAAGTAAGGTAAGTTGATAAATTTAATTTGGATTAGAACTTAAGATTTGTAAGAAAGTGCTTGATGTTGTCATCATTCAATGTTTGGAAGAGATTAAAGATTTTTTTCAAATATTTGAAAGGATACAGAGAGATCAAGTAATCTACTTAAAATTAAGTACACTGCTGCTGGATTTTCTTTCCTGTAACCTTCATACAAATTATATCAATTTTATGACGAGGAAATTATTTACAAATATTTGTAGGGGAAAGAAAATTCTGCATGAAACTAGTGAACCCCCTATTTACTTTTAAACTGAATAATTTTGGTAGCCATTATAATGTATCTTTAAGTATTTTAGCTGTGAAAGTTGTATACACATATAGATTATACTAGTGCATGAAGTATATATATATATATATATATATATATATATATATATATATATATATATATTTCTAAGATATATTCTATAATTCAAAAAAATAAAATCTAAGAAATTTCAAAATGGATTCAAATTTTCCCAGTTTCATTATGTTTTTTTCTCAAAAAAAGTAAAATATCTGCTTAGAAGACAAAAATTGTGACTTCACATGTATAGAGAATAATGAACACTTATTCTTCACTATCAACTTAATTTAAGTTGTGAATATCAAATACTTAATTTTTTAATTTAATCTTTATTGTAATATTAAATATTTTGTTAATATAATTTTTGCTTCATGTGATGTATTATGACAAAATGTCTTACATAATAGCTATAAATTTGACCTGTATATTTATGAAGATATAGATTTCTTGCCTTGATGATTATATTTCATAATCGTGTTATTTTCTAATATTTAAATATTTACATATAAATTTCTTACATAGCCTAAGTATCAGGAAATCTTATGATGATAGTTTCTTAGTAACTCATATTTTGATAAGGTATTTTATAATATCAAGAACTAGATATATAATTCCAATTAAGAAAATTCATTATCTTAAATTTTGACAGCTAAAATTTATCACATCTACAAATTATAAACATTATTAAAGAAAATTACTAATTTTTTAAAATTATGTTAAGAACTAAAGTTTTTGTGTTCTGTACCACTCAGAGAATTCGCATCTGGGGATACAACTTTTTCTTGGGAAATAAATAATATTTTAGAATTTTGTATATTACTAAATTTTATTTCTTTTCCATTGCTCTTTAATTAATCCTAAACTATTTTAAACATTTACTTTTATAACATAAACAAGAAAGAACAACTTCATGTTACATTAGACTAGATCACTGGTGATTCAAGGGAAGTAACTTGGCAGAAATATCATTAATGGATGCGACTTAATTATTGTGGGAGAAAAATTTGAAATAGTGTAGTACTATTATTTGTTTTCTCAGTTCATGTTTCTTGATCATATATTTTAGGCCTGATCTTAATCCTTTCATATTTTATATGGGGGTACACATTTGTGTTTCTTCTATTTGACAATAAAGAAAAAATTTTTATATTATTTCAAAATCTTTCTCTCTCTCTCTCATATAGATATGCACATATCAGTTTAACTGCATAAGATGATTCTATAAAATTATTTTCATGAAGATGTAAAGTCATTGATAATAATGGATTCTGTTTCTTTATGTTCAGTCCTTGACCAATCAAATTTAATCACAGAAAAATACTTTCTATTATACTTTTTATATAATTGGAATAAAAAATATAAAAAAAGGAAGCTTTTCAGATATTTTAGTACTTAATTTTGGTTTATGCGTTTTGCTTTATGTGTGTATAAAATTTTCCAGCACTCTATTTTTGAAAACCAAAATCTGTTTATATAAAAGATAATTTTTTTTTTTTATTGAAAACTTTTATATACACCTAATATAGTGCTAAAAGGAAAAAAAATTATTATTAATATATAAAATTCATCAATAAAAGGTATAAAGTTAAAATATTTTACAAAATTAATCTGAAAATATGAGTAACTCTATTTTAAGATGACTTGTAAGTTGCTATACATGAATTTGATGTCTGTCAGAATTTTCACAATTGGAATTTTAATAAATTTTATTTGAAAAATATTTCTTAAATTTATAGGCTTTCACATTTACATAACACCACAGTAGTAGATTTTTCATTATTGTTTTAATATTTAATGAATATAAAAATAGTATAAAAATCATCGTTTTCTAAACATATATTTTTTATCACTTAAGTGCTATTATGCTATATCCAACATATGATTGCAAAGGAAAGAACAAAAAAGGATTAAAATTTCAACACCATGTATTGATCAATATTTAGAATATACACATAATGCTCAATGTCAGCTTATGTAATTGGCTGATAGGGTAACAAAAACATTGATGTTTCTTTAGTCGCCATTTGAATTTAATAAGAAATTAAAATACTAAACAAGGATGGATATTCAACTGGATATGATTTTCTACTTATCACAGTAAATTTATTGATTACAAATTGAAATTATTCAGTAATATTTTAATTAATAAAGTCTCACAATCATTTCTGTACTAAATTTGACAGAATCATTGTTAGAAAAATGAAGTGAATTAGGAATAATAATTTTTATTGAATGAATAAATTTATTAGGTTGGTGCAAAAATAATGACGGTTTTTGACGTTAAAAAATACGTCAAAACCGTCATTTTTTTTGCACCAACCTAATACAAAGCTGAGTTATGTAAGGATTCCTATTTTTAATAATGAACTTTTGAATTTATCAGTTTTATTTATTGAAATGCAGAAACTAAAAATTGATTTTCTATTTATTTTTTTTTTAGATTCTATCTGAAGATGACAATATCAGTATATGTTCTACTAATTGCCCTACCGGTTTGTTTGTGTGCTGATCTTATTTACAAAGTGGAGGAAGAACAAGGCCCAGGAACATACATTGGCAATATTGCAAAAGACTCACATGTCATGGATACACTTCCTCAGCATGATCATAAACACATCACCTTTACACAACTCAAAAAAGGAAGTTCCCAGTTATTTCGTGTTGCAAAGAATACAGGAAAACTATACACTGCACAAATATTGGATGCTGAGTTTTTGTGTACTGACAATTCAGGATGTTTCAAAATGATTGATGTTGCTGTCAGGAAAGCCAAATCTTTCATAAAACTTTTAGAGATCAAAGTAATTATAAAAGATGTGAATGATCACCAGCCAGAATTTCCAAATGAGCAGATTAATATTGAATTTTATGAAGGAGATCGAAATGGAATGAGAAAATCAATACCAAGTGCAAGAGATAAAGATCTTAGCACTATTTTTTCTCAAGTCACCTATCAACTGATACAAGAAGATGAATATCCTTTTACACTGTCTATATCAAAAACCCTTGTTGGAAAATCAGACCTAAGTGTTGTTTTGAAAGAACAACTGGATCGAGAAATCAAAGACTCTTACCTGATTCAAGTCGTTGCAAAAGATGGAGGCTCGCCACCTAAAGAGAGCACTTTAAATGTTTTCATTTCTGTTACAGATGTCAATGATAATCCACCAGTGTTCTCTCAAAATTTTTACAATGTTTCTATTCAAAATGAACATGATAAAGGCATTCCAATTGTCATTTTATCTGCATCAGATTTAGATTCAGGAAATAATGGAAAGGTTTCCTACCATTTTGATCTAAAAACAACAGATTTTGATAAAAATAGTTTCACACTGAACAAAGTAACTGGAGAAATTTTTCTAATAAAAAAAATTCCGCCTGAACAAAATTTAATCCATAATTTATACATTGAAGCTAAAGATGGAGGAAATCCACCCTTAAGTTCCTTTGCAATGGTTCAAGTAAATGTGATCAACCAACAAAACAATGCTCCAACAATAGATGTGAATTTTTTCTCAGCATCATCTACAGAAAATTCTACAGCCATTTCTGAAGACATTGAGGTGGGCAGTTTTATTGCCTATGTGAAAGTAACTGATCATGATACTGGCCAGAATGGAGAGGTTATATGTGATCTTCATCATGATAAGTTTAAATTGAAAAGTCAAGGCTTGAAAAAATACCAAGTGATTTTGAAAGATCCATTGGATAGAGAGACTGAGGAACATCATGACATCACAATCAGTTGTGAGGATATGGGATTCCCACCAAGACATAGTGAGAGTAAGTTTTCCATTAAAGTGATGGATGTCAATGATGTAAAGCCAAAATTTTCTAAATCCAGATACAAATTCCATATCAATGAGAACCAGAAACCTCATATTGATGTGGGTTCAATCAATGCATCTGATCCAGACTTGGGACCTGGAGGGGAACTGATCTTTTCTCTTGCAACAAATAAGAAGAAAAGTCATCTGCCTTTTCTAATCACCAAAGATGGTTTTATTTCAACAAGTCAATCATTGGACCATGAATTACAAGATATTTATAAATTTGTGGTTTTGGTGAAAGATAATGGAATCCCATCACTGAATAATACAGTGGATGTGATTGTGGAGATTGAAGATGAAAATGATAACAGTCCATATTTTACATTTCCCAGTGTTAATCCACATAATATAGAAGTTGTATATTTTGCTGATGAAAGCAAGAACCTGACAGTTGTGAGGGCACATGATAGTGATAGTCAAGAGAATGCCTTTCTCAGATATGAAATAAGTGCAGGCAATGAGAAACAGTTGTTCACCATTGACCATTACAGTGGTTTGTTGTCTTCTACTGGTGCCCTTACAAAACAAGATGCTGGCTCATATGAACTGGAGTTTGTTGTCAAGGATAGTGGCATCCCAGTTTTATCAGCCACAACTACAATCTTTTTGAGTCTGATTGTGAAAAATAAAACTTCTTCTTTGGAAAGAGTAAATGGTGTGCAGAGAAGTCAATCAGAGGAGAAGGTACATCTTAATATGGTGATTATTATTACATTAGCAGCTGTCATGGTGACTATAATCATTACGGCTTCAATCTCAATCTGTGTGCTTCGCTGTTGTAATGCTTCAAGTGGAGATGGAGATGATGTTCCTAATAGATATGTTAGTGAACAAAGACATTTGATGTCATCTTCTTATCGAGGGAGCTCTTGGCCAGATGTTCCTACTACTATGATAAATGATCCCAACTTTGGTAGGAGTGCTGAAGAGATGGCAGCTAGTAGAAGGGAGTCATATCCCAGGTTTATGAACCAATCAACAGCAATAAGACCAAACTCAACTGTTGATATCACCTGTCAGGTAAATGTCGACATCTGGTATTATGCTTTGGTTTAAAATTGATGTTGTATTCTTTACTTTGCACTACAAAATTAAAACCTTTTTATGATTAAATGTTAATCATAATTTTTTTTGTTCAATGCATTAGAAAATATTCCAGGATAAATATCTTTATAAGATCTAAGAACACTTTTCATATATAGTGGTAGAAGATTAAATATTATTATGTTTAGAAGATATATATAAAAGTGGGTTCCGAAAAGTTCTCACTTTCACTAACCCAAAATTTATCTGAGATTTACTGGAAGGGCTTCTTGATTAGACTCAGATATTTTCAGAAACTATATTTTGTATAAATATATTTTCTACACTATTCAAATATTTACATATTACATCCATCATCATCATTCTCATTGCCATTTACAAAAACCATGATGAACAGTTGCAAAGATCTGCCTCTGACATCATTGATCCACATAATTCACTAACAGGCATTATTTTTAGATCAATCCCGATATATATATATATATATATATATATATATATATATATATATATATATATATGAGATGGGATCAAATATAGACTGGAATCTGACAGACTTATATATACATATATATGAGGTGGGATCAAATATAGATTGGAATCTGACAGACTTATATATATATATATATATATAAAATAATAACAATAAAGAAGTTAATGGTCAGAGCTGAATTAGACCAGGAAACAGTAGCATTAAAAAAGTGCTCAATACACATATAAAAAAAATAAAAAATTAACATGTAATGCTTTTAAGTATAGAAAATTAGGAAATCAGCTGATTCTGCTACCTTGGTTTCAACCTTTTAGTATCTTCAGGCAATTTCAGTCAATTCATTTCCTAATGCTTTATTTTGAAAAATAAAAAATTATGAATGCTATATTTTTTTAATAAAATTAATTAAAGGAATATGTGCATGGCATGAGGAGGAGGAGGAGGAGGAAGAGGAGAAAATCAAGTGTACTGGGAATGTATCAATGGGGGATGAAATGAAATATACATATGTTCTTTTTATTCCACTTCAAATGAACTCAAAAGGAATTTTTTTAGTATGAATACAATGGGACTTAATTTCCGATCTCTGGTATAAAAAAAAAACTTTTAAACCAAAGATTGGAAATTATGTCCTGCTTTATATAAGTAATAATGAAAATGCTACAAAAACACAGTGCTCAATGTAAAATATAAAAATATATATCTTTTATATACTGTATTTATGTATATCTGTGTATATTCAAACACACATATACACAAATTAATTATTTTGATGTCATACATAATTCATTAATATAAAGGACCTCCACTAAATTTTTGACATCTAAGATTTAAAATGAATTTTTAAAAATGAAAAAGCATTCTTGAATCTTTCTTTTTAGCTTAAACTGAAAGCTAAATGATTAAATTTTCTATTTCAAGTAAGTAAAATACTCTGATATATTTCAAATAGAAATTATATTGATTGGAATCTCAACTTCTTGGTTGCTTTCAGAAAATGAATAAAAATTGATAAACACCAGCCATTTTGACACATTTGTAAAGAAAAGTTAATTCTCAGTTTAAAAAATCTTCCAAAAATAAAATATATATTTGTAATATGTTATTTGAAGAAAATTAGCAAATGTAAAGTTAAATTAATCTGATTTGAAATGAATATTACTTACTTATAGCATAAAACGTAATATACAAGCATTTCTTAGCCACGGAATCTTGTTTTTTTTGAAGTGTTGATGGATTTATTGGTAGCCTAATATGATGGCAGCTAAGTATGGTTAACCAGAAATTGACATAAATTTATGAAATCTAACTGAACACATTGTGTTTGGTTCTTAACTCCCTAGTAATTTTTTAAAATTAACATATTTTCAATAATTATCTAATATTTTATTGAATTTTAGTTACTTTAGCTTTATAACCTTGTGTTTTTATCAAAATAACTCTCACAAAAAAGAATAAAGTTAAAAAAAGTAAAAAAACTACTAACAAAAAAAATTTTTACAAAATAGGAGTTAAAGTAAAAGTAATTTGAAAGGAAATTTCAAAATGATATGCAAATTAAAAAATAAGAACTTCACATAGAAATTGAAAAAGATAAATTTAATCTATGTTATAGTAAATATTATTTTTTTAGTAGAATTATATTGGGTTTCATCTCCAGGTTCTTTCTTAAGTGAAACTAAAAAAAAAAAAAAAATTACTGATTTGAAGTATGACCCACACTAAAATAAATACATAAAATAAAAATATTTAGTGTAATAAGAATTAAAAAAAGTAAAAATTAATCTAAATTTTAAACTTTAAAATTTTGAAGAGATGATTTGCAAAGCCTGTCGAGATGTAAACATGATGAAACACATAAATGAAATTTAAAGCATTGCAGACGGTTAAATTTTTTAGGATAGACAACACATGATGGACATCTATACTTACAAAATGGGAATGTTTATACATTAAGAAAAAAATTAAAAATTATTTTAAAAATCTTGGTGCAAAACAGCTTTTATTAAACTTTTCAATTTTTGATTCATAAATATAGTTTTCACTTAATAACAATATCACCTAACTGGATTAAAGTAATGCAGAATTTTAGATGATTTAAATTATTATAATTAAAATTTTAAAAAAATAAAAACAATTCTTGTAAAAATTCATTATTCAACAAAAAAAAATTTTTCTTACGACAATAGTGTCCTTAATAAATCTTATTTATAAAATCAATTAAAAGCTTTCTTAATTAAATAATGGCATCGTTTTATTGCATTTTTTATTTTACAATTCAGAGCAGAATTTTGGGAAATGTTTAGTAGTTTAAAAAAAATGTTGATTTACATTCTCCAAGGAGTCCTGCTTTTAACCAATAGAAACTATTTTGAGATTGCAGTTTAATTTTTTGAAATTTCATGAAATTATGTAACTATTTTTTTTTCACCAAAATTTTCTAAAACAAAATCTCAAAAATAATTTCATTCATTCATTTGTGAATAAGTCCTTAATGTTTCATTAAAATCTGACAATTATTTGATTTTTGCAAGAATTTCTAAATCAATGTGTTTTTCACCTGAAAAAAAGAAGGTGCTAAAACATTAATCATAAATACTATGATGCAAAAAATCAAAATTTTTAACCAAAATTATGAACATGATGAAATGATTAAAAAATTTAATAAAATAATAAACAAATACTTTGGTTTTTCCTCTTAATAATAACATAAACATTTTGATGATAAAACTTTGTTTTTATGAAGTTTGGGGTATTTTTTCATCATGCTATGCTGTTTTTTCAGTGACAAAGTGGAGGTTCCTAATTAATATATTTCTGAATTTTAATCATAAAATAACAACAATTTTAAAATTTAAATGATTTTTTTATCTTTTTAATTGACTTATGTTGTTAACTGTGGTTACCTGACATAGTTAATATTTACTACAAAGACACCTGTGTGCAATTCTTCAACTATTTAAAAGTCTTAACATTTTTCTTTTTATTTAGTTTAATGTTACCTTTTTTGCTTTGAGTTTTTAAATAAAAAAAAACATTTATACTAAAAATATTCAATGGAGAACTTTTCTTAGTATAGATAACTTAGGTACGCCCAAAATTATTTTATATTCATGAAAAATTGTTCTTTCATCAAGTAGTTTACTTTGCTATTACTTTTTATGTAAAGTGTTGCAGTTAAAATCAAAATTAATTATATGATATAGAGAGGTTTAATAAAGGATAACAAAAGAGTTGATCAGAAATGTAGGAATTATCTCTTCTAATCATAGTATAATAATTATATTAAAAATACAGAAAATAGTAATCAGTACCATTGATTTTATTATTCTCGTTTGAACTGTGAAATTGAAGAAAAGGCTTTTGGATGACAAATCTTGTCCCAAACATATTTAGTGAAACAGTTTCTTTCGTGAGAAATATACACCATTTCTTTTAACTGATTTTGAGAAAGGATTATGGATTATTTTGTGAAAAGTATTTGAAAACCAGATTATTTTAAAATATTTCTTTTTAGAAATGAAGTTAACTTAAATAATTAAGAATCTTACAAACATGGAAGATCTTTCATTATTTAAACCTGTATATTACTGTTTGACTAACTTGTTTTCTTAGATAAAATATTTGATTTTTATGTTCTGCCATAGATGACACCAGGTCTTCAGAATGGGGAAAAGAATACACTAATGACTCCTTACTGTCCAACATGGAGATCTACACTATCTTCTCATGCAGATAGTGGACATGGTTGGAGTGAAGGAGACACAGGACATGCAGAAGAGATGACAGGTAAAGAAGCTGAAAAACATTTGATACCTACTACTTAAAAGCTCATTTTCTACTTTTGTTTATAATATAGACACACACTGAAATGTTATTGATTGTTGTTGATTTATTGTTTCAGATCAGCTGATTCCACAGTTCTGCAAGCCACAAGGTGGACAGTTCAATAAAATGGATAAGAGACACATAGAAGGAAACTTTAGCTACCCAAATGAAACAACAACAATTCCAGCAATATGTTTTTCAAAAGCAACAAGTAATCCCAACAATCTGTTGAGAAAAGAAACAGAACAAAAATCTCATCATTTATCAGATAGCATTCAAATTACTCACAATGCCAGACCACTGCCTCCTGTACCTCACAAAATACACTGATCATATACCTTACATCAATGAATTATATACTTTAAAAACTTGCATGCACTAGTTTTCAGTCACAAATTTTTAAATAATTAACCCATTCAAGAAACAAGTCTAATAAAAATAACCACCATTAATAAACATTTTAACATTCTATTAGGAATTTTTTATATAAGCAGTTATTAGAAATCGTTAAATTGTAATTGAAAATATTAAAGAACATTATGAAACAGTTTATGATCTAGTTTATGTTAGTTACATTAAAAAGGAGTAAAGTTTGTTGTTTATTATTCTTTTGTTATTTATTAAATACAATAACAAATATTCAATTTTAAGAATATCTTGGTCCTTGAAAAATGATGTAAACAGTTAGGTTCTGTGAAATGCATATTAAACTGACTGCATAAAAAGTAAAGAAAGTTTTTATAACAAAAGTGTTTTTCATAACATTGATAAAATATGAAGACAATTATTAAAAGTAATTAAAAATTATTAAAAGAATATTAAAAAGACTGTAAGTAATTATTATAATTATTAAAACATATTGAAAGTAAAAAATGGACACTTAACAGTACTTTACTTTATATCAAATAAGATATACTTGATAATTAATATGCAGTACCAATCCTAAGATTTATAATATGGTTTGCATTTTTAATTAACTGATAAAAATGTCTGTTATAAATCTAGGCTTAAAAAGAATCAAAATTTTGGAAAATGCTGATATTAACAGTAAGTATTGTAATAATTGACAATACTTTTAGATTAATAATCAAATGTTTACTGAAAAACATGAAACTTATAAGAATCTAGTAAACTATGCAAAAATGTTCTGGTTTCAATTTTATAAGCTCTACTATATAGTACTTCAAACAAACCCTAAAATGATGCACATTTTTTGAATTGGTGATGCCACTAATGCCCTGAAAAAGCACCTATATTTTGGGAAAGAGCTAGGATTCAGAAGCTGATAGGGAAATCTTTTACAACACCTTATGTTGAATAATTTTCATTTGTATGTTTCAAGCACCCTATTTGACTCAATATTTAACATTGATGCCTGTATTATATACCATTATATTGAGGAATCTTTACTCACTCCAACAGTAGACATTAATGTAGTGGGGTCAAATTATAGAAAATATAAAGAACATATCTGTACACTACATAATGTAAGGGTCATATAGCAAATATAAAGACCATACAATGGAGAGCACAAATTATAGCAAATATAAAGACCACACCTGTATATTGTATACATAATATAGGGGTCAAATTAAAGCAAATATAAAAACCACACCTGTCCATTGTATGAAGCAAAATGAAGATAGTGAGATAATGTAGTTTTTTGGTAGAATGGTTTTAATGGTTAAAATGTGTTAAATAATAAACAAGAGGATCCTGTAAGTGTGAAATTATTCTCAGACATTTAGTATATTTCATATGAAATTAAGTAGACAAACATTTTTCAATACACTTAAAAAAAAAGTTTTTTATTACAATACATTCTTCCCCTGGAAAATCAAAGCAGAACTATTTTTGAGTTTTCTCTTTTAAGTAGCATGCTGATCACTATACAAAACATTTTTACATTATATACCATATGAAAACTGAATCGTCCCTCTTTCCAATGGTATGTACATTGTGAGGAACTTGATAGCACATCATTAAATCATAGCTAATGTAATAACCATACCCTTACATTTTAGTTTGCAAAAATGTGAAAAAAGAGAGGTCATTTGGGAGGCTGTAAAAATTTTACCAGCAGTTTCCAGGGCAGCCTCTACCAGTTTCTAACTTCTGAATGGTCCCTCTTTCTAAAAGTATAAGTGGCTTTTTATACCATTAGGGGTGTCTCCACCTCAAAAAATATGGGTTTCATTTGCTGCATGAGTTATGCAAAAACATTTGACTGACTCATTATCAAGCAAAAATGGAAAGGAAAAATCTTATTAATAGTTGTTTGTCACATTATCAGAGAGAAAACCAGGCATACCATTTTACTTCATAAAATCTCAGCTAACAATTTATACAGACATAGATACAACTCATTATAACTTTAAAAAAATATATTCCAGGACTTTAATTGATGAGAATGCCGACCATTACACACAATAAGACTTATATGTATAATACACTATTTTTACACACCAATCTATGCAGGTGTTAGGCACATATGCTTATTTTACACACATACATACATACAATGAGAAAGGCAGTTATAAAAAAGTCCACTCAAGTCATAAGATGTAAATTTCTTATGTAAGAGAATTTCCAAAATGAGGTAAGTTTTTAATATATTTAATATCTATATGTATATATATATATATGTATATTTATGAAGATAATGAGACAAAGTGGAAAAGATATAAACATCAGAAAAATGCATTGAGATCTCTGAGGGAAAGAGGGGCTATAAATTAAATTACCTTATCAAATCTCATGACAAGGAAAATGTTATATATATATATATATATATATATATATATATATATATATATATATATTAGAGCCATTGGTGTCTGTTGGATTTTAAATCAGCCCACCAAAACAAGAAAGTATTTTGCTAACATACAGTTTTGTCATGCATTCTAACCTGAAAAATCTGAAAGCAGCAGATATTATTCTCAGTGGAACTTGTCTTTTATAGTTTTGTTTCAATATCTTCACTTTTGTTTCAGATACCATTAAACATCTTACAAAAACGCACACATACAGGGTGGTCCAAAAGTCTTGCATACATAATATAATTTTTTACTTCAGAAGGCTGCTATGACCTCCTACCATTTGGACCACCCTTATTATATATATATATTATATATATATATATATATATATATATATATATATATATATACACACACACAGATATTTATGCATTTATATCAATAGCTGTTTATTTGTTTTAATTACTTCACCCCCAAGCAAGGCAATAAAGCTGCTAGGACACATTATATTTGAAGAAGAGAGGTTCTGACATTTAAAAATGTTAAATATTTTCTTTTGCCTTTCTAAAGCTTTAAGGAAATTAAAACAAGCATTAAATACTGAATCTGTTAATATAAGATTATATTTTCCCATTGTCAACAAGCAAAAAGCTCATGTGAAATGCCTTAATTTTTTTTTTATTTACGGTAATCTTTTAAAATATCAAGCCTTATTAAGGCTTGTAGCCATATCATGTTGAAACACTGGTTCTAGTCCAATCACTGAAGTTAAGCAATGTACAGTGTGGTCCGAAATTCTTGTCACCCTAACTCTCTCTTTTAAACTGTAGGAGCTTGTGACTTTCGGATCACCCTGTAAATCCTCTTCAATACTTAAGTGATTGCTTGGGAAAACCATATGTTGTCAGCATGAATATGCAGGAGGTGTAATAGGTAACAGCTTGGAATGAGAGCTAAGTTCAAATTCCAATCATGTACGTTACATTTACTGGCTGGGTCCGATAGCCTTGGGTGGCAACCAGTCTACTGCAGCAAGTAATGTCAGCCTACTGCGGGATTTCTTCTACCAAGTCAATCATGAATTGAAAAGAAACATGATCACCCAAGCATACATCATACATAAAGAATGAAGCCTCTTTGAAAATTTTCCCATATTGAAATATTATGTAAATACTTGGACTTCAGTATTTTTAAATGTTACCTGTTTTACTGTATCTTTTCATGTGATGATGAAACAAAATAATAAATGAATTTTGTAGTTGTAGAATCAAGTGTCTTGTTAGCATGAAGTTTATGTTGAAACTGAAGTTAGCATCATATTTTTCTTTTCTTAATGATAAAATTAGCAGTTGTATTTTCTGTTGAAAAAAGTCAGTATATTTAGACTCTTACAATTTTGATGATGAAATAAGTTTCATAAATTACCAAACCAATTCTGCTAATAGCATTACAGGAATCAGGTTAACTAAATATTTTTTAATAATTGATATTTTATAATGAATTATTTGAATATCAAAAAGAAGAGATTCCTTAAAGGTTACCTTGATTGACAAGTACCCAATGAAGACCAAAGGGCACAACAGCTGAAACATTGTGATAACAACAACAAAGATGGGGACAATATCCACATCTAAATAATGTAAATAATAATAATTACTCATTCCAGAAATTCAGACAGAAAGGATTGAATCAGTACAGACTGAAGGTGATACACCAACTGATCGATTGTGAATCCTGTGATCCATATGGATTGTAGGAGCATCACATGTACTGCAGTAGAAGTAGTGTTTTCGGGCAAAATAGCATGATGGAGTCCAACCCTTTCCAGGCCGGTATTAAATTCAGAGTTATCTTCTCCTAAACCGGTTACCACCCAAGGTTATAGAACCCAGTCTGTCCTGCTAGTTACCTATAGCTGGTGGGAGAAGAAGAATTTGTACCTTTCCCAAGGGTATTAGCATGTAAGTGAATGTAATGAATTCAACTGGAATTCAAACTCAGCTCTCCAACTCCTCAATCTGAGCTGCTATCCATTACTCTACTGTACCTTGATACAATGGAGGTAGTCAATAAAACTACATGAAAAAATTGTATGGAAATCAAGCCACCTGATATACCTATACAGATATAGAGACTTAAAACTAGTTCTAGCAGGGTTATCAATCAAGACATCAGTCAGTTCCAGGAGAGCCCAACTAATCATCAGCTGAAACATGAACTCTCTGAACAGACCAGGACATTGCTTTGCAAAATAACATTTGATTTAGCCAAATACACAATCCAACAAGGCCTGGATAAATCATTCAATAAAGAATTTCAAAGGGTCAAGACTTGACAAGCTAAAAACTAGCACAAATGAAAGAACAGAGCAGGAGTATCAACAAAGCCAATCATGGTTTGATAAGAGCAGTTATCAATATTAGCAATCAGTAGTTGAGTGCTTCTGAGGTATCAGTGCTTAGTCTCAACTTTGCAACAACCATCAGACATATCTTGAAGATCTCTAATGCCCAAGCAGATGAGCTAAGATAAAAAATGAGACAAACACAAGAGAAGGCCAAGCCACTCAAATCAAACATCACAGGTTGGCAATTAAGACTTTAAATAGTGACACTAGTATTATCGTACAACCAGTTGACAAAGGCAACACTGCAGTGGTGATGGATAATACTCAAAGAAACTAACAAGTCTAGTTGGGGATGGTAGTTATAGCAAGAATAAAAATAATCTAACCCTAAAAACCTAGAGAAAGTTGTCATAGATCCTAAATAAAAACAAAGACTGTTGACTCAATGTTACATCAAGCTGACACATATGTATGGTCACATCAAGGTTACATTGAGTTAGTTGCATGGGTTTGGCATGCCACCTCCTGAACAGATTCCTGATGGATATAGTCAATCCACTAACAGAAGTTCTTGACACAAATTAAGAATTCAGAACACTTTGCTGAAGTGATCCAAGAGGCTTCTCTTCATTACAATTAGAGGATAAGTTTGAATGTGGTGAGCCTGTTCACTGAAGTTCCTGCAAAGGAACCTCTATTGATGGTTTGAAACCAATTGTAATTGGACCCCTCCCTTGGAGAACATAGTTGCATTCTGATAGATAACTAATGGAAAATTCTTTCAACTAGTCTGACATATACCAACAGGGGGAAGGCTTGGCTGTGTGTTTTCTGTTGTCACCAGTGATGGGGAATAAACTTTGAGGAAATTGCTTTAGGAACAGCACCACTGAAGTCAACAGTATGGATGAGATATATACATGGCACCTTCATACTCTAGCCTCACTAGAAAGCTGTACAAATACTACTGGACCATGTGAACTCAATAAGAACCTTTAATCCACTTCATAATGGAAGAAGAAAGCAATAATCAGTTAGCCTTCCTGAATGTACTAATAACTTGCACAGAGAATGGATTCAAGGCACCTATATATCACAAGCCAGTGTTCACTAGACAGTACCCACCATCCATACACTATAAAGAAAAGAGTCATCTGATGCCAAAAATACAATGCAAAAATCCTAAGTGGCAACTCAGACATATACCAACAGGAAATAATCAATATTGAATATATCCTTCAGAATAAGAATTACTCTGCTAGCATAGTATTAGTTTCTCCAGGCAGAAACAGATGGATCAAGAAAGAGAACTAGAAAACTGCCATGGTCTATTTTCCAGTCATCAAGAGTTTATTGGATAAGTTTCAGAAGATCTGCAGTCCATCAGAACAATATTCAGAAGCAGCTCAACCCTCAGGAGAAATCTCTGTATAAAAGTCTAAAATAGACAAGAACACAATAACTGTGTGTATTTCATTCTTTGCAGTTGTGGCAAAGAATATAAATTTATACTGAGCAACCCTCTAAAAGTAACACTGAAAAGCCATAATTATGAAATTAAATCAGCTATGACAGAGAGGAAACAGAGAGTCATCAACACCAATGGAATGAAGTAAGAATACTAGAAAATCATTTGTCTGAGTGAATCAGCACATGTGTTATGCTATGAGGACTTCCTTAGTATCCTGAGCATAGAAATAAACACAATATGGGAGACATTAATAAAGAAAGAAAGAGAAATAACAGGACGGTTTCAGCTTCAGTAGCTGCAGTAGAAAAGAGAAGCCTCATTGAGTGCTGTTAAGTGTGACTTGTAACACTATCAGTACTCATCAGTAGACAGGTTAGGTTTACAGCTCCAAGTCCTCCAAGGAGAAGTGTTCCATGGGGAAATAGCCTAGTGGATTAAAGTGTTGATTTGTAAATTTGCTGACATAGTGAATTGTAAGTTCAGCCTCTGGACTGGGCAGAGTGTACTTGGACTATAATAGATTAAGGGAAAGTGTTCTGCTTGAAATTTCCCTGAAAGTCAGCCAAATCAACAAGCACCTGATGAAGGCTGAAATACAATGTGATAACAACAAAGATGAGGATAAAAGTCCACATATAAATAATGATAACTCATCCTAGAAATTATCAAAGTGAAGAATTCTAACATTTAAAAATTGACAAAAAAAAAAAAAGAAAATTTGAAAAAAATAATATTGGCATTGATTTCAAGAACCATTTCTCCTCAAAATTACTGATAAAAGTCATTCCTCGAAATAGTAAATTTCTAATTTTTATTTTCTTGGATAGAAGGGAATCACATTAAGTTAATGTCAAATTCATGAAATTAATCTGTAAATTATTTTACTTTTTATGTTTTTCTTGAAAATATAGATTTTTATAAATTATCCTCAAAATTGTCAAACTTCATAAAGGAAAAAATCAGCTTGTAATTCTTAAATTCCATTTATATCATTATGTCAGTCTATGGCTGCAGCGAGAAACTGATACAAGGGAAATAACTCTACAGTAAACATTTTGAAGGGTTGCATGAAATTGAACTAAAGAGTAAAAATCGGCCAAAAATGATTTGCCTTCATGTAAGGTAATTTTTAATATTAAATAAACAAAAAATATGTTAGTATAATTTGAATGAAAATGATAATGAAATCTTAGAAAATTTTCATTTTCATATAGATTATAGGTAATCAAGTAAAATAATTCAAATTTAACTGTTTTGGGTTGATGATAGATAAGAGAATCTGAAAGAAAAAGTGAGAGTTTACTCTCATTTTTATATGTCTATTAATGTCTATATATTGACATATCCAGAAACTGTCAATAGTATACTCAGGACTGTTAGTAGTATAATAAGGAATTTTTTCATATATTTTTGCTATGCAAATACAGAAATTAACTGGGAGTAAAAAAATAAATGTACATTGTTTTATTGTAGTATTTTTTATATTCAGTAAGAAGTATTATGTTTCAATTTCCAATTCATAAACTTATTCAAATATTTGAAACCAAGTTTTAGCTTCAAGGCCTATCCTTAGATATTCATTCAGATGCATTTATAATAAAAATCAATTTTAGCTATGGGGATTTAGACTAATCATTATAATATTACATAAATTACTACAATTAGAATGTAAGTTACATCAAAAACAGAAAAATAGTATGAAAAATGAAGCCAGTGAAAATATTTAATTCAATACAAATTACCTTCAACTTCAAAATGCAAATATTTACTTTTTTTTTTAAATTTTCTTTAGATTTTACCAATACAAATTTTCATAAAATACACACAGGTAAAAATGTGACTTAAAAAAAACTTAGATATTGATAAGACTGAGTCAAATTAGCCTCAGGTATTGGCCAATCACTGTGAACTATTTCAGGTGGACTGTTCCTATAAACAGAGTCAGATGGTTACTGGAGGGTGATAGGAGAAGAATGAGACAAGTGAATATGCTGAGGCTAAAAACAACACAAGGAAAATATAACTGAATATGACAAAACCTGTAAGAACAATATATAGCAGATATAGTTATCATAAAAATATAACATGATAGTAAATATATGATTTTATTTAGAAAATAAAGAAATTATATATATATATATATATATAATTAATATGAGTAAAAGTTTGACACTTAGCTGATTGATGATACCATCAGCATCCTGACTCCACAGTTACGTAGGCAAACCTGTCCATCCACTATTCAGGTGCTATAGCATTAACATTTTGTTTATGAGTATATATTTCTAATACATACTACAACAGTTTGTAGCATTGTATTTTCTACCTCTTTTGCTTCCTGTCCTATGCACACATACACTGAGGTCTATGTGTCTGTATACACAAATATTTTTAAAAATATTGCAAAACTCAATTAATTGAAAAAAAACTTTTTAAAAAATCATGAAAAATAGTATTTTTTAGCATATTGTTATATTTTTATATGATTACATTTTTACATTATTTTTATTTTAGCATATTGTTATATTTTTACATTATGCTTTTTTTCTTTTTCCAAAGAAAGTATAAATGTTAGTAAACTAAATGAAAATTTTATTTTATCCAGTTCATCAAAAATTGTTGGCAACCATTCTACAGAAGCAAGACATTTTATAATTTGTATGTTGAAGCCATTGATGGAAATATTCCTCCACTGAGTTCAAGTGAGTGGAATAAACAAAATAATGCTCCAACAATAGATGTGAACTTTTTCTCAGCATCATCTACAGAAAATTCTACAGCCATTTCTAAAGACATTGAGGTGGGCAGTTTTATTACCTATGTGAAAGTAACTGATCATGATACTGGCCAGAATGGAGAGGTTATATGTGATCTCCATCATGATAAGTTTAAATTGAAAAGTCAAGGCTTGAAAAAATACCAAGTGATTTTGAAAGATCCATTGGATAGAGAGACTGAGGAACATCATGACATCACAATCAGTTGTGAGGATATGGGATTCCCACCAAGACATAGTGAGAGTAAGTTTTCCATTAAAGTGATGGATGTCAATGATGTAAAGCCAAAATTTTCTAAATTCAGATACAAATTCTCTATCAAAGAGATCCTGAAACCTCATATGCTGCAAGTGGAGATGAAGATGAAGTTTATAATAGGTATGTCAGGGACCAAAGACATTTGATGTTTTCATCTTATTGAGAGAGCTTGTAATCAGATATTCAGACTACTAAGATCAATGATTTCAACTTTGGTAGGAGTTCTTGGCCAGATGTTCCCAACTTTGTCAGGTGTGCTGAAGAGATGGCAGCTTGCAGAAAGGAATCATATTCTAGTCTTATTATTTAATAAACAGTAATAAGACCACATGCATCTGTTATTATCAACTGCCAGGTAGGTCTTATAAAGTATGTCAGATTTTATTTTGCAAATGAATGTTTTTCACAAGAAATTGATGTTCATAAAATCTTCTTCATATATAAGAACAATATAATATGGTGTATTACTGGTTATAGTATCTATCATTATTAAGACTACTGATATTAACTTGTTTTTGAAGTGTTGCAATTTATTATGCAAATTAACTAAACATTATATTTCATAATGTAAAAATATAGGCCATAGAAACATATTTAACATAATATCTCACCTACCTTGATAAATCATTATTTTTCATATTAACATAGGTTCGGTGACATTCAATAACCTTCATCAATCTCTCAATCATTAATTTTTTTAAACTTTTCTACCGTTTTGACTTTCACATTACTTGTAGCAGTTTTTATTGCTTCCCAGAGCCCTTCTTTGTTTGAATATTATCTTTAAGTCTTATATACATTTCTTTTAATTAGAGGCTATATGTTTTTATTTTAATTCATTATCTAGAGAACCTGGCATCCATTTTATTAATGTAATGTCACTGAAATCTCTTTTTGGCAAGGTGGAATATGGTTAGTTTTACAGAATGTGAATGTTTATTGTCTTGTCTCTTTAGATTAAAGCTTTTTTGTTGTACCACTCAAAATGCTTTGTCCAAAAACTTGATTTAGTACTAATTTTATTGTGAAAATATAGACTTTCATAATGAAATCTGAACAATATACTTTTGTATTTTACTTCCATTTTTCAACTGATTTTATGAATTTTTAAAAAAATTATAGTTAATTACAAATTAATAGCAGATGAGTATTTTGTATCTATGTTTTTATGTAACACATTCTTTCAGATTATTTTTTTACAATTATTATATAAATTTATTTAACTGTATAAATTAATTATTTTGTTGGTAACCTAAAATTATGAATTATATATCAGATTTAATGTTTGATGTTTTATTTTAATATTAAAATGTTAACCCAATTACAATCTCTATATGACTTGGCACTTTTCTGTTACCATCTTGTATTTTCATGAATTGCAGTCATTTCAAATAAACAATTCTCTGGCCCTATTTCTCTTTATTTGTGAAGTAAAATTAATTTAAGTAAGACATTTCTGTTTTATCAGTTGAAAATCTGAATTGTACTACTATTTATTATGCTACTCTGAAACTGTATATTCTACATTTTGTAGTTTTAATATTATTTTAAAAAATAGAATTTATTATTATATTTTTTAATAAATTTCATACATTCTGCTTTCTTACTGCCTTTCTGTAAATATTCTAATATTGGATAAGATTTCTTCAGTTCTTTTATTACTGATCAATGTTGAATTGATATCTCTTATTGCTAAAAATGTGTTAAGATTAAATTAAAGGTAAAACATCTTATAATTTTCATATTCATAAATATTTAGAAAACCAAACTAGTTCTAATTTATCACAATATCTTTATAAAAATTCCATCCAGGTCAATGAAAATATATTTTTTACTAACCTTTCTGTAAATCTTATCAAGATCATTTATGATGTTTTCTTTTACAAAAGTAACTGAGCTATGTGCAAATAATAATTAGAAAATTATGTGGCCAAAAATGTTTGAACATTAAGTAGCCATATCAAATAGAGTAATATTTATTTTGTGAGTTGGTTTACTAATGTTACCAGAGTTTATATTTATATCATATATTTTTTTTTACATTTCCGTAATAATGTATTGATGCAGATGACACCAGAACTTCAGGATAGGTATAAGAACACATGATTGACTTCTTATTACCCAACAAATTTTGGTTTGGTTAGATTTTGTTTAACAGCATGTCAACTGTGATGGATTATTTTATGCCAACCAGGTGAATACATATATTACATATACACCTTTCTTTTTTCCAATAATTATAGTGGCTCAATTTGGTTGCTACAATTCATCTTAAATAGATTTTTTAATCTGTCAATTTGAAGCAGTCCTTATAGACCCATACATAACAAAAAAAAACTTTTAAAGGAATTTAAAAATTCCTATTTCTTTTAGAAATCCTGTTATCTGCCAACAAGGAGATCTACATTATCTTCTCATGTTGTTAGTGAATGTAGTTGAAGTAAAGAAAAGCACATTTTCTATTTTTATCTATAATACACACTCAAAGATGGTGAAATGTTATTGAAATTGTTATTTTGTTTGTCATTTCAGATCAGCTGATTCCACATTCCTACAAGGCACATAGTGGGTACATAGAAAGAAACTGTTGTTAACCAAATGAAACAACAATTTCAAGAAGATGTTTTTCAAAAGCAACAAGTAATCCTGACAATATGCTGAGAAAGGTAACAAAATCAATTTTAAATAGCATTCAAATTACTCACAATGCCAGGCCACTGCCTCCTGTACCTCACAACATACATTGATCACATATTTACATTTAATTATATCTGAAATCTTGTGATAGAATTAAAAATTAATTAAGTCATAAAATTTAACAGGGAAATTATTTTAGAGGAAATTTTAGACAAATTTTCTAAATTTTTTTTTTTTTTGATATCTGACTTTATATGCATGCAAACTATATAAAATTAGAAAAAGACGTTAGGTAAACTCTAATAAATTATTGTAAGCTCAAGACAAGTACTGAATTATAATTAAGAGGTTTTATAAAATTATTAATTCTCAAGTAAATATTTCTATTTGTAGCTATTAACAGAATAAACAAACCCAGATAAATAGCACAAATTTACTTACATGAAACTAATACTATCAATGATGTTTTATGAATTTTTTTAATTTTAAAATTTGCATATTGGAAAATTTTTTAATTAAAAAATAATTTATATATCTGTTATATATCAAACATAAAGAAATTAATAAATTAAAGATTTTTTTATAAATTTGATGTACAAAGATAATGATTAAATACTTTAAATAAATCAGAATTTGTATTCTGCAGAGTTGAATGCATAGATGATTATTATTATTATTATTATTATTACTACTACTACTACTACTACTACTACTACAACAACAAAAAAAAAAAAGAAAAAAGATTTTTAAGTTTTTTTTTTCTTATGTGATTAATATGATTTGATGTATTTGAAAAATGCCAAAGAGGATTAAAATTAAGAAAATATAACTATTATTAAACTGGACAGCCTAAGATTTTTAAAATTTTACGCTTTTTTTTATTCCCTTTACTTTTCATGGCAATGACTTGTAAACAATAAAGAAGAGAGGAAAGAAGCTTTCAATGGAGGAATATATAAATGTTTAAGGTTCTAAGAAAAAGGGATCCAGTCAGACTTTATTTGACAAAGATTTGAAAGTGGAGGTAATAATTTTCTAATCTCTATTAATGATATTTTTTACAAGTATTAATCCATTTTATCCACTTCTTGTTCTCATGATACTGCTCGATCCTAAACAATGAGCCAAACAGCCATCACACACACATTACATTTACTAGGACAGGATTTCATTTTAAGCACCTCCTCCGCCCCACACGTATACAAACTGACATGTTTGGTTCGGAGATGGTGATACAAAAATGGTGGATAACTGCTGTTGGTGAAAAAGACATTAGTTGGCTGTTATTTTTCATTCGATAAAAATTGCAAAAGAAAATGAGGTAAGTTCTTTGATTTGATTTGGATTTAATTTTTAGGATGTCTCTAACATAGAAAGAGTTTCATTATCTGTAAAAATTTGGAAGGTTTATTTTAGAAGTAGATTTAAGGATTTACAACAAAGACACAAAAACTCAAACTTTCAATGATAAACATGATAACACATTGTTTAAATGAATAATATGCAACTGATATCTTGCTGATCATAATTTTTATGAAAAACAAAGTTTTAAATCATAGGAATAATACAACTATAATGCACTAATATCTCAGCATAAAAATCTGACTTTATTTCTGAGGAAAAAAACTGAGGGTAGCCATTATGAATGAATTCTGTAGTGTTCAACTATTTATACAAAGTATATAATTCAGACAAATGTACATATATCCATAATATTGATGAAGGTTGATAACTTGCTTCATAAGCATTTATACTTATCCCTATATAAATGAGTAGAAGTGACAAAAAAATATTAATTTTGTTTTTGTAAATATGTGTAAAATACAACTAAATAGTATTGGATAACACATACAGTCATTCTTAATAGAACTATCTGACAGTATTTTCAATGATATATATGAAGCTTAGTTATTTGCAATATACAGTAGTTGCAAGAATGGAATTTATGGCAAACATTTTTAAAACTCTGACATACTGATAAATATTGGAACCTTTACTGACATAAAAAATTAGAATCAGTATGTGTGCATGTGTTTATATATATATAAAGAATTAATTAATGTTTTAATTTGATATTTTTATTACTTTAAATGTTATTATAATGGATACTCTGTATTTGAAATAAATGTTCCATTTTTATTTATTAAATTGTGTATTAGAGTACTGGCATATTCTTTACTAAGATTTTTCAATAACACACTATAAAATAAATTAAAATGAGGCATCTATTTCAAATATGAAGTGTCCACTATAATAATGTTTGAAGTTATATATATATATATATATATATATATATATATATATACACATACATGAGACAGAGAGAAAGAACTTATCCTTAATAATTTACTAACAATGAAAGTGATATTTTATTATTTATTAAAAATAAAAGGAAATTATAGCAAGGTTTTCTAAAGCAGTAAAATAATTCAAAATGAATATTTATTTTAAATATCAGACTATATTTTATAATAATTCAACATTATTCAGAACCTAATTTCAATAGTGGAATTGTTCAACTCTTGTTTTATTATTCATAAATAGGATTTTCTTAAATTAGATTTTTTTGTTGTGGTTGGTACAAACTAATTTAAAATTTTTTTAGAATTTCTCTCTGCTTTTATATACAGTGCAATAATTTCTTTATTATTTAAAATTTTATTTTAATTTCATCAGTTGATAAGAAAAGAAACATTAACACTAAGCTATGCCTGAGAGGGTTTACTTTAATGTAGATTACAAAATATGAAAATATTGAAAATGTTGCTAAAGCCAACCAGCGACACATGAACATATAAGGGAAGTAACTCAGCAATTTCTTAATGTGATAAAAATATTTTCATGCAGTACAGAATTATGTAGCATTTTCCAATTGTCTCAACTGGGTTTAAAATATTTAAAAAGGATAAAAATTAAAAACTCAAATGGTTACACGCACAACCTATCATTTAAAATTTTTTCCCATAGTCTTTGAAGGACAAATTATTTATATCATAAATAACACAAGTGATTAATAATATTTATACATATATATGTTGTGAGAGGCTAAAAATTATTTTTAACTGTTATTTCATTTCAGAAGCTTTTTGTTGTTGAACAGTTTTCTTTACTCTGTAGTATTTTTCATAGTTCGATTTTTAAATATATAGTTCTTAGCTTGACATTTTATAATCCATCTCAAAATCAAACTACTGTAGAAGAAAAAGTAATGACTAATTTGATTTTTGTTTCTCATCATGCTATAAAAATATTTAAAATGTTTTTATGAGTTCATAAAAATATCTGAGTATTAAAATGACTAAAACACAAAGTGCCATAAAAACTGGCTTATTATCAACAAAATTTAAATATGTTTTCTTCATTACTGTGTATTAATGAATAATATAAAATAAAAATTGATTAGTTCTTTTCTTTGCAATTATATTCCCACAGTTCTTCCTTGAATATGCTGAAGTCAGTGTACATTCTACTACATATCTTCCATGCCTGTTTGTGTGCAGATCTCATCTACAGTGTGGAAGAAGAAAAGAGTCCAGGTACATACATTGGCAATATTGCCATAGACTCAAATGTGATGGATACTATTCCATTGAAAGACCATAAACACATTACATTTACACAACTCCAAAAGGGGAACTCTCAGTTATTCCGTGTTGCAAAGAATACAGGAAAACTATATACTGCACAGATATTGGATGCTGAGTCTTTATGTACATATAACAGAGAATGTTTTCAAAGGATTGATATTGCTGTAAGGAAAGCCAAGTCCTTTTTTAAGTTGTTAGAAATCAAAATAATAATAACTGATATAAATGATCATCAACCTAAGTTTGCTGATAAAAAAATCAGTTTACAGTTTTCAGAAGATGATGGAAAGGGAGTCAGAAGATTACTCCAAAATGCTGTTGATATGGATATTGGCAATATTTATTCACAAATTTCATATGAACTAATAAAAGAGGAAGAAGAACCTTTTACATTGTCAGTGTCTAAAACTCTTGTTGGAAAATCAGACCTCAGCATTGTATTAGAAGAAAGATTAGACAGAGAAAGTAAAGATTTTTATTTGATTCAAGTAAGTGCAAAGGATGGGGGTTCCCCTCCAAAAGAGGACATTTTAAATGTTCATATCTCTGTAATGGATGTCAATGACAATCCACCAATATTTTCTCAAAATCATTATAATGTTTCAATAAAAAATGAACATGATAAACACATACCTGTAATTATTTTATCTGCTACAGATTTAGATGCAGGACAAAATGGAAATATTTCCTATCATTTTGATCCCAAAACAACAGATTTTGCTAAAAATAGTTTTGCACTAAATGAAGTAACAGGAGAAATTTTTCTTCTCAAAAAAATACCACCAGGACAAAATTTAATCCATAATTTATACATTGAAGCTAAAGATGGAGGAAATCCTTCTTTAAGTTCTTTTGCTATGGTTCAAATAAACGTGATCAATCAACAAAATAATGCTCCAACAATTGATGTGAACTTTTTCTCAGCATCATCTACAGAAAATTCTACAGCCATTTCTGAAGACATTGAGGTGGGCAGTTTTATTGCCTATGTGAAAATAACTGATCATGATACTGGCCAGAATGGAGAGGTTATATGTGACCTCCATCATGATAAGTTTAAATTAAAAAATCAAGGCTTGAAAAAATACCAAGTGATTTTGAAAGATCCATTGGATAGAGAGACTGAGGAACATCATGACATCACAATCAGTTGTGAGGATATGGGATTCCCACCAAGACATAGTGAGAGTAAGTTTTCTATTAAAGTGATGGATGTCAATGATGTAAAGCCCAAATTTTCTAAATCCAGATACAAATTCCATATCAATGAGAACCAGAAACCTCATATTGATGTGGGTTCAATCAATGCATCTGATCCAGACTTGGGACCTGGAGGGGAATTGATCTTTTCTCTTGCAACAAATAAGAAGAAAAGTCATCTGCCTTTTCTAATCACAAAAGATGGTTTTATTTCAACAAGTGAATCATTGGACCATGAATTACAAGATATTTATAAATTTGAGGTTTTGGTGAAAGATAATGGAATTCCATCACTGAATAATACAGTGGATGTGATTGTGGAGATTGAAGATGAAAATGATAACAGTCCATATTTTACATTTCCCAGTGTTAATCCACATAATATAGAAGTTGTATATTTTGCTGATGAAAGCAAGAACCTGACAGTTGTGAGGGCACATGATAGTGATAGTCAAGAGAATGCCTTTCTCAGATATGAAATAAGTGCAGGCAATGAGAAACAGTTGTTCACCATTGACCATTACAGTGGTTTGTTGTCTTCTACTGGTGCCCTTACAAAACAAGATGCTGGCTCATATGAACTGGAGTTTGTTGTCAAGGATAGTGGCATCCCAGTTTTATCAGCCACGACTACAATCTTTTTGAGTCTGATTGTGAAAAATAAAACTTCTTCTTTGGAAAGAGTAAATGGTGTGCAGAGAAGTCAATCAGAGGAGAAGGTACATCTTAATATGGTGATTATTATTACATTAGCAGCCGTCATGGTGACTATAATCATTACGGCTTCAATCTCAATCTGTGTACTTCGCTGTTGTAATGCTTCAAGTGGAGATGGAGATGATGTTCCTAATAGATATGTTAGTGAACAAAGACATTTGATGTCATCTTCTTATCGAGGGAGCTCTTGGCCAGATGTTCCTACTACTATGATAAATGATCCTAACTTTGGTAGGAGTGCTGAAGAGATGGCAGCTAGCAGAAGGGAATCCTATCCCAGGTTCATGAACCAAACAACAGCAATAAGACCAAACTCAGCAGTTGATATCATCTGTCAGGTATGTCTTCCAATTATATTTACTACATGCAATCTTTAGTGATTTAAATCTTTAACTTTTATTACAAAATGTACATTAATATTGTTTTAATATTGTTCAGAATGCTACATACTTAATTTAATAAAGACTCATATTTATTTAAGCTGCTTGTGATTGATGTATGAGAATAAGGTACAGATTATGAATATCAATTACTAACTAAAAATATTGTAAAAAGTTGATTTATTTAAATCATGGTATACATTAAGTTCAATGCATCATGAAAGAGAATTCTAAGGTATATTTTTGCTAGATTATATTTTTCTCAAAGAAAGAATAAAAAAAGTAATGTATTTATTTTAATAATGCTACCATTACAACAAAATATTAAAAGAATGTTTACTCAAATCGGAAAGCAAAATGAATTCATCTAGCAAGGTGTTATTAGTTTTTTAACATTTTATCTTCTTGTGAAAGTTACTTAAATGTTTTTCTCATTTGTTCTTTTCTTTTTCAATGCCAAAATATTTAAATTTCATTGAATATAAGTTGAGTATATTGGCATAAAATTTTAGTGTAAGTTATGATATGAAGCTAAAAATGATTTTATATTACAATGTAGATGACACCAGATCTTCAGAATGGGAATAAAAATACATTAACAACTCCTTATTGTCCAACATGGAGATCTACAATGTCTTCTCATGCTGACAGTGGCCATGGTTGGAGTGAAGGAGACACAGGACATGCAGAAGAGATGACAGGTAAGAAGCTGAAAAAAAAAACTTGCTACAAAAGCAGATATTCTATTTTTGTTTACAATTTAGACACACCCATGCATTGAAATGTTATAAAGAGATGTTGATTTATTCTTTCAGATCAGCTGATCCCACAGTTCTGCAAGCCACAGGGTGAACAGGTCAACAAAATGGATAAGAGGCACATAGAAGGAAACTTTAGCTACCCAAATGAAACAACAATTTCAGCAAGATGTTTTTCAAAAGCAACAAATAATCCCAACAATCTATTTAGAAAGGAAACAGAACAAAAATCTCGTCATTTATCAGATAGCATTCAAATTACTCACAATGCCAGACCACTGCCTCCTGTACCTCACAAATTACACTGATCATACACCTTACATCAATGAATTACTTACATATATTCAGAACCTGTATACTAATTTTTGAAGATGAATTATTATATAAGTAGCATTAAAACAAAACAAAAAATAACTATTAAATATGAATTGCTTGTATCTTGGAATATTTTAAAGTAACATTTGCTCTAATGGAAATAAAATTCTCGGAAAAAAATTTATGAGTCTTATGCCAGTAGAGTGATAATAATTGGTTGGCATTTTCTATATTTTACCATTTTAAATAAGGAAACAAATATCATTCAGATTGTAAGCATAAAATGATAAACCACAAATTTAAAATTTTTCAAACTGTTTGTCACTGTAGAGTGAAATTCATATTGAAATTATAAAATTAAAAGTCCTTGGTATATTGCAAAAATTTCATAATTTTACAAGAATTAAATATTAGCATAAATAAAAAGAATAATTGAAAATATTTGTTTCCATGGTGATATTATATACTTTTAACATTCAGAGAAGTTACAAAAACGTTTTTAGTGAATTAATGAAGATTACTTTCTAAATATGAAATATACGCAAACACAATATTCAAAAATGTGAGAAAAAAAACATCAATGCAATTAAATTAAAAAAATCATATCTCAACAAAATTAAATTATAAAATCTAGAAAATTATTATAGCTGTTTCATTTTTTTCGGTTTTGTATAAAGAAAAAAAAATTATAGGTTCATGGAAGAAAAGAAAAAAGAAATTGTAAAATGGAGGAATAGGGTCCTTTACATATTGCATGATGGGAAAATTAGCCAATTAAGGCATTTATTTTGCCAGATCTCAGGATATAATTTTATCTTGATATAAAATCATACACATCATAATTCAAAACAGAAACACAGAATTGCATTTAATTAATGTGTTTTCTTTTAATTTTCTCGTTGGTATGAGAAGCAGCCATTACACACACATCATACTTATTAGGACAATAAGCAGTACACGCACATACACAGTCATATGCACATAACAAGAGACTCTTTGTTCTGTGATACGAAAATCAGTGGAGAAAGAGGATGTAAATGGGCTGTGATTCTTTTATTTGGAAAGATTACAAAAAATAAGGTAAGTTGAGAATTTTAATTTAATTTTTATGAAGGATTTTTAGGGTCTAGAAATAAAGTGAAATCTTAGGAAGTGATTTCTTTCACAACTTTTAAGAGACTTTAAGGAGATGAAGAAAAATATTCAAAATAAAAATCTTTGCTGATGGAATTTATTTTACAGAATTTGATGGAATTCTATTTTACATAAAAATACATTACGTCTGTTTATACAGAAAAAAGTATTTCTAATATGTGTTAGTAGAATAAATATTGTGATTGAAATATATATGCATTGAACAAATTTAGTAGCAATTATGAAATTTAATCAATATTAAAATATATGGCATAAATGTATATGTTAAAATTCTTTGTATTTCCACATAATCTTGTAGATATGACTTTAGAATAAATTTGATTATCTGTATCTTAATTAAGCATCTATAAAATGCATGTTCAAATGGTTATTGATGTGTGTTGAGTATGGAATATTGTTATACTTACTCATGTTATCATTAAATGTACAAGCTGAACAAATTTAGGATTTTTTCTGTTAGATATATTTTAATATGCTAATAATTATTTATTTTTAATATAATTTGTTTCAAATGATATATGTCCAAACTAGGAAACTGTATAATAGCAATAAAGAAGTAAATTAAAAGAGAATCAACTGTTATAACTTACTATTATTTTTTAATGTATTTTCATAAAGCTAATCATGAAAGCAATTTATAAGCTCCTCAGATATTCATAATTAAAAAGAAATTTTTTTCATATTTACAATTCAGTTTATTACTATACTTTGATATTTTCCTGAAATATAGCTAGAATCTAGAAATTTTGTATATTTTTACGTGTTGTTTTGCATGATTAAAACTGAAGCCTATCTTTAAAAATGAAATAAGCACACAATGTCAGATTTTATTAATATAAGCAATATAGTATGTGGATTTTGGTTTTTAATATCTATTCTTATTAAAAATATTGATAATAACTTACTATTTTGGTGGTAGAGTGTCATGATTTATGATGCCAACAAATCTTTATTTATAAACAAAATCCAAAAGAAATATGTCACAGAAAGATATACCTGACTAAAACAATAATCTATACACCTGAATAACTTATTCTATTAGTTTGAATTTTATTATTTTTATAACCTACATCATCCTTCAGTTCATTGATTTGATAACTTTTTTCCTATTTTAAATTTAACCTTACTTGCAGAAAATTTTCTCTTTTGAAACTATTTATTTCTTATAAGCCACAGCAATCTTAACATATCTGAAAATATTTTTAATAAGTATATATTATAAGCTGAAATTCACATGGTAAAGGTTTTCAGGATATATTTATATGATAAATATTCCAACATCTGTTGCTTAATTCACAATTTCAATGTGGAAACATTGTCTTGCATAATAAAATCTGACATCACGTAACATACAGAACTCATCTGAAACCAAGTTAGAAATTTATGTAAGGGAAGTAACTTTGTATAAATAGATTTTTTATTAATGTTTCTCATTTAGTTAATCTGCAAAACAAAACACAAATTTGAAAAATATATTGTATTTAACGCTTTAGATTTGGTAAAAAATTTTGTCATTCACATTAAAGCCATTGAAGCACCATGAGGGAAACTTCTACTAGCCACAATTAATAGGTTAATGTAAGATATTAATATCTCTCTTTCGCATTAAAAATATGAAAAAGTTAATGTAGATTTAATCATATATATATATATATATATATATATATATATATATATATATATATATATATATAACTAACCATATATTATTAAAGAAAATATTGGAAAAATGAAAAATGCTCTGCTAAATAGATAAATATTACTTCCTGATCACGGAATTTATCATGATAAAAAAGATTCCTTTTATAGGGGGTTAGATGAACATCACAACTACTGTATATATTTGTGTATAAGGTGACTTTATCTATAGTGTGCACCCTAAATTTTTTGGCATGAATTTTAACTGCTCCAGAAAAAGTTTACTTGGTTTCTTGTGGAACTGGTCACCAAAAATGGATGATTCTTAACCTCTTCAAAACAATTATCTGTGTATAGTGCAAAAATATTCAGTCATCATGTTTGCATTTAATGACAAATTGGAAATCAGTAATAATGTTTCTTTTTATTGATGAAACACTGAATCATGAAAGGAATTAACAAATTTATCTTAATTTTAAAATTGTAAGACACAATATAGTATTAGTAATAATAGGAAATCAATGATTTATATACTTAAAATTGTTAAACATTTTATAGCTAAAATGATGTCTTTATTTTACTTTTCCTCAGATCTTATATGAAAATGCCAACACCTGCACATATTTTACTTATAGTCTTCCATATCTGTTTTGGTGCCGATCTCATCTACAATGTGGAAGAAGAACAGAGTCCAGGTACATACATTGGTAATATTGCCAGTAATTCAAATGTCATGGATAATATTTCTCTGCAAGATCATAAGCACATCACCTTCACACAACACAAAAAAGGAAGCTCCCAACTATTCCGTGTTGCAAAGAATACAGGAAAACTATACACTGCACAAATATTGGATGCTGAGTCTTTGTGTACTTACAATGTAGAATGTTTCAAAATGATTGATGTTGCTGTAAGGAAAGCAAAGTCTTTTATAAAACTTTTAGAAATTAAAGTGATTATAAAAGATATTAATGATCACCAGCCAGAATTTCCAGACAAGCAAGTAAACATTGAATTTGATGAAGGTGATGGGACAGGAATGAGAAAATCAATACCCAGTGCTAGAGATAAAGATCTTAGTATTGTTAATTCTCAAATTACTTATGAGTTAATAAATAATGATGAAGAAAATCATTTTACATTATCAGTAACTAAAAACTTTGCTGGCAAATCAGATTTAAGTATTGTATTAGATAAAAGACTAGATAGAGAAGTCAAAGATACTTACTTGATTCAAGTAGTTGCAAAAGATGGAGGCTCCCCATCCAAACAAAGTATCTTAGATGTTCATATTTCAGTAAGTGATATCAATGATAATGCACCTTCGTTTGCTCATAATATCTATAATGTTTCTGTCTCTCAGGATCATGATGAAACTCTTCCTATATTTACATTATCTGCAACAGATTTAGATTTTGGTCAAAATGGCAACATTTCATATACAATTGATTCTAAGACATCAATATCAGCTAAAAGATACTTTAAAGTCAACCATTACTCTGGAGAAATATTTTTAAAGAACAAAATACCATCAGGACAAAAGCTTATGCACAATTTATACATAGAAGCTAAAGATGGGGGAAACCCTCCTCTAAGTTCATTAGCAATGGTTCAAATAAATGTGATCAATCAACAAAATAATGCTCCAACAATTGATGTGAACTTTTTCTCACCATCATCTACAGAAAATTCTACAGTAATTTCTGAAGACATTGAGGTGGGCAGTTTTATTGCCTATGTGAAAGTAACTGATCATGATACTGGCCAGAATGGAGAGGTTATATGTGATCTCCATCATGATAAGTTTAAATTGAAAAGTCAAGGCTTGAAAAAATATCAAGTGATTTTGAAAGATCCATTGGATAGAGAGACTGAGGAACATCATGACATCACAATCAGTTGTGAGGATATGGGATTCCCACCAAGACATAGTGAGAGTAAGTTTTCCATTAAAGTGATGGATGTCAATGATGTCAAGCCCAAATTTTCTAAATCCAGATATAAATTCCGTATCAATGAGAACCAGAAACCTCATGTTGATCTGGGTTCAATCAATGCATCTGATCCAGACTTGGGACCTGGAGGGGAACTGATCTTTTCTTTTGCAACAAATAAGAAGAAAAATCATCTGCCTTTTCTAATCACCAAAGATGGTTTTATTTCAACAAGTGAATCATTGGACCATGAATTACAAGATATTTATAAATTTGAGGTTTTGGTGAAAGATAATGGAATCCCATCACTGAATAATACAGTGGATGTGATTGTCGAGATTGAAGATGAAAATGATAACAGTCCATATTTTACATTTCCCAGTGTTAATCCACATAATATAGAAGTTGTATATTTTGCTGATGAAAGCAAGAACCTGACAGTTGTGAGGGCACATGATAGTGATAGTCAAGAGAATGCCTTTCTCAGATATGAAATAAGTGCAGGCAATGAGAAACAGTTGTTCACCATTGACCATTACAGTGGTTTGTTGTCTTCTACTGGTGCCCTTACAAAACAAGATGCTGGCTCATATGAACTGGAGTTTGTTGTCAAGGATAGTGGCATCCCAGTTTTATCAGCCACAACTACAATCTTTTTGAGTCTGATTGTAAAAAATAAGACTTCATCTTTGGAAAGAGCAAATGGTGTGCAGAGAAGTCAATCAGAGGAGAAGGTGCATCTTAATATGGTGATTATTATTACATTAGCAGCCGTCATGGTGACTATCATCATTACGGCTTCAATCTCAATCTGTGTACTTCGCTGTTGTAATGCTTCAAGTGGAGATGGAGATGATGTTCCTAATAGATATGTTAGTGAACAAAGACATTTGATGTCTTCTTCTTATCGAGGGAGCTCTTGGCCAGATGTTCCTACTACTATGATAAATGATCCCAACTTTGGTAGGAGTGCTGAAGAGATGGCAGCTAGCAGAAGGGAATCCTATCCCAGGTTCATGAACCAAACAACAGCAATAAGACCAAACTCAGCAGTTGATATCACCTGTCAGGTATGTCTTCCAATTATATTTACTACATGCAATCTTTAGTGATTTAAATCTTTAACTTTTATTACAAAATGTACATTAATATTGTTTTAATATTGTTCAGAATGCTACATACTTAATTTAATAAAGACTCATATTTATTTAAGCTGCTTGTGATTGATGTATGAGAATAAGGTACAGATTATGAATATCAATTACTAACTAAAAATATTGTAAAAAGTTGATTTATTTAAATCATGGTATACATTAAGTTCAATGCATCATGAAAGAGAATTCTAAGGTATATTTTTGCTAGATTATATTTTTCTCAAAGAAAGAATAAAAAAAGTAATGTATTTATTTTAATAATGCTACCATTACAACAAAATATTAAAAGAATGTTTACTCAAATTGGAAAGCAAAATGAATTCATCTAGCAAGGTGTTATTAGTTTTTTAACATTTTATCTTCTTGTGAAAGTTATTTAAATGTTTTTCTCATTTGTTCTTTTCTTTTTCAATGCCAAAATATTTAAATTTCATTGAATATAAGTTGAGTATATTGGCATAAAATTTTAGTGTAAGTTATGATATGAAGCTAAAAATGATTTTATATTACAATGTAGATGACACCAGATCTTCAGAATGGGAATAAAAATACATTAACAACTCCTTATTGTCCAACATGGAGATCTACAATGTCTTCTTATGCTGACAGTGGCCATGGTTGGAGTGAAGGAGACACAGGACATGCAGAAGAGATGACAGGTAAGAAGCTGAAAAAAAAAAACTTGCTACAAAAGCAGATATTCTATTTTTGTTTACAATTTAGACACACCCATGCATTGAAATGTTATAAAGAGATGTTGATTTATTGTTTCAGATCAGCTGATCCCACAGTTCTGCAAGCCACAGGGTGGACAGGTCAACAAAATGGATAAGAGGCACATAGAAGGAAACTTTAGCTACCCAAATGAAACAACAATTTCAGCAAGATGTTTTTCAAAAGCAACAAATAATCCCAACAATCTATTTAGAAAGGAAACAGAACAAAAATCTCGTCATTTATCAGATAGCATTCAAATTACTCACAATGCCAGACCACTGCCTCCTGTACCTCACAAATTACACTGATCATACACCTTACATCAATGAATTACTTACATATATTCAGAACCTGTATACTAATTTTTGAAGATGAATTATTATATAAGTAGCATTAAAACAAAACAAAAAATAACTATTAAATATGAATTGCTTGTATCTTGGAATATTTTAAAGTAACATTTGCTCTAATGGAAATAAAATTCTCGGAAAAAAAATTATGAGTCTTATGCCAGTAGAGTGATAATAATTGGTTGGCATTTTCTATATTTTACCATTTTAAATAAGGAAACAAATATCATTCAGATTGTAAGCATAAAATGATAAACTACAAATTTAAAATTTTTCAAACTGTTTGTCACTGTAAAGTGAAATTCATATTGAAATTATAAAATTAAAAGTCCTTGGTATATTGCAAAAATTTCATAATTTTACAAGAATTAAATATTAGCATAAATAAAAAGAATAATTGAAAATATTTGTTTCCATGGTGATATTATATACTTTTAACATTCAGAGAAGTTACAAAAACGTTTTTAGTGAATTAATGAAGATTACTTTCTAAATATGAAATATACGCAAACACAATATTCAAAAATGTGAGAAAAAAAACATCAATGCAATTAAATTAAAAAAATCATATCTCAACAAAATTAAATTATAAAATCTAGAAAATTATTATAGCTGTTTCATTTTTTTCGGTTTTGTATAAAGAAAAAAAAATTATAGGTTCATGGAAGAAAAGAAAAAAGAAGTTGTAAAATGGAGGAATAGGGTCCTTTACATATTGCATGATGGGAAAATTAGCCAATTAAGGCATTTATTTTGCCAGATCTCAGGATATAATTTTATCTTGATATAAAATCATACACATCATAATTCAAAACAGAAACACAGAATTGCATTTAATTAATGTGTTTTCTTTTAATTTTCTCGTTGGTATGAGAAGCAGCCATTACACACACATCATACTTATTAGGACAATAAGCAGTACACGCACATACACAGTCATATGCACATAACAAGAGACTCTTTGTTCTGTGATACGAAAATCAGTGGAGAAAGAGGATGTAAATGGGCTGTGATTCTTTTATTTGGAAAGATTACAAAAAATAAGGTAAGTTGAGAATTTTAATTTAATTTTTATGAAGGATTTTTAGGGTCTAGAAATAAAGTGAAATCTTAGGAAGTGATTTCTTTCACAACTTTTAAGAGACTTTAAGGAGATGAAGAAAAATATTCAAAATAAAAATCTTTGCTGATGGAATTTATTTTACAGAATTTGATGGAATTCTATTTTACATAAAAATACATTACGTCTGTTTATACAGAAAAAAGTATTTCTAATATGTGTTAGTAGAATAAATATTGTGATTGAAATATATATGCATTGAACAAATTTAGTAGCAATTATGAAATTTAATCAATATTAAAATATATGGCATAAATGTATATGTTAAAATTCTTTGTATTTCCACATAATCTTGTAGATATGACTTTAGAATAAATTTGATTATCTGTATCTTAATTAAGCATCTATAAAATGCATGTTCAAATGGTTATTGATGTGTGTTGAGTATGGAATATTGTTATACTTACTCATGTTATCATTAAATGTACAAGCTGAACAAATTTAGGATTTTTTCTGTTAGATATATTTTAATATGCTAATAATTATTTATTTTTAATATAATTTGTTTCAAATGATATATGTCCAAACTAGGAAACTGTATAATAGCAATAAAGAAGTAAATTAAAAGAGAATCAACTGTTATAACTTACTATTATTTTTTAATGTATTTTCATAAAGCTAATCATGAAAGCAATTTATAAGCTCCTCAGATATTCATAATTAAAAAGAAATTTTTTTCATATTTACAATTCAGTTTATTACTATACTTTGATATTTTCCTGAAATATAGCTAGAATCTAGAAATTTTGTATATTTTTACGTGTTGTTTTGCATGATTAAAACTGAAGCCTATCTTTAAAAATGAAATAAGCACACAATGTCAGATTTTATTAATATAAGCAATATAGTATGTGGATTTTGGTTTTTAATATCTATTCTTATTAAAAATATTGATAATAACTTACTATTTTGGTGGTAGAGTGTCATGATTTATGATGCCAACAAATCTTTATTTATAAACAAAATCCAAAAGAAATATGTCACAGAAAGATATACCTGACTAAAACAATAATCTATACACCTGAATAACTTATTCTATTAGTTTGAATTTTATTATTTTTATAACCTACATCATCCTTCAGTTCATTGATTTGATAACTTTTTTCCTATTTTAAATTTAACCTTACTTGCAGAAAATTTTCTCTTTTGAAACTATTTATTTCTTATAAGCCACAGCAATCTTAACATATCTGAAAATATTTTTAATAAGTATATATTATAAGCTGAAATTCACATGGTAAAGGTTTTCAGGATATATTTATATGATAAATATTCCAACATCTGTTGCTTAATTCACAATTTCAATGTGGAAACATTGTCTTGCATAATAAAATCTGACATCACGTAACATACAGAACTCATCTGAAACCAAGTTAGAAATTTATGTAAGGGAAGTAACTTTGTATAAATAGATTTTTTATTAATGTTTCTCATTTAGTTAATCTGCAAAACAAAACACAAATTTGAAAAATATATTGTATTAGGTTGGTGCAAAAATAATTTCGTTTTCTCACATAGTAACATATGTTAGAAAACGAAATTATTTTTGCACCAACCTAATATTTAACACTTTAGATTTGGTAAAAAATTTTGTCATTCACATTAAAGCCGTTGAAGCACCATGAGGGAAACTTCTACTAGCCACAATTAATAGGTTAATGTAAGATATTAATATCTCTCTTTCGCATTAAAAATATGAAAAAGTTAATGTAGATTTAATCATATATATATATATATATATATATATATATATATATATATATATATATAAATATAATAAACTAACCATATATTATTAAAGAAAATATTGGAAAAATGAAAAATGCTCTGCTAAATAGATAAATATTACTTCCTGATCACGGAATTTATCATGATAAAAAAGATTCCTTTTATAGGGGGTTAGATGAACATCACAACTACTGTATATATTTGTGTATAAGGTGACTTTATCTATAGTGTGCACCCTAAATTTTTTGGCATGAATTTTAACTGCTCCAGAAAAAGTTTACTTGGTTTCTTGTGGAACTGGTCACCAAAAATGGATGATTCTTAACCTCTTCAAAACAATTATCTGTGTATAGTGCAAAAATATTCAGTCATCATGTTTGCATTTAATGACAAATTGGAAATCAGTAATAATGTTTCTTTTTATTGATGAAACACTGAATCATGAAAGGAATTAACAAATTTATCTTAATTTAAAATTGTAAGACACAATATAGTATTAGTAATAATATGAAATCAATGATTTATATACTTAAAATTGTTAAACATTTTATAGCTAAAATGATGTCTTTATTTTACTTTTCCTCAGATCTTATATGAAAATGCCAACACCTGCACATATTTTACTTATAGTCTTCCATATCTGTTTTGGTGCCGATCTCATCTACAATGTGGAAGAAGAACAGAGTCCAGGTACATACATTGGTAATATTGCCAGTGATTCAAATGTCATGGATAATATTTCTCTGCAAGATCATAAGCACATCACCTTCACACAACACAAAAAAGGAAGCTCCCAACTATTCCGTGTTGCAAAGAATACAGGAAAACTATACACTGCACAAATATTGGATGCTGAGTCTTTGTGTACTTACAATGTAGAATGTTTCAAAATGATTGATGTTGCTGTAAGGAAAGCAAAGTCTTTTATAAAACTTTTAGAAATTAAAGTGATTATAAAAGATATTAATGATCACCAGCCAGAATTTCCAGACAAGCAAGTAAACATTGAATTTGATGAAGGTGATCGAAATGGAATGAGAAAATCAATACCCAGTGCTAGAGATAAAGATCTTAGTATTGTTAATTCTCAAATTACTTATGAGTTAATAAATAATGATGAAGAAAATCATTTTACATTATCAGTAACTAAAAACTTTGCTGGCAAATCAGATTTAAGTATTGTATTAGATAAAAGACTAGATAGAGAAGTCAAAGATACTTACTTGATTCAAGTAGTTGCAAAAGATGGAGGCTCCCCATCCAAACAAAGTATCTTAGATGTTCATATTTCAGTAAGTGATATCAATGATAATGCACCTTCGTTTGAACATAATATCTATAATGTTTCTGTCTCTCAGGATCATGATGAAACTCTTCCTATATTTACATTATCTGCAACAGATTTAGATTTTGGTCAAAATGGCAACATTTCATATACAATTGATTCTAAGACATCAATATCAGCTAAAAGATATTTTAAAGTCAACCATTACTCTGGAGAAATATATTTAAAGAACAAAATACCATCAGGACAAAAGCTTATGCACAATTTATACATAGAAGCTAAAGATGGGGGAAATCCTCCTCTAAGTTCATTAGCAATGGTTCAAGTAAATGTGATCAATCAACAAAATAATGCTCCAACAATTGATGTGAACTTTTTCTCACCATCATCTACAGAAAATTCTACAGTAATTTCTGAAGACATTGAGGTGGGCAGTTTTATTGCCTATGTGAAAGTAACTGATCATGATACTGGCCAGAATGGAGAGGTTATATGTGATCTCCATCATGATAAGTTTAAATTGAAAAGTCAAGGCTTGAAAAAATACCAAGTGATTTTGAAAGATCCATTGGATAGAGAGACTGAGGAACATCATGACATCACAATCAGTTGTGAGGATATGGGATTCCCACCAAGACATAGTGAGAGTAAGTTTTCCATTAAAGTGATGGATGTCAATGATGTCAAGCCCAAATTTTCTAAATCCAGATATAAATTCCGTATCAATGAGAACCAGAAACCTCATATTGATGTGGGTTCAATCAATGCATCTGATCCAGACTTGGGACCTGGAGGGGAATTGATCTTTTCTCTTGCAACAAATAAGAAGAAAAGTCATCTGCCTTTTCTAATCACCAAAGATGGTTTTATTTCAACAAGTCAATCATTGGACCATGAATTACAAGATATTTATAAATTTGAGGTTTTGGTGAAAGATAATGGAATCCCATCACTGAATAATACAGTGGATGTGATTGTGGAGATTGAAGATGAAAATGATAACAGTCCATATTTTACATTTCCCAGTGTTAATCCACATAATATAGAAGTTGTATATTTTGCTGATGAAAGCAAGAACCTGACAGTTGTGAGGGCACATGATAGTGATAGTCAAGAGAATGCCTTTCTCAGATATGAAATAAGTGCAGGCAATGAGAAACAGTTGTTCACCATTGACCATTACAGTGGTTTGTTGTCTTCTACTGGTGCCCTTACAAAACAAGATGCTGGCTCATATGAACTGGAGTTTGTTGTCAAGGATAGTGGCATCCCAGTTTTATCAGCCACAACTACAATCTTTTTGAGTCTGATTGTGAAAAATAAGACTTCTTCTTTGGAAAGAGTAAATGGTGTGCAGAGAAGTCAATCAGAGGAGAAGGTACATCTTAATATGGTGATTATTATTACATTAGCTGCTGTCATGGTGACTATCATCATTACGGCTTCAATCTCAATCTGTGTACTTCGCTGTTGTAATGCTTCAAGTGGAGATGGAGATGATGTTCCTAATAGATATGTTAGTGAACAAAGACATTTGATGTCATCTTCTTATCGAGGGAGCTCTTGGCCAGATGTTCCTACTACTATGATAAATGATCCCAACTTTGGTAGGAGTGCTGAAGAGATGGCAGCTAGCAGAAGGGAATCCTATCCCAGGTTCATGAACCAAACAACAGCAATAAGACCAAACTCAGCAGTTGATATCATCTGTCAGGTATGTCTTCCAATTATATTTACTACATGCAATCTTTAGTGATTTAAATCTTTAACTTTTATTACAAAATGTACATTAATATTGTTTTAATATTGTTCAGAATGCTACATATTTAATTTAATAAAGACTCATATTTATTTAAGCTGCTTGTGATTGATGTATGAGAATAAGGTACAGATTATGAATATCAATTACTAACTAAAAATATTGTGAAAAGTTGATTTATTTAAATCATGGTATACATTAAGTTCAATGCATCATGAGATCGAATTCTAAGGTATATTTTGGCTAGATTATATTTTTCTCAAAGAAAGAATAAAAAAGAAATATATTCATTTCATAATGCTACCATTAAAACAAAATAATAAAAGAATGTTCACGCAATTCTGAAAACAAAATGAATTCATCTAGCAAGGTGTTATGAATTTTATCTTCTTGTGTGAAAGTTACTTAAATGTTTTTCTCATTTGTTCTTTTCTTTTTCAATGCCAAAATATTTAAATTTCATTGAATATAAGTTGAGTATATTGGCATAAAATTTTAGTGTAAGTTATGATATGAAGCTAAAAATGATTTTATATTACAATGTAGATGACACCAGATCTTCAGAATGGGAATAAAAATACATTAACAACTCCTTATTGTCCAACATGGAGATCTACAATGTCTTCTTATGCTGACAGTGGCCATGGTTGGAGTGAAGGAGACACAGGACATGCAGAAGAGATGACAGGTAAGAAGCTGAAAAAAAAAAACTTGCTACAAAAGCAGATATTCTATTTTTGTTTACAATTTAGACACACCCATGCATTGAAATGTTATAAAGAGATGTTGATTTATTGTTTCAGATCAGCTGATCCCACAGTTCTGCAAGCCACAGGGTGGACAGGTCAACAAAATGGATAAGAGGCACATAGAAGGAAACTTTAGCTACCCAAATGAATCAACAACAATTTCAGCAAGATGTTTTTCAAAAGCAACAAATAATCCCAACAATCTATTTAGAACGGAAACAGAACAAAAATCTCGTCATTTATCAGATAGCATTCAAATTACTCACAATGCCAGACCACTGCCTCCTGTACCTCACAAATTACACTGATCATACACCTTACATCAATGAATTACTTACATATATTCAGAACCTGTATACTAATTTTTGAAGATGAATTATTATATAAGTAGCATTAAAACAAAACAAAAAATAACTATTAAATATGAATTGCTTGCATTTTGGAATATTTTAAAGTAACATTTGCTCTAATGGAAATAAAATTCTAGGAAAAAAATTTATGAGTCTTATGACAGTAGAGTGATAATAATTGGTTGGCATTTTCTATATTTTACCATTTTAAATAAGGAAACAAATATCATTCAGATTGTAAGTATAAAATGATAAACTACAAATTTAAAATTTTTCAAACTGTTTGTCACTGTAGAGTGAAATTCATATTGAAATTATAAAATTAAAAGTCCTTGGTATATTGCAAAAATTTCATAATTTTACAAGAATTAAATATTAGCATAAATAAAAAGAATAATTGAAAATATTTGTTTCCATGGTGATATTATATACTTTTAACATTCAGAGAAGTTACAAAAACGTTTTTAGTGAATTAATGAAGATTACTTTCTAAATATGAAATATACGCAAACACAATATTCAAAAATGTGAGAAAAAAAACATCAATGCAATTAAATTAAAAAAATCATATCTCAACAAAATTAAATTATAAAATCTAGAAAATTATTATAGCTGTTTCATTTTTTTCGGTTTTGTATAAAGAAAAAAAAATTATAGGTTCATGGAAGAAAAGAAAAAAGAAGTTGTAAAATGGAGGAATAGGGTCCTTTACATATTGCATGATGGGAAAATTAGCCAATTAAGGCATTTATTTTGCCAGATCTCAGGATATAATTTTATCTTGATATAAAATCATACCCATCACAATTTGAAACAAAAACGTAGAATTGCATTTAATTAATGTGTTTTCTTTTAATTTTCTCGTTGGTATGAGAAGCAGCCATTACACACACATCATACTTATTAGGACAATAAGCAGTACACGCACATACACAGTCATATGCACATAACAAGAGACTCTTTGTTCTGTGATACGAAAATCAGTGGAGAAAGAGGATGTAAATGGGCTGTGATTCTTTTATTTGGAAAGATTACAAAAAATAAGGTAAGTTGAGAATTTTAATTTAATTTTTATGAAGGATTTTTAGGGTCTAGAAATAAAGTGAAATCTTAGGAAGTGATTTCTTTCACAACTTTTAAGAGACTTTAAGGAGATGAAGAAAAATATTCAAAATAAAAATCTTTGCTGATGGAATTTATTTTACAGAATTTGATGGAATTCTATTTTACATAAAAAAACATTATGTCTGTTTATACAGAAAAAAGTATTTCTAATATGTGTTGGTAGAATAAATATTGTGATTAAAATATATATGCATTGAACAAATTTAGTAGCAATTATGAAATTTAATCAATATTAAAATATATGGCATAAATGTATATGTTAAAATTCTTTGTATTTCCACATAATCTTGTAGATATGACTTTGGAATAAATTTGATTATCTGTATCTTAATTAAGCATCTATAAAATGCATGTTCAAATGGTTATTGATGTGTGTTGAGTATGGAATATTGTTATACTTACTCATGTTATCATTAAATGTACAAGCTGAACAAATTTAGGATTTTTTCTGTTAGATATATTTTAATATGCTAATAATTATTTATTTTTAATATAATTTGTTTCAAATGATATATGTCCAAACTAGGAAACTGTATAATAGCAATAAAGAAGTAAATTAAAAGAGAATCAACTGTTATAACTTACTATTATTTTTTAATGTATTTTCATAAAGCTAATCATGAAAGCAATTTATAAGCTCCTCAGATATTCATATTTACAATTCAGTTTATTACTATACTTTGATATTTTCCTGAAATATAGCCAGAATCTAGAAATTTTGTATATTTTTAAGTGTTGTTTTACATGATTAAAACTGAAGCCTATCTTTAAAAATGAAATAAGCACACAATGTCAGATTTTATTAATATAAGCAATATAGTATGTGGATTTTGGTTTTTAATATCTATTCTTATTAAAAATATTGATAATAACTTACTATTTTGGTGGTAGAGTGTCATGATTTATAATGCCAACAAATCTTTATTTATAAACAAAATCCAAAAGAAATATGTCACAGAAAGATATACCTGACTAAAACAATAATCTATACACCTGAATAACTTATTCTATTAGTTTGAATTTTATTATTTTGATCACCTACATCAGCCTTCAGTTCATTGATTTGATAACTTTTTTCCTATTTTAAATTTAACCTTACTTGCAGAAAATTTTCTCTTTTGAAACTATTTATTTCTTATAAGCCACAGCAATCTTAACATATCTGAAAATATTTTTAATAAGTATATATTATAAGCTGAAATTCACATGGTAAAGGTTTTCAGGATATATTTATGATAAATATTCCAACATCTGTTGCTTAATTCACAATTTCAATGTGGAAACATTGTCTTGCATAATAAAATCTGACATCACGTAACATACAGAACTCATCTGAAACCAAGTTAGAAATTTATATAAGGGAAGTAGCTTTGTATAAATAGATTTTTTATTAATGTTTCTCATTTAGTTAATCTGCCAAACAAAACACAAATTTGAAAAATATATTGTATTTAACGCTTTAGATTTGGTAAAAAATTTTGTCATTCACATTAAAGCCATTGAAGCACCATGAGGGAAACTTCTACTAGCCACAATTAATAGGTTAATATAAGATATTAATATCTCTCTTTCGCATTAAAAATATGAAAAAGTAAATGTAGATTTAATTATATATATATATATATATATATATATATATATATATATATATATATATATAATAAACTAACCATATATTATTAAAGAAAATATTGGAAAAATTAAAAATACTCTGCTAAATAGATAAATATTACTTCCTGATCACGGAATTTATCATGATAAAAAAGATTCCTTTTATAGGGGGTTAGATGAACATCACAACTACTGTATATATTTGTGTATAAGGTGACTTTATCTATAGTGTGCACCCTAAATTTTTTGGCATGAATTTTAACTGCTCCAGAAAAAGTTTACTTGGTTTCTTGTGGAACTGGTCACCAAAAATGGATGATTCTTAACCTCTTCAAAACAATTATCTGTGTATAGTGCAAAAATATTCAGTCACCATGTTTGCATTTAATGACAAATTGGGAATCAGTAATAATGTTTCTTTTTATTGATGAAACACTGAATCATGAAAGGAATTAACAAATTTATCTTAATTTAAAATTGTAAGACACAATATAGTATTAGTAATAATATGAAATCAATGATTTATATACTTAAAATTGTTAAACATTTTATAGCTAAAATGATGTCTTTATTTTACTTTTCCTCAGATCTTATATGAAAATGCCAACACCTGCACATATTTTACTTATAGTCTTCCATATCTGTTTTGGTGCCGATCTTATCTACAATGTGGAAGAAGAACAGAGTCCAGGTACATACATTGGTAATATTGCCAGTGATTCAAATGTCATGGATAATATTTCTCTGCAAGATCATAAGCACATCACCTTCACACAACACAAAAAAGGAAGCTCCCAACTATTCCGTGTTGCAAAGAATACAGGAAAACTATACACTGCACAAATATTGGATGCTGAATCTCTATGTACTTATAATGTAGAATGTTTCAAAATGATTGATGTTGCTGTAAGGAAAGCAAAGTCTTTTATAAAACTTTTAGAAATCAAAGTGATTATAAAAGATATTAATGATCACCAGCCAGAATTTCCAGACAAGCAAGTAAACATTGAATTTTATGAAGGTGATGGGACAGGAATGAGAAAATCAATACCCAGTGCTAGAGATAAAGATCTTAGTATTGTTAATTCTCAAATTACTTATGAGTTAATAAATAATGATGAAGAAAATCATTTTGCATTATCAGTAACTAAAAACTTTGCTGGTAAATCAGATTTAAGTATTGTATTAGATAAAAGACTTGATAGAGAAGTCAAAGATACTTACTTGATTCAAGTAGTTGCAAAAGATGGAGGCTCCCCATCCAAACAAAGTATCTTAGATGTTCATATTTCAGTAAGTGATATCAATGATAATGCACCTTCGTTTGAACATAATATCTATAATGTTTCTGTCACTCAGGATCATGATGAAACTCTTCCTATATTTACATTATCTGCAACAGATTTAGATTTTGGTCAAAATGGCAACATTTCATATACAATTGATTCTAAGACATCAATATCAGCTAAAAGATACTTTAAAGTCAACCATTACTCAGGAGAAATATTTTTAAAGAACAAAATACCATCAGGACAAAAGCTTATGCACAATTTATACATAGAAGCTAAAGATGGGGGAAATCCTCCTCTAAGTTCATTAGCAATGGTTCAAATAAATGTGATCAATCAACAAAATAATGCTCCAACAATTGATGTGAACTTTTTCTCACCATCATCTACAGAAAATTCTACAGTAATTTCCGAAGACATTGAGGTGGGCAGTTTTATTGCCTATGTGAAAGTAACTGATCATGATACTGGCCAGAATGGAGAGGTTATATGTGATCTTCATCATGATAAGTTTAAATTGAAAAGTCAAGGCTTGAAAAAATATCAAGTGATTTTGAAAGATCCATTGGATAGAGAGACTGAGGAACATCATGACATCACAATCAGTTGTGAGGATATGGGATTCCCACCAAGACATAGTGAGAGTAAGTTTTCCATTCAAGTGATGGATGTCAATGATGTAAAGCCAAAATTTTCTAAATCCAGATACAAATTCCATATCAATGAGAACCAGAAACCTCATATTGATGTGGGTTCAATCAATGCATCTGATCCAGACTTGGGACCTGGAGGGGAACTGATCTTTTCTTTTGCAACAAATAAGAAGAAAAGTCATCTGCCTTTTCTAATCACCAAAGATGGTTTTATTTCAACAAGTGAATCATTGGACCATGAATTACAAGATATTTATAAATTTGAGGTTTTGGTGAAAGATAATGGAATCCCATCACTGAATAATACAGTGGATGTGATTGTGGAGATTGAAGATGAAAATGATAACAGTCCATATTTTACATTTCCCAGTGTTAATCCACATAATATAGAAGTTGTATATTTTGCTGATGAAAGCAAGAACCTGACAGTTGTGAGGGCACATGATAGTGATAGTCAAGAGAATGCCTTTCTCAGATATGAAATAAGTGCAGGCAATGAGAAACAGTTGTTCACCATTGACCATTACAGTGGCTTGTTGTCTTCTACTGGTGCCCTTACAAAACAAGATGCTGGCTCATATGAAATGGAGTTTGTTGTCAAGGATAGTGGCATCCCAGTTTTATCAGCCACAACTACAATCTTTTTGAGTCTGATTGTAAAAAATAAGACTTCTTCTTTGGAAAGAGTAAATGGTGTGCAGAGAAGTCAATCAGAGGAGAAAGTGCATCTTAATATGGTGATTATTATTACATTAGCTGCCGTCATGGTGACTATAATCATTACGGCTTCAATCTCAATCTGTGTGCTTCGCTGTTGTAATGCTTCAAGTGGAGATGGAGATGATGTTCCTAATAGATATGTTAGTGAACAAAGACATTTGATGTCATCTTCTTATCGAGGGAGCTCTTGGCCAGATGTTCCTACTACTATGATAAATGATCCCAACTTTGGTAGGAGTGCTGAGGAGATGGCAGCTAGCAGAAGGGAATCCTATCCCAGGTTCATGAACCAAACAACAGCAATAAGACCAAACTCAGCAGTTGATATCATCTGTCAGGTATGTCTTCCAATTATATTTACTACATGCAATCTTTAGTGATTTAAATCTTTAACTTTTATTACAAAATGTACATTAATATTGTTTTAATATTGTTCAGAATGCTACATACTTAATTTAATAAAGACTCATATTTATTTAAGCTGCTTGTGATTGATGTATGAGAATAAGGTACAGATTATGAATATCAATTACTAACTAAAAATATTGTGAAAAGTTGATTTATTTAAATCATGGTATACATTAAGTTCAATGCATCATGAAAGAGAATTCTAAGGTATATTTTTGCTAGATTATATTTTTCTCAAAGAAAGAATAAAAAAAGTAATGTATTTATTTTAATAATGCTACCATTACAACAAAATATTAAAAGAATGTTTACTCAAATCGGAAAGCAAAATGAATTCATCTTGGAAGGTGTTATTAGTTTTTTAACATTTTATCTTCTTGTGAAAGTTACTTAAATGTTTTTCTCATTTGTTCTTTTCTTTTTCAATGCCAAAATATTTAAATTTCATTGAATATAAGTTGAGTATATTGGCATAAAATTTTAGTGTAAGTTATGATATGAAGCTAAAAATGATTTTATATTACAATGTAGATGACACCAGATCTTCAGAATGGGAATAAAAATACATTAACAACTCCTTATTGTCCAACATGGAGATCTACAATGTCTTCTCATGCTGACAGTGGCCATGGTTGGAGTGAAGGAGACACAGGACATGCAGAAGAGATGACAGGTAAGAAGCTGAAAAAAAAAAACTTGCTACAAAAGCAGATATTCTATTTTTGTTTACAATTTAGACACACCCATGCATTGAAATGTTATAAAGAGATGTTGATTTATTGTTTCAGATCAGCTGATCCCACAATTCTGCAAGCCACAGGGTGGACAAATCAACAAAATGGATAAAAGGCACATAGAAGGAAACTTTAGCTACCCAAATGAAACAACAATTTCAGCAAGATGTTTTTCAAAAGCAACAAGTAATCCCAACAATCTATTTAGAACGGAAACAGAACAAAAATCTCGTCATTTATCAGATAGCATTCAAATTACTCACAATGCCAGACCACTGCCTCCTGTACCTCACAAATTACACTGATCATACACCTTACATCAATGAATTACTTACATATATTTAGAACCTGTATACTAATTTTTGAAGATGAATTATTATATAAGTAGCATTAAAACAAAACAAAAAATAACTATTAAATATGAATTGCTTGTATCTTGGAATATTTTAAAGTAACATTTGCTCTAATGGAAATAAAATTCTCGGAAAAAAATTTATGAGTCCTATGCCAGTAGAGTGATAATAATTGGTTGGCATTTTCTATATTTTACCATTTTAAATAAGGAAACAAATATCATTCAGTTTGTAAGTATAAAATGATAAACTACAAATTTAAAATTTTTCAAACTGTTTGTCACTGTAGAAATTATAAAATTAAAAGTGCTTGGTATATTGCAAAATTTCATAATTTTACAAGAATTAAATATTAGCATAAATAAAAAGAATAATTGAAAATATTTGTTTCCATGGTGATATTATATACTTTTAACATTCAGAGAAGTTACAAAAACGTTTTTAGTGAATTAATGAAGATTACTTTCTAAATATGAAATATACGCAAACACAATATTAAAAAATGTGAGAAAAAAAACATCAATGCATTTAAATTAAAAAAATCATATCTCAACAAAATTAAATTATAAAATCTAGAAAATTATTATAGCTGTTTCATTTTTTTCGGTTTTGTATAAAGAAAAAAAAATTATAGGTTCATGGAAGAAAAGAAAAAAGAAGTTGTAAAATGGAGGAATAGGGTCCTTTACATATTGCATGATGGGAAAATTAGCCAATTAAGGCATTTATTTTGCCAGATCTCAGGATATAATTTTATCTTGATATAAAATCATACCCATCACAATTTGAAACAAAAACGTAGAATTGCATTTAATTAATGTGTTTTCTTTTAATTTTCTCGTTGGTATGAGAAGCAGCCATTACACACACATCATACTTATTAGGACAATAAGCAGTACACGCACATACACAGTCATATGCACATAACAAGAGACTCTTTGTTCTGTGATACGAAAATCAGTGGAGAAAGAGGATGTAAATGGGCTGTGATTCTTTTATTTGGAAAGATTACAAAAAATAAGGTAAGTTGAGAATTTTAATTTAATTTTTATGAAGGATTTTTAGGGTCTAGAAATAAAGTGAAATCTTAGGAAGTGATTTCTTTCACAACTTTTAAGAGACTTTAAGGAGATGAAGAAAAATATTCAAAATAAAAATCTTTGCAGAATTTATTTTACAGAATTTGATGGAATTCTATTTTACATAAAAAACATTACATCTGTTTATACAGAAAAAAAGTATTTCTAATATGTGTTGGTAGAATAAATATTGTGATTGAAATATATATGCATTGAACAAATTTAGTAGCAATTATGAAATTTCATCAATATTAAAATATATGGCATAAATGTATATGTTAAAATTCTTTGTATTTCCACATAATCTTGTAGATATGACTTTGGAATAAATTTGATTATCTGTATCTTAATTAAGCATCTATAAAATGCATGTTCAAATGGTTATTGATGTGTGTTGAGTATGGAATATTGTTATACTTACTCATGTTATCATTAAATGTACAAGCTGAACAAATTTAGGATTTTTTCTGTTAGATATATTTTAATATGCTAATAATTATTTATTTTTAATATAATTTGTTTCAAATGATATAAGTCCAAACTAGGAAACTGTATAATAGCAATAAAGAAGTAAATTAAAAGAGAATCAACTGTTATAACTTACTATTATTTTTTAATGTATTTTCATAAAGCTAATCATGAAAGCAATTTATAAGCTCCTCAGATATTCATAATTAAAAAGAAATTTTTTTTCATATTTACAATTCAGTTTATTACTATACTTTTGATATTTTCCTGAAATATAGCTAGAATCTAGAAATTTTGTACATTTTTAAGTTTTATTTTACAAGATTAAAACTCAAGGCTATCTTTAAAAATGAAATAAGCACACAATGTCAGAGTTTATTAATATGAGCAAGATATTGTGTGGATTTTGGCTTTTAATATCTATTCTTATTAAAAATATTGATAATAAAATATTGTTTTGGGCAGATGTCATGATTTATAAAGCAAACAAATAGTATGTAATACAAATTTTTATTTATAAAGAAAATCCAAAAGTTATATGTCAGTGAAACACATACCTGATTAACACAATAATCTACACACCTGAATAACTTATTATTTTATTAATTTGCATTTTATTACTTTTATAACCTACATTTATTGATTTGATAACTTTTCTACTGTTTTAACTTTAACCTTACTTGCAGCAGTTTTTGTTGCTTCTCAAAGATCTTTGCTCGAGCAGCTGGGGACCATTCCATTAATTTATTGTTTTTAAATCCATCTTTATTAAGGTGGGCAATAATCATCTTTCCAGGAAGTGAAGAAACATTGTCTTGCCAGAGTATTTACTTTAGCTTAAAGATTTTTGATTCTGACATGAATGACTCAAAAATACATTTTATTAATGATAATTCGCCTTGTAAAAAATTCCAACAAAAATCATCAAAAAGTTTTTACCAAGAACTTTTAAGAAAGTTCTGCATTTATCTTGATACCATCATCAAATTCAAAGAAATCTATAATTTTACTACCTAAAATATCAGTCTACTCCCCCACCCCCACTATTGTCTTCTCAGTCATGTTGATTGACATTTTCTATAAAGAACCCAACCACTGGTCCAAGCAGTGTAGGTCTATATTCATCATTTAAAATTACTGTGGAGAAATTTCATGTACTTCTTTGCCTAACTTATATGTTTCTCTTTGTAGTGTTGACTTAAAGATGGTGGTTTGATTGTTTTCATGTCTTTTGCCAGTGTTGTTTATATTTTCCATCTTTTTTCTCTATTTACATTCTCAACACTGGCTTATTCCAACACTATGTTCCTATCACTCAATAACTTTACAATATCTTGAATATCTTCTCTTTTGAACCTATTTATTTCTTACAACCTATGCCAATCTTTACATATCTGAAATTCAGAAATTAATGTCTATAACTATGCAATGATATATAATATAACTACTGAGTTATATAATCAAACCACATATGAGTATATATTTAAATATATCTAATAAACATATTGTAATTTAAAATTCACATGGTATATTTATTTATCCTGAAAATCTTTACCAACATCTATTAAATAGCATATTCATAATTGTGAATTATTTTATCTTGTATACTAAAATCTGAAACAGTATAAAATATTCAACTTGGATGAAAACAAGTTAAGAATTTATATAAGGGAAGTAACTTTGTATAAATAAATTTTTATTCATGTTGCCATTGAGTTGGTATTGCGAAACAAAACTCGAGTATGAAAACAGATTGTATTAAATTTGTACTATTGGTATCAGAGCCATTGAACTACCATGAAGGAAATTCCTGTCAGCTATATTTAATGAGTTAATATAAAAAAAAAATATAAGATTGATATTAATATATATATATATATATATATATCGTGTATAATGAAAATAGCAATGATTAAAAATTAAAATCTACATTTGATTTTTTATTTAATTATTTCAAACAAGGTGATAATACCACTAGGATATAGGGGTTACAGGGAGTGAAAGAGAATAAGAAGACTTTAATGAGAAGTGAGGAAAAGGACAATAAACAAACAGGATTTAGGAAAACAGAAGATGGCGAATAACATTGCATTTAAATTTTTGGAGATTGTAGGGAAGCAAGAAATATGGACGGTAGTTCCACAGGTGAGAAGTGCAAGAAAAGAAACTATTACAATAGAACAGATGGTTGAATCTAGCTAGTTCAACAGTAAAACCATGAGACCTAGTAGCACATTTAAATTCATGCAGTCAAGGAACTAAAGAGGAAAGCTCATTAGAACAATTACCATGAAAATATTTGGAGTTAAGACAGAAAAAAGTCACGTCATGACAGTGAGAAAGTCACATCATGACAGTGAGAAAGTGACTGAAGTTGAGATGACATGCCAGGATCAATAAAATTACAGACTTTTCTTTGAATTTTGTTAGTAATCTGGAGATATATAGTAAGAGCACCAGGTCAAATATAGCAGTAGTATTCTGTTATGTCTTCATTGCAGTGAATAAAGATAACACAATCAAGAAATAGAATGTTGCTTGACATAGTCTTGCTGAAATCAGTAGTAAGCAGATATGCTAGATTTCTAACTCACTATTTTTTCTCTCCTACTGACAGTTCTCAGCGTAAGTCTATATGTAGTTGAACGAGTCTAAGTCCTATTCTGGAGAGGTGTGTTCATCTCCACAACATATTCAGTGCATGGATGAATGGTAGATTTATAAATGTGCAAAATGGATTCTGATGAGAAAAATTGTCTGACACAACACAGTGAACCAACTTTCCTAGCAGTTGACTGAGCAATTGATTTAAGAAGGGGCAGGGGTGAATAATATATTTTTTATTGATGAATAATTGAACAATGAAGTGAATTATCAAATTAATCTTAACCTAAAAATTAACCTAAAATTATTAAATGCTATATAACATTAGGCATAATATAAACTTAAAATATTGTTTAAAATGTATGTTTTACTTTCCTTTTCAACAGATCTTACTGAAAATGCCAGGACAAGTACATATTCTACTAATTGTCTTCCATTCCTGTTTGTGTGCTGATCTCATCTACAATGTGGAAGAAGAACAGAGTCCAGGCACATTCATTGGCAATATTGCTAGAGACTCAAATGTCAAGGACAATATTCCTCTGCTAGATCATAAACACATCACCTTCACACAACTCAAAAAAGGAAGCTCTCAATTATTCCGTGTTGCAAAGAATACAGGAAAACTATACACTGCACAAATATTGGATGCTGAGTCATTGTGTACTTCTAATCTAGAATGTTTCAAAATGATTGATGTTGCTGTCAGGAAAGCAAAGTCTTTCATAAAACTTTTAGAAATCAAAGTGATTATAAAAGATATTAATGATCACAAACCAGAATTTCCAGACAAGCAAGTAAACATTGAATTTTATGAAGGTGATCGAAATGGAATGAGAAAATCAATACCCAGTGCTAGAGATAAAGATCTTAGTATTGTTAATTCTCAAATTACTTATGAGTTAATAAATAATGATGAAGAAAATCATTTTACATTATCAGTAACTAAAAACTTTGCTGGCAAATCAGATTTAAGTATTGTATTAGATAAAAGACTTGATAGAGAAGTCAAAGATACTTACTTGATTCAAGTAGTTGCAAAAGATGGAGGCTCCCCATCCAAACAAAGTATCTTAGATGTTCATATTTCAGTAAGTGATATCAATGATAATGCACCTTCGTTTGAACATAATATCTATAATGTTTCTGTCTCTCAGGATCATGATGAAACACTTCCTATATTTACATTATTTGCAACAGATTTAGATTTTGGTCAAAATGGCAACATTTCATATACAATTGATTCTAAGACATCAATATCAGCTAAAAGATACTTTAAAGTCAACCATTACTCAGGAGAAATATTTTTAAAGAACAAAATACCATCAGGACAAAAGCTTATGCACAATTTATACATAGAAGCTAAAGATGGGGGAAATCCTCCTCTAAGTTCATTAGCAATGGTTCAAGTAAATGTGATCAACCAACAAAATAATGCTCCAACAATTGATGTGAACTTTTTATCTGCATCATCTACAGAAAATTCTACAACCATTTCTGAAGACATTGAGGTGGGCAGTTTTATTGCCTATGTGAAAGTAACTGATCATGATACTGGCCAGAATGGAGAGGTTATATGTGATCTTCATCATGATAAGTTTAAATTAAAAAGTCAAGGCTTAAAAAAATACCAAGTGATTTTGAAAGATCCATTGGATAGAGAGACTGAGGAACATCATGACATCACAATCAGTTGTGAGGATATGGGATTCCCACCAAGACATAGTGAGAGTAAGTTTTCCATTCAAGTGATGGATGTCAATGATGTAAAGCCAAAATTTTCTAAATCCAGATACAAATTCCATATCAATGAGAACCAGAAACCTCATATTGATGTGGGTTCAATCAATGCATCTGATCCAGACTTGGGACCTGGAGGGGAACTGATCTTTTCTCTTGCAACAAATAAGAAGAAAAGTCATCTGCCTTTTCTAATCACCAAAGATGGTTTTATTTCAACAAGTGAATCATTGGACCATGAATTACAAGATATTTATAAATTTGAGGTTTTGGTGAAAGATAATGGAATCCCATCACTGAATAATACAGTGGATGTGATTGTGGAGATTGAAGATGAAAATGATAACAGTCCATATTTTACATTTCCCAGTGTTAATCCACATAATATAGAAGTTGTATATTTTGCTGATGAAAGCAAGAACCTGACAGTTGTGAGGGCACATGATAGTGATAGTCAAGAGAATGCCTTTCTCAGATATGAAATAAGTGCAGGCAATGAGAAACAGTTGTTCACCATTGACCATTACAGTGGTTTGTTGTCTTCTACTGGTGCCCTTACAAAACAAGATGCTGGCTCATATGAACTGGAGTTTGTTGTCAAGGATAGTGGCATCCCAGTTTTATCAGCCACAACTACAATCTTTTTGAGTCTGATTGTGAAAAATAAAACTTCTTCTTTGGAAAGAGTAAATGGTGTGCAGAGAAGTCAATCAGAGGAGAAGGTGCATCTTAATATGGTGATTATTATTACATTAGCAGCCGTCATGGTGACTATAATCATTACGGCTTCAATCTCAATCTGTGTGCTTCGCTGTTGTAATGCTTCAAGTGGAGATGGAGATGATGTTCCTAATAGATATGTTAGTGAACAAAGACATTTGATGTCATCTTCTTATCGAGGGAGCTCTTGGCCAGATGTTCCTACTACTATGATAAATGATCCCAACTTTGGTAGGAGTGCTGAAGAGATGGCAGCTAGCAGAAGAGAATCTTATCCTAGATTCATGAACCAATCAACAGTAATAAGACCAAATACATCTGTTGATATCACCTGTCAGGTAAGCACAGAAATTCTAAATGCATTTTTTTTTTATTCACTAAAATAGATTTTGTTCATGTATAATTATCTTTAATTAATTTATTTTGCTTATATCTTATTCTCTCACTCATGTAACGTAAGTGCTATTTTGACTTTAAGATTAAAATAGAAATCAAATCATTGCTGTAGTTAAAATATAAATTAATATTAAAATCTGGTTTTCAAATTTAATTCTGCCTTCAATATTATGTTGAAAATTGGTACCTTGAACATACTATGTTTTAACAGCTGTGATATTTTTATAATAATTATCTTTTTAACGAACAGTTATTATCTACTAAATTATGTATATTCCATTTGATATGGTTTTGCAACAAATTTTATTTAAATACTTTTAATTTTACATCACTGGATTTTAGCTATCATCTCCAGTTCATAATCTGATAGCTTTGTCTGTGATAGAAAACCCACATTAATTTTATATTGTTTTATTTAAGTCAGTGACAAGTCAATACTCTGATCATAATATTTTTACCATTGAATTGTCAAAGGAAGCATTATATTTTGTTTTATATTTTTATCCTAGAAACTATTCAATATGTTTTGAAAAGTTACACAAGAAATTTGCATGTGAAAACAGCTGCTGTGTCTGTAGTTAAACATCTGCACTATGACTCTGATATCGAACATGGTTTGGGAGTCAAACCATCATTACTATTAATCTTGTTTACTCCAGCGATACTTTATAATGTTACTAAGCTTTGTTTATTTTTATTTTTTTCTAACAGTACAAAGTCCATGAAGATGTATCCCTTACCTGATCTTAGATATCTTTCATATTTTCTGTCATTAATGATCTTAGGTTAGTCATATATATCATGGTTGGGTTGGCAATCAAACCTCAGCATTCAGCTTTGATAGGACATGCATTAATCATCTAGCTATGCTGTATACCTCACAGATCTTTGTAATTTTCTAGCTTAAATTGCTTAGTTAAAATTTCCTTAAAAGGAACTGTTGATTTAATTAAGTAAATTTGTTTGAATTAACTGATCAGGTCACAAGATTGAGATGATAGGTGATTAATAGAATTTCATTTGAAATAGCTAGAGAACATTCCAGATCTATGATGGCCCAGTTTATGCAACAATGAAACTGTGATGATTAATACTGTTTTTTTTTTTTGAAAAGTCACATCTGGAATATTTCTTTGTTTTACAAAATTTTTTTTTTTTATATAAGTTACAGAAAAAGTCTATTGGCAGCTTCTTAATATTATTGTAACCATGGCAAGTACTTTCAGCATCTGGTTCTACCCTCATGTATGGCTTCTCAGAAAATACTTGCAACCAGTGGAAGTGGAGTCTAAAATTAAATTAATGCATATACATAATTATCATTGATTTCCTAACATTTTATCTCCTTAAATATTTTCCTCACTTGTTCTTTTCCATGAGGTAAAAGTTTCAATACTAAAATATTTCAGTATTTATACTTCATCCATTTTGTCTATATCTCTGAGATGAGGTATTATGATTACTTGAATTATTTACATTATTTACATTATTATTATCCTCATCTTCATTGCCGTATTCACAACGTTTCGGCTATTGTATGCTCCAGGTTTCTTCAGGTGATTGGAATTTCAAACTAAACCCTTTATTTCATCCACCAGGGTTAATTGTTCTACTTCTACATGCCATGCCTCTTCTGGTGTCTCAGTTATTTCCCTTTAACTCAACTCTCCAAATTTTGGTTCACCAGTGCTGAGGCCTGGTATTGAACTCACAACTCTTTGGGTCTAGTCATTGGGTCTAACCAATGTCTTTATCCTCATGGCCCAGTGGTATTGAGTGATATTGTTCTAAGGGAGTGGGAATCAGGAAGTGCATATTATGAGTATATGTAGGATAGCTATCACTTGAAGGTGTTAAGATTGTAGTAGTCATGAAAGCATTCTCTCACGAGTCTGTTCCACAAAGTAACAATTTTGGAGAAGAAGTTGTCCAAGTGGAACTTACTCCTTACAAAAACAGTACAAAGGGAATGGGGATAATTTGCCACTGTGAATATGGTATGACAGGTTTTATCTGTGAACATCTCATATTATGAGACTAAGGAATGTAATGCTTTGGAACATTTGTCATAGTAATAGTGAGAGAGTAGTGGGAGGCTAGCAAGGTTTCATCTGTAGGATAAAAATTGCAGGGTGAAAGTAATTAATTATCTGTAAAGCTGTGAAAAGATTTTAGGACATTGTCATGGCTGAACAATCAGGACTAGGCAGCACCAGCTCAAATATGGCAGCTATATGCCATTCTTGGTCAGTTCTGACTCTTGTAAAGATAAAGAATGGTAGAAGGGATTAAGTATTTTGGAAGTGATACAAGGACCTAACCATTCTTCCAGCATCTTTAGCGATTACACAAATATAAATTCCACTGGAAGTCTGGAGTGAGCTTCAGATTTAATTGGCACTCAAAGCAAAGAGCTTCATTGAGGTTATGCCACTTATCAGGATTGGAGCAAATTCAGTGTCTGTTTGGTGGTGATAAAATGTTACTAGCTTTGTGTTGAAAGGATTGAATGATACAAGCCAGTCTTTCCCCCATTGAGCTGTGAGAGGTCAGAGGAGAGATCATCAGTCAGGCACTGGTCATGCAAATATTTGGAGGTGCACCCATACACCATGGTATCATTAGTATATATTTACTAAGGATCTGAGGATGTTCTTAGGCAGATACAAGTTTAATATATTTATATAAAATATTGCAACAATTTATGATATAGGACTTAAAATGATTTTATATTCTGATGCAGATGACACCAGATCTTCAGAATGGGAATAAAAACATACTGACAACTCCTTATTGTCCAACATGGAGATCTACAATGTCTTCTTATGCTGATAGTGGACGTGGTTGGAGTGAAGGAGACACAGGACATGCAGAAGAGATGACAGGTAAGAAGATGAAAAGCATTTGATACTTGCTACAAAAAGCACATTTTCTATTTTTGTTTATAATTTAGACACACCCATACATTGAAATGTTATAAAGAGTTGTTGATTTATTCTTTCAGATCAACTGATTCCACAATTCTGTAAACCACAAATTGGACAGGTCAAAAAAATGGATAAGAGGCACATAGAAGGAAACTTTAGCTACCCAAATGAATCAACGACACTTTCAGCAAGATGTTTTTCAAAAACAGCAAATAATCCCAACAATCTGTTGAGAAAGGAAACAGAACAAATCTCACATCATTTATCAGATAGCATTCAAATTACTCAGAATGCCAGACCACTGCCTCCTGTACCTCACAAAATACACTGATTTTCTACTTTCAATCAATACATTACACATAAATTCAAAACTTATAGACTTATACCTACATTAAAATGAAAATAACCCATCCATAATCTTTGAATAAACTTTAATTAAATAGGCTACAGACATTTTATAGCATTCCAATATACTAGGAAATTATATTGAACAAATTTGAATGCTGGAACTGAAAGTTGAATAATGTCTACAGTGGAAAAAATAGACAAAATGAATGTATTTTCTGAATATATTTTCCAAAATTTATTTTTAGATATAAGTTGTAATATTAAGAGAATTAGTTATATAATTAAAATTTTACATCAGATATGTTTGAATTTTAATATAGCTACTATTTATTAATTTACATTTCTGCAGGATAGTTTACTGAAAATATTTTTGGTAAACTTATATACAGATTATTTTATACATTAAAAAATGGACAAAGTCCAACAATTTATTTATTAAAGACATTTTTATGTTTAATGTTCTTTTTATAGATACAAGTATTTAAGTAAATGCTCTGTTTTATAATAAACAGTATTAAATAACATTTACCGACCTGAATGTCCGACAAATTTTCATAGAAAATATTCGTCCTTTGACAGGATTCGAACCTGCATCCTATACAGAACCGTCATTTAGCTTGACGTGCCTAACCGTTCAAGCTAAATGATGGTTCCATATAGGATGCAGGTTCGAATCCTGTCAAAGGACAAATATTTTCTATGAAAATTTCTCGGACATTCAGGCCGGTAAATGTTGTTTAATACTGTTTATTATAAAACAGAGCATTTACTTAAATACTTGTATCTATAAAAAGAATGTTAAACATAAAAATGTCTTTAATAAATACAGATTATTTTATAAATATTATATTTCAAAGGAAGTGTTATAAATTGAAAGAAATATTCAGAAGAAAATTGCTTTTAAGGATGATGAATATAAAATGGATAAAAATTATGCATCAGACATAAAATATTTTACCTATATAGATAGGATTCATTAATTCCAAAAAATTATTTCAGTAATTAATCAGATTAGTGTCCTTATCTTTGTTGTTTTGATCTCAACCTTCAGAGGTGAGTTCTCTTCAAGTGTATCTTAAATTCAGTAATCTTGAGGGTGCTTTGAGTGGAATTTTTTATTTCATTCACAACTCTTATTTTTATTTAATCTTTTATAACTACTGTCATTCCAATAAAAACTTTACTACCGATCCAAACAACAAAGATTTTCAGATATATACACACACAATTGACAGTTTATAATCTTATCTTGGATTGTGGCTTTTAATGCTCTTTAACTTTAATCTTTTGGGGCATCTGCTTGCCATTTCATTTCATTTCCAACCACGACTATATGGGATTTTGTATATACAATTCTTGATCATTTTTTTCTTTATCCGAAAGTATAATCCTAGTAAGGTTGTTGAATTGGCTGGTTTTACTGCTAAAAACACTTGTGATGTTATAGGGGCCACAAATTCTCTGAACTTTATTTAATCACACCATTGATAAGAGCAAAACTTGCATGTACAGCATTGCTCTAAATCAGTCAGATCTATGAATTATTATAATTGGTGTGACAAAAATTAACAAATTAATAAATTGGCTGTGAGCAACATCAAGGATACCTTTCAAAACCTTTTGAAGATGACTTGATGTAATATACACATGATAAAAGGTAGTTCACAGCTTGGGACATTGTGATTGAAACAACAAAGACAATAACATTTATCCAAATAATAATAATGCTTTATTTGAAATGATGTGAATCTTGGAATAATTTACTTGGAAACTATAAATTTCAATAGGTAGTTAATTGTGATTAAAAAAAATTAATTAAAATCTTTATTGTTGTGGAGATCCTTGAATAAAAACACTTGACTATTATCTCAGCTGAAAGGAAGGAAGAAAAAAACTAATAAAAGGAAGAATAGTTGCCTTCATGCATTGCATCATGGGAAAAGGGTTTTCATGTATTACTTATTTCACAAAATCCATAGTAAAATCTCATATACATATTTACCACTTTAAATCAGTTAAAGAACATTTTTAATGGTTTTAATTTATGTTGTTAAATTCTTCTAAACTTGCTCTCACAACACAGAGAGAACATCGAGAGTGGAGAAGCAGCCATTACCCACACATCACACTTATTAGAACCGTAACTTCCCAAACCACACACCTCTTTATTCACGCACACATACATACTAAATGATACAGACTTTGTTCCTTCTTTGTCAAGTTACAAAAAGAGGATGTCATTTCACTGCTATATTTGATGTACTGGAATCATAGAAAATAAGGTAAGTTTCTTTTTTTTTAAATTAATGATATTGAGATAAAATATTTTTGTAGAGGGTTATGGAGATAGAAAAATTGCTGTATTAGAATATGCTTAAACAATTTAATTAAGTTTTCTCTCAAAATTACTCAATGTTTCTCCCAAAATGTTTTCTGTCTCAGGTGATGCATAAAATCTTACTTTAAAAACACTGTTACTATATTGTAGTTGGAATACTACTTTGAAAAAACGTACTCAGACCTTTCAGACTGCTAACATCTCCATCGAATGACTTTAGTAGCCATTATAAATAATCTGTTATAATCACATGTTGTAAATAATCGTCTTCTCTAGTCATATATGATCTTGACTTGTTAATAATTGTAGCTTTTCATGTATTTAAGAGAATCAGAAAATATATCTGAGTAACTAGTTTTAAAATACTTTTCATAAATTACATACCTGTAGATGTATATTTCCTCAATCATCATAATAGTTATGGATATTTACTTTTCAAAATAAGATTCTCCTTAATATAGATAATGTTAATACAAGCATGTTATGTCAAAGAAATAGACTAGAATAAATGATATTACTTTAATGAGCTACCATTTAATAGAATATATTTCTGTGAAAAATTATATTTAAAATTTTAAAGACATAAACATGGTAGGGTATTATTTATTATCTTTTTATATCAAGTTGACTAGCTTAGAAATTCACTCATAAATGCTTACTTGAGTGAAAGCATTTCTGAGAAAACTAAGAAGCTTTTCTTTTTAATAGATTAAAATATAAACTAATTGATAGTCAACAATGGCACTTTAAAATATCACCCAAAGTGCTTCACTAAAATAAAACTATTTTCAAATATCTGTCTGAATCAGTAGAACATGGAATATTTTATGTCGAAATAGTACTGCGATTTTCAGATAATGTCACTCAAATATTTTAATTCCATTGTGAAGAAGTAAAACATCGTTTTGTTTTACACTTTCTTGAAAAGTCGAAAGAGAAAAGCTAAAGAAATATGTATTTTATATAAATACTTTGTTGAAAATTAAGGGGAAATAACTCCTCATCACAACGTGTTTGACAAATGCAGTAAAAGACAAGATAATTTTAAAATTTTAAGCTGTTTTGAACACATTTTCAATTTTTTATTAACTGAAAAAAGTATTATCTCACAAAATGTAAGAATCTCCACCAAAGAAGAATTTTAAAATATAGTTACTGTTTTTGGATTTGCTGATTATTAATTTGTTTTGATGCATTTCTTTTCTGTTATTGGGGAAAATATTATTTAATAGTAAGCATTTGAAATTATATGGTAATTTTTCTTATTGAGTACTAACTTAAAGAACACAAAGATTATATGATGGAGTGTCTATATGACAAAGGAAGTACATTGTTTAGCTAATAGATTAAAAAGAACTTTTTCATTTTAAGATTGAAAACAAATGAAAGGAAATTGCTTTTAAATAGAATTTCATCTTATTGATTTAAAATAGATATTTATACATTTATATTCATTTTTGTCATATGTAACATGACATTTCACCTGAGATTTTGTCAGATTATTTTGTATATTTTTTAAACAAAACTGACAATTAAGAATAGTTAATGTTAACAAGAAAAACAGTTTTATTAGAGTTGTTAACTATATTCAATGCTGTTCCAATCTGAGAAGCTCCATTTGATTTTTTATAATTATTTTTGTTTTTCCTTCTTTTTTCATTCAGATACTTCATTTTATATTATAAACACTGTTCTCAAAACTTAGAAATTGATATTGTTGTATTGCAAAATGTTAATTTCAAACAGAAAGCTACAATCATACATTAAAATAATTTTTTTAATTTTTTTATAACTTCAATAATCAATGATCAAGTTTTAATTATGCTTATGAATTCAGTATTTATTTTAAAAAATATTGGCTAAAATTATAGGTTTAAAATACAGTAAATATTTAGAGAAACAAATAGTATAAAATATAAAAAGTATTAAATCCACTTTAAATATATATAACTATAAACTTTACAAGTTTAACAAATGATTTATTGCCCTTTCATTTTATTGCAGATTTATATTAAACATGTTGGCTTCAGTGCATCTTCTACTGATTGTCTTCCACTCCTGTTTGTGTGCTGATCTTATCTACAATGTGGAAGAAGAACAGAGTCCAGGCACATACATTGGCAATATTGCAAGAGACTCAAATGTCATGGAAAGTATTACTTTGCAAGATCATAAACAGATCACCTTTACACAACTCAAAAAAGGAAGCTCTCAACTATTCCGTGTTGTAAAGAATACAGGAAAACTATACACTGCACAGATATTGGATGCTGAGTCTTTGTGTACTTACAATGCAGAATGTTTCAAAATGATTGATGTTGCTGTAAGGAAAGCCAAGTCTTTTATAAAACTTTTAGAAATTAAAGTGATTATAAAAGATGTTAATGATCACCAGCCAGAATTTCCAGACAAGCAAGTTAATATTGAATTTGATGAAGATATTATACCTGGGAAGAAAAAATCAGTTCCCAGTGCAAGAGACAGAGATCTCAGTGTCATTTTTTCTCATATTAATTATCAACTTGTAAATGAAAAAGAATACCCTTTTAAACTATCTATATCAAAAACCCTTGTTGGAAAATCAGATCTGGGTATTGTTTTAAAAGAACAATTAGACAGAGAAACCAAAGATTCTTACTTAATTCAAGTCATAGCAAAAGATGGAGGCTCTCCACCAAAAGAGAGTATTTTAAATGTGCATATTTCTGTCATTGATGTCAATGACAATCCACCAGTGTTCTCTAAAGATTTGTATAATGTTTCTATCAAAAATGAACATGACAAAACCATTTCAGTGATTACTTTATCTGCTACAGATTTAGATGCAGGACAAAATGGAAATATTTCCTATCATTTTGATCCCAAAACAACAGATTTTGCTAAAAATAGTTTTGCACTAAATGAAGTAACAGGAGAAATTTTTCTTCTGAAAAAAATACCACCAGGACAAAATTTAATCCATAATTTATACATTGAAGCTAAAGATGGAGGAAATCCTCCTTTAAGTTCCTTTGCTATGGTTCAAGTAAATGTGATCAACCAACAAAATAATGCTCCAACAATAGATGTGAACTTTTTATCAGCATCATCTACAGAGAATTCTACAGCCATTTCTGAAGACATTGAAGTGGGCAGTTTTATTGCCTATGTGAAACTGACTGATCATGATACTGGCCAGAATGGAGAGGTTATATGTGATCTCCATCATGATAAGTTTAAATTGAAAAGTCAAGGCTTGAAAAAATACCAAGTGATTTTGAAAGATCCATTGGATAGAGAGACTGAGGAACATCATGACATCACAATCAGTTGTGAGGATATGGGATTCCCACCAAGACATAGTGAGAGTAAGTTTTCCATTAAAGTGATGGATGTCAATGATGTAAAGCCAAAATTTTCTAAATCTAGATATAAATTCCATATCAATGAGAACCAGAAACCTCATATTGATGTGGGTTCAATCAATGCATCTGATCCAGACTTGGGACCTGGAGGGGAATTGATCTTTTCTCTTGCAACAAATAAGAAGAAAAGTCATCTGCCTTTTCTAATCACCAAAGATGGTTTTATTTCAACAAGTGAATCATTGGACCATGAATTACAAGATATTTATAAATTTGAGGTTTTGGTGAAAGATAATGGAATCCCATCACTGAATAATACAGTGGATGTGATTGTGGAGATTGAAGATGAAAATGATAACAGTCCATATTTTACATTTCCCAGTGTTAATCCACATAATATAGAAGTTGTATATTTTGCTGATGAAAGCAAGAACCTGACAGTTGTGAGGGCACATGATAGTGATAGTCAAGAGAATGCCTTTCTCAGATATGAAATAAGTGCAGGCAATGAGAAACAGTTGTTCACCATTGACCATTACAGTGGTTTGTTGTCTTCTACTGGTGCCCTTACAAAACAAGATGCTGGCTCATATGAACTGGAGTTTGTTGTCAAGGATAGTGGCATCCCAGTTTTATCAGCCACAACTACAATCTTTTTGAGTCTAATTGTAAAAAATAAGACTTCTTCTTTGGAAAGAATAAATGGTGTGCAGAGAAGTCAATCAGAGGAGAAGGTACATCTTAATATGGTGATTATTATTACATTAGCTGCCGTCATGGTGACTATCATCATTACGGCTTCAATCTCAATCTGTGTACTTCGCTGTTGTAATGCTTCAAGTGGAGATGGAGATGATGTTCCTAATAGATATGTTAGTGAACAAAGACATTTGATGTCATCTTCTTATCGAGGGAGCTCTTGGCCAGATGTTCCTACTACTATGATAAATAATCCCAACTTTGGTAGGAGTGTTGAAGAGATGGCAGCCAGCAGAAGGGAGTCATATCCCAGGTTTGTTAACCAATCTATGGCAATTAGGCCTCATACATCTGTTGATATCTCCTGCCAGGTAAGCAAAAATATTAAATATACATTTTTCATTTTTTTTTTGGTGTAAAATATTTTTACTTAATTTTGTCTTTTTATCAATTTTTTTTCTGTAAATCTCTTTTTGAGTTCCCGGCATTAAACATTAATTCGATTAAGTAACTACCCAATTAAATTGGATATTTAATTGACATTGTAGGCAACATAAAGACTGATAATGAAATAATATATTTCTATTTTTTCTTTGTTTTTAGTTAAATATAATGTTCTACAGTCTACTACTTTGTATTAATTTATTTTGTTTATTTATAATTATACATCTTTACAATTTTAGTTTGTTATTTCTGTCATATTAAGTGATATCATGCTAAAGCATATGCCACTGTAATTAATTATAGTTACATCTACAGACAATATCATGGTTTTACAGCTTTTATTGATATACTTAAATTTATTTCAATGCATTACATTGTAAAATAAACTGATTCATTCATGGTACAATTAAAAAAAGCTTTCCTAAGAACATGCCTTTGATGAAAAAAAATATGAACAACTTCAATCAGTGAACATGTGGTCTAACAAATTGCATAAAGATACTGATATGCCCTGAAAAGGGATATATTTGAACGAAGTAGCTAAGTGGTTTTGGCTACTATAACCAAGTAGAATACAGTAGCAGTAATCGACTGTTATGCGTTGTAGTCACAGGTAAGAAGTAAAGATCAATGGCATAGTCCAATGGGCGTCGTTATAGACTTAGCTCTCAGACTAAGGCTCTTGACTCTTCTGACTCTCCTATGTGTCCATCGATATTTATGGTGGACACCAGCCAATCACACTCCAGCGCGGGGGAACACAAGTGTATGCATATTCCATTATATCAGATACTTTTAAAATAAGGTTTGATTGTATTATATAGTTATATTTTAGGTTGATTATTTAAACAAATATGTTTTTGTGTTATAATGCAGATGACAGATGGACTTGAGAATAGTGCTAAGAATACACTGATGACACCTACATGGAGATCTACACTATCTTCTCGTGCTGACAGTGGACGTGGTTGGAGTGAAGGAGACACAGGAAATGCAGAAGAGATGGCAGGTAAAAGAGTTAAAAAAAAACTTGATATTTAATTAAAAAAAGCCAATTTTTCTCTTTATTTATAATATAAATATTTCTATTCACAGATGATGAAATAATGAAAGCTGTTGTTTGTCGTTTCAGATCAGCTGATTCCACAGTTCTGCAAGCCACAGAGTGGACAGGTCAACAAAATGGATAAGAGGCACATAGAAGGAAACTTTAGCTACCCAAATGAATCAACAACAATTTCAGCAAGATGTTTTTCAAAAGCAACAAATAATCCTAACAATTTGTTGAGAAAGGAAATAGAACAAAATTTCCATCATTTATCAGACAGCATTCAAATTACTCACAATGCCAGACCACTGCCTCCTGTACCTCATAAAATACACTAATACTGTACATTAAAGAATTATACATATTTTAACACCTGTATCCACTAATTTTTAGTTATGAATTTTCATTTAACATTAATTCAACCCATCAGTAAAATAAACCTAATAAAAATGAATACTTCCTGTACCTCATAAAATACACTGATTATATACTTTACAGATTAACAGACTGCCAATGCATTTATAATATGCACTGTTAATTATTATAGTAAAATGTAAAGAGTACAGTCAAAAAATGTAATAAAATAAAAATCTTAACTATTTTGTAACTCTCCAAGAACAGAATCGAATATGCTAATTTCCACAAATTGCATAAATATTATGAGATTCCTTTATTTTCTCTTAAGAAAACAATATAGAACTGAACTCTTAATTCTATTTATTGAAGAAATATGAAGAAAAATGCATTTGCATTTTTATTTATTTATTAATTTCAGTCCAATTTTAAAAAAATAATGTTATATAAAAATTACTTCCCTGAAATAATCATTTTAAGATGTAATTTATATTAAAATTTAACTTATTGGTAACATTAATATATTTCATCTGAGATATGTTTTAACTCTTTATTTAGCTATTATTATAAAAAAAAATATATTAGTAAACTTTTAATGAGCATATTTTGTTTTACAAATTTAAAATAACATAAGAATATATGTATACTAGTGGGAATTATTTAAATTAAAATTGTAATAATAACTAAAAGAAAATTATGAATCAGATGAAAAATGTTCTTTAAGAATTGATATAACTGAATAATTGTTAGAATAATTTAAACAATTGGTTTATATCATAAAATGATTAAGCAATTAAATAAAACCAAGTAAGATCAATTAAAAGTTACTCTTTTTCCACAATATTTTGAAAAAAAAACAATGATTATCATAACAGAAAGGAAGGAGGAAAGAAGCTGAGAAATGGAAGAATAGCTACTTTCCCCCATTGCATGATGGGAGAAAGGGTTTCGTCTTCCAGTTATTTCTCAAAATCTTTAGTACATGAAGATATGAAAATTTATCATTGTATCTTCAGAAGACAGTTAATTTCCTGGCTTAATTTATCAAGTTATGTTTCTTTTGGCCTGTTCTCATGACACTGTGAAAACTCTCAGAGTAAAAGCAGCAGCCATTACTCACACATCATGCTTACTAGGATCATAACTTAAACACACAGAAGCTTGCTCATTTAGTCAAATACATTTATTCCCTCATTCATACACACAGATGCACACTCAGTGATATGGTCTTTGTTCCTTTCCTGTCAAAAGATACTGGAGAACCCCATTCGTGGAAGAGGATGTAAATATGCAACTATATCAGATATACTGTGATTTTTTTAAAAAAAGGTTAGTTGTTTTAATTTTTTTTTTTTTTTTTTGTGATTCACATGAATGTTTTTTTGTGGAAGTAGATGGAGTAGAAAAGTTGAAATATTTGATAGATATTCTCAGAGAATTTGATGAGAAAGTCAAATTCTCAAAATGATATCTATTACATAGAATCTATATTAGAAATCTTAAAATTACACTATTGTTTCCTAACTAAAATTTATATAAAACAATTGATTATTTTTTTAATATAATGGAATTTAGAAATTATTAATAATAGTCCCTGGTGGACTTTTCATCTGCAGTGAATGACTTTGTGTAGCACTATAAATGCTATGAACTGCTAAAGTAACATACAAGTAGTATAAACAAAATAGTCTTGCATTCACACTATGTTTAACTACGTAAGTTATTTGCTTAAAACTGTAGCTTCACAAGTGTTAAAGAAAGTAAAAATAATATATCTGAACATCTACAATGCATCAGATTTTATTATACAAGTTAATGCTTCATAATTAGTGTTGACTAACTGATGCTGGTTTGATTTCCAGGATAAACTTTTATTTATATAATAAATTTCAGCTTATAATATTTATCCTTATTTAAAATACTGATTACATGTTTTGAGGCTGTCAGGTTTTATTATGAAAACAAATTAAGTGTAACATAAGTTTTTATTTATATATAAGTACAAACATAGAAGCCATAGTAACAAATATGATTAAGACAATTTGCCATATACTTGAATAAATTATTTTATAGATTAATAAAGATTCCTTGACACTCGATAATATTCATAAGTTTTTCATTTACTTATTAACTTTTCTAGGCTTTTAACTTCAATGTCACTTTTGGCAGATTTTATTGCCTCTCAGTGACTTATATATTATTTTCTGTTCTCATATACATCACTTTTAATGATAGACCACAAGTCTTCAGTTAAACTAACCCATTAATGACCAAGGTAAAATTCAGTATTAATTATAAAAATAATAATTTTAGGTTTCTAAAAGAAATCTGCTATTAATAATTATTATAAAAATCTGTCATTAATTATGAGTTCCTATCTATAACTAATTAATTTCTACTGTTCCAAAACAGAATAGCAGACATTGTCAGTTAAGTGCCCTGTATGAGACATGCTTGGGTGATCATGTGTCATTTGATACATGACTGACTAGGCAGAAGATTTTTCTCACAGTAGGTTGCTATTTCTTTCTGTGGCAGACTGGTAGCCAACCCAGCCTGTCCTACTATTTAACCCATAGTTGGAAGGAGAAGAGGTGGATTCATATCTTTTCTAAGGGTATTTATCTGTAAGTGAATATAACGAATTTGACTGGAATACAATGGGTTAATATCAAGAGAGGCTCAGAAGCATTCCATTAATTTTATGTCTTTAAAATCTTTTTTTGGCAAATTCTCTACATCTTGTTTCTTTTTTGGGGTTATATTTTTCTTCTAACCCATAACATCTTTAAATATCTTAAACTGAAAAATAAATATCAATAATTACACCATTATATATAATTATTTACAATATGATGAACAACTATCAAGTTGTATAAGAAAATCTTGCATCATCAAGATGGTTATTGTAAACATTTCTAATAAAAGGAGATATAGGCTGAAATTCAAATGGTATATTTATCATATAAGTATATCCTGAATTTTGACCATTATCTTTTTGTTAATACAAATTTTCTTGTCAAAACATTGACTTATGCATAAGACATAGTGTAGTTAAAAATATTATTTTCATAAACTGTTTCTATACAATTGGGACTGATTTAAGAATGATATGATTTATAGATAAGACATAGAATTTTAAACAAGCATATAAAATTGAAGTCACTGAAATAAAAAAAACAATTTAATACTGACATTGTAATAAAACATATCTATTAATTTGAATAATATTCAGGAATAATTTATATAAATGGATACATAAAATTTTAAAAATGTAATACATAAAGGTTTCAAGATATATCTTTATTAATCTCTACTGACAAATTGATTACTTACATAAGCTTACTTCTGATTCTTATTGTAGCGTCAATTTAAACATTGGAAAGTTATAATTATTTTTCAATGTTTTTTTTTAAATGTGTTTAGAAGTAAACTGACAACAAAAGAAAATATCAAAATGGATCAAAATAAATTTAAATATTTCTGTTTGTAATTTGCATGAAACATTTTATTTGATAATAGTAGCATTATTTCATAATGAAGCAACTTCATAAAACAATTGAATATTTTAAGGTGTAGAAAATTATTTTATTTCAACCAAGAGAATTTGAAATACATTAAAATATATTTCATTATTTTTTGGAAAGATTAAAAGAACAGAATAATCCATTGAAATTACCTACTCCATGAAATTATTGTTGCAAGTGTAGGGGATATAACTCTACATATTTATATAAATGATATTCGTGGCTAATTGAATGACAACATTTGAAAAAACTTCAGTGACATATTTCGTTCCAAGAGTGAACTTCTATAGACAAGTATAATTTTATTGGTAGAATCAGTTTTATATATATATAAATGTGGGAAAGCTTTTATTGATTCCTTCAATAAAACTGTTGTTGCATACCTACAGATGATAATGGGTATACCCCCATTCCCATAAATACAGTAGTAAATACTGTATGTGGTCTAGAGTTGTAGATTCATTGTGGAATTCACTCGACTCACTTCTAGCAGTTGACTATTTCTTCTATGTGCCGCTGGCAAATTTTATATGTTTGTTCATGTCTTAAGTATTTTCATTCATTACTGTTGTGGAGTTATTTTGCAGTGGAGGCTTGTATTTGTACTAAGTCAGTCCTAAAATAGGTTTGACGTACAAAACGTTAGGAACTTGATATAATAGGTATGACACAGAGTAATCTAGTTGTGGTCACTGATACTTTCGTATTTGACTAACTGTTGTCCGACATTGACTGACTGACTGACTGACTGACTGACTGACTGACCCCGTTACTCTTACTACCCCTACTTATTATAGGTGGGAGAGTCTGTTAACTATAGAACAGGTGTGTTCCACCATAACCCCCCCCCTCCTAAAACTTTACTCCGTTACTCTTACTACTCCTACTTATTATAGGTGGGAGAATCTATTAACTATAGAATAGGTGTGTTCCACCATAACAATTACCAACCTTCGTTTGATTATTTTATTCAGTAACCTTCCTTAGGTTACAGCAAAAACTGTTATTGGAATGTGTGACCAAAAATCATTTTCCATTTTGTCATTCACTTAAGCCACTATTAATCTCATATATTTTTATGTCGTATGTTTCATCAATAATGTTACAAAAAGATTAATTTAAAAATTATGACTTTTACAGAAATTTTCCTCTGAGTAAGTACAGAATCATTTCAACAAAAAGTAACTATTTCTGCAAAGAAAACCCCATCAGTGAAATAATAAAGACAAATGATTCATTCAATATTAAATAACAGAAGTGATATGTTTACAGGTGATGAAAAGTTACATTTTAACTGTCATTTTAGTCCATGAGCTATGTTATCAGTTTTTAAACTTAAACTTACATTGATAAGTTTTAAAGTTAAAAAAATAAATTGATTAAATTCAGATATTCTCTTGTCATATTCTGAACATCTTATATATTCATTAGTGTATTAGTAAATTTTTAAATGCAGCTCACATAAGAAAAAAGAACAAGAATGAGAAAATGATAATGTACAATTTTCTTACAACAATATTTGGCAGCTTTTTATAGAAAATTTTTTTGCAATTTTTGTCATTTTAATTAATTATTTAATATCTATGACTTAGAATATTTTAGAAAATTTATTTTCAGCAAATGGCAAATGTTATTTTATTGTCATTTGCCTAGATATTAAATTTGAATGCAAAAAATTTAACTAAATGCTTTTCAATATGGTATCAAAGTTTATTAATTTCTATGATTTTAACTAAGAGTCAAGTTTTAACAACTTTTTCATTTACAGACTTTTATTAATTTTAACAAGTGAAAAATTAAATATATAAATTAAAAAGTATAATTCCCTTTTTCATTTCTTTTATTGTAGGTCTTGTTTGAAGATGTTGGTGTTAGTGTACATTCTACTACTTGTCTTCCATTCCTGTTTGTGTGCTGACATCATCTACAATGTAGAAGAAGAACAGAGTCCAGGCACATACATTGGCAATATTGCCACAGACTCAAATGTCATGGATACTATTCCTCTGAAAGATCATAAACACATCACCTTCACACAACACAAAAAAGGAAGCACTCAATTATTCCGTGTTGCAAAGAATACAGGAAAACTATACACTGCACAAATACTGGATGCTGAATCTCTATGTACTTATAATGTAGAATGTTTCAAAATGATTGATGTTGCTGTCAGGAAAGCAAAGTCTTTCATAAAACTTTTAGAGATCAAAGTGATTATAAAAGATATTAATGATCACCAGCCAGAATTTCCAGACAAGCAAGTTAATATTGAATTTGATGAAGGTGATGGAACAGGAATGAAAAAATATATCCCAAATGCAATAGATGAAGATATCAGTAGTGTTTTTTCTCAAATTACCTACCAACTGAAAGAAGAAGAAAAAGGTCCCTTCACATTATCTATTTCTAAAACTTTTGCTGGAACATCTGACTTAATTATAATACTGAAAGAAAGACTTGACAGAGAAATGCAAGACTCTTATATACTTCAAGTGTATGCTACAGATGGAGGCTCTCCACCCAAACAAAGTATATTAGATGTCTATATTGCTGTCACAGATATCAATGACAATGTTCCTCTATTTTCACAGAGTATTTATAATATCTCTATAAAGAATAAAGTTGATGAAAATAGTCCTATAGTAATTTTATCAGCTACAGACTTAGATGCTGGAAAAAATGGAAATGTTTCATATTTTTTCAACAAAAAAACATCAACTTTTGAAAAAAGTCATTTCAAACTAAATCACATGACAGGAGAAATATTTTTACAAAATAAAATACCAACAGGTGATAAGTCAATTTATAATTTGTATGTTGAAGCTGCAGATGCTGGCACTCCTTCATTGAGTTCACTAGCTATGGTGCAAGTAAATGTGATCAATCAACAAAATAATGCTCCAACAATTGATGTAAACTTTTTCTCAGCATCATCTACAGAAAATTCTACAGCCATTTCTGAAGACATTGAGGTGGGCAGTTTTATTGCCTATGTGAAAGTAACTGATCATGATACTGGCCAGAATGGAGAGGTTATATGTGATCTCCATCATGATAAGTTTAAATTGAAAAGTCAAGGCTTGAAAAAATACCAAGTGATTTTGAAAGATCCATTGGATAGAGAGACTGAGGAACATCATGACATCACAATCAGTTGTGAGGATATGGGATTCCCACCAAGACATAGTGAGAGTAAGTTTTCCATTAAAGTGATGGATGTCAATGATGTAAAGCCAAAATTTTCTAAATCCAGATATAAATTCCATATCAATGAGAACCAGAAACCTCATATTGATGTGGGTTCAATCAATGCATCTGATCCAGACTTGGGACCTGGAGGGGAATTGATCTTTTCTCTTGCAACAAATAAGAAGAAAAGACATCTGCCTTTTATAATCACAAAAGACGGTTTCATTTCAACAAGTGAATCATTGGACCATGAATTACAAGATATTTATAAATTTGAGGTTTTGGTGAAAGATAATGGAATCCCATCACTAAATAATACAGTGGATGTGATTATGGAGATTGAAGATGAAAATGATAACAGTCCATATTTTACATTTCCCAGTATTAATCCACATAATATAGAAGTTGTATATTTTGCTGATGAAAGCAAGAACCTGACAGTTGTGAGGGCACATGATAGTGATAGTCAAGAGAATGCCTTTCTCAGATATGAAATAAGTGCAGGCAATGAGAAACAGTTGTTCACCATTGACCATTACAGTGGTTTGTTGTCTTCTACTGGTGCCCTTACAAAACAAGATGCTGGCTCATATGAACTGGAGTTTGTTGTCAAGGATAGTGGCATCCCAGTTTTATCAGCCACAACTACAATCTTTTTGAGTCTGATTGTGAAAAATAAGACTTCTTTTTTGGAAAGAGCAAATGGTGTGCAGAGAAGTCAATCTGAGGAGAAGGTGCATCTTAATATGGTGATTATTATTACATTAGCAGCCGTCATGGTGACTATCATCATTACGGCTTCAATCTCAATCTGTGTACTTCGCTGTTGTAATGCTTCAAGTGGAGATGGAGATGATGTTCCTAATAGATATGTTAGTGAACAAAGACATTTGATGTCATCTTCTTATCGAGGGAGCTCTTGGCCAGATGTTCCTACTACTATGATAAATGATCCCAACTTTGGTAGAAGTGCTGAGGAAATGGCTGCTAGCAGAAGGGAGTCCTATCCCAGGTTCATGAACCAAACAACAGCAATAAGACCACAATCTTCTGTTGATATTAATTGTCAAGTAAGAAATTTCTTTGATTTACATTAATTTAAATATTTACTCAATAATAAAATAATTCTGATTCTCAGATTTTCATAGAACTTCAGTTATGTTTTTAATAATAATTTGCCTCTATTAACAAAATTTATTTATTTTGTCAGGAATATCACTTGCTTGTCAATGATGATGAATTTGTAGATTTATGGATTAATTTATCTGTTTGATGCTGCATTACTTGTCTAAATAAAACCAGTATGAATATGTTATATTAACTTTCATAAGAGACTTGTTAACCATTGCCACCTAGGGTTTATTTGCATTGTCTACTCACTGCCATAAATTGATAACCTATATAAAAAAAAATTAAGGTGAAAATAAAATAAAAATTATTAATAATGGCTGATAATGCTTCATCTATAAAAATAAAATAAAGGTAACATGACAGCTAGTACAAACAAAAACAATATGGTACTGTGAACGATCATGGAATGAATAGTAGATTTATATGTTAGATGTGATCTTCTGCAAGGCTGTTTTCTTGCAGCTTGATCATTTAAAATAGTCAATACATTCAACAAAGCTTCTCAGAGGCAAAAGAGAAAAGAGTTTGAATATAACTTAGATCTTTAATTTTACTGATGTCTTAAATATTTCATGTTTGTTATTTGTCCTAAAAAGATTATTTGCTAATATTAAGATAGTCTTTCAAGAATCTTTTTAAATAATGTCGCTGCTTCCTTTATATTTGAGCTTGATTAATAAGATGAAGGAATACTTCAAAATCTAGTTGTCATGTCATTGATTTAATGCACTGACCATTTTTGTCAGTGGTTGATATTATAAAAAAAAGGATTTTTTTAGAAATGACACATTTTTTTTAATAAATAATTCATGTATTAATTATTTTTAAAATATTTATTATTATTTTTTGATTTGAAGTTTTTTTTTTTAAATCACAACTTTTTGCAAGCTGTTGATCTATGGCAATAAGTAAGCATTGTGGAACAGAAGTAAATGGTGTAGGCTTTTGGAAAGACTTGTCCCCTTTGACTCAAGGAATCTTGATTAAATAAATTTAGATATAAGTATCAAATCTTAAACACATCACTATTTCATAGTCCCTTTTGTCACCATATTTTTTTTTGTTTTTACACTAGTCATACTAGTAGCAATCATATTATCTTTTCATTTTTTCTTAAATGAATTATTATCAACCATTATTACTAATTTTGACTTGTATTTGCTTTTAATCTTAATATTTGTTTAGTTCCTTTTTAATCACAACTTGATTTTGTTCAATACTGTTATTTAATATTGTAACTTATTTCCAATGTTCTCACTGCCATAGAAAAACGGCCTGAATAATGTTGTGAAAAAAATCAACTAAATACATCAAAATGAAGATAGTCCCGACTCGCTTTAATTCTTCAAGATTTGATTAATATTTTTAACATCTCCCCATGAAGATTCCCCATAAATTTTCTATTGGATTTGCATCTGGGCTATTTGCCAACCAATCAAGAATAGTTATCTCTTTCTCCAAAAAGCATTCTTTTGTGGGTTTTGCTACATAGGGTGGAGTAAGGACATGCTGGAAGATAAATTTCTTGTCTCCAAACTTGACCAAAACCCCAATTTTGATAGTCGCCAGCACAGATTAAACGTGTTTCTGCTAAAATTTAGTCGTGGCTTCAAAATTGATATTCTTCTGAACTGATGGACTCTCAGAAATGTTGTGGATTGTGAAATAGCTATACCAGCATCATACCAGGCTCTGAAAATTTTACCAAAATTGTTAAATAAATAAGAATCCTATTTCACTGATGTCCATTTCTAACTGTTGTCTTGACTTTGGAACTGCAGTTGGACCAGTCTGCCTTGTTATTTTCAAAGCAACTGATTGAAAGTATTGCCAGTTTTTTTGCAACATATGAATGACAGCTTTTTGTGCCTCTGATATTTTATTTAACTCTTGCTATTTACGATACTCGGTGACAGTATGTTGAACACTGAAGATTCCACTCTCTTTATATTAATACTTTGACACTGAGAAAACTCATGTGTACATTATTAAATATCAATTTTCAGAGAGGAAATACCAAATTATTTACATATATTGAATTGATGTATTATTAAGAGTTAACTATCTAATTGTAAACAAATTTGAGCAGGAAATTGAATATCTCATTTTTCTAAATCACTGTTGTATATGCCAATTTCATATACAGCAGGAACAGATATAAATTTTCTTCTTCTTTTATTACAACAGCAGAAACTATTTCTTTTTTAGGGAAACACTAACATATTTGAATATTAGTAATCTTAATGATTAACAATTTTAAGAAAGTGTTAAAATACTGTAATTTTCTTCTTAGTATTTTATTTCAGCTATCTTTGATTATAAAATTTGTTTATTGCATGGTGAATGTAAAAATATATTTCAGGTTTTGTATTAACAGAGTGCTATTAAAGTAAGTTGTAGTAAAATAAAGTCAGTGATGCAAAAAAAAAACAAACCCTTCCTTCTGAATGACCAAAGGCACAAAAAAGTTATTAAGACAAATCTATAGGAAATTTATTAAAAATGCCATCACAATTAATGTTCTTGTGTTTTGTTGATGATTTAATAAAATGTTAAGAAAAATAAACATGGTTTTGTATTGTAATTCAGATGACACCTGAATTTCAGAATGGGAATAAGAACACATTGATGATTCCTTACTGCCCAACATGGAGATCTACACTATCTTCTCATGCTGATAGTGGACATGGTTGGAGTGAAGGAGACACAGGACATGCAGAAGAGATGACAGGTAAGAAAGATATAAAGAAAAACAACAAAATGAATACTTGCTATGAAGAAGCCCATACATACCGAAATATTATTGACATTGTTAATTTGTTTGTTTATTGTTTCAGATCAGCTGATTCCACAGTTCTGCAAGCCACAGAGTGGACAAATCAACAAAATGGATAAGAGGCACATAGAAGGAAAGTTTAGCTACCCAAATGAATCAACAACACTTTCAGCAAGATGTTTTCCAAAAACAACAAATAATCCCAACAATTTGCTGAAAGAGAAAATAGAACAAAAATCCCATCATTTATCAGACAGCATTCAAATAACTCACAATGCCAGACCACTGCCTCCTGTACCTCACAAAATACACTAATCATACACTTTATATCAATCTATTACAAATACATGCAGTACATGTACACACTAACTTTATAACATAAATTTATTCATAAATAACATATAACAACCCTTCAAATCTATTAGGTTGGTGCAAAAATAATGACGTAATAATGTCGTTTTTTGACGTTAAAAAATACGTCAAAAAATGACATTATTATGTCATTATTTTTGCACCAACCTAATAACTCTGGTAAAATCAATGATATTATGGAATATTTTGAAATGCATTTTGATCATTTATATGTTACATAATATTTAAAATCGGTGGGATTTGCTGTTCATAGTCACAGTAATGTATATATAAAAATAAATAATAATCCTTAGGCATTCACAATACCAGTTTTTTTAAAATAATGAAGCAAATAAAATTTTAAGATTAAGAAGCTAAAAATATTGTCTAATCATGTTTTCTACTTGATGTAAACCTATCTCTTGTAATGAAGAGACATTAATTCTAAAGTTAGGAAATCAAAATATAGTTGCAATTTACTAAAAAATCTGATAATTTTATGACACTAATAATAATAATAATAAAATACAAACAAAATTTCAAAAAAATTGAAAATACTTATAAAAAATAACTTAGCGATTTTAATATAAAGTTTCAAAAATTTCTGTTAAGAACAACTTTTTGAATAAATTGGTGAAAATACTTGTAAACATTAAAAACTTAATTATAGATATAATAAATTATAATGTTATAATATAATATAAATAATAATGTTAATTTTTTTTATTACTGATCTGCAAGACTGGATTTGCTTTTTAAAAATAATTTACAAAAAAATTTAAAATTATAGAATTAGGAAAATTATAGAAAGGAGATATTTATATTTTCTTTCTATTTTTTGACAAGGTTGACAGTATTTAAATAAAAACATTGCATTAACTCATCATGATGGAAGGATAGAAGAAAAAAACTTAAAAATGGAGGAATATAGCAACTTCATGTATTGCATTATGGGAAAAAAGAACCAGTGAGATCATTTATTTTATAAAATTACCAAGCACAGTATTATCATGACATAAAAAAATCAAAATATTATAATTTTAAAAAATATAAATGTTTTTAATTAGTTTTCATGGTTTAAAAAAATTCTCATCAGTGTGAGAAGTCGCCATTACACATACTTCATACTTATTAGAACTATTGGCTACATATGCACTTACAATCACTTACAAGCAATGCACATTCACACACACATATACATACACAGGAGATCAGACTCTTTGTTCAGTCATTGTGATATGAATGTTAGTGGAAGATTCCATCAGAAGAAGAGGAGGATATGAACTGGTTTGGATTCTTTTATCTGTGAGGATTACAAGAAATAAAGTAAGTGGCTCAAAATTATTAATTTGATGTACACAAGCTGTTATCTAGAAGGAATTTAATTTTTAAAAGATGTTAACCATTCACTTATCACTTTACAGGGACATTAGCAAATTGATATTTTGTGCAAGAATTTAATAGTCATGATATGAAAGTTCATGTTAATATTGTATTTATAAAAAAATAAAATTTGTAATACTTAGAGCTAAAACAAGATTAAGTTACTACTGATGGGATGTTATTTTTAATGAGGAAATTTGGTATCTATAATGAATTTTATAATATGTTTCAATTAGTACATTTATGGACAGGAAAATGTGTGTGTGGAAGGTAGGCATGTTAAAGACTTGATAAACATTGCCTGAGTATAACATTACTTAAATTAATTTGAAGTAAAAATTTATGTCATAATCATTTGCTCTATTATTTTTATACTTTGTGTACATATAGAAGAAAGCTAAAAATAATGCTGAAATATTTTTATTAAAAGATATTTTCCAACAGGAAATGTCTGTTCTACTATGATCAATCAAAAGATGGATATTATTGTGTCTGTCATGTGTATGTTCATATCCGTCTACATATATAGGTGGCCGCTTGTAATCAAGCATCTCTGTCTACTAGGGTGGCTAGCCAATCCCTATTGCAGATGCTTGCTCAGGCACATTTGTGTTTATTCAACACCCACAGAGCCCACCTGTGGTTAATACAGCAACTACGCTGAGCAGACCTTTGTTACAGTTTCTAGGAAAGAGCATGTTATCTAGTGTGATCAACAATTTGAACAAGGCCAGCATGCTCAAACCCTCGGCCATGGTGACTTGTGACTTTGTGCTAGCACAGCTATCGACAGCACCTAAGGGTTCCATCTACCCAATTTCACTTACAAGGCTTGGGTCAAACCGTGGTATGGTTTTCAGGCACTTTCCAAAGGTGCCGCACACTGGGATTGACCCCTTCAGTCTGATAACATCAGGAAGTCTCCTTCCAGACAAATCGACCATGGTGAGATTCGAACCCAGGTCTTATGGTTAGAATGTGAATGTTCTAACCACTTGGCCACATGCCCATATCCACATGAATGATTACATAAAACACTTATACATCTTTAAAAATAATTTTTTGATTATGAAAGTTAATCTGAATCTATAATTTCATTCATGTAAAATTCTAAGACAGTAAAATTATAAATAAAGACATTCTTAAGCAAATCTGAAAGTCAATGTTCATTGTTATATTATTTTTATGAACTGAAATTTGTTAAATGTGTGATTTTCAGAATCCATGTAGATTTTGAAAATCTGTATTTGTGAATAAACAATCCTACTTTTACTGCTGTACACACATACAGAATTTTGTTTTTTTTACATTTTTTAAAACATATTACATTAATAAACAATAATGATTTTTTATTATAATATAGTTTTGTGATCCATTTTGGGGATGGTAGGCATTAATGTGTTTTTAACAGAAACATCTAATAATGGATTTTTCTAAAGTTATAAATAATATTGAATGTTTTATAAACCTGTAATCAATACTGGAATTTTTAGAAAGCTATAATTATGTTGCAGAATATTAATTACTACATTTTTATGGTTTCACATAAATTCAAAATAATTTTATTGAATGAAAAACTGTTTATTTTGATTGCATTTGTAGAAAGTAAGGCTTTGTTAAAAAAATAATCTTTAGTATAATGTTGACAAAATATTTAAATTTAACTTTGAAGATTGGTATTTAGGATGCATTGTCATACAATACATATTACCATTGCTTTATATATGACATCTTATGGTAGTCAAAGTAATTATTGGCTTATTAGAAGCAGGGTGATGTGCTCACTGTAACCCATAAGTGTTAATGGGAACAAATAGAAGGGAAATAACCCTGTATGTTCTTGGTTTTGTTGAACTGAGGCAACACCACTAATGGTGTTGACTGAGGCCAGATAACTTCCAATCTTTGACAAATAAAACTTTTCCGAAAAAAATACAGAAGAATAAGTTGCTCATGATTTTACAATATCCATTAAGAGTGATAGGTTTATCTTATGTGATAAGTGAACTTTTCAATAGCACACTTAGAGGATGTTCACTTAGGCTTTTTTTTTTATTTCACAGTAAATAAACTAATAAAAGATATGGCACAAAACATTTTTATTTACAAGGTGAACATTCTGGCTTCATAAAATATACTTTAAACAAACTAGATTAAATCATTTAAATTAATGGTATAATTTTACCAAGCTATCCTGAAGAAAATATTATGGAATAATGCAATAATGTGTAAAAAAAATTATGGAATGATCTTGTAATTTGTATTGCTAAAAAAATATCATCAGAAGTCTAGATATACAAATCAGTTTACAGTTAAAAGAGAGTTCTTACAGACCTCTCACAGGTGATTGGGCATATCTAATTGAAAAGAAATGCCTATAACAAAAGGACTGTATTGAAACAGCAGAAAGGATCATAAAACCCATGAGCATGGAAAAAGACATTTGTTGTTCCCAGGCAGCTGTGTCTAAAATTTGGTACAAACATAAAAGAAATAGGATGGTTAAAAAAAAAGGAAAATATACTGGTAGCTCAAAGCAACATGCCTTTAATTGATTGAGTAATTTGTTTTTTATGGCTTATCAACCCTTGGTGAGTTATTTAATTTGGAACCATATTTTAGATTTTGAGAATAATATATTTGTTTTTGTAAGTTAATACTGCGTTAAAAATTTTTTTGAAATAACAATAATATTTCCACACTATTTAACTATATTTTCTACTATTTAACCCATAGCTGGGGGAAGAAAAGATGGGTTGATACCTTTCCCAAGGGTATTTTCACATAAGTGAATGTAACAAGCTTGGAATTCAAACTTGGTTTCTGAGCCAGTACTCCACCTGAACATTCTGTTTTTCACCCAAGAGTCGGGGGTTACTTAATGAGGTTGTTTTAAGAGCATAAGAGGAGGAAATAAGAAGTGAATGTTATGAGGATATGTACTGCCTAATTGAGGCAAAATAAAAAAATGTCCATGAGAAGGCTCCATCCACTAAAGAATATTTATTAACTTTAAGGAAATTTGGAAACACTTTGATAAAGAATATTTTGCTTCAAATTAGTGACATCCATGCCTGAAAGTATTAAGATTGTCATAAAAGCTCTAGGATGGGCAAATAAGTATTAATTCTAATTTTTTTGTTCAGAAAGTCTATAATTTTTTCCTCGATATTTGATTATTCTATAATATTTTCCTCTGCATGGTCTGGAAGAAAGTTATACAGCTAATTCAAATAATTTAATTTCGTTTATTTAAGTTATATTTTCTGAAGCAAAAAAAAAAAAGCTATTCTGAAGTTACACTTCACTTACATTCATTTACATGTTTTTTGTATCTTGTTTCTTATTTTCTGATATTTTTCACACACTGCTTATAGTTTTATGCTTTGAAAAAAAAATACACATTTTTAGGCTTCCTTTATAACAGTTAAACTACTTAAAAATCATACCTGTTTATCTGATTGGCTGTTGTCCTATAGTGATGTTGGGCTTAGGGGATAAAATGAACAGTTAATTTACCCACAACAAATAGATTAATGAAGGATGATAATAGCAAGGAAACACACTGATAATTAAAAAAAAAAAACAGATAAATTTACATGCTTGAATTAGTGTCAGTAGATCGTTTCAGGAAAATAAATCAGAATTCTCAAAGTTGGTAGTTTTAACGTATTGTCATGAACAGGAAATGTTCATACAAAAGATTAAATGATCTGACACAAAAAAAAAATGTTTTAGACAAAAGTAAGAGAGCTCGTTACTTACCAAAGGGATATATGGTTTGCATACTTTCAAAAGTAGACAAAAAGAGATAGTTTGAAATACTTAGCATTCAAGTGTTGTTGAGGGAAAATTCTTTGAAGTGCTGCATGCTGGTTAGAGGCTGATAATATAATATTACACTGGCAAGAATTTCAATGCTGGTTGCAAGTAACTGAAACAAAACCTTTCACATGACTTCAGATACTCTTATCTGATTAATTTAATTTTTATCCTGATTTTATATCAAAAGAATTTCACATAGGCTTGCTACTTTCTTTTCTTCTTCTTCTCAGTTGACCAGCTAATTTCTGTGAAGGCAAGGTTTTCATTGGGCCAAAAAAATTTTCACATAAGCTTGTGAATTCCTTTCCTTCTTCCTCAGCCCAACGAATTTGAATGGAGTGAATGACGAGATTTATCATTATTTTGCACTCACTACAGTGTTTTTGGTTCATATTTTCATACAGGCTGATGTATAAAAAATGTAAGCAGATATAAAAGATTCCTGAAAAGATCGAAAACAATGTGAACAAAATATAGGTCTAAAAGAAAATAATTTTATAAATTATAATTTTCATTATAATTTCTAATTTCTTAGATGGTAACAATTTGAAAATGATATTTTACTAATATGCTTTTATTATTCATACATGTGTTACTCTACATTTGGTAGAGATTTTTATATATTTATATTGATTCTTAAGGATTGTCTCATGACTACACACACTGGGCTAAAATATCTCTTGGTTTTGTTATTTTCAGATTTATATGAAAATAATGATTTTAGTTTATATATTACTGCATCTTATCCAGACATGCTTCTGTACCAACCTTATCTACAATGTGGAAGAAGAACAAAGTCCAGGTTCATACATTGGCAATATTGCCATTGACTCAAATGTTATGGACACTATTCCTCTGCAAGATCATAAACACATCACCTTTACACAACTCAAAAAAGGAAGCTCTCAACTGTTCCGTGTTGCAAAGAATACAGGGAAACTGTACACCGCACAAATACTGGATGCTGAATCATTGTGTACTTATAATGCAGAATGTTTCAAAATGATTGATGTTGCTGTAAGGAACTCCAAATCATTTATCAAATTATTAGAAATTAAAGTGATTATAAAAGATGTGAATGATTATCAACCGGAGTTTCCTGATAGAAATATTAATATAGAGTTTCATGAAGATGTTGGAATAGGAATGAAAAAATCAATTCCTGGTGCCAGAGACAAAGATCTCAGTAGCATTCATTCCCAAATTACTTATGAGCTGCGAAAAGAAAAGGAAGATCCTTTTAAATTGACTGTATCAAAAACCCTTGTTGGAAAATCAGATCTGGGTATTGTTTTAAAAGAACAATTAGACAGAGAAACCAAAGATTCTTACTTAATTCAAGTCATAGCAAAAGATGGAGGCTCTCCCCCAAAAGAGAGTATTTTAAATGTGCATATTTCTGTCATTGATGTCAATGACAATCCACCAGTGTTCTCTAAAGATTTGTATAATGTTTCTATCAAAAATGAACATGACAAAACCATTTCAGTGATTACTTTATCTGCTACAGATTTAGATGCAGGACAAAATGGAAATATTTCCTATCATTTTGATCCCAAAACAACAGATTTTGCTAAAAATAGTTTTGCACTAAATGAAGTGACAGGAGAAGTTTTTCTTCTCAAAAAAATACCACCAGGACAAAATTTAATCCATAATTTATACATTGAAGCTAAAGATGGAGGAAATCCTTCTTTAAGTTCTTTTGCTATGGTTCAAGTAAACGTGATCAATCAACAAAATAATGCTCCAACAATAGATGTGAACTTTTTATCAGCATCATCTACAGAAAATTCTACAGCCATTTCTGAAGACATTGAGGTGGGCAGTTTTATTGCCTATGTGAAAGTAACTGATCATGATACTGGCCAGAATGGAGAGGTTATATGTGATCTCCATCATGATAAGTTTAAATTGAAAAGTCAAGGCTTGAAAAAATACCAAGTGATTTTGAAAGATCCATTGGATAGAGAGACCGAGGAACATCATGACATCACAATCAGTTGTGAGGATATGGGATTCCCACCAAGACATAGTGAGAGTAAGTTTTCCATTAAAGTGATGGATGTTAATGATGTAAAGCCAAAATTTTCTAAATCCAGATATAAATTCCGTATCAATGAGAACCAGAAACCTCATATTGATGTGGGTTCAATCAATGCATCTGATCCAGACTTGGGACCTGGAGGGGAATTGATCTTTTCTCTTGCAACAAATAAGAAGAAAAGACATCTGCCTTTTCTAATCACCAAAGATGGTTTTATTTCAACAAGTGAATCATTGGACCATGAATTACAAGATATTTATCAATTTGAAGTTTTAGTGAAAGATAATGGAATCCCATCACTGAATAATACAGTGGATGTGATTGTGGAGATTGAAGATGAAAATGATAACAGTCCATATTTTACATTTCCCAGTGTTAATCCACATAATATAGAAGTTGTATATTTTGCTGATGAAAGCAAGAACCTGACAGTTGTGAGGGCACATGATAGTGATAGTCAAGAGAATGCCTTTCTCAGATATGAAATAAGTGCAGGCAATGAGAAACAGTTGTTCACCATTGACCATTACAGTGGTTTGTTGTCTTCTACTGGTGCCCTTACAAAACAAGATGCTGGCTCATATGAACTGGAGTTTGTTGTCAAGGATAGTGGCATTCCAGTTTTATCAGCCACAACTACAATCTTTTTGAGTCTGATTGTGAAAAATAAGACTTCTTCTTTGGAAAGAGTAAATGGTGTGCAGAGAAGTCAATCAGAGGAGAAGGTGCATCTTAATATGGTGATTATTATTACATTAGCAGCCGTCATGGTGACTATCATCATTACGGCTTCAATCTCAATCTGTGTGCTTCGCTGTTGTAATGCTTCAAGTGGAGATGGAGATGATGTTCCTAATAGATATGTTAGTGAACAAAGACATTTGATGTCATCTTCTTATCGAGGGAGCTCTTGGCCAGATGTTCCTACTACTATGATAAATGATCCCAACTTTGGTAGGGGTGCTGAGGAGATGGCAGCTAGCAGAAGGGAATCATATCCAAGGTTTATTAACCAATCAACAGCTATAAGACCAAACTCAACTGTTGATATCAATTGTCAGGTAAGCAGAGAAACATTTCATATGATTTGACTTCTTTAGAATAAGCTGTTTTTACCTTAGACATTTCTTTTTGTACAACTATCATTTTTGTTGTTTCTGAAAAAAATAACTTTTAAAATTATCTTTCACAATTAACATACAATTATTGACAATTATGTGCTTTTGCAATAATCATGTCATTGTATTTTTTTATTAGTAATATTCAAAATCTGTCACTAAATATATATATAATTTATATTTCATCTCCAATACTCTTTGTTACACGTTTAAAACTATACAAATATTTCATAATTAAGTAAAAGCCCACATACGCCTAAAAACCTTTTTCAGATTATTATAGGCCTTTTAGTTTTACATAATATCAGAAAGTTTTTAGTTCCTGAATGAATTTTAGTTCAAATCTGAGTTAAATGTAATGAAAATAGTTTTTGTCAAAATCATATCAAATACAAATTCTAATCTATCCATTTCCTACGTTTATTGCTTTATTTGGTTAATTTCTACTTTAACTTACTGATCTTTAATATTTACAGCGCTGTGAATTAAAAGATTAAATGAAATAAATCTTTCTGTAAAATGTGTAGAAATTTTAGTAAGTGTTTATTTTAATTCATTTCGTAACAAATACATGTACAGTGACATAATATCTTAAATTATACATACTTGCTTTTTAAAATTTATTACGGGTACCATTTTTCTAACTGTTACACTATTATTAATGTTTTAAATTTAACTTGACACATAAATGTTTTCTTCTTTTTATTGCTTTTTAGATCTGTTTTCTGTAGAGTACTAATTTTGTATTGGAACAAAAGTTCATAGCATTTTTCAATAGGTAACATTTGAACATGAAATTTTGCTTCTCATATGATTGAAATTTATGTCATACACACATATTCTTAAATGTCACATTTGCTATATAATTTCTGTGTGGATTTTAATGTTTTTTATGTTAAAAGTAAGAATGGAGGAAAATTAGATGCTTTTCTTTTGTTATTTGAATGGAAAAAACATTGCAAAAAATCCAAAAAAGACATATACCATTTATGGTGTAGGAATTTCTGTTGTCAAGGTTTTTTATATTAAAAATCTGAATTCAGAATCCTATGAACTTTTGTTCCAATACAAACAATAATAAGATAAAAATAAAGAAAACATGGGCATGCCTGTTAAATAAATCATTTCTATTTGCAAACATATGTACATGAATTCAAAGGAGTGAAAATAGTCTTTAGTTGTGTTAAAGTCTGGGTAGGTAGTCTGTAGAAAAAGCTATCATTGAGAAAAACTTTAATTGTCAGCAAAGATTCACTGACTGTCCAAGCTGTTGCTGTTGGAAAGGATTCATTTGAAGTTGCTGACATGTTTCTTTCAGCATGCACTGGATGAAGGTGGGGGCTATGTAACCACATCTCTTGTGTTTGAATAGCTTGGAGACAGTCATAACTCTGCTGCTGAAAATCAAAATCTCTGAGGTTTTGCAAGAAATTTTTCCTGAAAGTAGGCTTGAGAAAAATAGAGTTTTAGTTTTCTCTGATTGGTCAAATATTTCAGATGGTGATGTTAATTTTTAACCAACAGATGCTTTGTTTTAAACGGTATGTGTTGTATTGTGGAATATTTTGGTATGTTTGTAAGTATTGTCTGCTATTGGGCAGAAATAGGGTTTATTTCTAATAATGGTGATAACACCATAGCTGAAAGTACATTTCAAAAGTGGAAGTTTTCATCTAGAAAACTGAGAATATTCTGGCATATATTTAAAGAGCCATATTTTCATTTGTGATTCTCTGCTCAAATATAATAAAATTACCCAATTTTGAAAATAACAACCACAGATTATTGGATTATTTCCAACAATGTGAAGTGAAAAAGGTCCTGGGGAAAACAAAATGAGCTCCAACCACTGTGAAAAAAACTGTTTTTATGAATTTCATTTGGTACAAAATAATATGAATGAAGGTGAATGTTAAATTAATGCATTAGATAAAGTAATGACATACATATCAGATTGAATAAATGGGTTTGATTTATTGCTGATTATTTAAAATAATTATGTGTTCTAATGCAGATGACACCAGGACTTCAGAATGGGGGTAAGAATACATTGATGGCTCCCAATTGTCCAACATGGAGATCTACATTGTCTTCTCATGCTGATAGTGGACATGGTTGGAGCGAAGGAGACACGGGACATGCAGAAGAGATAACAGGTAAAAGAACTGAAAAACGTTTGATACTTACTACTAAAAGCCCATTTTCTATTTTTGTTTATAATATAGACAATACACCAATATTTAAATGTCATTAAAAGATGTTGACTTGTTATTTCAGATCAGCTGATTCCACAATTCTGCAGGCCACAAATTGGACAAGTCAATAAAATGGATAAGAGGCACATAGAAGGAAACTTTAGCTACCCAAATGATTCAACAACAATTTCAGCAAGATGTTTTTCAAAAGCAACAAGTAATCCGAACAACTTGTTGGGAAAGGAAACAGAACAAATGTCATATCATTTATCAGATAGCATTCAAATTACTCACAATACCAGACCATTGCCTCCTGTACCTCACAAAATCCACTAATTTCTAACAACTGTAAATGTGTTGTATGGCATAATTTAAAAACTTATATTGAACATGTTTATGACATCTTTATATACTATAACATGAAATCAAAATAAGAAATTGATAAAGTATTTTCAGAATATTACATTTAGAGTTACCTTTATTCCTATATTAATTACTTGAAGTCTAAATTTTTTTTTACTTTATTAATGCATCATTATACAAAATTTTACAACTTCATTGTTTGTATAAACAAATACATAAAACTATTAAGTATTTGTTCATATGAATTATTTTTTTACTTTACTTATATCGGGAAAATACTGAAAAGGAATTGATTAGGGATATTTTATTAACAATTAAGAATTATATATTGTACAAATTGAGAAAATGCTTCATAATTTTTTAAAGGTTTTTATAATCACTTAAAATATTGAAAAGTACCTTAGAAATGAATTCAAACAACAGAAAAATATTTGCTTCAGAAAACAATACACAATTACTAATCTACAAATTTTTCATTCATTTTGAAAATTCATTCTTTAGTTTTTACTTAAAAATTTAATTCCCATGTTAATATCTACGTAGACAGAAAAGTACTCATACTTTCTTTAATACCTACATCAAAGCAGATAAAACTCATCATAGATAAAAAGAAAAAATTACCAAGTAACGGAGGAATAACTACCTGCTTTGCATTCTGAGAGAAAAATGAAAGAAAGCATTTCTTTTTGTGAAAAAACAAAATAGGATTTAAATGCAGATACACTTCTCTTTTCTACATAAAACAAGTGTACATGTATCTCTCTTTGGAAGATCTTGTCAGAGAAAAGAAGCAGTAATTAAACACATACTAAACATCTTAGGATTCTGGCATACACACATCAGTACATGCATCAATACACATACAAAATGGCATTCTCTTCATTCTGCCAGTGTTGTTCAAAGGTCAGCAAAAGAAGAGGATGTAAACTGCTGTAATTTTTTTGTGTGGCAACATCATAGAAATTAAGGTAAGTTGTTTTTTAGCTTTTGAATTTGAAAAAAAAAAATTCACTGACATTCATGCTTAAAGATTTCTTCTTTCCCATCATATAAAATCTGAAAAAAAATAATGAAAAGTTGTTTGAGAATGGAGTTCATTGCTGATTATATCTAATATCCTGCTTACATACATACATATTTTTACATACATAAACATTTAATAAACGTCTCAATTACTTGGTTGTCATTAATCCACTATTCTGTTAATATTTTATTGACATATATCAATCTGTTATTATTTCATATTTCACAATAATTGCTATTATTATTAGTTCTATTAATGGGCTATTATTTTATCAGATATAAATTTATGAATTATAGTTATTTCTATCACTTCAGGTTTCAGTCATTCACTAATTGTCTGATACTCATTAAATCTTTATTGCTTCTGATGATAATTTATTTATAAAAAAACAACAAAGAAATAATCATTTAAATGTATATTTTTCAGAGAAATACCTAAAATTCTTTCTCCCTCTCTCTCCCTCTCTCTCTCTCTCTATATATATATATATATATATATATATATATATATATAAAAGTGAACATTGAAGTCAACACTCAGAGGCGATAGGCTGTTTCATGCTAGTCACAATCATCAGGCTGCCTGATGATTGCATCTAACATGAAACAGCCTGTCACCTCTGAGAGTTGATTTTATATTTATATTTACATATACTCTATCTCTGATATTGAGTACTTTATGACATAAATATAGCACACCATAAAACTATATTTATATATATATATATATATATATTGTTTAAAATTGTTATATTAATGAGGAAAGAGTGCTCAGTATACACTATTTATGAGGAAAGAGATAGAGTATTTGTAGATACAAAAAGTGTGAATATTCTATGTCAACACTGAATAGTGACCATCCATTTTATGTCTCAAGCAATCTTCAGACAATCTATCTCTTTTTAATGTGTGACTATATGCAGTTCTATGATGGATGAAGAGTTTAAAGTTTTTTTTTCACATGAAACATGCATGTCTTATACAAAAGGAGTCATTTATTATAATCACAGATAATGTTATCAAATTGTTACTGTTATCAAAATTAGTAACATTCAAAGACTTTTTAACATCAGTTAAAAATTATGATTCCAAGTCAATAAACTTCATATTAATGTTTTATAATGTCAATTTGTTCATAATAATGGATTTAATGACATAATGAATTTACAAAAATGTGATTGTTACATTATTGCTTAATGTCATCAGCTGGTTATTGTTATCTAAAATACTCTGTCCCAAATTAATCATAAGCTACTTCCTCTGAATAAGGATTAACAGAAAGTGATGAAAATTAAACAGTATATTTATTTATTTTCGTCTACTCATTGTTGAATATTTGAGAAATCTTATAAAAGAAAAATATGCAGGTGGATGCAGGTTTGAATCCTGCCAGAGTGCATATTTTTGTCTAATAAGACTTCTGATGTTTAATAAATACAGCATCTACTCAAATATGTATATTCACTAAAAATAATGTTTAAGTAATAAAATCTGTCTGATTAATAAATAAAAAATCCATCACTTCTTTAGTAATTGCTTTGTTTATGCTAGGATACAAAACTGAGCAGATATGTATATCTTGAGAGTTTGGGGAAGAAAGTTTTGCATTTAAAGGCACTATTCCACTTTGCTTGACTTTCGATGCACTTCATGGCTGAGAGGCCTAAAGCACATTTGTTCTAACAACAGTTTCTCCTGCCCGGGGATATGCAAACTTGAATCCTGCCAGAGTGTTCATATTTTTCTTTAATAAGATTTCTTGAATATTCAGGCTGGTAGATGAAAATATATAAATATAATATTTAATAAAATAAATTCAGTGTCTGCTCAAATATGGGTATCCATAAAAAAATAATGTTTAAGTATGTAATTCTATGTAAGCTTCACTGACTTGAAACAATGTTTTTCATCATTACATGTATTTCACCTTTGCTGAGTAGGTGGCTTACTTTGTGAGATCAATTTTCATTACAGTGAAAAAAAAATGTCTTTGATGACGGAAATACTTGCTAAGCTTGGCTGAGTCTGGTGAAAAGCTATAATACTTCAACCATCAATGAAAACCAAATTCATTAGCAGAAGTATGAGAGATTAACTTACTCTACTTTTATTCCCACACATTTTTTTAATTGAATTCACCCTAAGCAAGACTGTAAAGCTGCCAAGACACAAGGTATGGAAGAATGAGAAAACAGAAAACATTATGAAGGAGAAGGAGCAATAGAAGAGCAATCAGGAAGACAGTAGATAATGATTGACATTGCATTTAAATTTTTGAAGAACAAAGTTGGCCAGGAAACATAGAGCCAGAAGAAAGTTCCACAAGTGAGATGTGTGAAAAAAGAAACTGTTAGCATAGAACTTATGGTTACAACTAGTCAATTTAACTGTAAATTGATGAGACCTTGTTGCCAATCTAGTACTGTGCTTAAATTCATAAAGTCTAGGTACCATAGTAGAGGGTTCATATGAACAATTACCATGAGGTCATTTACTGTAGATGTTTTGAAGAACTGAGAAACTAGAAAATACTTAACCTCATGCATGCATGTGTGTGTGTGTGTGTGTGTGTGTGTATATATATATATATATATATATATATATATATATATATATATATATATTCATTTGTAGGGATATGAGTTTTTGTGACCTTGAGTTTCATACTTTTGTGATCATTAGACAAACTATGAGCACTTTCCACTAAGTACTACACATACAAAATTATATATAAATGTGTCTATCTATGTGTGTGTATAATCATTTACTAAGCTTAATTTAGCTTGGTACAAAACCATAATAGCAGGATAACCAGTGTGGACTGAATTTACTTTACTTGTAAATAATCCTCTAACATAATATTGTTAATTATCATACTATGTCACTAAACTTACATGCTCTCCTTAAGCTGAGTACATTTTATACTTTTTACCCTAACTGAGGTTCTTGCAGGGCCAGATCTTCAGGTTTTAAAATTTTACATTTAATTCACATTTTACATTATGTCTGACAAAAAAAATGTTTAAATGCACTTGTTAGATATATACGAGGTGCATTCAAAAAGTATCTAGCTTTATTTTTTTCAGCCAAAACTAATGCCACTTGGGCAAAATCCTTTGGTGGGTGGTGATGCCACCCTTCCACCACATGTGTGAAAATCTTTGTGCCAGTAGGCTGCATCAGTTCTCAGCTCTTAGAATACAAACTTGTAGTCCATGCTCATCAGATTTTCATTTTCACGCAAGATGACTGAACACATTGAGCAGAAATATTGCATCAAGTTTTATCAAAAGCTTAAAACCATCCAAAAGATTAAGTAGGCCTTAGCCGTGGGCAAAATTCAGATCAAGGAGTGGTACAACTGCTTCAAACATAGTCACTTCTCAGATGAGAGTGAAGCATGCTCAGGAAAGCCACCCACAAGCCAAAATGAGGAGCTAACTGAGAAAGTTTGGCGAATAGTTATGGAAGACCATGTAACAATCCAGGAAATTGCTCACAAAGTGGAAATAAGCATCAAATCAATGCATTCCATTTTAACAAAGGATTTGTGTATGCAGAGAGTTCCAGTGAAATTTGCCTGCTCATTCCACCTAAATAATCCAAGCTTTCCTGGTCAAGAATAACACACCACTTGTTCAACAGGCTTCCTACTCTCCCTTGGCACTGTGTGACTTCTGGCTCTTCCTCAATCTGAAAACTATACTGAAACGGAAGGGATTTGAGTCATGAGAGGAAATAACAAGAAAAGCATTCCAGAGTTGTTAGCAGCAGCAGCAGAAGAACTGGGAGAAGTGTGTGAACTCACAAGGGGAGTATTTTGTAGGAAATTAAATAAAATTTGTGAAATGTACAAAATTAATATTTTATGCGAAAAGGCTGGATACTTCTTAAATGCACCTTGTATACGTGTTGCTTTGGTTAAATATTTATAACTTTTAGTCCAGATGTCAAAATATTCAATTTCAGAGCTAATAAGATTTTTAAAGGCAAAATCAATTTAGTATACTTTTTTAACTGAGATATTCTGCTCAATTGTTGTTCTATCAAATAAAGATTCACATTTTTGTCATGAACATCTTTTATTATTTGATACTCAAGCAAAATACTAAACAAATTATAATATCACCATTCAGTAATAAATCGGAAAATGTAATGGTCAATATCTTTAAAATAAACAATGATATCATATATATAATTTAAAAAAAATTATAGCATAAACATGTTATAAAATCACTACAATAATAGTAATTTTGTTTCAACACTTCTGGTGTCTTGTCAAGTGATGATGTTGAATCAACATCATCACTTGACAAAACACCAGAAGTGTTGAAACAAAATGGGTATTTTTGTAGTGATTCTATTAGGTTGGTGCAAAAATAATATCGTTTTTTGATGTATTTTTAACGTCAAAAAACGATATTATTTTTGCACCAACCTAATATAACATGTTTGTTATAATTTTTGAATAAACTATATTTGCTATACTCTGTATTGAGCACTCTTTTAAGAATGGTATTTTTGGTTATTGGAATTTATTCCATATGCATCAATCCTATACTTGGATATATATATATATATATATATATATATATATATATATATATATATATATATATATATATAAGATAAAAGGAAAACTTATCTTAGCCAATGCATTTTGTCGTCTGATGGATTTTTTCAAGGCAAATGTAAAGGTTTTATTTTGCAACAATTATTTATACACAGAAGCAAAAATGTTTAGAATTTTTAAATTTAAGAAAGCTCATAAATATACATCAAGCGAACTGAAAGTCAAGGTAAATTATGGAGGATGGTAAGTGACATAATTTAATGTCTAATAAACAAAAGTGAGTTATTATTATTTCTATTATTTTAGTTTCAGATTAATTCATCAATATAATAAATACCAATATCAGTGTGTCACACTTTTTCAATTAAAAGGACACAACTCTCAATAGCTCATCTCCTTCTATATAATAAATGCCAATGTCAGTGTGGTACTGTGTCACACTTCTTCAACTTTACTCCTACAGGCTGTAGCACAACATATCATACTATTTTAGAAACAAGGTGACTCCATGAGCAAATTAAAAACATTCCAGGCCAGATTTGGACCCACAATCCTGAAATTTTGGATTTCCAAGTTTTCATTACTGCGATTGTTTTCAGCAGTTTTTTACATGATTTTGTGACAAATTTCTTTGCAAGTTAACAATTCTTATAACTTGGAAATAAATTTGGGAATAAGCAAAATTAATTGCAAAATCAGGAAAAGTCACACATGAAATAAAACTAATTGTTTCTATGGAAAGTAAGGACCTATGTACATCAAATTGTCTTTAAATTAAGTGGCTGCAGAAGAATTATTGTTGAACTTTTAAAAGTTAAGCTTAGATATTAATGCAATACTTAAATGCAGTAAATGAATTTTGAGTTCTTCTGTAGTTTACTGTTGCCTATCACATCTGCTCTTCACTAGTTATTGTGATGATGACCCAATCAAGAGCCCTTCGCAGGACCTAGCTTAAATGCCACCCAATAGGGCATCTTTTAAGCTAGTGTATTATATATTTTGAATAATGTAAAATTTAGAATTTAACAATTTTCTTATAATTTAAAAAAAATTATTGCCATGTTTGAAAGCTTGGGTACAGGGATATTTGAAAAAACTTGGTGCACAGATTTATATTTTGGTAATGTTAAATTATATTTCTTTTTCAGATTTAATGTTAGAAATTTCACCCAAATCATCATATTTGAAATTTAAATATATGTACACAACTTTTGCGGACTCAACATTACATTCAGAAAGTTTTGAAGCAGAACTTTTATATTTTCATTAAACAACAAGGAATATTCAGTGCTATTCTGGATTGAAGACAAAAGATTTATTTCAAATGAAGCATAAAACTTTTGCAAGCTTAAGAAAAAGAGAGTAGACTGTTCTCAAGGAATTAAGCGTGATTGTGATAATTTATATTACATCTTTTATATCAATTTGTGAGCTTAAATATAATGCTACAAGTTGATTAAGTTGGCAGAAGCATTTGAGGGAGCTAAACTTTTGGTCAAATAATCTTCTGGAGTGCTGAAATGGTAACCAGCAGAAAAATCACATCCTGGGAGAAATAACAACAATGCATTAATGTTACATTAACATACTTGCCAGGTAAGTGTACATTGCAGAGTTCTTAAATGTATCCTGTTAAAGGTGTCTTTTCCTCTAATGCTTAAAATTCTTTGCACTTTCTAGCTTGCAGTACTATTAAGCAGATTACATTTTCTAAATTTCTTTTTTTGCTAAATTGTGTTTACATAAATTGAGGAAGACAACTGCTTACATTTAGAGATTTCTTAAAGATCCTATGTGTTTTTTACCATTTCTTAACTTAGTGTTTTCAATTCTTCATTTGCATTTAATTAATAGTCAGACAACTGACACACATTTGGGGGGAATTAATTATAATAATTTTTAAATTACTCTTTAGTATGAAGAAAACTAGTTTGTGCATTAATTTCTTGCCAAATATGAAATTATCTCATGAATCTGTTATTCCTATTGCTAGTTTTGTGATTTGCTTTTATTGTATGCTACAAAAAAAATTTAAATGTTTTTACTATGTATTTAAAATTATCTGTAATTTTTATATCAGATATTTTTCTTCAATGTGCTTCCCTTCAGTATATGGGCAATCATGTCAATCCAAAACTTTCTATCTCTTGTGGCATGTAGCAGTTTTTCTCTCTTTGCTTTTTGTTTCAACCAGTTTGTCAGGTTGATGATTTCTGTCTTCCCCTATCTCTCTTGCCCTCAATGTGCCCCATGAGAATTGTTTTCAAAGCCCTTCTTCCTCATTGTGTCCAAGGAGTTTCAGCTATATCTTCCTGATTCTGAGTATAAGTGTTTTTTTTTTGTTGCCATTTCTCTTTAAGACTTCCTTGTTGCTTATTTGCCCCATTCATGAAATTCTCTGTATCGTTCAGTAGAACCACACTTCTGTTGCTTCTAGTTTTCTCCTCATCAGTGGGGAGATTGTCTGTATCCATTAAAATATAAGAGGGTTGATATCATATAGTGTTGTGGAGACAGAAATGGGTAACCTGGAAGACAGAACCTTGTTGTTGTTGTTACTGTTGTGGAGGTTAATTCCTTTTCTGCCTTGGCAAACGTAAATTCAAGTAAAATGAATACATTGAGTATGGGTAAATAAATGTATAATTTATCTACATATATACAAAACTAGTAACTTTTTATCTGTTGCTGTTGCAAGGAGAGAGAATGGTGAAATTAGCAGTGAAATAGACATTGCTGATGTTATTGTAGTTTCTCTCTTAGTGTGTTGATGTTGACATGAATGCTGGTTTGTGTCTCATCCCTTCCAGCTTGTCAGTGTTGACATCCAAGTTGGTCTGCTCTGAGTTTGTTTGAATTAGAGAATATATAGCTGTCATTCAGCTTCAAATTCAGATTTTGGTTTTTGGAGAGTGGCACTGACTGGTCAATGAATAGTTCAATTTATTTTGGTTAAAGTGGATGCATGCATGAAGCCTATGTGCAGAAAATGTATTTACACAGTCTGATTTAAGTCACCAAGAGGTCAACATATGGTCTGTGTAGAGGAATGTAAGAGGCACAACAATAGCAGTTCAGCCACTCTTTGTTGAATTTTTTGTTTCTCGGCACTATACTTAGCTTTTGGAGTGCCAATTTCATTATTCCAAAATGTGTTTTAATTTCAGTGTCAATTTTCCATCCTCTGTTAAAAATTATTGCACAGCTTTATTGTTATATTTTGTAATTTTATTTTGAAGATTGAAACAAAGTAATCTCCAATTATGCTTTTATACATCTACATTGAAACTGTAAATTAATATATTCATTAAAAAAATGTATATTTTTAAAGTTTTTAAGCAGAGTTTCCTTGAATAAACATTTAATTAAAATATAATTAAAAAATTCAGTACTTTAAATTGAGAACATTAGCATATTATCAGATATTTTCAAGATGATTTAAAAATTTATCTTTGTAAATTAACATTCATTTCACATGATATCAGTGCATATCTTTATGTAAATTTTGATGTCACATGAAAATGGAGCATTATTTGATTTTATATGTTAATTTTGTTTATTGAGATTAAAAATCTACACACTTATATTTACTGAACCAAAGTACATGTGATATTAATGATCTAATTTTATTTACCATTTTTATTAAAAGTTATAATGTACTTTACAGTGATCATTTTTTAAATTTTACTTTAACAGGTCATTTCTGGGGTTATCGCAATTTATAGTTCCTTTGAATACACAATTTGGCATTCATTACAATACAGAATTGATTTGACACAGGAACTCTAACAAAATGCAGGTATGAAATTTAAAAATATCCTGTTTTAATAATGAAAATATTTTAAATGTTTGTACTTGCAAAAAGAATACTACACTCACACGAAAAATAACAATCTGTATTCATCTAACAGCAAAATTGTGACAGTTTAATTTGTTCAATTGCATAAATACTAACCTTTTCCATTGATATTGTATAACTACTGTAATTACATTGAAAAAAAAAATACAATACATTATGATTGGTAAAAAAAATAGCAGAAAATGATGGTGTTAAGTAAACTAGAAAAATAGATGAAGTGAGTGACTTATAAATCACAATGAAAACATAACATAAAATGTTTTAACTAAAATTTAACAAGACACTGAATAAACCCAACCAGAAAATTTGTTTAGTGATGAAAAGATGTTTGTTGCACATAGAGAGGCATTGTCTAACTTAGAATGATGAGGACAGTGTTTTAAGATAAAATGATGTCTTCCTTTAGTTCACTTCTACAAAACTACTATTTTAAAATATCTTTTATAGTAAAATTATTTCCTCTAATTTGCTTGAAAGGTAATAATTAATAAATATTGCTGTATAATCATATGATAAATATAAGGAAAATCATATTTTTCTTGTTTAAAGTTGAAACTTAAAATCATTAAAAATTAATAGTTAGGACACAATTTTAAATGTAAACAAACAATTTTAATTTTGCATGACTTCTCATTCAACTTTCAAAATAAATCTGAGAATTTTGAGAATAAAAATTTATATATTTTTCATGATAAGGGCTGAAAAGTTGTCAGCCTAACCAAGAAGAGATTTAAAAATCTGATGTTTGATCAGGTTTAGAGAATTGGATTGGACTGAGAACTTCGCAGCATGCCCTCTTATTATTGGTATTATTATATATAGGTTTTATAATCATCCTTATAAAAGAAATTGTGAGTTCCTTTATGATAGGCTATCCATTTACAATATTTTTTGTTCATTTGTAACAAATTCCTTTTTGCTATTTATTCCTTCTGGAAACAGATATACAATGTTTATTTTTTCTACAAATTGAAAGCTACAGTTTTGTAATACAAAGTGATGTTATTTTGTTTTCAAAATTAAGTTATTGAGGGAGATAAATTCAATTATCGTTTATTTTATAGATTGTTAGAATGCAGTCGAATTTATCTCTTAAACCAAAAAGATAAATTGTCAATCAGAGTGGGATGGTACCATATTTTAATATGCTATGAAAAAAATGTGGACAGGACAAGAAAAGTAAATTTTGAAAGAATTCTTGCAGTTATAATTTTTAAACATAAAATTTAAAAAATTGCTTGCATCTGTTGGTTACATTTTAATATTGTCTGTTAATAGGAACTAAGAACTTTTTATTAAAAATGTAAAAATATAAATAATTTTTTTCCATAAAATATCTTCCTTATTAACTTTATGATACAGGATAATTTTTTTAAAAGTCCAACATTTAGATTTCTTCTCATTTTATGTATCTGAGAACTTTTAAAAAATATCAAAGCACTGTGAATTATAATGACATCACACAGCCTGATTATTTCTTAAACTAATAATAAATATATTATAAAATTAAAAACATCATGAGTCCTATTCCAAATAATGTAGAAATTATTTTTGTAAAATATTGTATATTCCTGTATAAAACTTCAAGTCAGTTTTTAGTGCATAGCAGTGATTTTGTTTATTTCTATGGCTGTAATTATTCTATGATTATAACGTAAGTTATATTTAATAACATGATGTGTAAGATAAAACATGATTGACAGAGTGAAGTAGCACCGGGTGGAAGAGTAGTTATCTCCCCCTGTATAGCATCATGGGAGTAAAAAGGGACAGAACTAAATTATTTTATTCAAACATTAAATAATTTCCTAATTGTATTTCTTGCTGCAAAGAAAAATGCATGAGTTATAATTTGTATCAGAAGAGACAATTGATGTATAGCCACTTTATTAAAAAACAACATTTTGCTGTCGAGGCTAGCAGCCATGACACATGCTTCACACTCAGTAGGATAATAGTCTACTCTCCCTCATCATCTCCCATATGCAGAATCACCCACCCACCCACTCCCTCCCTCACTCACTCACTCACACAATTTCTTGCTCACTCACTCACTGCTTGTGCTGTTTTGGGCCAAAAAAGACAGGAATCTGGATAAGGATGAAAACTTCTCATCATTTCCTATAGGTTTGATAAATCTGGTGAGTTATTTTAATTATTAGTTTCCAAAATAATAACTATTTCATACAAGTAACAAAGTAGAAGTGAAAAGCAGAATATTATTTGGTAGTTTTATTACCTTATGAGGTAAATAAATTAGGCCAGTGACTTAATGAACTTGGAAAAAGAAAAAACAAATTACAAATAACTTTTAAAATATTTCCTAGTAAATAAATTAGTTATTTATTATATTTCTTAATATAAAATGCAAAGATTGTGCCCAAAATGTATGCATGTTATTTAACTGCAGAATAGCTGCAAAGAAAGCTTCATCAAGAATCTTCAGTTGTTACCACATACTTAGATGATACTATTGACTTTATACAGGGATCTGCAATACCTCAACATGAAAGTGTCTCATGACACTACAGAAGTGATTATTTTTAATTTTCTCAGTTGATATTCATTTTTAATTAATTTGTACACATTTCTTGATAAATAATAAGCAAGTATCTATGTAAAATATAGATTTTGTATAGCATTATAACTAAATAAATTTTAAATATGAAGAAAGAAAAGATTAATTTTCATGGATTTCATTTGCTTAAAGATTAGAATTATATTTTCTTTTAGTTATTACTGAATTTGATTTTATATGATTATTTACAGATTGTGTATTATTTTTCTGCGTATATAACTTTAAATACATTATTTATTTATTATGATTTTTTTATATGCTGTATCATTTCAGGGTGATTGTAGCTCCCCATAACTTCCCATTTTTTCCTAGCTCTAAGTAATTTTTTATTCTGTATTATCCCTCTGTCAGCCTTCTATTTGCATAAACTCTTCATGTAGGTCACTCACTGGTTTCCCCTTCTGCTCTTGTCTTTAATATGCCATGTGAATGTTAAATTCTCCAGGCTCTTTTTCTTTATTATATGTCCTAGAATTTCAAATGTCATTTTCTGTCTATAAGCGTAGGTAGTTCCTACTTTCCTTAAGATTTCAACATTGCTCACATGTTCTGGTCATTTGTTGGTAGTTAAAGTTTCTTGTTCATCTGTGAGAAAATTATCCAGCATTCACTTCCATAGAGGAGATTAGATACCACATAGCATTTTAGCACTCTTCTTTTTATTTCTAAAGACATTTTTCTATTTCTTAATATTTTGATTATTTTCTGAAATACATCTTTTACAATTCCTGAGCACCTTAGGATTTCTCTGTCATATTTCCATTGTCTATTACTGTGCTACCCACAGAGTTAAATTTCTGTACTTGCTTGCTTTTGATGTCCCCAGTAGACAGCTTACATCTTAGGCTACCTCTTTTGCTGACAACTATGCGTACTGTTTTCAGCAAACTTGAATCTTCATCCCCACAAAAATGGGGTTTCCAAAATACTGTTTTTTCTATTGACACTGCTATTGTTTTAACTACCTTGGCAATGTTTATTGTCTTAAAAAGAGATGATTAAAATTATAACAAAACCTAAACACATAAAAGTGAATTTATACATTTCCTTTGTTCTTGCCCTGTTTTCTTATAATTAAAAGTCCCTTCTTCTTGCTACCTTGTTTAAGATCCCTACATTTTTCTGAGTTCACTATCAACACAGTGTCATCCAGTGTTTATTTTTTTTTTGTATGTTATTAAAACTATGTGCCCTAGTAGGTCTTCTAGTTATCATAGGATTTATACATCCACTGGGGAAAATATATATTCAATGCATGCCATAAAAAAACAGCTGACTGCATTTTGTACATTTACAGGCTGTATTTACCTAAAAATTAGTGCACATATAGGTTTCATCTTTACAATAGTAAATATGCAAAACTATTTTAACAAATGTATTTCTATAAAATTATAAAAGATGTATTTTTAAAAAATAGAGAAAAAAGTATTCAATACCATATACAAAGCAGCACCAAACAGAGCCTAATACTTTTTGGAATGCCCTCTGTTCATAACAATAGCTTCCAGTTGTTTCCTATATGTAACTGCTAACTTCAAATACTTTTCTGCTGATATTGTGGACCACTCTTCAGGGTATGTTATCTTCAGTTAATTCGGATTACTAGGCTGACAAGCATAGACACAAATTTTAAATCATTTTCAACTCAGAGAGCTGACCGAGTCATTTCAATAGGTTGATTTTCTTATTTTCTAACCACTGTTTGTTTGTTCTGAAGAAATACTTAATTATATTTCTTTTTTATAACTTTGCCTGAGGTAAGGAGGTTCTTGTTCAATGTTCAGTATATTTCAGTACATAGCTTCATTCTTTAATCATTTTTTCTTTTCAATTATGTGAAGTCCTGTTCTAAATGATGAAAGTACATCCCTATCACTATATTGCCATCTCAATGTTTTATATTTTGAATGGTTCTTTGTTGTTCTTTTGCTAGACTTACTAAGAATTAAGACCAAATAACTCTTGTTCTCATTTCATTTATGCTGGCATAAATGAAAATGATTATTATTCCAGTAGGTATCTGGCATAAATGCTTCTTAGCGTGATCTCTTCAGGTTCAGTACTTTTCATGCTTTTGGAGTTGTGATGTTGACAGATGAAGCTGTAACTGTTGTTCTTTATGCTTGGAGGTCATCTATTGACTTTTTGTGAATAATCTTTGTTTGCTTATTTAACATTCTTACAATTCTGCTAGCAGCATGGCTGGAAATGTTTTGAGTGGCACCTAATTGAGCATAGTTCATTATCAAGCCATATTCTTTCCACTTGTGAATTATCAATAAAGTTGTAACTCTTTACTCATGGCTCTGTAAAATTTAGCTTTAGGATAAAGACTAACTACAGTATCTCAGGTCTGCAGGGGGTTCTTTAGATTATTGCTTCATAGTTTGCCACTTCTATGATAGTTAACAATCAGCTGGTACACTATACTATCATCCCAAGAATATTAACTAATACTTAAACTGTTAGTGAATAATCTACAACTGCTTAGAACCAACCACCAATTAATTTAAACTCTCCAGTGGTAATGGCTTACCCCTTTTTATGAATGGGTATTGAAGGGTTTATTGATCCATCTTTTTTAAATATAATTTTTGTAATTTTATGAAAATGTCTTTGTCAAAAAATTTGCTCATATTTACAATTGTATTTAGATTGATTTATTTATCTGTCTTATCAACCCTTTGTGAATTATTTAATGTCAAAACATATTTCGAATTGTAAGTAGAATTCTTTCGGTTTTTTTTTTAGTGAATATTACAATAAAAAGTTTTTTTTGAGAATAACTGATTTTTCCAAATACAAATCCTACTATTTAACCCATCCCTGGGGGAGCAAATGGATTCATACCTTTCCCAAAGGTATTTGTATTATGTTGGTGCAAAAATAATGACATTTTCTCACATATTAACATATGTGAGAAAACGTCATTATTTTTGCACCAACCTAATATATAAGTGAATGTTACAAACCCAACTGGAATTTGAACTTGACTCACAAATTTCACATTCTGATCTGCTATCCATTACACCATCTGCACATCCTTTTACAAGTACAAAGATGAAACCTCTGTGATATAATTTTCAGGTGAATACAATATGTGTACGTAATTAACATAGTAAAATGTCTTTTGGGACATGTATTGAATACTGGCTTCACATCCCGAGATTAAATCTAAGTTAATTCAGATATATATTCCTCTGTTACATTTGTTGGAAGCACATACATTTCAAAATGAGTTTACTCAAAGTTTATCCAAATATGTAAACCTTTAAAACTGAACTTTCTTTAAGAAAAATAATGCTTTTTTTTTTTTTTTTTATTATTTTCATCTTCTTGATGTCAAATTAACAATTCCCTAATTAAATGCTTTTTTTTTCTATTTTTTTTAACAGATCTGAATTAAAAATGTTATTGCAAGTATTGGGATTATTGAGTGCTTTACATCAATGTCTATGTGTCGACCTAATGTACACAGTAGAAGAAGGAAAAAGTCCAGGTACTTTCATTGGAGACATCATTGCTGATGCACGTTTACGGGATAAAATTCCATACAAAGCTATAAAACTGATCACATTCAGCCAGCTTCAACAAAGGGGAGCTGACAGCTCTCAGTTGATACGTGTTTCTAAAAATTCAGGAAAACTATTTACAGCCCAAGCTTTGGATGCCGAGTCACTATGTACACGCAATACAAAATGCTTCAGGATGGTTGATATTGCTGTTAGTAAAGGAACTTCATTTATTATGCTCTTAGAAATAAAAGTCATAATAGTCGATGTCAATGACCATCAGCCAGAGTTTCCTGAAAAAGAAGTCAGCATTGAATTTAATGAAGGTGATAGAAATGGAATGAGAAAATCCATCCCCAATGCTATTGATAAAGATGTTGGAGTTGGTAATTCTCAGATTACTTACCAACTAGAAAAATTAAGGAATGAACCATTTACTTTATCTGTTAGTGAAAGTGTTGATGGAACATCTGATCTCAGTATAATTCTGAAAGAAAAATTAGATAGAGAAACAAAAGACTCTTATTTGGTTCAAGTGATAGCCAAAGATGGAGGATCTCCACCCAAGCAAAGTATTTTAGGTGTTAAAATTGCAGTTACAGATGTCAATGATAATAATCCTGTATTTTCAGAAAAAGTCTATAATGTTTCTATAAAAAATGAAGTCAGTGAAATAGCACCTATTTTTACTTTGTCTGCAACAGATGAAGATTCTGGAAAAAATGGTAAGATTTCCTATAACTTCAGTCCACAAACGACAGACATTGCAAAAGCACATTTCCTTTTAAATGAAGCAACTGGAGAGATATTCATTTCAAAAAAGATTCTTCCAAGGCAAAAACTGCAATACGACTTGTATATAAAAGCCACGGATAAAGGCATTCCACCTCTGAGTTCTATTACCAAAGTTCAGATTTATGTAACAGACCAAAACAATCACGCACCAAAAATTGATGTGAAATTTTTTTCAGCATCAACAAAAAATACAACTAATATTTCTGAGGACATTGAAGTTGGAAGTTTTATTGCCTATGTAAAAGTAATTGATCATGATATGGGACCAAAAGGAGAAGTTATTTGTGACCTTCATCATGATAAGTTTAAACTTCAATCTCAAGACATAAACAAATACAAAGTAATTTTGAAAGATCCATTGGATAGAGAAACAGAAGATCACCATGATATCACAATAAGCTGTGAGGATCTAGGATCACCTCCTCTTCATAGGGAAAATAAGTTCACTATCCAGGTTATGGATGTCAATGATGTACGACCTCAATTTTTCAAAGAAAGATACAAATTCCATACAAAAGAAAATCAGAAACCTCATATTGATGTGGGTTCAATCAATGCATCTGATCCAGACTTGGGACCTGGAGGGGAACTGATCTTTTCTCTTGCAACAAATAAGAAGAAAAGTCATCTGCCTTTTCTAATCACCAAAGACGGTTTTATTTCAACAAGTGAATCATTGGACCATGAATTACAAGATATTTATAAATTTGAGGTTTTGGTGAAAGATAATGGAATCCCATCACTGAATAATACAGTGGATGTGATTGTGGAGATTGAAGATGAAAATGATAACAGTCCATATTTTACATTTCCCAGTGTTAATCCACATAATATAGAAGTTGTATATTTTGCTGATGAAAGCAAGAACCTGACAGTTGTGAGGGCACATGATAGTGATAGTCAAGAGAATGCCTTTCTCAGATATGAAATAAGTGCAGGCAATGAGAAACAGTTGTTCACCATTGACCATTACAGTGGTTTGTTGTCTTCTACTGGTGCCCTTACAAAACAAGATGCTGGCTCATATGAACTGGAGTTTGTTGTCAAGGATAGTGGCATCCCAGTTTTATCAGCCACAACTACAATCTTTTTGAGTCTGATTGTAAAAAATAAGACTTCATCTTTGGAAAGAGTAAATGGTGTGCAGAGAAGTCAATCAGAGGAGAAGGTACATCTTAATATGGTGATTATTATTACATTAGCAGCCGTCATGGTGACTATAATCATTACGGCTTCAATCTCAATCTGTGTGCTTCGCTGTTGTAATGCTTCAAGTGGAGATCAAGATGATGTTCCTAATAGATATGTTAGTGAACAAAGACATTTGATGTCATCTTCTTATCGAGGGAGCTCTTGGCCAGATGTTCCTACTACTATGATAAATGATCCCAACTTTGGTAGGAGTGCTGAAGAGATGGCAGCTAGCAGAAGGGAGTCATATCCCAGGTTTATTAACCAATCAACAGCTATAAGACAACAAACTTCAACAGGAATCGCACATCAGGTAATATACATATTAAATTATTACAGAGAATATTTTCTCTGTATTTTTCTCAGAGTGATTTTATATTTTTGTTTTTGAAAATCCATATTTGTCTCCTTCTTTCTTTTTAATTTTTGTTTTCAAATCCTAATGATGTTATTACTATTTTATAGCATTTGATGAATACATTCAACAGGAATGTTTTTCATTATAATATCTTCATATTATGTAGAATGATTACTTTTCTATAATTTTGTGTAGCCATATTTGAATCTGTGGTTTTTGCTGTATCTGAATCTAAAATTTTCTCATTTTCTTAATATTATATCCATATTTGATATTTTCCTTTAGAAACTGAATGCTTTTTCTAAAACATCTAATTGTTTAAAATTTGTATTATTTTATTATCTTAATATATTTAATTTCTACTTTTGAAAATTAACTAGGGTACACCTCAAGAAGAGCTAGATTCAAGAAGTGCAGTGATATCACCAGAATTTCACACTTGGAAATCTGCAACAACTACTTCCTATACAGACAGTGGTCGAGGCTGGAGTATAGCTGATATGGAACAGAGAGACGATATACCAGGTATACATTCTTAATTAGTGATTAAATTGTTTCTAGATAATGTAGTGTTTTCATTTATTTATGAAAATAGTTAATTTCTAAATGTCATAGATCATTTGAAATCTGATATTTGCCCCAATTTTTATATTATTAAAAAAAAGAATATTTTAGATTCATTATTTTTTTCAAAAATTTTATCAAATTTATGAATTTATGAATCCTCTTCTCCTCCCAGCTATGGGTAAATAGCAGGACAGACCGGAGCTTTGGATGGCAACTGGTCTACCATAGAAAGAAATGGCAACCTACTGTGGGAAAAAATCTGCCTTGTCAGTCATGTATTGAAAGATACATGATCACCTAAGCGTGTATCACGCATGGCAGATAACTAACTTTAAACTGTAGCTTTTTTAATGATTATATATATAAAAAAAAAACAGACAGAAACAACATGGCCTGCTGGAATTGGAGGCAGAACATATGTCACACTGATTTATTTGTAATACATTATATTTCACAAAATTTACATTAAGGGATTCCTTTATTTGAAACCTTAAAAACAGACTTTCAAAATTCATAAAGAAAATATCAATCATTGTCTGCATGATTCAAAATTGTTTAAAATAATAGTCTTTCAGTATAAATAATTATAGAAACATCTTTGCTAATTTTACCTTTTGCTGTATGTATCTACATTTCAAGATATTGCAGAAAGCAACTATTTTAAAGACTTTATTTAAAAGTTAATCTGATTAAATTTAAAAAATTTAATCTATCAAAATACTTCAGTACTAATCCATACATATTTTTTTTTCCAGATTTTTTCTCTAATCATCATTTCTCACCTCAATCAGAACTGTATCCTGGTGAAAACAGACTTTTAAAACAGAAAGTTCACTACCCAACAAATTCAGCTCTTCCTGACAGAGCTTTTGATAAACCAGTGATTCTTTCTGCTAAAACATCTTCAAGGAATATATCTTCAAATATTAATCAAAGTCCAAATGCCAGACCTTTACCTCCTGTACCATAAACAAATCCTGAAAGATTTCATCCTCTTTATTGGCTAGTTCTGTGTAGAAAATGCTTGCATTTATTGCCAGATAATATATCATATATAATACAGATTTATATAAAATACCAAATTAAAGATAGCTAAAAATTTTAACCACAACCACATATAGATCAAAGTGTTAACTTAATGAGTGCATATAATATTTGATTTCCCAAAAACTATATGCCATATTTTCTTGCCATATAAAGAAATTAAAGGCTTTACTAATATAGTTTGTATAAAAATCAGATAAAACATCATATGAAAGCTATTTTAGAAGAAAAAATTGAATAGGAAAACATATATTAATAATAAATGAATTTCAAGATGGCAACTTCAACTAGAGATAATTTAAAATTATTTTTGTGTTAAGTTAGTTTTATTTTACTACACTATTTGTAAAAAAAATCAGAATACCTCATAAAAGTAGGGTGTCCTAACCAATTATAAAAAACGTATTTTAAAATTTTGTCAGTTGTAATAAACTTCATGTGTCAGTAATTTTTATTTAATAAAAGATGATATCTGGAGTGATAAGAATTACTCATAAATCATTAAAAATGACTGATAATACTGTGACAAGCAATATTTATTGCAAAAAATAATAGGAATATTTCAATGATTTTCTTAACTAAAGATATAAAATTCATGAAAATTAAAAATAGGTATTGAAATGAACAATCTAATTTTTAAATAAAACCCATAAAATAACTTGAATACCATAACCCTAGCTTTAATATTAGGTTGGTGCAAAAATAATGACGTAATAATGTCGTTTTTTGATGTATTTTTTAACGTCAAAAAACAACATTATTACGTCATTATTTTTGCACCAACCTAATATTATTCTGTCCATGTCAATGTTATAATATTGCAAGTATACATGCACAGAGATAATGTTTCTAATGAATATATCAGTGAACAAAGAAACCTGATGTCATCTTATGAAGTCAGTTTTTAACAAGATACTTCAAACAGTAATGCACCAAAACCAAGAGTAAATTCATGGCTATGGGAAAAACATAAAATACAGCTGCTGTAATATTAATAAATAGCAAGCATCAAATAATTCGTAAGTATATTTTATATTTAATTTGAAATGGTCAAAAGTGAAAAAATAATGTTTATCTTCATATTTTAAAGCCACTTTTTAATCCCATTTAAGTGCTTGCAACAAATGTCATTTATAATAGACACTGCTAAAATTAATGATATGGAAGTTGACTATGACATGACTATAAAAACAGACTTTTATATATATATATATATATTCATTAACACAAACACATACATATATATATATATATATATATATATATATTCATTAACACAAACACATACATATATATATATATATATATATATATATATATATATATATATATATATTCATTAACACAAACACATACATATATATATATATATATATATATATATATATATATATATATATATATATATATAAATGTATGTATGTATGTATTCTCAAGAGAAAGGGAATTTTTAAAAACAGTGTCTCCTATTACTATTAATGCATTTCTCTTCAAGTATGAATTGAGTTCTCTGGGCCACTGGCGTATTTCATATAGAGAAACATTAAAATTTCTTCTCTGCTGTGCAATGATGGCTGAGTGGTAAGATATATGATTGAGGTCAAATCGGCCGTGTTTTGATTCTGGCTTGAAGCAATCCCACATCTAGCTATGCTGAAGAGCTGGGAAACAGTCTGTGGATAACACTATATATATATATGTGTGTGTGTGTATGTATATTTAAATTGTATGTAATTAGGCAGCATTCACTCTCACGTGGTCATGTGTGACGTCATGAGTTGCGGTGCGATTTTCGCTTCCAGCGTCTTATATGCACGTGTTTGCCGTTGCTTGGAAATCATCCATGTAAACAGAAACAGACTATCATCACTTTCTTGTCTGTGAATTGCATAATATATTGTATTGTAATTGTCATCTTTGATAATGGCTTATGTAAGCCGAAAGCTTAGATTGGATTAAAAAATATGTCTCAATATTGTGATTTTCTTTCTTCGTTTAATGATAATGTTATTAACCTTATCAGACATTATGAAAAGAATTTACATAAAATAAATAGACAACACTTGTCTATATTATTTAATGAAACATGTATGAATGTATGTATGTATGTATATACATATATATATACATACATACACACTATATATATATATATATATATATATATATATATATATATATATATATATATACACACACTATATATTATATAAAGAATTATAAAGATATTATATAAAGAATTTAAATGCCTGAACTTAAAAATTATGGTAAGCATTAAATTAAAAAAAAGTTAACTTCCTTAATATAACATTAGATTTAATGAAAAATGTATACATACCTTATAAAAAATGCAATACTAATCCTTTATGTATACACCCTAAATCTAATCATCCTCCATCTATAATTAAGCATATACCTTTATCTATTGAAAAAAGAATAAGTACAAATTCAGCAAATGAGAAGATTTTCTATGAACATATTAATTTCTATAATAAAGCTCTAAAAGATAGTGGCTACAAAAGCCCAAAACTAACTTATATAAAAAAGGAAAATGGAAAGGATAGAAAAAACAGTAGAAAAATAATTTGGTATACACCCCCATAGAAATGGTCAAGAAGAAATTAGGACAAAAATACCTTGCATTAATTAAGCATTTTCAGTACTATTCTCAATAAAAATACACTAAAATTTACAGCTATACTGAAAACTTAGAGAAAATTATTAAGAAACATAATGCTACTATCTTGAATAAACACTTAGACAAAAACCAAAGAAATTTAGACAATATAAAAATAAGAAGAGATGAAGATAAACAAAAATTATGTAACTGTAGAAATCCTCATAACTGTCCCCTACAAAATAAATATTGTACTGAATCATTAGTATACCAATGCAATATCTCATCTATTGAGAATACCAAAAACATAAAAATCTATATAGGTTGCACAAGCCATGAGTTCAAAAAGAGATTCAATCAACATCAAACTTCATTTAGGATAAATAAATACCGAAATCAGACATCCCTATTGAAATATTTCTGGCACTTAAAAGAAACCAATAAAACACCAACAGTAAAAATGGAAATTAATAAAAAAGCTAGAATATGTAGGTCATTAAATGACCTATGTCCTTTGTGCATACATGAGAAACTATATATTACTAAGTTTATAAAAAATAAAAATTTACTGAATCAAAGAAATGAAATAGATATTCTTTGCTGACATTGTCAAAAATTTTCCTTAAATAATATTTAAAAATAAAATAAAATAATTAAAATATTAAAAAAAAATGGGAGCTGGTAATATACATACTTATATTTGATATGTAATAATAATTTTTTCAATAATTTAAGTAATTCAATTACATTTATTTCTTTTAAAAAGAAATATAGTCTATTAGTAATTAAGAGTAAAAATAATAAATTAATATTGTATTTCAATATAACGTATTCTAACCCAAACAACCCTTTTAGAAAAAATCTTCATGTCTACAAGTACGAATTCAACAAGAAATAAAAAAAATGCCGAAAAACTTTTTCTCGATGATAAAGAAAACCAGATGACATGTGTTGAATGGATGTCAAAATTTGTTGAAAAATGCACCCCTACCACACCTGGAGATAAGCTATTTTTCGAACATAACTCATAATTGATACAATAATAGTTAATAAAAATGAACCCGCTACCTCCCCTGTCTAAATGATTGGATTTTTCTATCCTTGGAAACAAAAAATTATGAATTGTATATGCATTTAAAACTCAGTAAATTTAAAAATAAGTTATTCCAAAATTCGATTGAAGATGAAACAGAACTAATGCTTTTAATTTAATTATATAATTAAATTTGAAGTTTTGAGCTTCGTTTTTTGAAACATGGTAATACCTGTGTAGCGAATATATATATATATACTATATATACTATATATATATATATATATACTATATATATACTATATATATATATATACTATATATATATATATATATATATACTATATATATATATATATATACTATATATATATATACTATATATATATGTATATACTATAGATATATATGTATATACTATATATATATATATATATGTATATACTATATATATATATATACGTATATACTATATATATATATATATATATATATATATATATATATATATATATATATGTATATACTATATATATATATACATATATGAAAGATACTGTGTTTTTGTTGAATATCTTGTGTAAGGTGCTTGATTCCGGGAAGTGTTTGTGTAAGAGTTTGAAGAATATTTTTCCTACGTTTGTTTTTACGTTCTTGCTGTATGGTGGGTTGAACCATATGATATTTCTTCTCCTGTTGGCCTTTTTTGTATTCTGTGGTGAGTATGTGAGTATAGCTGGGAATCCGCTATCTTTTAGAGCCATTTCATAGTCTTTCCCTAGCTTTGTTAAATAGGGATTCATTGGAGGAATTGTCAGAGAGCCTGCAGTTAATCGATTTTGGTATCTGTTTGATTATAGAAGGTGGATTGTTGGAAGATGTGTGTATGTAGTGTGGTTTGTTATTAGGTTTTCTATATGGTTTATATGTGCCTTCTCTTAGGTTTTACCTCTTCCAGAAAACTAAACTTTGTGTCACTTCAGCAAATAATAACTGAAATTTTTACTTATATAACTATCAATTATGTCATGTCTTTTAAACCATTTGATTTTTGTCTTGACTGTTATAGATGAAAAAATATTATTTGATATGCATTTGTTCTTTGTTTTTTTACAGATCTCTTTAGCTGACCATAACTCTTAATTTCATCCTTTCTGGAATGATCAACTCCAAACGTGTAATCTGAAATCCGAATCAGAGCAATTCAACTGACTTATTGAGTTTTCATTAAATAATGAACTGATTGAATAAAAGTTCAGAAGCCAGCCATTCATACAACCAACACCCTTCTAATACAAGTTCACTGCCTCTTTTCCTCCGATACAATCTTAACTTTTTCCTACAGAGCTTCAACGCACAAAACCAATGTACATACACGATTTTTGTATAATTTTTAATTCAAGTACAAAGCATAAATATAACTAAACAGTTAAAATATTCCCAAAATCTGAACATGCATTAACTACAGATTTGGATGAGAACGTTTTCTATAGAATCCCATTTAAACTAATTTTAATGCTCTGAGAGACTTATAGAATATCTATAAGCTAAATAGAAAAATCAACTTTAGACCTTATGCAGTAACCATAACAAACAGATTACTAATGACTTATTGATTGTAGAACACATACGAAATACACTAACATAAATATTATATTTGTACTGCATATTTAGTTCAAGAAAAGGAAAGCAAATACACTTACATTGCATAAACAGTTACGGTTCATTTTTTAACAAAAAATTGCATAAACCTGGATATAAAACCAATATTTCATTTTTAAATATAATTATAACTTGTAAAGCAGGTTAACAAACAACAAAGTTATTCTTTGTTTATTAGGGATCCTACAGCTGACCTACTGATTGCAAAGAATGAGAATTGCACATTTAACATTTGCACTTTTTAATATATGTACAAAATTTAAATATGGTGTTAGGCCAATTTTTGTTATTAATTAATGCTACCTGCAGTTTTAAATATCAATCCAACCAGAATAAAAATGTTATTTCAAATGAAAAATGTATCTCAGGAGAAACAGTGCTGAAGAAGTGTATGTACATATGTAAATTTTACATATAAATGAAATTTGTGTTTTTTTATAATCTTTTTTGTTTTGTTTTGCAAACAACTTGCATTTACTTAGCCTATAGATGTACATCGAATATAAGCATTTCTAAAACATACCCCACCACCTAATTAGCTTTATAACTATGATTGGGACAGCACATTAGTCCTAAAAACCCACTTTGCAATATAAATAGTGGACAAATGAACTCTGAGAGCTTTTTTACTCTTACAAATTATAATATTTACTGTTTTAAATTCTGTTAAAGATGATAAGCACAAGGCTTTCAGTATTGTCAAGGATGATAATTTAATGATGGAGAGATTACAATGACAATAACTTCATTTTTTTATGAAATTCTAAAAACAGTATAATCTCTCTTTCTTTTTTTCTTCATAAAATCACAATTATTAGTAAAGCAAACATCTTCACAAAAGTGAAGCAACCATCTTGCACCTCTCTCTCTCTCTCACACACACACACACATATTCAGATACTTAAAGAGCTTCACAGAAATATATAAATCTATAAATCGAACAATGGATTCCAGGGAACATTTCAAAATAATAAAAGGTATGGCAAATGTTTTACTTTTCTTTGAAAAGTATTCAAATAAAAACAATTTTAACAGTTTATAATTTCATATTAATTTTGTAAAATTACTTTGTAAATTGTTTGAATTCTAATTAAAAATTATAAATAATTAAGGAAATATATTGGGTTGGAACAAAATTTTGTACTGGTTTTTAATAGAACGCATGATTTCATTTTACAGGTGGTTGAAATTTATGACTGATATATACTGTATCTGTGAATACTAATGGGTATGCCTCAATCCTCATAAATATGTTGGACACTATTGTAAGTGGGGGGGGGGGCAATATGCTGTCTAAGTAGCAGTGGTTTACCTACTTCACACCACTGGCGAGTATTGTATTTTGTTGCTGTTATAAAGATTACCATTTCATTTCCGACCTCCGTTTTGGTTATTCCTCATTCCGTAACCCTCTCTAGGTTACAACAATGACATACAAATATATTCTGAAAGGTGACATTGCAACGTATTTTTCTACATGGTTCATGTGGGGAATGGGAATTTTAAATGTATTTATGTTAAAAGTAAAAGTTGAGGAAAATGAGATGCATTTTTGATGCCCTTTTATTTCTACAAATGGAAAATGCTGTATAAACAGTAAAAAAACTCACTATTTACATTATTTGGACTATTGTCCTCATCTTTGTTGCCATATTTATCACAACGTTTTGGCCGTTGTACACTCCAGCCTGCTTCAGGTGATTGAAATGTCAAACTGAACCCTTTATTTTGCTTGCTGTGATAAATATGGCAACAAAGATGAGGACAATAGTCCGAATAATGTAAATAGTGTATAGAATACCTCATCTCAGAAATACAGACAGATAGCAAAAAAGCTGTGAACCATTTATAAAAATGGTGCCACAGCTGAGAGTACTGTTTGTAAGTGGTTTGTTAGTTGCAGAAGTGGAAATTTTGATCTAGAAGACCAAGAACATTTTGACAAGCCAGCAGTCATTGATGATGACCAAATCAAAAATACTGATTAAAAATAATACAGGCCATACAACAGAGGGCATCGAAGAGAGATTTCCACATATCTCATATGAGTGCTGTAAGGTATTTGAAAACATTTGTATACATGAATTGCTTTGGATCTTTATGTAACTCATGATTTAACAGAAAAAAATTTAATGGGCCACATTTCCATCTCCAATTTTCTGCACAAATGCAACAAAAATGACCCATTTTTGTAAAGAACAATAAAAGTGATAAAAAAATGAATTGTTTATAACAATGTAGATCAAAAAGGGTACTGGGAAAAAAAAAATGAGTCCCTTCTAACAACTCCAAAAGCTAGCCTGCATATGAAGAATGTGATGCTGTCTATCTGGTGGGATTATGGATTAGGAGATCCTTCACACAAATCAGACATTGAATTTTGACAAGTACTTCTGACAAGACAAACTAAAGACAGCAAATGATAAAAACTGTCTGGAATTGGTCAGTTAGAAGGGTGTTATCTTCTACCAGTACAATGATTATGTCTCCGAAGACCTAGAAGGAACTGGTAAATATTGGCTGGGATGTCCTGCTGAACCACATGTAATAATCTGGCTTTGCAATGATGGATTACCACATGTTCCAATCACTACAAAATTCTCTTAATGGGAAGAACCTCAAATCTCTGAAAGCCTGTCAAAAACATTTAGAGCAGTTCATCACCCAGAAAGAGGCCATATTCTGGGATGATGAAACAGTGAAGCTACCTTAATTATAGTGGAACAAAATGGTACCTGATGTGATTGAATCAATTTCTGAACAAATACCTAAAGATTGTCTTTGAAATTCACTTTAATGATGTAAATTTTTGTTCCAACCCAGTATGTTTTGAGAAAGTCTTAACAATTAATTTTAACTGAAGTTATATTTTCTGCTTATGAATGATTTAAAATGAAATTTACATTGCCAAATAAATCAGAATCTGAAGATCAGGGAAAAAAAGAAAGTTAATTAATTCTTTTTATTTTATTGTTCATTAGTATGATAAGATAAGTACTTATTAGCCTCATTTTATTCTTAATTTTTTCATGTCAGGAAATAAATGATCATTGCCTTGAATTATAGTGGAGCAGTTTCCCTTTGCTTCCTCCATGATTTTAAATTCTCTGTAGTCATTCTCTTAGAGTGGGTGCCAACTAAGACCCAGTGTGCCCTACTATTTAACCCATAGCTGGGAAGAGATGGAATCATGTATTTCCTAAGGGCATTAGTGTGAAAGTGAATATAGCAAACCAAGATGGAATTTAAACTGGGTTCACTGATTCCACTTTTTGTGCTGATATGCTTCCTATACATTTTCATAGCAATTAAAAATATGTCTTTAAATGTCCTTTTAAACAAGCTTATATAAACTATTTTTTATCATTTTTTTTAATCTCATTGCAGTAGTTTAAATTTTATTGCTATGTATTTGTAACAAAATATATTTTTCATTTTCATTGACAGAGGAAGTTCCACTCCTAAGCATATTTGTAATGATGATGCTATTCTATGAGCTACTGTCTAATTTACTGAGGTAGTCTTGTGCTGTACCTCATTTGCAATGACGAGAAAAAAGATGTTGCCAATATGTCATGAACTCTATTCCATCTAAATGCAAAAATGACATAATTTTCGATCAGCCACAAAGTGCAATTTCTCGACTTGCAAGAAGATAAAAACAACTCTACATGACACAGACAATGGATGCCAAATCTTCCTAAGTATTTTTAAATGATGGATATTGCTGCTTGAAAGAAAAAAATCAAATTGTTAAAAGTCAAAATATTAATGCAAGGTTGTCATCAAACAACAACCTACTTATTTTGAAACAAGTCAGCATTGTGCTTGAAGAAGAAACATTGGTGCCAAACGATTTATTCTAAATGCAATAGACAAAAATATCAATTTTGCTGAATTTCATGTTATATAAGAATTAAAATACATAAGGTTGAATTATCTATGTTATTATTTCAACATTGTTGTAATATTTGATATGAGGACAAAAATTATGTACAAATAGAATAAACTTGATACCATCGACTGCAGAAAATCCTCAACTATGCAAAATATTTTAAATGTCAAGGAAAATGTCCTCATCTTTGGAAAAGACTATCATAAATAATGAATAAAAAACAAACTTTATCCATCATTATATTGACAAAAGATTTAAATTTAGTTCTTTGTTGAAAAATATCTTATTTTAAATATTAAAAAGTGGAAGAAATATTTTTGCTCAAAACGTTGATACTTGGTTATGTATCAAGCTTACATGTTATAATAATCAAAGATGAAGAAAGTTTTAATGCTACAATCTGAATATGTAAAGAGAATACTGTTACAAATGTTGATGAACTTTTTTTTCTTTTTATCAACAGTATTGTTGATACTTTTGGAAATGTTGAAATTGGCAGCTTTATTGCTGGAATATGATACTGGAAAAAAAAAAGGAAAGATTATTATTTTTGTCTTGAAAAATTTTAATTAAAAGAGTTTGGACAGAGAGTTATTTAAAATCAAAAAAAAAAAAAAAAAAGAAACAAAAAAATTACTGTAAGTTGTGAGTACTAAGGAAAGATTATCTGGAGTGCTGAAAAACACTTGTTCATCTAAAGGATAGTCATCGAAACTGTCCCATGAAGGCATCCAGTCTTACGAAAGGAAGACTAAAGAACAACAAAATTATGAATTGTTAAGTGACAAACTCAGTTACTATTTAATGATCTTTCCTGCAAAAAATGATCATTGTTGCCAGTCATAAAGATTTCTATTTTAACAAGTAACTATACATCACAAGACATTTCTACAATTGGAGATTTGATGAAAGTCAATGGAATTCCATCATTGAATAACATGATAGACATGTTCCTTGAGGTTCCAGATGAAAGTGAAAGGTCTGTGTTTTACATTTCCCAGTGATAACCTACACAGTACAGAGGTTGTGTATTTTGAAAGTAAGAACATGATTGTTGAGAAAAAGAAGAAAAAAAAATGTAAGCAAAAAGAAACATTTGTGGTTAAGATGGTGACTAAAGTATTGTCAGCAGGAAAAACCTATAAGAGATAAATGAAGAGTTGATAATGAACTGTAGCATTAAATATGTGATTTCAATAAAAAATAGTTCCTGATTCAGATTTCTGGACATCAGTGATTAGAAATAATCATTAAAAATGCATCAGAGTGGGCATCAACTTTTCAAGCTTTAATTACACGATTCTCAGGCAGTAACACGACAGCTATCATCTGTTGATAGAATAATTCAGGTAAGCATTTTTTAATTCAGAAATTTTCAGGTAAAATTCAATAAAATACTTTTCACTGGTTGAGATTGTTTATAAATATAAATGACAATGTTTTTTAATAATATGCAACATATATTCTTTCCTTTTTAATTTACCTATTTGATTCACAAATGCTCAATTCTTTCAGATTCCTATAAATTTGCAATAATATTTTTCATGTTTTACTTAAATTCTTGAACTAAAAATATATAATCAAATTTTATTATATTCTTCTATGTGTTATGTCCCTTCAAGGACTTGGTGATCATGGCTCTTCACAATTTCCTGTTCATTGTAGCTCTTAGTAAATTCCATCTTTTTGCCATCTCTTCTAAAACCTATTCTATTCTGCCAACTATTTACACAGGCTTGTTAGGCAGATTTTCTTTTGTCCCTCTTGCCTTCAATATTTTCTGTGAGTGTCAAAATTTCTAAGCCCTCTTTCCTAATTATGGAATAATATTATTTTCTTTAAAACTCAGTTCATGGTATTCTCGGCATCCTTCTGTTAACCAAATTTCTTTTGCTTCAAGTCTTTTTTTCGTCTATGATGTATTATATTAGAAGAGTTATGAAGTAATATTTCACTGAAAGAGAATAATTTGTTCAGAGAAAGAAGAACAATAGGAAAAAAAAATTGTTTCATAACTGTATTATATTAGAATAGTTATTAAGCAATGCTTTATTTCTGATCATCATCTCTCTTTGGACAAATTAGTTTTCTTCAATGAAATATTATACATCAATTTTTTCTTTTTTTGCTTTTCATTAAAAAAATCTAAAAGTGTGCATTAGAACTCCTTATTTCCTTAAACTTAAATAAAAGTAAGCTGCTTTGACTGTAAGAAACTTTGGTTGCATTCAAAGTGATAGACACTCACAGCCTTAAAACTACATAGCTAGAAATAATTTTCATATGATAATTGAAAAGATAATCTGACAAGTATTTGATGTTAAACTACTTGTTGAAGCTTTTTTTTTATTAAAAAAACGAAAAAGAAATAACTATGAGATATATATATTTTTGAATTTAACTAAAATTACAACATAGAACAGAAAAGATATATAAACAACAAATACTGATGGTGAAGCAAAAGAAAAAGAAGACAAGAATTATTAATTTAAAATTCTTTGAATTGCTGATACAGAGGATATAAATGGAATGTCTCTTTAAGGCAAGGGAAGTGATTTGGAGGAAGGATAGAGAGATCATTAGAAAAAAATGAATACAAAAACTTATCTGTCACATTCAATGAAACATAAAAACATTACTGCTCAATATATATATATATATATATATATATATATATATATATATATATATATATATATATACACAAACACACACGCACACTGGATAATTTATTATTAATTAATGATTTAAAATGAATAATATTAGTTAATTATCATATAAGACAGCATATAATATGCACATTTTTAAAAAAAAAATGACTAAAACATTGTCCTGCATCTTGTTGGCTAATTTTACCTACAATTACTACCATAGCCTCTAATTTTACCTGAGATATTACTTCTAGTTACCTTGAATCTATAATAATATTGTTACTTAATTTACATTATTATTATTATTAATACTGGTACTATAAAAGTAATGATCATTGAAAAGAACTGATTATAGTCATCAGTACTAACACACTCTTATCACTAACCAGGTGGAAACTAAAAAAATGAGATAACGTTAAGAAGAAATACTGGTTATGGTAAAACACTAACATGGGAAATATGTTATATAGCTTATATAAACGTGTATTTTACAGAAAATACCAGCTGATTATAAAGAAAAATATTTTTCTTGAATATTCCTTACTGAAATGGATATACATCTAATACACCTATACATTTAATATACCATCAAATATGGTATGCAAAATTTCAAATATGAATTGCTATATGTACCACTGAAAATACAATTTTCAAACCGGTTGGGATGCTTCTAATATGACCATATAAGAAAGACACATATAACTCTGGTATTGTTATAGTGAATTAAAGCTTTTTTTATTTTTCTGATACATAGTGAAATGCCATAATTTTTACTTTTTTTTAAAAATAAAATTTTATCCTGCAATATGTCTGTTGCGCTCCAAGAATCAAAGAGCATATGTATGTTTGTGAAACTTCAGTAGAAACCATTCAGCATGTTGCCATTTCTTTCTGTAGTAGACCAGTTGCCTTCCAAGGTTATAGAACCTGGTCTGTTCTGCTATTTACCCATAGCTGGGTGGAGAAGAGGAGGGTTCATACCTTTCCCAAGGGTATTAGCACATAAGTGAATGTAATGGATTCGACTGGAATTCAAACTCAGCTCTCAGATTCTCAATCTGAGTCGCTATCCATTACTCCACCATGCCTCCACATATTGCATATACATACCTATCTCAAATTATTTTGGGCATGTCCTTTCTGGATGTAAATGGTCATGGTTATTTATATCTCCCTTTTCTTTAATATCTCTGAATTGTCATGACTTCTTAATAGTTTTGGATTCAAAGTTCTCCTTCTATTAACCTGGCTGCCATCCAAACCTAGAGAGTCCAGTCTACTCTGCTAGATAAGGGTAAAGAAATAGATTCATACCTTTCCCAAAGGCATTATTGTGGAATGAATATAACATACTGAACTCTGATCTCAGCTCATTGATTTCACTTTATGCACTAGTAACCATTATGTTATGCACACATCATTTTATGAGCCACTGCTATCTTTAAAATTGAATTGATATACCATTATTAAAATTAGTACAGTTTGAAAACAGAATGAATACACCATTGTAAATATCTTGTTTTAAATAATTGAAACAGAAGTTTTCGCATATGAAATTATATAAAATCCGTAATATTTTATTCTTATTTTAGCAATTTATGTCTTGATGGATTTTTAAATATGTGTGATGGAAAAAATCAGTTGCATTCTGATGAACATATATCCCATAGAAACATATTTTCAAAAGATTTAAATTGAATGATTGAGGACATTTTTTTTCATCATTTCACCCCAAGCAATGTGTTAATACCACTAGAATGGAAGAGAATCAGAAGATTTTTGTGAGGAAAAAGGATGATAAATGAACAGAATTCAGGAAGACAGAAGATGGCATTTGCTGTTTTTGAGGATTGTAGGTGGCAGCGAAGCAAGAAATCAAAAGGGAGTTCCACAGGCAAGAAAAGAAACTTAGAATAGAACTTACACTTACATCTACCTAATTAGCAGTAAAACAGGGAGACCTAGTTGTTTAAGTTCGAGTTATCTAACTTTGTATCATTCTTATACACGGTTGTGTCCCTTGTTTTCAAAAGTTGTTTAGTTGAACAAAATATGGTGGTCAGCTAACTCGTGCTGTTATCTCTACAGTATTATGTGAACCATATTAACATTTGTAGCAGAGTGTAGTTTTGTCTTCTATAATAAACATTGTTACCAGTCAAAAAAAAAAAAAACTTCAAAAATAAGTCTTCACACTGGATAACAATGCTCCCCAGATTTTTTCACTCATTTTAGCTTCCATAAAGATTTTCTTTACTGCATGTAGAGTAAATTTAAAAGGCTCTACATGCAGCAAAGAAAAGCTTTATGGAAGCTGAAGCAAGTGAAGATATCTAAAGATCATTATGATCCAATGTGAGGATTTATGTGGTTGAGAATTTTTTGATTATTGACAATGTTTATTATATTTACTTTCATCAAGTGAAATGGATGCATCCTGTAAAATATCTGATCAATAAACACTGACCATCCATGCCCAATACTTTGGTAGGACCATACCATCCTTTGTAGTTCTCTTCATTGATCCACATGATCCCAATTAATGCAGACAGTATCTTCATTTTCTTCATCTGGTGTTATATTCAGCCAACGGCTATATCTCTCAGTTGCTTTTGGCTGTGTACTCATAATTTCTCTTCCTTTCCACTCATTACATCCACAACCTTGTCTCTACTTGGTTTGTCATTGTTGTCGTTCAGTTCCTCAATATTACCATTAGGTCTGTTATTATTACATTGTTCCTCATCCAAGACTTCATTTATCTCATTAGATGAATTTGTATATTCTTTATGATTCCCATTTTTTTGTTTCTTGCTTACATTGAAATCAAATACAAGTTCATTAGGACTATATCCTGAGTGATTCTGAAGTGAAGTTTTAGCACTAAAACTATTTAGCAATGGTACTGTGGACTGCCACAATCTGATAGTGGCTGAAGCAATAAAAAAAACATTAGAAGACAAGAAATGTGAGCCTGAAATAGCTCTGGTTTGGGCTGTTAGTGCCAAAGATTCACTTCAGAATCACTCAGGACATAATCCTAATGAACTTGTGTTTGGTTTCAATGTAAACACACCCTAAATTTTGATGGATCAGTTAACTTCACTGGAATCTGCAACAAACGGTGACATGTTTAGATTAAATTTGAAGTCTCTACCTGGGATGCATTGTCAGTCTTGCAAAGAACTTCAGGCAATCTCCTGTAAAATATCATTTATTAAAACACTAGCATCAGCTCCTTCATTGAGTGCAAGAGTCTCAGAGATTAACAGACTCTCCATTACCCAGTCAAGTTTTTTTTGATGACCAACAATAGTTGCCAAACTAGTAACATGGTTATTCACACAGTCAAGAAGGAAAGCTCAGCAGAACTATTTCCATGAAAATATTTGTAGGAAAAACAGAAGGAAGCCATATCATGTCATTGAAGAAGTGACTGAAGGTAAGATGTCAGGTCAGGATCAATTACATTACAGATCCTTTATTAAATTCTGTCAGTAATCTCAAGATATATATATTAGGAGCACAAAATCAGATATGTTAGTAATATTTAATGCACAGATGAATGGTAGATTTATAAATATACAAGATGGATTCTGACAAGAAAAATTGTTTAGCACAACACAGTAAACCAACTTTCCAAGCAGCAGACCTAGCAATTGATTCAATATAATTACTCCACTTCATGTCAGTGGAAAAATTTGATGCCAAGAAGGTGCAATGAGTTGCTCTCCTGGAGGTTAGCATCAGCCATATTGATAGTAGGTAGAAAAGGTTCTATATGGTGATTAAATGAAAGCAGTTTCATTTTAGAGGCATTAAAATTTACAATTTATATTTTCCTTGCCTCAGTTAACCATTGATTGGAAGTAATTTTTGAGAGCAGTTGCCAGTTTTATTTTGGCAGATCTGCCAGGTTTACTACTAATACAGGAGTAAATAGTTGTGTCATCACTATAAATACCTATTTATTAAAAAGGTTTCTCAAACATTTTTTTTCTTTTTAATTTTGATAATTTTAATGATAGCAATATTTTCATTGTACTTTTTAATATTTATAGTTGATTTTTCAGATGCAAATGAGTATGTTTGTTTGTTTATTTGTTTAATTTTGTTTAATGCATATCAACCTCAGTGGGTTATTTAATGCTGACAAGATTTTTACTGTTGGTAATTTAAAAAAAAAAAAATTTATTGCTGGTAATATTTTTCTTTTTAAAAAGTGTATTGATGGTAATAATTTTTTTCTTAAAAAGTGTATTGCTGGTATTAAAACCTATTTTTACACTTTTATAGTGTTTTGACCTCAGTTTAAGGGTTAACTATTTGTCCATAGCTGGGACACAAAACAGATGTTACCACCCCAGATCAGGGTGGACCTGGTTACACCAGCAATTAAGAGGTGGATCCATGCTCCTCAAAACCTCCTGATCAGAGGCCTTGCTGCCAGATGTAGTTTATTGTCATACCCAGAACACCTCATTTGGCAACTGAGGCAAAGAATATGCAGAGGTTCACTTAGCATATTCTGTAGGCACCAGCTGACAGATCATCAAATGAGTATGAGATATTTAAAAGGGAATGAAGCAAAGAATTTTTTTTATAAAGAAATGCAATTCATTCATTATTAAACATTTAAAGGACAATAAAAAAAAAAACTTGAGAAACCTTATTCACCTATTAAATGATCCTTTGTATTTCGAGGATTGAAATATACAATATTAAACAAGGAACCTGGCTGTGTGCAAATATTAGGAAGGATTGTTGTTTCATGTCTTCTTAGCTATCATCACATCGTTAAACTATTTTGATATTTATATTAGTTTTTAATTATACATTACTTAAGTTCTATTTAGATTTTTTTTCTTATGTTATCTTAATCATCATTTTCAAAAAGCTTTATAATATGCCTTGATCTTGATCCCCATCTTTCTCTTTATCCTTTCCTCAAACGCCCCTCTTTTCTCTTACTTTCACTCCCTGTAACCTCTTGTGTGTTAGTTTTGATAAGATTAAATGAATATAAAGAAAATGTTTCCTTAACACATGCAAATCCTGTTAAAAGGTTTTGAAAGTCAGAAGTTCAGTAATTGTTAGCTTTTTTCTACAGATAATTACAATATTAAGTGTGGAATATTTAATCAATGGAAAATAATTTAAAAAAATAAGTTTCAAATGTAAAGTGAGAGTTGCATTTAATAAAATGTGATATCTTTATATTAATATATTGCATAGTTATATTTTGATTGTGAGTTTTTATTAGGTTGGTGCAAAAATAATGACGTAATAATGTCGTTTTTTTACGTATTTTTTTACGTCAAAAAACAACATTATTACGTCATTATTTTTGCACCAACCTAATAATATTTTTATTTAAGTTTGTAGATGTTACATTGTATAGTAACATAATGTATAATCATCAAATTTAAACTGCTTTTTTTACAGTACTGAAAAAGGGAAATGATGGCAGCTAATAATGATATTTGGAGGTCTTCCCATAATGGCTGTGCACATGGCTGGTTTGAGAGTAAGACAAGATGAGACATCAAATTCAGGTAAGTCGGATGAACAGATGAAAATTTCATTAAAAAAAATATTTTTTGTCACTTTTTATATGCTACTTATATTTATCTAAATAATAATTCATATGATTTTACTGGCTTGAAAGTAGCTTAAGAATTGATCACTAAAAATATTATCTAACATGGAATATCTTTATCAGACACTGGAGGATGACCAGACTTTTATTTTTATATTGGAAGACTTAATAAATATACTATAAGCACAGTAAAAACAAACAAGATTATATACCTTTTTAATCTCTTTTAATCACTATTCTGTAAAGTCCTTGGTACTATTCTCTTAGCATATTTATTCTTCTCTTCCTTCTTTTGATGTATTCAAGTGACAGCCCACTATCTTAACACAATCTAGGCTTATTTTGAACTGAACTGTTATATTATGGGAAGAATATTAACCTATTCAAAATTGACATTTTAAATCTTGAATGTATTTCAGTATTAAATTTATATTACATTGTTAAATATTTGTAAATTTATTCATCTAAATAATTTTTAAAAATTACAAATTTATTTAAATAATTTAAAAGTATTTATTTAAATAAATAATTTTTTTAAATGTATTTATTTAAATTTCTTGCTATTATTACATTCATATTGCATTTAATATATTAGACTTAAGTTATAATAAAATTAATGTATGTTTCTTTTGTCCAGAACTACGCCATTATTATTAGTTTGGTGCAAAAATAATGATGTAATACTGTCGTTTTTTGACGTTAAAAAACATGTCAAAAAACGACATTATTATGTCATTATTTTTGCACCAACCTAATAGTAAAATATTAGCCTAATAAAATCAAATAATTTTCTGTCAGCTCACTTAAAATTTATAATGAATTTGACAATTTGACTAAATTATTATCAAGTGTAACACCTTCATCTCAATCTACATTAACATATTATTATTATTATTATTATTATTATTATCTTATGTAGTCATTTTCTATCATTATATTAAATGCATGCATATATTTTTGTTCATTATTTAAATTTATTGGAGCTTTATTGATATAAAGATTTAAGATATGATTACACTTTTTTTTTCAAATTTTAGAAATAAATTCATGGTGCATCTGGGTTGAGTGGATTAAATAGTATCCAAAATTCTTTTTGGTAGAATAGAGATATATTTTGTACTAAATTGCCATTAAATATCAAATAAAAATTTGCTTCATGAGTTATCAGAAATTCTTATACTTAACAAGATCAATATTTCTTTTCATTTTCATTCGCATTATAAAATTGCCTTAACAGATATTTACACATTTTTTAAAATATATTTTTCAGATATTGGCCCTTACAAACATCATCTAATACAAATGGGTCACTATGAGAACATAGCCAAAACATCAATCCAACAGAATCAAGAAATTCCAGGTAAATGTTTTGACAGTGCAGGAAAAATCCAGCTTATATCTCAGGGAAAGTGGACTGTTTTGAAATCAGTTGAAGAAGACAACACTTCTGGCCGACACTACTGCTCTAGAACAACCAACAGACTTCAAATACCAGACCATTGCCTCCAGTGCCACATTTAGTGCCCTAATTATACCTTGGTGTTTTTGATTGCACAAATAGTTTCCACTAGCATACATAATTATATCTAGATACATTATGTATGTATAGGTTAATAATACAAATATTGAATTATTATGGAATATACATAACGGAATCAAATCTTTCCTTGGATTCCCTGAAATTTTAACGATATTGAAAGATTACATTTTTTTATCAATTCAGTATCAAGAAATGAATTGTTAAACATATCTCCAAAATATTTTAATTTAACAATTCTACCTACAGAATTAAAAACTGAAAATTGAATAATAATGTTAAACTGAAGCTCAATTATGAACTTATTATTTATACATTATAAAGTAATTATGTAGCAATTAATATTTCAGATTGGAAAAATTCTAATTAAGAAACAAAAGCAACAGAATAAATTTTTTCTTCATTACTGCAAAAATTTAAACATAGCAAAATTATATTCTTTGCATGAAACAAATGAATGGAAATTCATAGAAAGACATGTTCTGTGATTCCGTTGCATCAGATATTCATAGAAAATGTTGCTTTCATTTTTCTAATTTATAGACTGAACTTCCTGATTTGATACCCATGAGTCAGTTTCAAGAAACAATGGCAGCAGAATCTGAATTTTCATATTTTCTCATATCAACCCCACTCCAGGTTACTGAATAAACAGAATTCTCAGCAAGAGAAGCATAAAGAAAATCAAAAGGATTCAATGGAATATATTGCTTAATACTTATCTCTGTATAGTCTACAGTAAAACCTAACCTTTGAAAATTGTTCACATCTATTTCTGGTTTAAATTGTATTTTATTATTCATCCACTTACCCTCTTCTTCAACCTTCTATTTGTAAAAATTTAAAAAAAGACAAAAACAAAAAAAATACCTAAAACAACACTTATCAAGTCTTCAGCTAAATCTTATTAATTCTTTTATTTATATGGACCATATTTCAATGACCAACTACAGCAGTTAAAAATACTCATTGCAAAACAAAATTTCAAATCTTTAAAGCAGATATTTCCTGTGTTCGTGTTATGTATTAATAGCTTCTGTATTGGAAATAATTTCTATGAACATTACATCTACCTCTGTTTCTATGTTGGTTTGCTTCCCTGTTTCTTTAAAACATTGATATACATCTGATCCATTATATGGGCAATTTTTGCCCTTTTTCTTGCCCACAATTCTTCAGCTGAAATTAAAAGAAAAAAGTGACATATACATTACATTCTATCCATTTTTCTTCTGCATGCTCAATTTTTTTTTTATCAGACAATATGTTGCTAACTTGTCCCTATAATTTTACTTTATCATAAAAAAAAAAAAAAACTTTGTTTTTCTTGTCAATACACTGTGCAGCATATACATCTTACATCCACTGAAAATTTTTTTAAAAACCTACTTTCATTTATCTTATATTAACTGAAGAGCAATGATGATATATTTTATGTGCATACATTCTATATCTGGAAACTCTTTTGCCTAAACATTATATATTCTCTAAACAACATTTTACATGTCATGTCTACACATCTCATAACAAGATCAATGTATTACTATCTACTTTATGCATACACCCTTCAACTGCAAAGGAGAAATTTGCTATTTTGTCATCATCTTGTACACTATCTGATGAACAGCATTTTACTATTTGACTTGTGTATTTCAATTTAAGAGTCACTGAAGAACATTGTCAGCAAATCCAGTTGTCATGAGAGTTACAATCTGTATATCGTTCATCCAGCTAAACACAGTATGTTTCTATAATCTTTGTCTATGCATTCTACACTGACTGAAGAACATCTTGTTGCTATCTTTTTTTTTGTCAATGCATTGTCTATCTAGTGAAGAAAATGATGTGTTGCTATCACTTGTCTGCCCTCATTATCAACTGAGATTATTCATCATGCATTTTACTCAACCATGAAAAGAACTTATGCAAACACCACCATGTTGTTGTCTCCCTTGTTTACATATTTGCATCTTATGTGCAAAACGTTGTCACTATTTCTCTCCCTCTACTCATGTCATCAGTTGCAAATTTCTGTCTGTCTATAAAAAGAGATTCATACTGCTTTAAGCATATATAAAATTGGCAGGCAATTTTCCAGGAAGATGAAAATTTCATTTCATCCCTCACACAATGGCTTTCCTTGAAACAGTAAGTAAATTTTCTCGTTATTTTTTTCTTTAGAATGGTATTAACAGAGATATAAAATTTAAAAATATTTATCATGATCTATTTAGTATTTACTTATCATGTAAGTGTCTTCAGAAAATTTTTAATACTGAAAAATATATTGATTGGAGTATTGAATAAGAGGGGAGTGTATAAAAGAATAGTAAAAATCTATAAAAGTAAAAATGTAGATCTAATTTACTTCTGAAGATATAAAATAATTATATATTAAAAATAAAAAAAATATCTATTTACTTGTTCACACCCCAAAGACCAAGTTAATTTTGGTGATGTCCAGCTGTAAATTACGATAAATAATTTATTTGTACAGATAAAAAAAAAAAATTAAAAATTTAGCTTGGTTCCAGAAAAAGTTTATATATTTAAAAAATTTTAAATGTTTTTGTAGCTTTAGGCATAGCAGAGTAATGAATAGTGGCTCGGATTGAGGAATCAGAGAGCCAAGTTCGAATTCCAATCAAATCCATTACATTCATTTATATGCTAATACCTTTGGGAATGGTATGAATTCTCTTCTTCTCCCTCCCCAGCTATCGGTAAATAGCAGGATAGACCAGGTTCTATAGCATTGAATGGCAACTGGTGTACCGCAGGAAGAAATGGCAACATACTACAGAAACAAATCTGCCTCGTCAGTCATGTATCACCTAAGCATGTATCACGCATGGCACATAACTGATAGGAATGGGAGCATTTGTAGATATAGGCAATGTGGAACATAACTGACTAAACATATAGTACTAGTTACCCATATTTTACAATCCCAAAACATGATGGCTTAATCATTAGAAAGTAAAATAAATGATACTTGAAATATTTTAATAGTTCTTAAACAGTGTTAAGTCAATAATATTCTTAGACTTCCTTATATTTTTATTTATGTTTTTCTTTTAGCATTTGGTCCATGTCATTGAAATAACATTAATTATACTGTATATGAGATTAAGTATAGAATTAACTGTGGTTGGATGGAATCATGAGAAGGGACATCTGGGTGCATTACTACTCCATTCTGGGGTGCCCATATATCTATCATCCGGGCGGATGATTGGTGATTTCCCATTACAAATAGACCATTGTGGAGATGAGAGAACACTCTCTTGGGATACATCATACCATTTTGACAGGCAGGGGAGGAACAAATGAATGATAAAGCAGATACAGGAAAGAGAATGCAGAAAATACCAAGAGACCAGTGTAGAGTCCCAAAAACAGAGTTGTTAATTTCTTTTGACCACAAGCTATTTCAGCCAGCAATGGCAGCATTTTCTAACTCTTGTTCCTTTTTTCTGGCTAGCACCCTTTCATAGAACTTATTCCGTGGAGCTGCTGGAGGGCTTTGGAGATGCAATTGGGAAACTGTTCACAAAGACCCATTTTAACATTCTGTTGAGGCCTCTCCCTTGGAATCCTGCCAATCTCCTGATGTTGTCATAAGCATCAACTGATTCCCCAGTCCAGCACACTCTGCTTGACATGCACCAAAAGGTCCATTGGTGAAAGCTCAAAGCAGAGGGGGAAAAATGCCCACTCAGAAATTGTGTCCTGAAAACAGAGTTGTTAATTTCTTTTGACCACACTAACTAAAAAAATTATAAAACAGTTTTAAGGTAACAGTAACAATTTTAAGTTGCAAATAGTAAGGATTTAACATTGTATACTGTCATTTTTTTAATGTTATGGGTAATGATATAATGATAAATAATATAAAAACTTATTCTGTAATTTATTATCACAAAAATGAAAGTATTTAATTTTTATTTTGGAATATTACACCTAAAAGAGTAAATGAAATATATATTTACAAATCAATTATAATTTTCTTATGTTATTTATTTTGCATCTCTCTTTTTTTCAGATCACATTGAAAACCAAGAATACAATCATCATTTTCCATTAAAACTGCATTTCTGCAATATAGAAATTGATACAAAATATTTTGTAAGTGAGTGACAAAGTTTCATTAGAAGCATTGTAAAATGGCTCCAAATCTGTTTCTATGGGAATATCATTTTGGAAGTTCCTGGTGAAGTCAACAGACTTACAAATTTCAGCTGTTCCCCCTGGTACTCCTAAAACTAATTTATGCCAGTAAAATGAACAGCTTATTGCACAATGATGAATGAGGGAGCATTTAGGCCACTTGTGTTCAACATAACGAACAACACTAATATCCGCAGATATTTCAGCTATATGTGCAGTGAGATTTTTCAAAATTGCCTTGGTTCAGTTACTGAACATAAAATTCTAAAGATCTTTGCTCAACAAAAAAAAAAAAAACATGAATTTTTATTTTATTTTTATTTTACTAATGATGTTTACCAAAAATATTTTTAATCTGCATAGGAAACAAATTTGAAAGATTTTTTTAACAGAAAACATGGATGAGATTCTGAAAAACAACAAATAAATTAACCAGAATTTAACTGACTTCCATTATCTTGAAGGCAACTTGAGGAATGTGCTTGGCTATAAAAGTTTTTTGCTAAAAATCTGAATCTAATAAAAAGGACATATTACAATGCCTTAGCTATTGGAATCAGTGATCATATATATACATATATATATATATATATATATATACTTATTTGGTGTCATATATAAAAACTATTTCTTCTTTGTTATCCAAGTGATAGCAATAATTTGATATAATTCTTTTTCCTAATTATTCAAATATTTTTTACTGCAACTAATTATTCTGAGTTGTATGTAAATATTGTCAAAATCATATATAAAGAATGCTAATCCCGGATATTTAAAGAAACATACTTGAAGGTAATTTGTTTATAAGTTTGTGTCTAGCGGCTTAGCAGATCTAAGTTATTTGGTTATAAATACAATGTAAAAAGAATAAAAGTATATTATTATAAAATCTATGTACTTCCAACAGAGAAAACAAAATAGACAAGTCAAATTACTGATATAAAAAGTGATTTGGCTTTTGACCAACTAATAGAGAAATAGAAAGATGTGATTGTATTCAAAACGTTTAGTTAAGAAATGCTCCATGATGATAAGTCTTGATTTGCATTAAATTCTGAACATAGCCTAAACTGAAAGAAATGAAGGTGTGTCTTCTAAATATATTCAACTAAACTGTAGTTAAAATAAACTTGTTTGTTAATTTTCAAGAAAATGGAAACGTTATGAACATAATGCATCATGGACAAAAAAAATGAATTGACAATGATAAAGAGTTATTTTTCAGTGGCATCATGGGAAAATTGATGAGAAATCATATTTAAATTTTATATGTATGTACATACATATTATACAGAAAAAATGTGCTGCAAAAAATAATTACTATTACCTCAAAAATTTGTGCAGATGAAGAAGAGGATAACAATTATCATTATGCAAACACACAGAGTATTCTTTACCGGATTGCTACAACTATTTTTTCTTTGCTAAAAATACTGGATGAAAATGAAGATGTCATTTGTCAACACAATTCCAAAAAAAAGGTAACTAACATTCTCCACTTGCATATCTTGTTTAAAATGTTAAAGTAAAAAAAAAAACACTTATATTAAAAATTGCAGGAAAAAAAACACATTTTTATTAATTTCTGTATAGAATTTTAGAGGATCAGTCAAAAATTAAAGCCTGTTCTTTAATTACAAAATATTTAATAGAGGAGCACACAAAGAATACAAAAATGAATACAAAATTCCAAATGTTGTTTTCAACATATTCCACCTTTGAATGATAGCATGTCAACATACCTTATAGAAGCTTCTTGGCTGGTTTCTTAACTATATGCAAGTTGCTACTTTTGTTTTATTATCATTGGAGAACCACTGCCTCCTTTATGGGTCCATGCTCAGGAAAGTACCAGCTGTGTTGGGAAACTCCAGAACTTTTGAACAGCAACCACCTTCTGGTCTTTTATGTATGTATGTATACAGAGCTGGCCTCTCGTATTCAAGGATACCTGTCTACTAGGGCAGTTAGCCAATCTTTATTGCAGACACTCGCTCAGGCATATTTGTGTTTATTCAACACCCACGGAGCCCATCTGTGGTTTATACTGCAACTATGCTGAGCAGACATTAGTTACAGTTTCTGGGAAAGAGTGTGTTATCTAGCATGATCAACAATTTGAACAAGGCCAGCACGCTCAAGCCCTTGGCCACAATGACTTGTGACTTTGTGCTAGCACAGCTATCAACGGCACCCAACGGTTCCGTTTACCCAATTTCACTGACATGGCTTAGGTCAACTTGTGGTATGGTTTTCAGGTGCCACATGCTGGTATCGACCTTTCCAGTCCAATAACATCAGGAAGTTTCCTTCCTGACAAATCCACCGTGGTGAGATTTGAACCCAGTTCTCATTGTCAGAATGCGAATGTTCTAACCACTCGGCCATGTACCCATAATTAGTCTTTCATAGAATTTGTCAGAATTCTGGGACACTGCTTTGCACAGACCTTTAAGTAGGTAAGAGACTGCAATAAAATACAGAGATGACTATAGTTCTCCTGAAATCTTTCACAGTGTTTTGCAATACTGATTTTTCCGTCAGCTGCTATGAGAGCCTCAGCTTGTTTGGTTTCACTATTAGCATTCTTATTCATAGCAGCAATTTGTCTGCTACTGTTGAGCCCGTCACTAAGGTTTATGAAAAAATTTCTAAGTGAAGCCTACTCATAAACATTCACTAACATCTTGTGATTGTTTGTATCATGTTCTCCTTCCTGAAGCATAAAATCTGTTACAGCTTTTTGCTTTTTACATATGTCCAGAGAGATAGAGAGAGATGTCCAGAGATTTTTAATGAAGATTATTAGTAGGCCATAAGAAGGCAAATCTATACCTCTTTCTTAGATTTTTTAAAAATTTATGGTTTGCAACTTAAAAATAAAAGTCAGAAATTCTGAGTAATAATTTTAAAATTGTATCAGAACAGGTATAAACTAACTCTCATATTTGATAATTTTACAGCATCATTTAACTTTTTTTTTAACATCTAATATCACCTTATTATAATTCTGCTTGTCCCTTCCTTAGCACAACCATTACACTCTGCCCAAATCTTAAAAATAATGGACTATTCTATTTTGATCATGTAGGACAAAAGACAAATAACAGATACTACTCAGTATCAGTGAGAAAATGAAAGAAAGAAAGAAAGAAGGGAAGACAAAAGTGTTTAGCATCTCCTGCCAATACTTTATAAAGAATTGACTAAGCTCAAATATTTAATGATATAATAGGGAAATTTCTATAGATATTTTATTGCTATGAGCTTATTTAATCATTAATTTAAGAATTAAGATTTGTCAGAAAATTAAAATAGAAAAAGTGTGAAATTTTTATGAGTATTTTGAGTGAAGGCATATTTTACTATTAGAAATAAATCAAGAAATAGATTTCATATAATGTATAAAATGTTAGGCACATCCATATCAGTACTATTAGAAATACTACCCTACAACTCTTTCCATTATTCCAATATATAATTTGACAGCTTATCTGAGTGACTCATTCTTTTAATTTCTTACAATTTGTTTTGTTTTTATGTCATCAGTTATATTTTTAAAACTAGATCTAAATATAGTTGTTGATGTTACTGTTTAAATTGAAAAAAACATTTTAATTGTTGAAAAAGTTAACAAGGTTTAATTTGATTTTTTTTCATTTATTTACACTATTTACATTGTTCAGACAGTTGTCTTCATCTTTGTTTGCACTTTCACAACATTTCAACTGTTGTATGCTCCGGCCTACTCCAGGTGATATTTTTTTGAATTTTGAACTGAACCCAGAATAGTCGACATGTATGTTAGCCTTTCTGAAGATTGGTTTGATGACATTTGTGTAGATGTTTGTCCCATATTTACTTCATAACAACCCTGGGTATGTAACAGCACTCCCCTGCAAACTAGGATAGAAGAATACAAGATGATAACAACACTCAGAAAACAGCCTCAATCTGGCTTATCAGAAAAGATACAAAAGATCTGTGGTCCATATAACATAAAAACAACCTTCAGGAATGGATGAATACTATACAGCCATATCTCCACAGAGGAGAACATTAATAAGGACTTTGTGCAGCTGTGGTAAGAAATATAAAGGAGGAACATGCCACCTCCTTAAGATAAGAATGCAGGAACACCAGAAGGCTGTAGCACATTGAGAAATAGAACAATCAGGCATGGCTGACCACATATGGAGAAAAAAGGGAGAGAAAATGGAATGGAAACAAATGTGGAAAAAGAATTTGGCTTTTATCAATCTCTGCAAGTGAGGAATGGAAGAAATGGAACAGATTCTCAGTCATTTTACTGAGCAACCCAAGAATTTGGAGGCTATATATCAACCTATTTCAGGAAATAAACATGGGAAGAACGTTTGTCGCAGTTGGGTTTTCCCGGTGCGGGCCGAGAGGTGTGAGTACCAATCGACCGTACAAATAAAAAGGTGGACACAAAGGCAAGGAGATGGCAGTAGCAAAGAAGGATGACAAACGCAGATGGTCAGTTGAAGACGATGGAAATTGTGTCTTTATTTGTGGATGTTGAGGCGACAGATGTCGTTTGTTCAGGAACGGTATCCAGACATTAACTGGCACTGGTCGTTGGATGTCAGTGGGCACTGGATCAGATCGTCAGGGTGCTGGAATAGGTAGTGGGATGTCAGTAAAGTGCCAGAGGCCGCTGGAAGTCACAGAGGGCAAGCAGTAGCAGAGAGTGAAGTGAGTGGAGCCTGGAAGAGTGGTGATTGAATGACTTTCAGAAGTTAGCCCTGAAAACGACTGTTTGAACAACTGCTGCTGGGTCCTGTTGGCTGCTGGGCTCAGTCAACTTGACTGGGTACATCAAAGTCATGATTCAGAAAGGCTCCTTGCTCCCTGGCCAGCTAAATACTGCTGTGAAGTCTCTGGCATCTATATAAGACTGTTCATACAAGAGAAGCGGTGACGCTAAACGAGTAAATGAATATAATTAATTTCAGGCCCTATTAATTACAGTCAAAAGTGTGTTCGGTGTTTGTTGACTGTATTTAAATTAATTTCAGTTCGAAATTAAAGGTCTTTTATTTTTGTTAGTGGCGGAAATTGAGTTTTGTGTTTTTTGTCAGTTTGAAAGGAGGTCGTTGCTATTTTTAGCATGCAAGGGTCGTGACCTTTCTCTACCAGCAGGCATATCCAGGGTTGTTCATGAAAAGGTAGGAGTGGTGATCGGGCACACTGCAACATGTCTACACAATATTATTGAACCAATCTTCAGAAACTTCAACATAGATTGACTATTCTGGGTTTGGTAAGAAATTCTATTAGGTTGGTGCAAAAATAATATCGGTTTTTGACGTATTTTTTAACGTCAAAAACCGACATTATTTTTGCACCAACCTAATAAAAAAAATATCATCTGAAGAAGGCTGGAGTGTACGGCAATTAAAATGTTATGAATGTGCAAAACCAAAATGAGGACAAATGTCCAAACAATGTAAACAGTGTAAATAGTTAGAATACAGAAATATAACCAGAGTTTTATGCAGCTTAAAATGTTAAAAATATTTTAATTCATGTCAAGAGTGCAAAAACCTTAACATATTTGTTCAGGTTAAAAAGACTATTCAATTTTATTCAATTTTGTAGGAATATCAGACACCAAATCTAAATAATATTTGTATAAATTGTGCACATAACTTTTCTTGATAATTAAATCAAATTCAGTTCATTTATTGCTTATGATTGTCAGTTCTTTTTTTTCCAGATGTGTTTACAACTGTTAGTCCTCCATGAAGATGCAGTCATCCGCAGAATGGTGTATTCAAGTATCATTTGATGTGAGCACTTAGAGAGAACAATAATAAAACCTAGTAATTGCCTTGAGGAAATTCAATGTTCTCTCTCAGTCTGTTAAAAAAGAAGAACCAAAAATAAATCTAACTTTATATCTTTACTTATAAATTCCTTAACCTTTCACCTATATCCATTTACCTCAAACAGAAATTTTCTTTTTTTAAATAATCCAATTTAATTAAAATACAGCATTACTACTCAGGACAATGTCACGGGATCTTTTGCATGACAACTAATTTGTTTTAAAGCTTGCTCAATTGCAATGTGACCTATTTTAATTTTCACTTGGAAAAATGATAAAAGAATTAGAATTTATTTTTATCTGTAAAATGTACTTTCTTACTTAGTAGTAGCCATGTTGAAGTGAAAATGAAAATTTCTCCAAGGTTGAAAATATTTTAATTGTAATTATTTAAAATGAAACAGTGATTTGGAAAATACTTTACATGACTAGATTAAGATATATATTTAACACGTTCATTTAGATTTCTAAGGAAGAAAAAAATTTATTGTAATACTAACAGATAAAAGGATTATTTTTCTATCTGTATTTCTAAAATGGCCAAATACTTTTAGTTGGAAGTTAGATTTTTGTTGATTATAAAAATGTATACATAAACATTAATTGATTTCCTAAATGAGATCTATTTTTTATAGAAATTTCATTTATGATTTTCTGTGGAAAATATTGATTTCTAGAACTGGCAGCTGTTGACCTAAATTTTATGCATCGAGATGCTCAGAAATTGTTGAATTTGACAAAATGTTTTATATAACAAGAAAAATAGTTTAGCTTGAAGAAAATAGGCCTTCTAAAAGAACATAATTATTCAGATATTCCTTATTCTATTTCAAACACTATCGGATAATATAACTAATTTATGAATGTAAAAATTTTATTGCTATGAATTGTTATAACAAATGAAGAAATTCCTGGTGACTATTACATAACTGATGTTGAAACCTTGGATGCAAATAAGAAACATATACATTGTATACATTGCTTATTTTCCCAAAATAGAGATCTAGACAGTTATATTATTTGTAAATTTTGATAAAGTTCTGGAAGCAAAATCAGCAACTTGTTGATTCACAGAACAAAACTATAAAATTCAGTACTTCCAAAGCGAGACAAATTCCCCACTCTCCCTTGTTAAATGAACAGCTGTGAGCTAATCAGTCATTGCTCACACATTATGCTTAGCAGGACTGAAATCTACTCACCTAAGCTGCTACCCCAATGCTTCCATCTTCTTACACTTAACCATCACAGAGTCAAAGAACTGATATGATTATGGAAACCAGATTTTCTGCAAGGATACATTAACAGACATCAATGGAAGTGGTAAGTTAACTTAACCTGATAATTAAGTTTTTAGATTCACCATTTTAAATAATGTGAATCTATTGACAAACCTATAGGTCATTTTAATATTCCCTCGCTTTTGAATGGTTCAAGGAGAAGTATGTTAAAATGACACCTTTCATCATAATGAAAGGTATTGCTTTCATATTCTTCCTTTTCAAGACTGGTTTAGGTATGAAGGTTTTTAAAATTCGTATATATGAGAGCCCATGGCTGACAACATGTTCCAAGCCATAACTTTTAATCTACTTGCTGTCTGCTGATCACAAAGAAACATCTTTTAAAGTATAATACTAACCATTACTGCATTTTAAAGAGAATAGCTGGAAGAATTTGTTGATAATGTATTTAAATTTATTTTTATTTATCTAAGTGAACAAGATCATCTTTAATTTTGTCAGTAAAATAAAGCATTTCAAAATAAATGCCTTTATATATGTAAACAATTTCATCTTTTACCTTTTTTAATAAAATAATGCATTTCAAAATTAATACATTTATATGAGTCAACGAAATGTTCTTTAAGTTTATTTACAAAATAAATATCTATGCATTTTTAAAATTTTTAATTTTCTTCAAATTCTGTTGCTTTACTGTATTTCACTTAGACTTCTTTTAAAAGGAGGATATTGAACTGATAAAAATCAGTGGGGTGGATTTTCAAATGGTTACTCTAGTAGGGGAGGGGGATAAATTTATCTTGTTCTTTAATAAAAAGATACTTTTATCTTGACTCCAATCTGAGTCTAATCAGAGACTGACAAAAACAAAAATAGTACTTGAAGTTAGAAAATTAATGAAAGCATCAATTTAACAGTTTTCATTAGATAAAGCCAAGTGGTTCTATATGTAATAAATGCAAAGTAACTATTTGAGAAGACCTACTGTTCTAAGTAAAAAGTAGAACTTCCTTTGAGCTCAGTTCTGTTTTGGGATTCTTTATCAGCAGCCACTCTTTTGAGTTATTTGTTGTTAGTGAGGAGATTGAGACAATATCAAACTTATGATAAGAATTCTCTTCTCTTAAAGAGACTATTATTAATACAATGTTGTGTAAATAATATAAATTTATCTTCTTATGTCTTTCCCAAAATTAGAGTATATGGTTTGCCAGGAAGGGCATATGCCATCTTGATCATGGCCACTTGAAATCCACTGAGCATGATTATTCTGCAAAAACATCCAAATTTGCTAAACTTGATTAGTGCAATTTAATTGCAGAAGTTCAGTGTAATGTCCTAACAACTTCTTGAGTTGCTACACCACACCCATCTAATTTTGCACAGAGAGCTTAAGGTTTCAGTCATAAAATGTGTATGGATTTTCAAGATTGTGGCAAACTTGATGTTCCATAGTTTGTGATTGCATATATTGTTAACTATTATATACAGGGAACATTAATGACATATCCCCATTTCTGAAGGTTGGCTCTACAGTAACCAATAGCTGCTTGAAGGTGATTTAGGCAGGACCAGAAGGGCCAGGCATCATTGGAGCCAGGGGTAGGAATTCTCTAAGGAGAGATTCTGTGTTCCATGTTGCTCAGGTTGCTGAACCACAAGAACAGATGCTGACTAGGAGCTATGCTACTTCTAACAACTGAGCCATTTTATAGATGGTTACTTGGTACAGCTATTAATTTTTTACCTGTGCATTCAATAACATCAAAGTTTCATCATATTTATTTGATTTTGATATTTCATCTTTTACTTTATTTCCAAACTTGCAGGAAATTTTTGCTTGATGAAAATTAAACACAAAAAATAGCCATCTCACATTTTATGGAGGAGTAATTGTGTAAATATTTCTCACTAAACCTTATGAACCCATATTTTAGATATTATTTTATATTTGAAACACCATCACACAAATAATATATTCAAATGTTAATTTTTTTAACCAAATATTTTTATTCTTTTACACACTATGCTATTTTGTTTGCTAGATTTGTAATTTGCAATATTTTTGACATCAATAATAATAAAAATAATATTTTTTTTTAACGTTTTAGCTGCTGATGCACTTGAAAGAAATGAAGAATATACTGAATAGAGGACCCTTTCCGGATCCTATTATTGTATTTGATGCTGAGACCTGAACTGAAAAACTGGTGTGCAGAACCTTCCTGTAATTGAGAAAACTGTTCAAATTTTGACATGTATAATGCTAACTTACATGTAATGGACAGGAAAAGAAGTCCATGAGATCATCAAATAACTCACTCACATCACTAGAGAAGGATATAAAAATTTACTATTATTCCCTGAAAATGTATGCTGATCAAATACTGAATGACAGTTTCTGTGGTTAAAATTAGTTAAAATAAAAATATAATCAAACTGTTTATAAAAGATGTTGACAGTCATCTATCTAGGTTTCCTAGAACCATAATGAAGACTGATTTTTAAGCAAATGTAAAGACATTTTAGTAATCTGTTTTAAATGCTATAGGCAAAAAATATCCTACACTCAAATTTACTTCGCAGTTTGAAAGAAAAAAAACAGAAACTGGAAATTTACAGTGTTTATAGACTTACACAACTGGATGTAGAAATGAAAAATTAGTAAAAACAAGATTCAGATAACTGTTGAAGTTGAAAGATCTCCATCAGTGTGAAGTGTTGCTTATAAGTGGTAATAAAATAGCAAACAGATTATTCAATGGACAGAGGCAACAAAACAACTGATTTCTTCACTATTTTCAGGTTACATACATAATTATCTCAGTGATAAACCAGCATATTGAACTAAGTAGACTAAATAACTTGAAGAACATGTTTGCTCATAAGTCATCAGTGTCATGGTGTTTTGTTAATCAGATGTCTAAGAATGGATATGATATCAGGTTTGTATATAAACCTTTCTTAATTCTAAGAAAAGATAATAATTAAATATAACTGATTTTAATATTTTCTTTTTTCTTAATTATTCAAAGGAAATTAAATACTCTCATGCTTTATTTCATAATTTTATAATGTTAACTGAAACCATTAATCCATACACACATATATATAGGGTATCCCCTCCCAAAAAAATATACTCACTTGGTTTGAAAAGTAGTGGTCATTAATTTGAATATTTATAATGATGCCTTTAATATCATTTAATAAAAACCATTAATCTTTTCTGTAAGTCAATAAACGTTAATATTTTTTTCAATTCTAACCATTAATCTTGTTTACAAGTCAATAAACATTGCATTTATTATCATTTAAAGAGTGAGTACATTTTCTGAACACCCTGTGTGTGTGTGTATATATATATATATATATATATATATATATATATATATATATATATATATAAATATAAATTTTTATATTGTCTTTGAAATTTAAAACTCAGGTGTTTTATATCAGGATTAAAATCATGAATAAATCATCCAAACTTCATTTTTTGTTACATTCGTGTACTTTTGACTGTTGCAGTCATTGGTAAGAATTGTGAATGATCAGTATGTCCTATATAATATTTTGGTTTTATCTATTAAAATTTGTCTTATATTAATATTATTTTAGTTGTTTGTGATGTGTTTATCTATATAAGATTGAATTACACTAAATTTTGTCAAATGACACATCAACTTCTAAGAGAGTATGGTGCATGTGAGGCCAATGTCAGATTTTAATGTTGTTTGTTGATTATTAGAGTTGGTGATACAATCTCCCAAGGGGCATGAAAATTCATAAACAACATTATTGTTACATAGGGTGTTTTTATGATGTGTTGAATTCTTGCTAAGAATTAGATGTTCTGAATTTTTTATAGTAAATAATAAATCTAAGGTATTTATTTGGATTGTTAACTATTATATACAGGGGAATTCTATTTTTAATGGCTTTTCATCATTTTTATAATTAGGTTATAATAAAATAATTTAATTGTGTCTTTATTTTTGTTTATATAATTGCTTATTTTTTCTACATTTTATTAAAGCCAATCTAATTTCTTCATCAACAACATGGCTGGGGAAATTATTGTTGATAAGTGTTTGTTTTATGTCACTTATTGCTTAAAAAATAATATGTCAAAAGAAGAAATCATTTTTATATGATGAACCCTGCTTTATTTTATATCTGTGAGGATATTCACTTTTATAATTAAGAATTATATTGCTTAAGGCTGTCCGTCATTGCTGATGATGACACTGTCCTTCCATCTCCATCCGTCTTCTGTGGGCTGCCAAATGAGATATTCACAATTCTTGACAATGACTGTGACAGTTGAAAGTACCCAAATGTAACAAAAAAAAAAAAAAGAACTTTGGACAATTTATTAAAAATTTTAATTTTAAAACACAACTTGAAATTTAAAGACAATATAGAAATATATGTTGCTGTTATTTAATAAAATTTGTTTGGAGGAATTCTTGATGTTAAATACACATTACTTTATATATAATTATACAAATATGACCTGGCCTGAACATTCCTGACTAAAAGGAGTGAAACTAGGAGTACCCTAGGTGTTGTTCATTTTATATATATATATATATATATATATATATATATATATATGATGGACTCTCCTGTTGAGTTTGACGTATGAGGTTCCGATGACCACAAACTAATTATCTGCATGCCTATGACGGGCATGACTTTTCAGACCGGCACGAGAATTCCACAAAAGACCACAAACAGTACAGGAGAATGTATTGTATCCAAGCGCAGCAGGAATACTGTTAGCTGTCTTATTTTGCTTTTGTGTTTCACATAGTTGACTGATGCTTACTTCTTGATGGTGCATTATTCCTGAATGGCAGCAAGAACAATACTCTGATCTCTTCATAGCTACATCTTACAGGTTCTTGAATGGAATGTTGACGCAAGAAAGGTTGCTTTTCAGTTTATCTTTATACCTGAGCCAAGGTCTACCAACATTTCTATGACCACTATGGAGTTCACTGTGGAAAAGAACTTTTGTTATGTGATCATCACTGCTCCTTGCCAAATATATATATATATATATATATATATATATATATATATATATATATATTTATATCTGAAATTAAATATTTTTATTATTATCTTTCCTCCCTACTTTTCCATTTGTTTTAAAACTGTAAGTTTGAATTGTAATCAAATGAAATATATCTTAATTAATGTACAATAAAAACTGCAATTATTGGCATATCTACAAACTGACATTTATTTGCCAAACATAGTATTCTTACTATTAAAATATTCCTTTATTGCAGAAAAATGTGTTATGTCAAATATTCACAGTATTTGTCACCCTTTAAAGAAACAGCATTTGTCTGATTTGATACAAATGTTCACTAATCAATATGAAGGTCAAATAAATGTGAATTCGAAACAAATCTGTTTGGATTAAACAAAAAGAATCTTTTTTTTCATGAATGATAAAGTGTTAAGTATTGTTTTTCATTAGTGATATCTCATCAAAATGTTCATACTGATTAGTATAGAATGAAAAAAAGAGGTAAGTGCTCATTATATAAATCTAAAATACATAAAAACAGAGAATCCTATTAAAAAAATAAAAAAAGTGCATTCATTTATTACTCTTGTCTTTTCTTTCCTCCAGGTCTGACCACTAACCCATGTCGTAGAACCACCACTGACTAGTTTGCTTTTTGCCACTGATACAAACATTTATGTTTTAGACTATATATATATATATATATATATATATATATATATATATATATATATATATACACACACACACTTGCCACAAATCTATTTGTATTTACATACAGAAAGCATAATATCTCATTTTCATGCACTACCCCTCCAGTACTACTAATGAAATATGACATGTAGCTCAAAACAAACCTGAATAACAAATAACCTTGTCAATTTACAATTTAACAAAAGCAATTTTGTTTAAAAATCTAATTTTCAAATCAAAATTCTCATTCCATATTGTGATAATTGTACTATTTCATTATATGTAATCATTCTTTTCTCTTTAAAAATGAATTTTGACAAAGAACGGGAAACGCTAGCTGTACAGATATGACTTGTTCCCCTTCTGAATTAATAACCGTTTTAAAAAGTTTGCAACTTATTCCTATTACAGAGATTAATTTGAAGCATTATTATTATTATTTAATATAAACATTTCAATTGTCTCGTATAAAGCTTGGTTTAAAACAGAAAGAGTTTGGTGTACAGAAAATAAAAAATAATGTCTATTCATGATTGAAAACTTCAATGAACCCACAACTTATAAAATTATTATACCCCCATTAAAAATAGGTGGAAAATATTTTGAAAGCATAAATTTTACTGTACTTAAGGATTGTTTCTTCAATTAACATCATGACATTTTAAGAAGGAAAGAAAATGTAATCTCTTAATCTAAGAAGCAACTAGATGTAGACACACAATAAAATACCCTACAAAAGAAAAAGAAACAACAACAACAACATCTAGTGCTGGTTGTTACATGTTAATGCAGCAAATACAAAGAGGATTTCATACATGAATGAACATTTTATCTAATAGAACAGTGTGAACTTTACAAAACTGGTGAGTTCCTTTATAGTTTTATTGATTTGTTCTATTCAATATTTTTATTACATTGTTATTTGTATGGAATATTTGTATATGTGAAAAATACATAGATGAAAAATGTACTCAAGAGTGAGTTTTTAAGCTTGACTGTATGAAGATGTTTGGCAATTCTGTGAATAAAAAGAATTCTTAGTTTGACTCAGTCACAAGAGTAAAGAGGTCAGTGAAAATCAAACACACCACTCAGGTAATTATCTGCAAAACTAGAATGCTTCATTCACTCTAGGATAAATAAAATTATACATTTGAATTAATAAGGTCTAGGTCTTAATTATTCAGTGAAATAGTATAATTAGATAATAAAGAGAAACAGCAGGATACTTTCTTCTGTTTTACTCTTATGAATACTGAGCAATGTTTTATCTTATAGACATTTGGACACCCTCATCCAGAAATCAGATAATTCATCCTGAATATTCAAATCCTGCATCAGTAAATTTATTTTTTGGTAATAATATAAATGGTTAACTCAGGACTGAATAAAAATATAGCCCATGGGTCACATGCAACCCTTTTGATGGCTTTGTGAAACTTGCAATAGCATAACAAGCAGGTTTTTTTTAAGTCCTTAAAAAAAATTGGTAATTTTTTTGTTATATTTTGCACAAAATAGTAATCTATTCAAAACTAGAATAAAGATGCAAACCATTTATTTTTATATTTCTTTTGTTTTCATTAATAAAATCAAAAAATAGGTTTCAGCTAACAGATTATAACATGCAATCTGTCTTGTGTACATCAATGAGTAAACTAAATCCTTGCTATGAAAAACTTGTGAAAGATTTTTTTTTCTCAACTGCACAAATCTCATTAATAGTAATAAAGGTCATCAACTCTTGCTGTTATCATAATGCGACCCATTTTGAACAGGCCCAACAATGTGGCTCTTCATGAAAAAACGTTTGCCCACTCCCGGTTTAACCTATTAGTCAGCTATTCATTAAAATGTATGTTTAACAAAATTAACTTCAGCTAAAATATAAAGTTATTAAATGTACATGTACATAATTTAAATACAGTAAAACAAATTCATATATAAAGTGTGGACAGACAAATCAACACTGCATGATGAGTGTCAGTTTCACACCCTAAGAAATCAGCCAACTGTTATATTTTGATGATTACTTATGGTGTAAAACTGACACTCATCATGCAGTGTTGATGCCATTGTACTCACTGTTTAAATCTACAAGCTCCCTATCTTACATTCTGAGCACTTTTTTGCAATAAATACAGAAAATTTTAAACAATTATATATCAAATAGTTTTTATTAAATTCATTTAACAAAATTTGTCTGTTTAGTTTCTTATTGTATATTTCCAAATTTTGTAACAAAATTTTTTCTATGATACTGATAACATTTAGTTTGTGATGATGACCAAGACACTCAGTATCAAAAACAGAATGAAAGCATGATCTTTGAGCAGTTTATATCTAAATGTGAAACTACATTTAAAAAGTTAGAAAAATATAATGAAAAACTGGACAGGTCATTTTGGTTGAATTTAATAAAACTTGTTTAATTGAATGATTGTTGCCTATATATGTACAGATACATAATTTTCAGCTAATCATTTATAAGTTTACATTTAGATCAACTTTGCAACTATTTAAGATATTTTTATAGATCAAGTAAATTACACTGAATTAAGTCATCTCTTAAAACAGATATTTTATTAACATATTAATGTCCACCATAAAATCTGTTATGAATTATTAAAAAAAATCTTGCATTAATCATAGGTTTCTAAAAAAACAAAAATCAGTATTAATTATAGATTTATATCTATAACCCCAAAATGGGACAGTGGCCATCAATAGGTAATGGTTAGATTGATAAGGCTTATTTATAAACTAATAAATTTATTTATTAACTATAGGCTAAATACCTAATGAATTACTTAGATGACAAATTGGTTTTCTGTGTTTCATTAGTTTTGTGAATAGGTAAATTAATTATTAATACTATTAATTATTAAATTATATCCTATCAGTTTATTTCATGAATTTTTACAAAGAAAAAGTGATAGGTTATTTACTTTAGAAACAAGTTATTTAAACCTAGAAAAATGGATGCCTTACATTGTGGCCTAAGGCAAGGGTTTGGTATGACCATATTTGATGACTCAGAAAATCACTTGGCAGGCAATATTAAGAAAAATGGATTTTACATCAAATGTTACTGAAATGTCATCCATGTTTATTATTTGGCAAAGTTTAAAACAAGTTTAATTTAGTGAATTTATAAATTTATGAAATTCTAATATATGAAAAGAAAAATATGTCCTTTATATGCCATCAATTATGCTGAAATATTTAATAAAGTTACTTTTCGTCTCTGAAAACATTTCATTTATTCCATTTGTAAGCTAATAAAATTAATGGAACTTATGATCTGATTTTAACTTTCATTGATAACAATTAATTCAAATATAGACTATAAAATGAAATATTTTTATCTGTTTTGTTGTATTTCTGTATGTTGTCTTTTATATATTTTTATTTTTTATAATCCTTTCTTAGACTAGAATATTTACAGAGGACTAATTGATATGTTAGATGACTGCCGTAAAAATGTTTTTGAATAGTAAATTATTGAATAATTGTATCTCTTGTTCAGTATCTAGAAATTCATATTTTTTATGATTGTAAATATATGAATTTTTAAAGAAAAATTAATTATCATTGTATTTGTTAGAGAGCCACAATAATTGATGGACATGTTTATACTAAGTATTTAGAAAAAGAAAGAATATAAGAAAAGTCAGCTTAAATTATCTTCAAATTATTTTCCTTTTGTATGTCTCTGTCCTTTCTATAGGTTCAATATTTTACATAGAAAATGCCTTTAAAAACAACAGCATAATAAACATTTTCATTAGTAATCGGGAGATTTCTTCTTATCATGAATTAAGACATTATCTTGTGATGTAGCATACTGAAATATTTTTTAATTCTATAAAAAAATAAAATAAAATAAAGAATCAATTATTAAATGAGGTATCATTATAACATATACCTTTCATAACTTTTAACTAGTTCCAAATGTTCAACTTTATCCTGACCAATGGTAAAGTTTTGAAACTGGCATTTGAAGTCTTTTGTAAAACTCCAAAAACGAATTTCTCTGCATCTATTGGCATTATGGCGTTACCTTTTCAACAAAAGCCAATTGTATCCTGAATAAAGATGCAAGGGAGATAACCTGTATATTTTAGCGACATTTTTCTTACAAATACTTAGGAAAATAAATGACAAAGTGGAAAGATTCCGCATAACACGTTTTATGCCCTAGAAGGACTTCATCAGACTAAAGTAATGTTTTTATTGATGAAGCTAAATATGTGTAATGGGGATATCTGATGGTTATAATTAAGTCACAAGGTGGAATGCTCATGATGGGTGGAATACTGAAATTTACATTTAAATTTTTTTTTTAGATGTATCTGGATATATAGTCTAGCCAATCTTGTTGAGTTTTCCTATGCTTTTGTTTTTAAATATCCCACACTGTGATAACAGAAGATCTACCAAGAAAGGTGAAATATTTTAAGAACCTGGACATAAATTTACCATGGATGATTTAGTAATCAAAGCATTTTTTAATTTATAATCCAGAATAATCATTAAATTCTATTTAAGAGCACACAGAAATTTAAATTTTAGCATTCCCACATCTTCAGCTTTTCTTTCTTGGTACATAATTATAACTAACGCTCATGTTTTTACATCTACTTTCCTTCTCTACAGATATCTAATTCCACCAATAAAAACATTAATTTAGTCTTCTCATGGACAAAACTTGTGACACAGACATTTTCCACTTTGTTATTCATTTGCCTAACATTGTCCTGATATATAGAAATTTATAGATCAGATTCTCCCTAATAAATAGTAAAGAGTTGATGATATTTTTGACCATCTCAATTCAATAAAAATAGATTTTTTTTCAAAGATGAGTACAAAGCAATTTCATGCTACAAATACAGTGCATAAAACTAGAAAGATAAAGGTGATTTCTTCAACGTAATATTTTAAAAAATAGTATTTAATAATTTAAATAAAAAAAATATGTTAAAAACATTTCACTTCTATCTCTCACTATATATATATATATATATACATTTTTGTTTTATATTTCAGATGCTGTGGTGAATTTGTATAACATTCAATTGGGTTTAATATTTGTTTTGTGCAGTAATCCTGAATATGAAATAGACTTAACTTGCATGTGACCTCATCTAAAATCTAAAAAGAGCACCAAGATTACTTGTCCATGTGAGGGATATTGCTTCAAGTAGATATTGTTAGATGCAAATGTATGTGACAGTTTTTTTAGAGCTTGTTGTCTTGAAATAAAAATCAATTGGACAATGTTTACTGCACATAAGCTCCAGCTGCAAAAGTTAAGTGCGCTAGTACACAAAGTGAACTCTTTCATTTGGATTTAACTATTGCTCTTTTTAAACCTCACTGGAAACAGGTTATTAGAAAATAACAAAAATCATCCTTCTCTTGGTCACAAAATGAAAAGAGATACACACAATACACAATAATGCACAATTTTAGTTTTCTGCAAAATAAGTCAGCTGAACAATAGAATGTTCCAGCAGAAACCAGATATTTCTCCTCTTTTATCATCGAAAATTTGGTTGTTATTTTGTCTAACTGATCAGCCGATGGAAAAGAAAAATAAACAAAAAAAAAAGAACATTTTTTTTAATGATCAGTAATAGAAAAAAAATCTGTTTACAGATTATAAAATCAGAAAGTTACAGTTTCAGTTCAGTAATATCTCTCTTCTGTTCTGATACACTTCTTTTTATATAAGTTTCACATAATAGATGGACAATACATTTATGTTATTTCAATGGAATCTGAAAATATTATTATTATTTTTCTTTTTGAAAATGTCCATAATTCTTGTTCTTGGAAATTTGTTATTGTTATAAAAAAAAAAAAACAACAATTTTTTGAGTTGACTGAAGTACCCAGAAGCATGTCTTTTTGAAGAGGCTTTCTGAAGAGAACAGGGTTTTGTACATGCAAAATGCAAATGGAAAAGATAAACCTTGTTTAAATTCCTTTGCAATAGATGTTTTGTGATCAAACAATAATATTGTCATTGTACCAAGTTCTTTTTTGTATCTATGGAAAACTACAAGGATTGAGGAGAATTCTGAAATTACTTGTGCATACTTGTAATAAAACATATTCTCCAAATTTTAACAAATATTAGATATAATCAATTTTGTAAAAAAGAAATGGTATTATTGCTTCATATAATGCAAAACCATTTTCTGATATTTAAGCTAAATTCTTTATCCTAGCCGTGATTTTAAACATTAATACTTTATTATTTCAAAATTATGCAAACTTTGTATCAAGAACAATGTTACTTTTCTGCTATTGACACAATCTAAAACTAAGTCACATTTCTTTGTGGACTTAAAATAATTTTATTATCAATTAACAATTACAAGAAATTTACCTGTATATTAAAATGTATAAGATCCTGAAATTCTAGATGGCGCATTATTAATGCTATTTTTAAGGAAAAAGTACACGTAAAAACATCTACAAACAATGTCTGTTCAAAATATAAAACAGATAACAATTACTTGTTTTTTTTTCCGATACATTTATCAAGCAGAAAAATGCTCAGACCTACGAACTATAGACTGCTGTCTGAGGCAGCTACAAGTTCTTTCTGCAACAACTTCTGTAATTTTTTTTTACTTTGTAAGCAATAACCTAATAGCAATAAAATTCAAGAATGGGAAAGAGGAAGAGAAAATAGCATAGAGATGAGTCATCAGATGATAAAAAAGAATAAAATGATCAGGACTTATATTTATTTCAATTCTTTACTGTATAATTGCTCATTTGTTTAGCTCTGCAAATTTATATATCTATGTGTATATGTGTTAACTATGAATTTATCATAAGCTCTAAAAAGGATGAATGCACTTGTCACCCTAACTAGCAACCCTAACCATCTACAATAAGTTTATTAACTTCCAACACTGAATGAGTGGACCAGCACATTTGGTAGGACTTCTATCTGTCCACATCCACTCAAATCTATTTACACATCAACTGACCACAGCCACATGTTCTTATTATTATCACTCTATAAACACCAGAGGATTCCATAGAACATTATAAGCTCCACACATAGGCATCCAGATTCTACCAAATAGGTAAGTTATTTCTTGTCTGTAGTTTCTCTAATTTATAATGCATGTGAATGATATTATATACAAATCTCCCATATATACTTGTGTATAAGTCGACTTTGTGTATAGTGCAACAGCTGAATTATTTTTGCATTAATTTTAAACTCCCCAGAAAAAAAAAATACCTGTGTAACCGGTCACGGAAAATGCATGATTTTTAACCTCTTCAAAAAAAATTACCTGTGTATAGTGAAAACCCCTAATTTTGCATAAAAAAAAACTGATCATAAAAACTCACACTATATTTAAGTATATCTGGGAGATATCAGACCAGAGAGCTAGCAAATGATAAAATGGAAATATTCCCTAACTGATGTGTTTTGTCTCCAGAAGAAATAAAGGTTTTATCATCAATGGAGTCAGTTCAAATGCTGGTTATAATTTTATAGTTTATATGTTGAAGATACATATTTAACTTTAAATTTTGATGTCTACATATCTAGATTTTAACTTAGCCAAACCCACACAGATTTCTATCACTTTTGTTTTTATTACTATTCTTTTTAATTATCCTACACTATAATAGCAGTAAAATTATAACTTGTTCTTCTATTTCTTCTCTTAATATCTTTATAAGACCTAATCTATGGATAAAAGCATTATTAGTCTGAAGGCACTCATTTGGGTGACAAAATGTGTCCCTTTAGAGTTTTTTCATTTTGTCATTTGATTACCTATATTTATATGCACAATTATTGTCAAATTGGCTTAATATTAATCTTCAATATCCGTTATTGGTATTTATACCTGTTTGTCTATATATTTAAATTAATATGTACAAGTGTACTACAAAAAGAAAAAAAATACTTTAATATTCCTACCTGTTTTGTTTTCATATTTAAAGAACAAATCTCTTAATATTAAGTGCAGCAATTGTAACTCATAATAATTTGGAGAAAGCCCTGTCTTCTATATGATCAGTTTAGAAGAAAACTTGTATTTTTTATTAAATCTTTTGATAAATTGGCATGATTCATAAATGGGAATATTTCTTAAGAATAATTTTAAGTAGAAATGTCATCTGAGATTTCTTTTTTATTGGTTTACAAATATTACACTTGTCAGTTTTTGAAAAAATGTGTGTCAAATGGTCAATAAAAAGTTAATTTTAAGTGAAAAAATTTATGAAAATATACATTTGGTTTCACAAATGAAAATCTGAAAATAGAATATTTTCAATATTATTTTTAGTAAACAATGATATAAATCCTTTACAAATAAATTTACCAAACTAAATGACTAAATGTTTTCATATGGTATTATAAATTATATTTAAATTGATTGAAAAAATGAAATTAAATAAAAGTAGTTTAAATATGGAACAAAAACAGTAAAAATATAAAAAAATAACCGTTTTCTCCAAATATAAAGGAAAAAAATCATTGATGAAATTAATTTTATATTCTGAAATAAAAATATCGTTAACAATTAACACCTTTATAAATATCTAATAATCCAGTGTTTTTTACAGCAATGTAATATGAAAACTAGTCTTATTTTTATCCTATACCCCACAGAACAATAATAATGATGATGATGATGATTCTAGGTTATCTATAATTTTTATGTTAGCCATTTTTGGTCTCTGAGATAAATTATCATTTCAAGAATTATTTAGACTAATATCCTCATCTTTGTTTTGATTATAAAATTTTACCTGATTTTGCTCTGTCCTCTTTTTGGTGTAGGCTATATCAAATCATCACAGAGTAATTTTTGGCAAATAACTTTGATTACCATAACATCCAAGACAACATTCAATTTTTTATCATCACTTGAGGTTCTTGTCTAATAAAATGTTTTCCTGGCCCAATAACCCTTAAGTTTCAATGTTGACTCATGTACACACAAGAATGAATACTGAGAGCCTATAACTCTAATATGATACTAGGTCAGATCCCTCAAACTGGAACTGTCCTTAGTAACATGCGGTCATAGGTGCAGGTAGCATAACAGTTATTGGCATGGAAAGTGAACCAAGTTCAAGTTTCAGCATGGTCTGTTGTATTTACTTTGTATTATTGTTCTTGGAAAAAGCAAGAATCTCATCTTTTCTCCTCCCATCTATGGGTTAGATATCAGGGTAGACTGGGCTCTTTCAAATTTGGGTGGGAGCCAGTCTAATAGAAGGATAACTCTGAATTCAGAACCATATAGAAGGCAACAGAAAACCACTTCACCATCATTCCCAAGAAGTCATAGCAATGAAAGAGGAATCTGTGGAGAGATATGATCACCTACATTCTAAAGATATATGTCATTTAAAAAAAAATGGAAAGCTTAGTAATAAAAGTTCTTTTTTAATGAATCTGTAACTAGTCCAATCTGAAGACATGAAAGTTAGCTTCCAAAAATTGTGAACAGAATAAGGGATCAGATTAACAGCTCATTGAAAATTACTATTTTGAGGAAGACAGTTTAGGTAGCACCAAAATTAACAGTCAAAGGAAAATATGTAGGCTAGTCTGAGAATTATCTATTTTTATAAGCTAGAAAGAATTCCCAGCATGTATCTGTAGGATTTGTCTATAAATTTGGAGTGGGTAGATTTTTAGCAGTCATTGTCGATTGGAACTGACACTGTGAACCAACAACAATAATATTAGTCTAATTAGGTCAAAATAAAAACATTCTTATTGCCAGATTGTCTGCATACAGGATTTTGATTGGTAGCTTTCACAAACATTATCTGATTAAAAATAAGTATGCTTCATTGTAAATTTGATGTTGAGGGAATGTTAACTGCATCCATAAGTCATGCTTGTCTCTTATTTCCATCATTCTGTATCATTTTTGCATAAATCTTGTAGATATAACATGTCATATGAAATATATGACAGAACTGGGTATAAAAAGTAACTTTTATAAAGATTTATATTAAAAGATTTTTATAAAGATTGTTTATTTCAGTTTTTTTCATACAATGTAAAACCTCATTAAATATTCACAGGTCTTATTTCAGATTAAATGGTGATTTCCTCTCCAGGCATCTGCAGGTCAACTTAAAATTGTACTACAAGAAAAGAATAATTAGTTGTATTAAAATACAACAACTTTTTTTTTCTACAAGGTGAGATCAGTTGTTTCTTGTTATTTTGGAAAATGAGCATTAAATATTGTAATTAAATTTCCAATTAATGAAAAATAAATATAAATGAAGTTGATTCTCTGTGTTGTGCCAGAAGGTTTTTCTCATCTGAGTCCATCCTTAAATCTACAAATCTACCATTTGTCCTTGCATTGAATACTGTTGCCATATATGGTCTGGTGCTCCCTTTGTTCACCTCAAGGTTCTTGACAAAATCCAAAGACGGATATGCAACATGATAGGTCATCTTGACTCCAGTCACTTTCTCACAGACCTGATGTGGCTTCCCTCTGTCTTTTCTACAAATATTTTCATAGCAACTGCTCTGACAAGCTATTTTCACTGGTGCCCTAAGTGCATGAATTTAAGTGTGCTACTAGGTTGGCATCTCGGTCCCGCCCTTTTATGGTCAAAACAGTTAAATGTAACTGTCACTTCTACTCCAGCAGCTTCTTCTCTCACACTTCTCGACAGTGGAACTCCTTTCCTCTTACTTGCTTCCCTGCTAACTATAATCTTCAAAAATTTAAATGTAATGTCAATCAACATTTTCTGATGCTTTGATCTTGATCCTCGTCCTTCTCTTTTTCCTTTCCTCAAACATCCTTCTTTACTCTTACTGTCACACTCTGTAACTCCTTGTATGCTTGTGACACTCCCAACTTGCTTGGGGTGAAATGTTTGAAAAAAAAATACAGAAGAACAATGACAGTCATTTCAGTAGTTTTCAACCTTTGCCAGTTACAGAAAGCCATTGCAATTAAATATATGATTTATCTATAAAAAGTGTTAATATTCTCAATATGAATGATGGTGCCTGTGTTTGTATTATACTGATAAATGTTTGTGAGATTGGCTAAGATTTTTTTGAAATTGGCTTTGTAAATTCTGAGCATTTACATATGTGTGTTTATCTGACATTTTTGAGACTGTTAGGAATTGAGAATTCTAACAGGGATATGAACTAATATAAAACTTTATCTGAATAATGAGTTTTTTTTTTTAATCATTTCACTTTGAACAAGGCAATAAAGCTGTTAAAACAAAAGGGGTTACCGAGAGTAAAAAAAAAAAAAAAAATGAAAAAAAATCACTGAGGACAGAGAGTATGTTAAAAAACAGGATTCTAGGAGACTGAAGATGAAGACTGATGTTGCATTTAAATTTTTGAAGATCATTGTTAACAGAAAAGTAACAAGCAGGAAGAGAGTTGCACAAGTGAGAAGTGCAAGTGAAGAAACTATTAGCATAGAACTTACACCAAGCAATTTCAACAGTAAAACAATGAAACCTAGATGCCAATCTAGTACTGTACATAAATTTGTGAAGTCAAGCTATCAAAGAAGAAAGCTCATTAGAACAATTACCATGAACGCATTTGTAAGAAAAGGCTCAGGGGAATTATGTTACAGCGATGGAAAAATAACTAAAGTCAAGATGTCATGTCAGGGCCAATAAATTGTAGATTCTTTGGATTCTATCAAGAATCTATAGATACATATCAGAAGCATCAGACAAGATATGGCAGCAATATTTGATACACAGATGAATTCTAAACTTAAAAATGTTCAAGAGAGATTCTGGCCAATTATTGTCTGAAAGAGTGTAATGATCTGTATGAAAATGAAACCAATAAAATAATTCTGTACCATCAAGAAATGCAAGTAAAATGCCTAATTTTTCATCCATGTAAATATACATGCTTGGATCTTTATAAAATGTGGCATGACTAAATGGAATGATGTGACTGCAATGACTCGAAACCAGAATGGCTATCAGAGAAAAAGAAACTTCTGACTATAACTCATTATCTTATTCTTATGTGCAGTTAAGTTTCTACTTGACTGAGGAGCTTGAGAAACAACAAGGTTACTTTTATGCAATCTGGTTATTCAAAGTGTATAAAAGATAAAGTTGCATTCTATATTACCTGAGTTTTGACAAAAGTACAGGTTGTGCATGAAAAACAGGAATGGTGAATTGAGTTCAAATTTAAAGTTACAATGTTTATATTTTATATAATTGCAAGCCTGCACTTTGTGTCCTCTAACTAGATATGTAAATAAAATATCTTGTCGGTATTTATCTATCCACCCACGAGGATAAAGTGTGGCACAAGGCCGGTTTAATGTGGGTATCTCCGAGCCCGTAGGCTCGGCCAAAAATATAGCCTTTTTGAATCCGCCTAGACGGGTTCAAGGCCTGTCTACCTCCCCGGACGAAACCTTGCCCTTCGGCAAAGCCTCGTCCGGGTTCCTCTCTGCTAATGCAGAGAGTTCGACAGACGTCGAGATCTCTGTCTCACTGTCCTTTATCTTGTCACTGGCAATAAGTGAGGGATCACTCTCACATAACTACATTTGTAACAACTGTTGCCACACCCTGAGTTTTGTTTTTCATCGGTTTGTAGTTCAAATCTTATTAGCACTTTATTTTGAGGAATTTTCTTGAGTTAATACACTCAAGTTCAGGAACAAAGAACAAAAAATGGCTTTACAGGAACACAAATAACATAATCAATACATGCAAAATATATCAGCAAAAAAATAATGTAGACCAGAAGATGGCCAGAGGACAGTAGGTCTGCAAGCAGATATTTGGCATTTTTAAAACATTTCCTATGTGATATATTTATCTAGTCTGACTATAGACAGGGTTTTCCAAATTGGCTAACTTAACTTCAAAAAAACTTGGAGTTAAGTTTATCATTTGAATTTAATCAACAATCACAAGTTTAATCATTTAAATTTAGATGATCCATTTTAGACAGTTGTTTTTCTACCCCTTTTTACAAGGAAAGTTATTGAAATCTTTTTGAAATGATTAGTATAAGTGACATATAAGTTTAACTTTATACTCTTTTTCAAAATTGATCTATATAAAGTGGATTTGGGGTCCCTACAACATAAAATTCAGTTAACACAAATGTTTGTCATATTTTGCCTGTTGTTTTTCACCTTCAACATCAAATAACACTAACAACAAAATGCCAGAGACAAATTTTTTCTTCTTTTTGATCTAAGTTCTGAAATCTTAAAACAATTTAAATATGCAAAATGTAAGAAAATTGTAGTCATGAAGATATATGAAACATTCTCTGTTCTTTTCATCTATTAAACTGATCATTACCTGCCTTTTGTCACCATATGCCAAGCACCAAATATCAGTTTTGAACATAACTTTTCTTGTATTTATCAGAGAATCATGAGCTAGATCTCTATTCCTATGTTGTTTGAGGTCCATTTTTGGAACGCACTGAAAATTACTCCCCAAAAAGTTTAAATGGTTTAAATGCAAAACTAAAACTCTTTTCAAGAATTTTGGCCATTCACAGCAAACCAAGGTTTCTAGACCTAAAACACTATTTTCTTTTTAAATAGAAGTGTGAAAGTTTTGTTTTAATCTTCCTGTTAAGTACAAAATCATTAATACAGTTCTTTAATTGAGCTGAAAGTCATTAAGGAGGAGGCCCCAAAACCACAAATGGTTGCTTGGCTCTATTATGTACACCCATTGTGCTTGACTGAGACACTGTTTCGCTAACAACATTTCTAATAATTAAAATGAGAACAATTTTTTAAATAAATCAGGGCAAAATTCATTTATAATTATTCGCAGTAAAATATGAATCTCTATATTGCAGATACACTTATGCTAATCAATTTATTTACATTATTCGGACTGTTATCCTTGCCTTCATTGCCATATTCACAATGTTTTGGCTGTTGTATGCTCTAGCCTTCTTCAGGTGATTGGAATTTCAAACCAAACCTTTTATTTTGTCCACCAGGGTAGATTGTTCTAGTTCCACGTGCCAAGCCTCTCTCAGATGTCTCAGTTTTCCCTTTAACAACACTTCAAGTTTTTTGGTTCACCACTGCTGTAGCCTGGGTTTAGTCACTGGATCTAACTAACACCTTTATCCACTGGGCCATGTTTCTTTGAGCTCGGTTCGAAATTCCAATCACCTGAAGAAGGCCGGAGTGTACAATGGCCGAAACATTGTGAATATAGCAATGGAGATGAGGATAACAATCCAAGTAATGGAAATAATCATAATACCTCATCTCAGAGATATAAACAGCTAATGAATTTATGTTTTCTATTCAATGGAAATAAAAAAATAAAACTGAATATGAAATATAAAGAAAAAAACTCACTTGTATATTTTCTTTTACAGGTTTGGCCACTGTTCCATGCAGTTACCTCATACCGTTATTATACTTGGTATATTAAAAAAAAAATAAAGGAATTCAACCAATAAAATAAATAAATATATCCCTACCAGATGTTGCTTGAAATTCATATCACCTAAAGCAATCTGTAATTAACTGTGTTATGCTTTTGTTTGTATATATTTGAGCTTCTGGCCTCTGTGTGAGCAGTTAACTGATGTTTGTTTTTTGTTTTTTTTTTTTGTTTTTTTTTTCAATTCTGGACCTCTGCTCTGTGTACTGTAGCTGCTATCCAAACACACTCTGTACAGACAACACAGATACATAAAGTATAGCACTAACATCTACACCAAATCACTTTCAAGAACAATGTATTCCTACATTTTATATATATATATATATATATATATATATATATATATATATATATATATATATATATATATATATATATATTAACTTTATATATTAATCTAACTAAACACACATTGAACACATCTCAGGATTGTCAAGTGGTATAATCTTGAGTTCTGAGCCTTTCACTTTGTGATAAATTTTGATTTTTGGTTTGCAAATGTTTAATGTGCTGTATATAATTTTCAGACTGTTGCTTGGGAAAATTCTTATTTTTGTTACTTTTATATGTTTTTGTTGATGCCGTTGTACCTGAAGACTTGGTTAACGTAAATATGAAAAAAAAAAAAAAAAAATTCAAGGTGAAATGTATTGGAAGACATTAAACTGAAAATAAATATATCTCTACCTCTCTGCAGGGGGGTTGGAGAGTGACAAAAAAAAAAAAATTGTAATTTATTTTTTTCTTATTTTGTATTGATTTCCAGCAGAGATAAAACATTAACCTAGATTATGCTTGTTTAAGAAATTCTGGAAAAAGAAAATGAATAAAATATTGATTTCCAGCTAAATATTAACTCATATTGCCAGAGTTTCCAGATTTTGTGCTCAGAAAATATTTGTCTATAAACAGACATGTGCCATCAATAGTGTCTGAATGAGACAAGAATGAGATAAAGCTGTGTTGAACTCAACATAAATATTTAGATATAAAAAAATTCAAGCAAATTACACAATAAAACAAATTTTCTATTTGTCCTTCATGAATCTATTATGATTTAAAATTGAATTTTGATTATAACTGCCTAATGGCATATTTCCTTGAAAAAAAACCAAAAAAAACAAAACAAAAAAACATCTGTATGTGTCTAGCAATGTTTATAAGTAAGCATTTCAATAAATCAACAGTTGTCTTCATGTATGGTAATAAAGTACAATTGTTTAGCGCTATTGTCCCAAAAGAGAAAAGCTATTCTCTGTTAGAATTTGGAGTGGACGTTTGTCTTCAATTCTACTCACATAGATTCTAAAAAAAAAAAAAAAAAAAAAAAAAAAGAGAGAAGTGGAACCCCCAATGTGGTCTCCATAGAGAGGGAAGCTGGGCACAAGTTCTTGTCTCAGTCAAAGTTAGTTAGCTTGTCAGTAAGTGGATCAGCCATCACACACACCCCACACATAGTACAACTACTGGCTGCTCTCTCGTACTTACGTTCAACACAGACCCCATGCTGGTTTTGCACAATAGCAGCAGCAATCACAGTGGCAGCAGTAGAAAGAAATATGCGTACAAACCAATCACTTATCTAACTGCTGAATTCAGTTGGATTAAAAGCTCAGGTGAGTAAATGATGGTTTTTACCAAACTAATTTTTTTTTTTGTTTTGGCATATTCAAGACAACATGATAAACTTGGTAAATGCCAAACTATTATCCGATTGTAGTTTTCTTATCGCAATGGGTCAATTTACTATTTTGCATTGTCTATAAACATGTGGAATTCTAAAATATCTTCATATTTCTATCTCTTTTTGTATATTTATGTTTTATTATTTTTTTTTTATTTGTATTTAAGGAAAGAATGTTGCTTAAGTATGTTTAAAAATATACAGACAAAAAGAAAGAAAGGCAATGTTGTTTCATTTCATTTATTGCTTCTTGCAAGTGAATTTACACTTTTAATTCTTGTCAAGGTTTTTTCATTTCCTTAGGACCAAAAGTTAAAAAAAAAAAAATTCTATTACATTTCTTTGATGTTCAAAGCAAATAAAGATAATGGCTGAGAGAAATTTACAAAAAGCATGAAAAAGTTAAGAGACACTTCAACATATTGATGAAAATGTTTGTTTCTAGTAATTATCAGAATATACATCACTTGCCTGACAAATAAAAGTTTTTTCGTAAAAAATTAGTACTGATAGCAAGGATTTGATGCTGCTTTGAATGAAGTAGTTTTCAAGTTTTGAGGTGTGTTGATCTGTATTTGGTTTTTATCAAAATAAAGGAAAGTAAAGTAAATATTTTTGTCACTAGGAAAATCAGAAAAATTAAAACTTGATTTTAAAGTTGTTTATATTCAGGAAACAATGATAAAACTCTTAGAACACTGCCTGGAAGTTAATAAATTTTAGTTGAGTTGGGATACTTTTCTGTATCAATTGACAATGATCTCTCATTTTCAGGCTGAAAGCATTAAACAGTAAGATGAATATATGCATGGTCCTAGATTATTAAATTTCTTCATTAATTTGGAAGGAATAATTTTCAAAGTATTTCAAGATTTCTGTGTGTATTAAAGTTTCTGACAGAGAGATTAATATTGTTTATGGAAGAGTGTTCATGCAAACAATAAATTTATGACAACATTTTGATTGTAAAGTTCACATTTTTAAAAGGGCAGAGAAATAATTTGTGCTTTTAAGTTTGTGTGTGTGAAGTTGATTGTTACAAATGTAAAAAGTAAGTGATTCAAGTCATGATTATTCAAAAGAAAAACATTATTATAATCCACAAAGGAATTACTATATATTTAAAAGTTTTTTTCTTTGTAAATTTAAATATAGATATTATTAATTTTCCAATGATAAGATTTTTGTGATATATATAAATATGAATAAAGACAAAAGAAAAACTTATTTTTGTTGATGCATTTCATCATCTGATGGACTTAATCAAGGCAAATCAGAGGACGAAACCGTGTCAGCAAAGAAAAGATTTTCTTTTGTTGTTATTCATGTTGTCTTTTTACAGATAGCTTTAGTTATATCTGCAAATTTACACATTATGTAAATATACAGGATTGCTTATAAACACGCATCCATGAAAACCTCTGTTTCTCTCATATAAAACATGTCTGTATATATTACTATTTTCTATCTGTATATATATAAATGTGTGTGTGTATATATATATATATATATATATATATATGCGTGTTGACATGTTTATATTTGTTTAACACCAGAAGGCATTAATAAATCCACACTATATATTTATTACCTGAATTTTTACCTGAACATTCATTGTGTGATTAATATTCACCTCTGAATTAAGTGCATTCACAAAGAATCAGAGTATGTTGAAAAGTTTTCATTTTTGGACAAAATAAATTTTTCTCAATTAGGCTATAGTATATTATTATTATTACTCCAAACATTACTATAAAAAAAATGTTGAATTAAAAGTAAATCCATTAATTCTTTATATATATATATATATATATATATATATATATATATATATATTATACACACACATATATATATATATACATATATATATATACACACATACATGCACACACATATATATATATATATATATATATGTGTGTGTGTGTGTATATTTATATATATACACACATATATATATTTATGGAGTATATATATATATATATATATATATATATATATATATATACATATATATATATATATATATATAAGATTAATAAAAATATAGAATTTGTCACTTAGGTGACTGATGTTACCTTCAGCATTCCAACTTTTTTGAGTTTTATAGGTGGCTCCTCCATCAGTTGCTCCATCCACTTGTCAGGAGATATCAGCAACTGACTTTTTATTTTCTCATTTTTCTTTTATATTTTGTTGAAAAAATAATTTATGCACTTTTCATGTGTACAAGGTTGATTTTACTTTTCTTCTTCCATTGCGTGTGTGTATACACATACACACACATGTATATTTTAGGTATATGCACATATTTATGTAAATAGATACATTTTATTCATGCTATGTCTCTTTAGAATGTAAGCAATCATGTCTCCCTACACAGTTTTTTTTCCTTTATTATCTCTTTTGTAAATTACTATCATTACTTGGGAAAGATAGTGAAGTGATTTCCCATTACCAGCTACATGGTTTTTGAATTCAGATTCGTCCTTCTGCCTGACTAGTAACCATTCAAGAGCCTAGTCTACACTGCTGAGGAGAGAAGATGTGGTTTCATGCCTTTCCCAAGGGCATTAGTGTGAAGTGTATGAAATTGATTGAGCAGGAACTTGAACTAAGCTCACCGATTCTGCTTTCTGTACTGATAACTATTACGCTGTTTGCACATCCAATAAAATATGCATACATAAATGCACAAATTTCCTGTCCCTCAGTCTTAACAGACACGTGCATTTAAGAACTTTTAAGTATAATCTCTGTTGTTGATTATACTTTCTGTTTAATGAAGGTTACAGACTTACTAAAGCAAATCAAGTCAGAAAATTAATATTTGGATGAATACACAATCCAATTTATATACAAGATAAATTTGAATTTCTTCAATCTGAAAAAATTTACTGAAAGATTTTTTTCTTTTCTTTTCTAATTATTATTCCTTTTTTTATCAAATGAAGAACTATGCTGACTAAGCAAATACCACATTTAGCTACCTTATTAGCATTTGTTAACAGGTTTAATATTTAAATGTTGCTCTAAAAAAAATATTAAAATAATAGGGATTGTTTCTGAGAGTTTCATTTCTATTTAAAATACATGCCTTTTTTTCAGTTTTTGATAAAAATAAACTCAGCAAAAAGAATACTAACTTTCAACTTCCTTCAATTTTCTCTGTTAAATCAATATCAGGAGTTATTTTTATCATTTTTGAAAATTTATATTCAACTAGGAATTCTCAAAATGAACATTGCTAACAAAATTCATGAAAAGATTTTCTTTCTTCTTTTATCTTTTTTCTTTTTGCACATTTTAAATTTTTTTTAATGGCATGTCACTTTGGAACATAAATGATCACGACTTTCTACAGATTCCTTTTCTTTATTTTCTGTGAATTAATATAATTTCTAGCAAAAGATAGAGGAGTGGTTTGTTGTTGCCTTCTCCATGTTTTTAAATTCAGAGTTGTCCTCCCAGACTGACTACCACCTGAATAGGATCCAAGTCTAGGATCTCTAGCTTTGAGATTCTAGACTACGATGCCATTTAACCTATAGCTAAGAAGAAAATTCATGGCTTTCCCAAAGTTATTAATGTGAAGCGAATTTGAACTCATTGACTCCACTTCTGCACTGATAACAACTACACAGCATGAATATGATTTTGTCATGTGACTCTGCCATGATCTGTTTAAAATAAAATTTCCATTCATAGTTAAATTTGAGCATATGAAATATTTTCTCAATATAATGTGTGATAATATATAAGGGTAATGAAAGGTTTGGTAATTCGTGTGGATAATTCCAAAGAGGATGTAATCCAGAGAGCTCAATATAATACCAGAGCAAATATTAATTAAATAATTAAGAAACAGACAACCTTAGGGTTCCATGACTATAATTTATTTCTTCAGAAATTATATTTTCCTGGTTCATCAGGTCACAAAGGAATTTGGTTTATTTTATTTTTAAAACAAGTTTCTGAGGGATTGTTTTAGATTTCCAAGATAGACAATGCTATAATCTTCCCCCTCCTACCACCTCTGTCACCTTATATCAATCTAAAACCATCCCTCAAAAACTTGTATTAAAAATAAAAGAAACCAAATTCCTTTGTAACTAGAGATGTGACCTGATGAACCAGGAAAAATATATTTCCTGGGGAAATAAATTATAGTCATAGAACCTTAAGGTTGTCTCTTTCTTAATTATTTAATTTATACCCACAAGTTTCATTAAAGATGACTGACAAGGTACTGTAATGAAACTTTTTATTCAATTTTATTTGTGTTTGTCTAAGTGAGTTCTTTTCTGGACATAAAATGTATAAAAACTGTCTGATGTTCTATATATCTGAGTGCTCTTGGCTATTCTATGAATCATTATCAAGGATGTTTTTTGTTTTTTTTATTTTTAAGTGAATGTCTAGATTTCTACATATGTTTCTAGAGAGAACTATGAACACGGCCAAAATGTGTTGACCGTATTTGGAAAATAAAAAAAACAAACATTCCCATCACTCTAGAAATATATATAAGAATCTACGCATTCAGTTAAAAATGAAAAACATTCTTGATAATGGCTAGTAAAATAACCAAAAGCACTTGGATATATAGAACATTTGTGCAGTTTTTATACACTTTATGTTCAAAAAAGAAATAACTTATACAAACACAAGAAAAATTGAATAAAAAATATATGCGGGTAAAAATATAGATAAATATTTTTATTTTAAAATTATCCTTTTGTGACTCTTATTGATTTGACCTAGTACAGGCCAAAATGAATGAGTGAAAAATATAATGTTTAGACATGGATAGGCAATGGATATATCAGTTATTATATTAAGCATACACATCAGTACCTACATGCGTCAAACATAATTTTATAATTGTTTATGACAAAAGATTCTCTTCTTTTCACAATTTCTACAAACCCGGAGATTTTTGTCTGTTCTCAGCTATGCTGCCCATAAAATTAAGAATGACCTCACAATGAAAGATTTTGACCTTTCTCAATCCCATATCTATTCCTAAATATTGTTGATATATATTTGTTAGTGCTCTTCAGATTCCTACTGCCTTGTCAGGAAGTGAAGTTTCCTGGTTGATAAGTAAAAATGCTTTCATCATCAATAATCAATCTATGGTCTATTATTGAACTTATGAAAACCTTTGGTTCTCTTCTGGCATCAGTTTTTACTGATCTCATTGTGGCTTCTTCACACCAAGGGAAGATCAGTTTTCTTTATTATACATCTGATCTGTTGTAGCTAAAATAGTTAAAAGAGGCAATAATATGAAGTTTTTTATAGAATTTAAATATAGTAGAAGTATTAACTTTTTTAATTTACTATTTGCTCATCTGCTCAGATGACTGATAATCTTTCATAAATTTGCATGAGGCTAAATTTTATCTGTGTGTCCCCATATATCAGTAGAACAAAACAGTCTAAGGATTTACTATCAGTCATATATATATATATATATATATATATATTGTTTGTTAGTTATATATATATATATATATATATATATATATATATATATATATATATATATATGTTGTTTGTTAGTTATATATATATATATATGTTGTTTGTTAGTTATATGTTATATATATATATATATATATATATATATATATATATATATATATATATATAATATAAAAGGCTCAAACAATAATATTCCATGGTTAGAATTATTACATTGGAATCGTAATCACAATCCAATTCATCAGACCTACAAATTCAAAAAGCAAATTTTTGAATTTGTAGGTCTGATGAATTGGATCATGATTATGATTCCAAGGTAGTAAATTAAAACCATGGAATATTAGTGTTTGAGCCTTTTATATTATATTCTTACTCTGTCTTGGACATTGTTCTACCTGGATTCTATCCTCTTGGGAATTTATTTATTTATTTATATATATATATATATATATATATATATATATATATATATATATTACTAACAAACAACATTTACAACATAAGCAGTAAAATTCAATTTGCATAACAATTTTTAAAATCCTATTTTAATAAATATTTCATGTGTTATTTATTTTTAATTCAAATTTTAAGAATTTCTATATATAATGTTTCCATCAATATATTTTTTTTAATTTAATTTTTTTTTTTTGTATGAAAAAGAATTTATATCTGTCTCGTCAAAATTCATTCATAAGTTAGAAAACCTACAGCATTCCAAATAATAAGCATTATTGCTATCAGATATTTTGCATAACTACAAATTAGTTAAATGGAGCTGAAAAAATTATGGAATTATATAAATAAGTCAAAATAATCTGTTTAATTTGATTTTCCTAAAACTGTACTGAATTATTTAAAAAAAGTGGATAACTAGTAAGTTTGCCAAATTAATTTATTGTTATTGATATAAACATTAGAAAATTATTCAAATGTTTATCTCATGATGAGCACTGTCCACAGTTGGAAAATCAAGTGGCATGTAGTATAATGACAAATAAACTTTAAAAAATACTTGTCTTGCTGAAATGTTCTTTATACAGAAATTTTAGAGATATGAGAACATTTAGGATAACTTTTCTTCATTTATAGGATGGGTATTTGGCTAGTAATACAAATCAAGAGATGTTTAGTGAAAGCATGAATTAATTACAAAAGTTGTGATTTCACAATTATGAAGTAAGAATATAACAAAATTGCAATGGTAAATCTTTTCTATTCTCTTTTCTGAAATGAATACATTGTATATGTTGTTGGTTCTTTGAAGATTTTATAAAACAATTTAATGTTTAATATTTAAATTAAATATTTTATAACATTGTATTTATTTTCTTGTATCAATGTACATCTTTAGACTCAGATTGTTGCGTGACAGAGAATTAATTTGAATATTAACATCTCACCAATCACCATTGATTTATCTTTCTTGAGCCTTTCCATTTTTATTTAAATTCTTTACTCATGTTATTACATATGATTAATATGCTCAAACTTTTTTTTACACTTGACTATTGTTGGAAATATTTAGGTATAAGAATTATGTAAATTTTAGTTCAGAATTCAATTGTTTCAAAATAGTAATATTCAGATCTATTATGACCTCTACTCTTTCTATTTTTACATATAAAAATCTCTCCAGCCCCCAAAATAAAAAAACTATCTCTATTTCAATATCAGTCATGATTTCTTCTTTTATTTAAGTCATTGAATAGGTTATTTTTGGTTGCTATTTTATTTATATATAAATACCGAAATAGGCACATATATATATATATATATATATATAAATTAAAAAGGGCACCTCGACATGGTGTAATGATTAGCAAGCTTGTCTCACTAGAACAATTACGACTGAATAGTTAGTTCGATCCTCACTGGGTGCCCCCTACTTTCAGCCTTGTGCCACATCTAAGCTATGCTTGGAAAATCGCTATATATAAATTAAAAAAAGAAAAGAAGAAAATATTCTTGTTATCAGTATGCAACAGTTTGTTCATGAGAGAAATTATACAATTAGAAATTGAGCTGAAAAACATTTTACATTTGATCAGATTCATTTGTTGTGTATATGTGTCGATATTATTAGAATAATTGTTATCTTGCTCTAAAGATTTTAAAAATTATAAGTTTTGGAAATTTAGAATATTTTCTTGAAATTATTGAGTAACATGCTCATCCTGAAAGTAAGTATACATCTGTAAAATCTCTAACATTAAGTGGGACATCCAATGTATTTTAACATTTTACCATATATGTATTTTTGCTGGACAAATGGTTGGTTCCTTGTACCACTCCAGTAAGTATCTGACTTCCCATGCTATATTCTACTTTTACAAGAGCCAGATCAGACCAAAAATGAAGTATTGCTGCCATATCTGGACTGGAGCTGCCTAGTCCTTACTTGTTTGTCTTGATAGAGTTCAAAAGTTTCTACACTGACTTGTTGGTAATTAATTATTTTCCATCCAGCAACCCCTTTCCCATAGATGAAATGTTGTGAGCTTCTTGCTGCTTTATTGCTATTTCCATGGCATGTATTCTCACAAGCTACATTCCTTCATCCCACCACCCCTGACCTTTACAAATGGGACCTGCCATGACACATACACAAGGGTGAATCATCTCCATTCCCTTCATATTCCTATAGTAAGGACAGCATCATTACAAGAACAGAATCCTGGAAGGATGTTTTTCCAAACATTACAATCTTGACCTGTTCAAGTCTTGGGTAAATCATTATATTTCCTGCAGAGCCCATGAACTTCACTTCTTTCTCTTTCTTATGCTCATACAACACCACACAGTAACCCTCTACCTTGAGTGGCTCTTGTGCCTTGTATTAGGTGAATATTTGTATCAAAAAACATATTAGAAGATTACAGATTTTCTAAAAATAATTAATGATATTTGAAACCCGAGCAGACATTTGTATACGTGTTTATTTGGATTCCTTTGTGGACCTCCAATATGATTATATTATGTGTGCTGTGAAGAAAAAAAAAAAAAAAAAAATTACTCCAAATCAAATTATTTCCATTATCTTACATTTTTTATGTTCTCTCCTAATGAACATAAAAAATGCAAGTTGTAAAGTCTGAGTTAGAAGACATCAGAGTGGAAACAACAATAGTCTTTTTTAATAGTATTTTTAACTCATCATCTTCCTTAATATTAAAAGTCAACTTTAAATACCTTATAGTATTTTACAGAATGGTTAGTAATTCAGTATTCAATTGGATGTTCCCAGTTATTATAAATATTGTAAATATCTGGCCCATATAAATGTCGGCTTCTCTGATTTTATTAACAAAGTTATTTAAGGAAAATATTAATAATAATTTCAAGACAGTTAAAAATATTATTTAAGAATAAAGAATATATTAGGTTGGTGCAAAAATAATGGCGTAATAATGTCGTTTTTTGACGTATGCTTTAACGTCAAAAAACGACATTATTACGTCATTATTTTTGCACCAACCTAATATAAAGTATATTATTTAAAATATATTTTTGTTTAGTGCAAGTCATTCAGCAGTAAAAAAAAAAAACATTTCTTAAGATGGACTGAAAACCAACATAAAAATATAAGTATATAACAATTTATACTGCCTGTTTTCTGTGTGATAATATTATATTTACTCATTGTAAGAATTAATTTAGAGTCAACATATACTAAGTTCAAAATATGACTTAGAATCTATAACTAAATCAGATTGTAACTCCTGTCTGTAAGTGAATCTTATGTAACCTTTTAGAATCATTTTTAGAACTTACTGAATAACAATAAAATCTTATCAGGTAATGATAGAAGTGAAAGAATATAAAACAAAGAATTATCTATTTGAGTTTGTTATTTTCTAAAGTACAGAGCAAAATTTTATTCATCTGCCTGTGATCAAGATCTAAAATCAAGTCTTTTGAGCGAGTTGTACAACTTTCGACATTTTGCTTTTGAGATGAATTTTAAAAATAATCTATTATCTCATTAACAAGACTTTTTGAAACCAGCCAAACAGGCACACATAATGTAACTTTATGCATACAAGTACGTCTACAAGATGAAACATCTGCAAATATACATAATCACACATACATATATAATAGTAAAGTAATTTTTATTAATTTGCACATGTATACATTTATATGCACACGCACACACATTAAATGGATGAGAGAACACAAGTCATATAACAATATATGTATATGTATAACATACACATGAAAAACC
>OZ010575.1:60193209-60195709 GCA_963932145.1 Acanthosepion lycidas
TGTAATCTAATGAGACTTTATTGGGTCTCAAGGTCAACTAAGTAGATTTATTAAATATCTACTCACAGAAACTGATGTATATAAAACAATGCCTTATTCTATGTGCTGTGTATCTTCAGAATTTGGCAATCATAGCCTTCAACAACTTCTAATCCCTTGTAGTCCTTAGTAAGTTTTGATTTTTTTTACCATTCTTTCTACTCCTTGTTCTTCATTTACAGAAGCTTGTTATGTAGGTTACTTGCTGTTTCCCTTCGTCTTTTTTGTCTTTGATATGTCCTATGGGTGTCAAATTCTCCAAGCCCTCTTTCCTCAATGTGCCCCCGCCCTGGTGAAATTTCAAAGCATTTTTTGTTTCCATTTTTCTTAAAATTTCCTAGTTACTCACATGTTCAGTCCATGGCATTGTCAGTATCCTTCTTTAGATCGATGTTGTTATAATTGTGTCCACCAATATCAAATGCTGATAGAACTTATTACTCTCTAAGGATCACCTCAATGTAAAGGTTGAATAATTCTGGTGAGTAGACATCTCCTTGTCTTATTCCACTTTCAATTTTTGCATATTTGCAGAATTGATTTTCCATCCGCATTCAAATGCTTTACTCCCAGTACAAGTTCTGGATTATTCTAATATCTCCTAAACAAATCAAGCCTTTTAGCAATTATAATAGTTATTTGTATTGTACCTCATCAAATGCTTTTGCATAATCTACAAGGTGCAATGGATAAACTGTCGTCTAAATTACGAAAAAATGAAAATAACACTGACATCTTATTTTAACAGATATATTTACCAAAATTACACAAAAATATCTTGAAATACTAAAGAGTTAATTTATTCAATAAAATCGCCATTGGCTTCAACCATGGCCTCCAAATGACTTTGGAATCTCCTGCATCTCTTCTGGATGGTCACTTTGTTTAAGTTAGAGAATGCTGTCATAATCCTTGCCTTCAGTTCATCTTTGGTGTTACAAGGAGTTTTGTTGGTCTCTCATTCAAATGTGTCTCACACATTATAATCAAGGGGATTGCAGGCTGAGGAGTTAGGTGGCCAGATGTAATGGGTGATGTGATTGCAGAAATTGTCTGACAGCCATGACTGGGTTTCTCCTGCTTGTGTTACATGCTGCAAAGTTCTGTTGCCAGACATAGAGTCTTCCAACTGCCACCCTCTTGACCCAGGGTTGCACTACCTCCCTATCTATGGACCTGAAGGATCATTTTCAATCATAGCCTGGATCTTACCAACAGATTTGGGAGTTATTTTAAGCTGCAGTACCTTTGTAATCCCATTAGACTCATCCAACTCTTTCTGAATCCTCTGCACTGTCCTCAGATTAACACCCAAACACTCTGAAATGTTCCTATTGGATCTTCCAATGCAAATGCCAAGCAGCATAGCATGCTGTTTCCAAATTTCTGGCCGAGTAAATTGTGTTACGTTACTCTTTTTCTCACAGAGAGTAACCAACTGACTCTACTATACTGTGCAGTTGATAAAAAAACAAAAAAACAATATGCATACTCAAAATTAGAAATATAAAATTGCGACAATTTACCCATCGCATCCTGTATATCTCTCTCTGTCTCTCTTTATACACACACACACATATATATATATATATATATATATATATATATATATATATATATATATATATTATTACTTAAGCATTATTTTTTGTGGATACCCATATTTGAGTAGATCATCTGTTTATTTATTAAACAGTATATTTATTTATTTTCATCTACCAACCTGAATATTTGAGAAAATTTAATTAAAAATATGCCCTCTCTGGCAGGATTCGAAACTGTGTTCTCCTAGGGAAAACTGTCATAGATCTGACATGCTTTGACCTCTCAGCTATGGAGTGCCTCATGGACAAGCAAAGATAGAATAATGCTCTTAAACATAGATTTTTCCCAAATCTCGAAATATACACCTCTGCTCAATTTCATATCCCAACATAAACAAAGCAATTTTAGGAGTTGGTTTTTCATTTATTAATCCAACATAATTTACTACTCAAATACACAGATAAAGGTATCCACTAAAAATAATATTTAAGTAATAAAATATGTCAGATTAATAAATGAAAAATCCACTCCTAAAATGTATATATATATATATATATATATATATATGTATGTATGTGTGTGTGTGTGTGCATATATATATTTCTTATTATATTATATATATGTTTGTGTATGTGTGTGTGAGTTCATGGTGGAGTAATTACAAAAAATCATTACTACCAATAATAAATATAGGCTTTTTCATATTTTTATAAACTACTGAAAATCTCTATTTTGTACAATGGCCTGAGTGCTGCTTTTGTAAAGCTTGACAGTGTGTTTGTGCTTCATTGGATAATGTAAAAACACAGGTCAGTAAAATAGCTTGGCGAAATACAACCCTGTGTTTTCTTAATTGTATGAACACAGGAAATCCCCTATGGACACACACACACATATGGACATGGACACACACACA
>OZ010575.1:60198209-60384633 GCA_963932145.1 Acanthosepion lycidas
GCGCCTGCTTGATTCTAGTGTTCTTGACTTTCAAATCACGTTTCGGGTTCATCCTCTTACTGACGACCATGCACTCTGTTTTCTTGTAGTTTATGCTTAGTCCTTTCTTCTCATTCTCTGTTGTTACCTTCTGTAGGAGATTTTGTAATTTCTTTTTCATGTCTGCTGTCAACTGTGTCATCAGCATATCTTATATTGTTAAGATTGTGGCTGCCAATGTTAAATCCTGGTAGGGTTTCCAATTCTCTAAGAATTGCTTTGCTGTTTAGGTTGAACAAGTTGGGTGAGAAGACATATCCTAGCCTTATTCCCCTTTCTATTTTTGTATATTCAGTGAACTTGTTCCCTGTTTGTTGCCAGTATAGGGTCTTGATTATCCTGATATCTTTTTCAAATATATCGAGGCTGTTAAATAGTTCCGTCAGATCTTTGTGGTGTACTTTGTTGAAGTCCTTTGCATAGTCTATGAAACATAGGTACACATTCTTCTGCATCTGTATCACTCTTTCTAATAACATTCTGGGCATGAATATCACATTCCTTGTTCCAGTGTCTTTAATGAACCCACACTGTTCTTGTCTTACCTCTGGGCTGATTCTGCTGTGTGCTCTGTTCATTAGAATATGGATGATGAGTTTTGAATGTGAAACCTAATGGTGTGAAAGGGGTTATATCTATGGGAATTAACTCCTCACCCGGTAAGGACCAACATGCACAACAGGTGTCACTTGACTGTCATCCAGTGACTGCTAGCATAAAGTGTAAAGGGGATAAAAGTCCTCCGAACCAATTCCTCACCTGGAAAGGAATGGACATAAGTGACAAGTGGCACCAGACCCTTACTCTGAAGTATCTTAATAAAGATAGATTTAAACATATTCCTATCTCGCCTTTCCCTCTCTAATTTCTATCATATCTGTCATCCTCCTCCTCCCCTCTCTCTCTATCACCTTACAGCAACTTAAAACTACTCCTTAAAAACTTGTATAAAAATAATAATATGTAAATTTTCAAACCATTTTCTTTTATGCTTGATCTGGGGAAATAAAATATAATCAATCAGTGAACCCTTAAAGTTGTCTGTTTTTTAATTAAACTTATATATATAAGTTTAATTAAAAAACACACAACTTTTAGGGTTCATTAATATACAGGGTGTTTCAAAAAGAATACGCCAAAATCATAACGCTGTTTTTTCAGGTTTATAGCATTGTAGTGGACTGAATCAGTGGTTATCTGATAGAGTAGTGATCAAAGTTTGATTGGGTGTCAATTTCACCGCTGTCATTAGTATAACTTCCGGTGCAGCTGAATTGTGGGAAGATCAATCAAAATAGCGACTCCTCAGCAGAAGACGTTTTGCGTGCTTGAGTTCACAAAAAAAAAACGCCATTGTCATGATGCTGCGTGCTTTCAGAACAGAATACGGCATTGATCCGCCCCATCGTGAGAGCATTCGACGGTGGGTTAGACAGTTTAAAGAGAGTGGGTGCTTGTGCAAAGGAAAGAGTCCTGGAAGACCACGTGTTATAGAGGAGCAAGTGGAGAGGATTCTTGATGCATTTGAGAGCAGCCCACGTAAGTCCGTACGTCGAGCAAGTCTTCAGCTTGCCAAACCTCATACCACTGTCTGGCGTGTGTTAAAGAGACGATTACACATGAAACCATACAAACTAAGCCTTTTCCAAGCACTTATTAATGATGACAAGGTGATGCAGAGGACATTCTGTGAGTCAATGCTGGAGATGGGGGAAGGTGATGAAACTCTCTTTTCATGTTTAGTTTTTAGTGACGAAGCGAATTTCCATTTGAGAGGCACAGTCAATCGTCACAATGTGCGCATTTGGGGATCAGAGCACCCACATGAAACTGTTGAGTATGAAAGAGATTCCCCTAAAGTGAACATTTTCTGTGCTGTGTCTCAAGACAAGGTCTATCGTCCCTTTTTTTACAGGATAAACCTATCTCGAAATGCTCCAAAACAGGCTATTCACTTTACTGCAAGCAGATTTGAATGACTTCATTTTTCAGCAAGATGGATCACCACCCCATTGGCATCTCGGGGTTAGAGCTCATCTGAGTGAAAACGTACCTCAGCGATGGATTGGGAGGAGAGGTGCTAAAGACCTCGCTCTCAGTGCTTGGCCTGCCAGATCCCTGGACCTCACTGTGTGTGACTTTTTCTTGTGGGGGTATGTTAAAGACTAAGTTTTATATTCCAGCTCTTCCAGCAAGTATCGATGATTTGAAAGATCGAATAACAGCTGCAATCAACACGGTGGACTGTAACATGCTGAGGCGCGTATGGGGGGAATTCTCATATCGGCTTGATGTTGTCCGCGCTGCCGGTGGTGGCCATATTGAGCACTTATAAAACATGAAATGAAACTTGAATGTATATACAACACATGTGTTCATGCTAGAGGTTTGTAATTTTTTTCGTTATTGACACATCACATGATGATTTTGAAACACCCTGTATATATATATAAGTTTAATTAAAAAACACACAACTTTTAGGGTTCACTGATTGATATATATATATATATATATATATATATATATATATATAATAAAGGGATATAATTTTCAGCATTTTCTAATTTTGGAATATTTCATTGATTCATGTATCTTCTATCATTTCAAAATAGATTGTAGATGCTGATGAACATATTTAAGATAGCAATATGTATAATTATGATAAATAAGAAACAACAGGAAAAAAAGACTTACTTGTATTCACTTTCAATAACTCAAGCCTACCTCTTTCATGTATCACACACGCACTCACATTATCACATAAGATAAAATAATTTCAAAAGTAAAACAACTAAAAACAACTTGTCCCATATGGACAAAAGCAAGAGAGAAAAATCACAAATAGAATTATTCATTTCCCTCCCCACTGCATGCAATGTCTGAAAATAGTAGAGAACAAATCAGGAAGGTATGATGGAGGCAGGCAACAACTGTGCAGCCTTTTATGAGGGTACATATGCTTGATTCTACCCAGCTTGGGAACCAAGATAGGGAAACCTATGCACAAGGAATAAAGGGTACAATAATGGATTTAATAGCTTGGCATTATTTATTTTTTAAACTAATGAATTTATTGTCAATCAATTTCCTACTCAATGTCTACAGATTAATTCAAAGTATGTAATCTTAGAAGCGGGTTGTAAAGTGTGAAATGTCACATTTCTTGATTTGTGCATATATGTGGATCTATGTGAATATATTGAAAAAGAAATGAGGATGATAAATCTGTATATTCATGTATATATTTTTCTAAGACTACTACAGCAGTGTATAATGGTTGATTGATTGATTTGTTAGTTTAATGGCATATCAACTCCTTATGGGTCATTTAATGCTGAAATTTAATTTTCTTGAGAGCTTTGAAGTATTTTCATAATTTTACCATAAATAGGTATTGTTACTATAAATATGTATTGTTGGTAATTTTTTTATATGAAATATATTGTGGGTATTTTTACTATAAAAATGTACTTTGTATACTTTCATAAATTTTTTGTTTTGCGGTTCACTATTTACCCAAAGCTGGGATCCTAACAGATGTTACCACACTGGGTCAGTGTAGAAGTAGGAACAACAGTAATAAAGAGGTGGTTCCATGTTCCTCAAAGCCTCCAATCTCTCGATCAGAGGAATTGTTGCCATATGTAGTTGTGTATAATGGTGATCATTACTGTAAGCAGTAATATTATGTATTTGTGTATTAGTGTAAATTTGTTTATATTACTTTTTTCTTTCAAACTGTCACTAGCTCTGCATAGCTATACTTGAGAAAAGACGCATCTATCATGATAGATGAATGTTCAAGGTCTTCTTGATTGTGGTGGAACATCAGCTGTCTAGTTTTGGCTGTATTGAATTTTACAAGCCACTTCTACCCCATTGAGCCACCTGGCTTAAAGTAGAGGAGAGATGTGAGGTTCTGCACCTCCAGATTTTGGAAGGTGCATTTATAAACTGTTGTATCATCTGTGTTGATATTCACTAAGGATTTGAGCATGTTCTTAGGCAGATCATTATATATATATATTTTTTTATAAGTGTTTCACCCCAAGCAAGGCAGGAAGCCACTAGCACACAAGAAGTTACAGAGAGTTGGAGCGAGAGCAAATAGGAGTGATAGAGGAAAGGATGAAGAGAAGGACAGAGAATAGATCAAGGCATCTGGAAATGTCAATTGACATTACATTTGAATAGTTGGAAATTATAGCTATCAGGGAAACAGGAAAAAGGGAGAGAGTTCCTCAGGCGAGAGGTGTGAGGCATGAATCTATTGGAGTAGAAGAGATGGCTACATTTAATAGTTTTGACAGTGAAAGGGTGAGAGCGATTTGCCAGCCTAGTAGAACGCTTAATTTCATGAAGTCTGGGAACCTGCGAAAGCAGCTCATTGGAGCAGTTACTATGAAAGTATTTGTAAAAAGACAAAGGGAGACAATGTCATGTCTGTGAGAGAGCGACTGCAGACAAGATGCCAGATCACAACTAATTACATTGCATATCCGTTGGGATTTTATCAAGAACCTTGAGACAAACAGATGTGTGTGTGTGTATGTGTGCTTGTATGCATGTATATACCAGGTGTAACTGCAAAATTGTCCAAATCTTGGACAAAATTAAGCTCTGAATCATTGTATCTTAGAAATGATTAAAGTCTCTGGGGTTTTTATAATACTACTGGACTACACTTTGAGCAATAAGAATATATAATTACTCTCTAAGCTTAACAAATGAACTGTAATGAAATAGATCCTAAACAAAAATGACATGTTCATCATCATTAATTAATCATAGCTAAGGATTGGAAACTCATGAAGCATTGAAATAAAGTTCAAATATATATATTATTCCAGGATCATTTTCCCACTAATTCAAAATGATTTTCACCTTCTCTAAACTTCTAACTTTCTGTCTTGGAGTAACAAGGTGCCTCACAGGTTTCACGTATGATTTCATTTCCAAGTCTTCTTTCATGGTTCTTTGAACTGTCATAGCTGAAACTCCTCTCTCACATGCCAAATGTCTTATGGACTGAGTTGGATCTTTTCTAATTGATCATTTTAGCTCTAAGTTGAAATGATGATCCCTCTTGCTGTTGTGACCTCCTGATCCAGTTATCCACTCGACTGTTCCCTCTTTTTTAAACTTATACACCATTTTCATGATGGTTCTTAAATGAACTTTGAAGATGGAAGCCAGAGTATGAATGTTGTTACTATTACTATAGGCCTGGATGATCTTTTTCCTCTCACTATTGCTCATTTAGGAAGACAGTGGGGATGACACAAAATGACTTTAACCTGTTCTTTTTTTACCTGAATAACTCAAAGAATTTTTCAGTGATTCTTATAACAAATGGTGTCAAGATGGCAAAACCTGGAAAAAAGAAACTCAGTTTGTTTAGTGGTTTTATAGATATTAAACATTTTGTAGGACAGACAATTATTGCATGTTTTTATATGACAATTTTGCTGTTACACCCGATATATATATATACGAATAAGAGGTGAAAAGTTCTTTACACAAATCATTTTATAAAATGTGACCATATTTTTGGGAAAGAAAGGTTTCTTGCTCAGACCAAGAAATTTTCAGAAGTAACTCTTTCATATATTAATGATTTATCTGATCCTAAAAAGTGTTGTGTTCACAAAACTTTGAAGTCAGTTGAAAGATAAATCCTTTAAATCTTTAATTAATTAAAGTCCCTTGAGGAGCATAAAGCCTGAGCTTCAGTATGCTAGATGATGCTGTTGTGGTTTCCATAACAAATATATGATACGGGGAGAAGATGCCAGCCACATTCTCATTTTCCTAGAGCAAAGCTAGAGAACCCAGTCTGCCATGTTATTTAACTCATACCTGGAGGTAGAAGAGATGGATTCATACTTTTTCCAAGTTTATTTGTGTTAAAGTGAATACAATGAACTCAGGTAGAATTTGATCTTGGCTTGCCAGTTTCATTACCAAAGCCACTACCCATTATGCTACTTACACATCCACAAACACATTTATATATGAAGTGAGATCAAATATGCATTAGAATGATAGAATAAGAAATAAATAGGTATTTATATACATATTAATGTTCACAGCTAAATAGAATCTGTATATATATATATATATATATATATATATATAGGATAAGGAAAATGTTTATAAATTTAACATGTTTCACCTTTATTTAAGCTTCATCAGAAATGAAATGTTGCGAAGAAAAAAAATTCTGGTATTTTTTATCTTTATTTTCATGTTTTTTTTCATTGGTTAAGTAGATCTCCCATGTATTTGTTTTGACTGGTAGCATTCATATGTATAATTCTTGTATGTTTGTGCATCATAATTCTAGTTAGCCTATGTCAGATTTGGTTGATAATGTGTGTGCTTAGTGGGCATTATATTTATATAAACACTTCCTATTTGTTCCTTATCCTGTCACCAGATGGTTGATGAAGTCAACAGAGATAGTTTGTTACAAGCAGTACATGTGAATTGCTTATAATTTTCAAGAAAGGTAAATTTGACTTGTAGTCCAAAACATGCAATAGGAGGCCACAAGAATTTTGCAAGTGATAACTTGCAAGTTCTGTTAGAAGGTTTTCACTAAAGATGAAATGTGATTTCATTTTGATAAACTGAAGCATAAAAATAATGCCTGAATCAAGGGCATCATGTGATGTCAAATAGCAAACCCTAATCTTTTGGGGGAAAAGTTGTTGCTCTGTATTGTTGAGGCCGTCATTATAGAATATTACACTCATGACCTTTGAAATTTGAACACTGTAATGAAAGAAATTAAGTTTTTATACTTAGAATTAGAAAGAGATAATTGAAATTTCTGAGATACATCAGGAGGAAAGAAAGCTTAGAAAATCTGACACTCTCAGGACATATCAAAGGCAAAAGGGACAGGGAAAAACAGCAGGTAAGCTACCTAATGACCTTATGGAAATGGATGGCAGAACATGCAGTATGAGAGATAAGCAATATTGGTTTTATAATATAAAACAAATATTGCTTAGAGCAACAAAGGATAGCTGTGGAAGGACATTATCACTCATACCCTGTAATTCATACTGCTTTGTTAACCCAAAAAGCCAACATGGAATTGTAAACGGAAATTCTTTCTCAAGTAACATATTCATCAAACTTAGATTAATTCTTTTGAATAACACAGTATTCTTTATATGGTCAAAAAATTGAAAGATATTAAAGAAATTCAAAATTTTACTGACAACTTTATTGTGCCAAAACCAGAATCATTTTTACCAATAATGAATTTGTAAACAGAATGTCCATTTAAAGCCATAAAAGGGAAATATTTTGATTATGCTCCTGAAAAATTTAGTTCAGTTGACCTCTCTGGGGAGGAAGTGTGGGTTTGTAAACAGTGACTATTACGGCTAATAATGCAAGACTCTTCAGTAAATTGAGTTCTCTCAGTCACTGTGTGTTTATCTAAAAATAAATATGCTTAAATTCACCTTCATCCCTGCCGTGCACCAACGGCTTAGTGGTAGAATCCCCCACTGACGCCAATTCAGTCAGGTTTTGATCCTAGCTAGAGGCAACCAGACATCTATTTACACTGATGAGCTGTGATACAGTGAAACAGTCTGTCTGTGGATGACAACACATATATATATATATATATAATATATATATATATTATTCTTATAAAAGGCACAATCACTAGAACTTCGTGAGGTAATAATTTATTTTTATAATTTTAATGTTTGTGCTTTTTATAAGAATAATTATTGCTCTGTTTCTAACATAGAGCTCTCCTTGGATTTTCTTTTGGAAATATCCATACTGATCACTAATATTATCTATATATATATATATATATATATATATATATATATATATATATATATATGTATATATATATATCATTATCACCACATGCAAGGCAGTAAAGCCACTAAGACATAAGGAGTTATAGGGTGTGGAAGAATTAGGAAACATTAATAATGAGTGGGAAGAGAAAAGAGTAATCAGGAGGACAATAGATAGCGACTGAAACTGCATTTAAATTTTTACAGATTAAAGTTGGTTGGAATGCATGGAGCCGGAATGGGGTTCCACAAGCAAGAAGTGTGAGTCTTGTGGCCTTGTCGGGGCCAGAATAAAGACACAAGAGTGGATTTGAGTTAACAAATATATTAACAAAATTCAGTAATGCAATAATATACAAATGAGCAAGAATGTTAAGTCCAAACCGTCAGAGCTGACTGTTGGGAAAAAAAACTACTTCTGACAAAAGCAGTACCTGCTTTTATTTGTAACTTGGAATAGTCCATCTGTGTATGAGCAATTTACCATAACAGTGAGAAAAGAAACTGTTAGCATAGAACTTATAGCCACACCTAGCCAGCTCAACTATAAATTGATTGAGATCTTGATGCCAGTCTAGTACTGCTCTTAAATTCAAAATTTCTAGGTATCATAGTGAAGAGGTCATTCAAATAATTACCATGAAAAAGTATTTATAGAAAAGGCATAGAGAGGCAACTTTACAGCAGTGGGAAAGTAACTGAGGCTGAACCACCAGATCAGGACCAGAAATATCAGTTGATAGCTCATGGGAGCAGGAGCAGGAGCAGCAACATCACTAGGTAAGTAATTTCACTTGTCTATTACCCTTGGGGCAAAGAAGGGTTGTTTCATCAACTTAAGCATGGAATTTGGAATGAGTGCAATCTAACAACATTAATTGAATAAAAGGCTTGATTCACAATTCTGAGAAGGTTAGAGTACAACATGTCAGACACTAGAAGAAATTTCGATGGTACAACAGGTAAAATGTTGTAGCTATAATAAACAAGATGAGGATACTAGTCAAAATTCAAAGCTATATCATAATAAAAACTGTATATAAGTTCTTTACTTATATACTAGCTTAGATACTTGCCAGTGCTTCTTCCATTTGACAATAGTCCAAATGCTTTTTTTTAAACAATGTTCATGTTGCACAAGCCCCAAGAGACACTCAAGGCAGAGGGTTACACAGTAAGAGGCACAGTTTATAGAGATATATGGTGAAGATAACCTTTAACCCTAGATTTGAACAGGTTAAGATTGTAGTGATTGGGGGAGCATCCTCTTGGGAATTGGTCCCAGGAATGTATATATAACAGGGAAAGGAATACGTAGCTTAGATCAGTTGATAAATCTATAATTTTAATTAACTTTCTTTTTCCTCTGTCAGCTGAAATTTTCGAATATGTAAAAAATAAAATGTGTGTATCCAATATATAAGAGATAGGAACTGGATGTACTTAGGTATCTATTGTATATGCATATCAGAGCAGAAATTGAGGAAGAAATTACTTTTTTAGTGTGTTTAAATGTACACACACGTAATTGTAGGTGACTTTTAGATGTCATAGCTTTTCAGCTTCTAACTAATTCTGCCAAGCTTGCCTCCAACTATCCAGAATCCCATTATTCTCACAGTACTTTTTCCTCCTCTATCCCAAATACATTTCTCTGTCAAAAAGATAATCTTTAGAAGATTATAATTTATGTGCTTGCAGGCTATAAAAAACCACAAGATTTATTTTGCCAAAACAAATACTATTAGTTTTATATCAGGAATATTAACTGATGAATTAGCCACATTTTCCCCTGCTCGTTTTTTGTTACAAAAATCCATCATTTTATTTACTTTCATAAATCTCCCTCTCTCTTGTGCTGTGTCCACTCAGGAGATCAGTGATCAAGGCTCTCCACAACTTCCTTCCAACAATGTTTTCTCCTTTATGACCTGTCTCTTTGGGATGCTCATTCCATCATCATGTAAACACCACTTCTACTCCAACAGTTTCTTTTCTTGCACTTTCTGACAGTTTACTTCCTTCCCTGAAAACTACAATCCTCAAAAATTTAAATGCGGCATTAATCGCCATCTTCTGTCATCTTGAACCCTGTTCATCTTTTATCCTTTTTGTCAATCCACCCGATACCCAGTCTTTTCTCTCACTTTCACTCCCTGTATGTAACGCCCTGCATACTAGGGGCATTTCCACCTTGCTTGGGGTGAATTGATTAAAAAAAAAATGTACAAACTATTCAAGTAGGTTATTTGCTGCTTTCTTTTTGTAGTTCCTATTCCTCTTTTCTCATTTGTTGCATGCTCTGTCCAGGGCATTCTCAACATTTGTTGGCAGAACCACATCTCAGCTGTGTCAAGTCCTCCCCACCCCTGCTTTCTGCTTTCCTTCAGCATGGCTGATGGTAACCCTCAGGAGAGTGACTCATGCCTTTTCAGGCTCACATTTCTGGCTGACATGAAGAGAAAAGACTACATAGAATCCATTGCTAGGTCAGCTGCTAAGAAAGTTGGTTCACTGTGTCGTGCAAGACAATTTTTCTCTCCAGAATCTATCTTACATATCTATAAGTCTACCATTCATCCATGCTTAGAATATTGCTGCCTCATATGAACCAGTGCCCCTGCTATATTTAGAGATTCTTGATAAAATCAAAAAAAGAATCTACAATGTCCTGATTTGGCATCTCAGCTTCAGTCACTTTCTCAATACCATAAAGTTGCTTCCCTGTGCCTTTTCTATAAATACTTTCATGGTACTTGTTCAGATTAGCTCTTCAGTATGATACCAAGACATTATGAATTTAAGTGCAGATTAGCAACATGGTCTCATCAATTTACAGATTAATTGGCTAAGTTCTATGCTAAAAGTTTCTTTTCTTGTACTTGTTTGTATAACTCTCTTCTGGTTCCATGCCAGCCAGTTAACTTTTCTCTTCAAAAATTTAAATCCAATGTCAATTTGTTATCTACTGTCTTCCTGATTGCTCTTCTATTACTCTTGCTCCTTAGTAATATTTCTGCTTTCTAATTCTTTCACATCCAGTAACCCTCTCAGTCATCATGTCTTTATTGTCTTGTTTGGGGTAATTCCAATTAAAAAAAATATTGTGGCAGATTGGAATCTTTAAAAAAGTAGCATCATGAAACATTTAACACTTCAGAATATATACCTACATGTACAGTCATTTCCAACTTTAACAAACATAAGAAGGATGCTATTGCCAAACTCATAGTAAGGATTTTAACAGATGGTGACTTTAAAGTTTCTTAAAGTGTGTGTGTGTATGTGTGTGGTGCTATAATAAAATGTGTACATGATTTTCTACTTCATATTGTTGATGATTATGTGAGTCTACTATAATGACTTGAATTTCAGAAAGCAAGTACTCTAACTGTTGTAGCATACCTATGGATGATAATTGGTATGTCTCCTATTCACATAAATACAGTAGTAAATACTGTATGTTGGTCAGCAGTTAGCGATTCATTGTGGAATTTACTTGACTCACTTGTAGCAGTTGACTACTTCTTCTACACACTACTGGCAAATCTTATATGTGTTGTTCATGTCCTAAGTATTATCGTTCATTACCAATTACCAACCTTCGTATGATTATTCTATTCAGTAACCTTCCCTAGGTTACAACACTAACCATATACATCTCTGTTCATTTCATACATACAGTCTGTACTTACTGAACACTAGGAAATTACCAAACAATTTTTCAGTAGATAAAGAAATTGAATATATGCTATGCAGGGAGTAGTTTCATCCCAAACCATATGATGCTTAAAAAATAAAAATATTAACCTTAGACCTTAAGTCATGCTTTTAAATAGCCTTATAAGACCTAGACTCTCATATGGATGACAGGCATGGCTTCCAATTCATTCAGAAATGTCAAAATTATTAGTTTTATATCACAGTTTTCCCACATTAACAAATCCTCTAGGTTTTAAATCAGACAATCCTTCATCAAATCTTACAGACTGGCACTAAAAAATCACAAAGAACTTCACCAAATAACAAATACCATATCAATTGAAGACTTCCAACAGCATCAATTCGCCATCCCCTTCTCACTGCTCCAGCCCTATTTATTATGCCAAAACCATGGCCTACTGACCAATCAGGCTTCTTGACTTTGTCTTCAGTCACACAGTCAAATGTCATCCTCCAGTCTGACCAATCAGCATGCAGATTGCTATTGGTCAAACCACACTAAGCTGTATAAAAGCCAACATTCAAGAATCATACACTACTGGAATAACTAAGTGGGAAGGAAGATTCATGCCATTTTCAAAGGAACAAAACTTTGCTGCTACATATCACGTATTGAGGTAAGGAAATTATTATTTTCCTTTACACTAATTGCAAGCCACTCTGACTCATTTACTTCAATGTAATTGTTCACTACACTCCTCCCTGATCTCCTGATCACAGAAAATACAGTCAGGAGCTGGTCTCTTTTGTCAGATACTCCTTTAAGGAGGAACAACAGGAGCTTTGTTTTCAGATGAACTGACACTGGGGGAACTATCAGGTACTGCATTAGTATTTTGGCTGATGGTAGTTGGAGAATTATCCTGTGAAGTTGTTCATTCTTCAAAGGATCCATTATTGGGGAGTCATCTGGTTGTCCAAATAGGATTGATATCAACTCTCTTCAGAATTACTGTCATATCCAGATGTTGGGACCAATCTCATGAAGGGACGTAGGTTGTTCACATGACGTGGGACTCGATCAATGTGTACTGACTGTGGACTATTAACCTGAGTTACATGGCCTAACCTAAACTTAGTTGTATACTTTCTGTGAGGAGTTTTAACTCAAACGACATCTAACACGTCATATGCTCCTCAAGTATTCTGAGGTTTAGTAGGGGGCATGACATCGACACTCCATATTCAGGTGCCATAGTAGGTTATTAGTTATCTTTAGGTGTGGTATTATACCAGACCACCTTCAGTATAGAGCATTGCTTTCTGGCCACAATGGTTTTGATGCTTCTGTGACTTCTTTCTACTCTGCCATTTCCAGCGGGTGCATAGGTGCATTGGAACCACAAACGTATGCCCCCAATTACTCAAAAAAGTCCTTGAAATGCTTGCACATGAATGCTGTGTCATTATTGGTCAATATCTTGAGTTGCAGACCCCATTCATAAAATATTGACTTTAAGTGACAAACTATACTGGTAGAATCTTGTTGACATAGTGGCCACCATATCATGGAAATAGCAGCACACTGGGACATATTTCCTTCAAAAAAGGGCACTTTTTCCAATCTGGTTATGTGCACCCCACCCAGTTTTCTGATTGCATCAATTCCAAGATGATGATTGAACCCAAGTAATGGTCCATCCACAGTTAGGGCATCAATGCACATCGTCTGAACATGAACAATGTAATACTGCCATATCCATGGCATATTAGGGATTTACTGTCAGCTGTTAGTAAATTTGCCTCCATCGGTCACCAATGGCAGTATGCACATTTTCTCACCAGCATCCGCAAACACCCAGAGTCAACCAGGGCCATACACTTCTGTCTATCTATGAACACCTCAATAATAGGTAGCACCTTGTTCTTTATTTGCTTGGGGAGAAGACTGGTGCTGACATCTGTTCCCTGGAGCTGTTTTCCCTGAAAAATCCTTACGAGATGTGCCTGACCCTGTTACACCAAAAACATGGTATCTCACAGCAGGATCTTCATGCCCTGGTAGCCGTCCACTCTAAGTAGGCCTGTCTGCAATCCTTGGCTAGGTGATTTGGACCAGAGCACTTAGAACAAATAATGCCACCTGTGCTGTAACGTCATTATGCATTTGTTGAGTGAATGTGGAAACCGACTCATCGGGCTCCTTGTTATTGGTCTTAACAGTCTGAGCCCAAATCAGAAGCTGGTCCAAAGTTACGGTGTCCATTCTGGATGATACCTGAAGAAGTTGCTTGACTTGCTGCAGCAGTCCTGAAAGCAAATGCATACAACATCCATTGCTTAAGCAGATGCCCACCAACCAGCAGAGCTAAATGTTTTAACTCTGATAAAAATTTGTCTACGGTTTTCCCTGGGTAAAATCATTGTGACACAAATGGATCAAACACATTGAATGATTCCACCTCATAAACAGTTATAAGGGCCTTCTTAATCTGCTCTGCATCTGACCTCTGCCCCTTAGTCAGCTACCAGTATACACCAAGAGCCCTAGCACACAAGTGCATTGGCAGTATCTACTTAATTTTCTTCATCTCAGAGTTTGCAATACAACTCCATGTTCTAGCAGCCCCAAATTACCCAAATATTGAAACCTTTGTCCACCATGATTGGGAAGAAAGTCAAAATAGCTTGTAGTTAAATATGGTTCTATTCCTCAAATGCTGCTCATACAACACCAAATGCTCCTTCTGAAGACACTCTTCTTGAATTCATGCATGTGTCACCAACGTAAAAATTACCATCTCTTTCTCCCTGCTCCAGCCCTTTTTATTATGCCAAAACCACAGCCGACTGACCAATAAGTGTTCTTGGCTTCTTCTTCAATCACAGTCAAATATCATCCTCTAGTCCAACCAATCAGCATGCGGAGAGCTATTAATCGAGCCATGCTAAGCTGTATAAATATATAAATAAAATAAATAAATCCTGATGATCCAGGTACTACCTACCTAGGGATCATTAGGGTGAAATGGCTTCATTTATTTATTTTACTTTTGCTCTTCTTCAAGTATTGAACACTGTTTGTTTTAACTTATTACTCGCTGGGTTTTTTTTGTACCAGAAATTTAAGGTACTGTGCAATTTCTTTTGCCCTCTTTAGAGGTTCCTGGTGCTTTCTTTTTTTTCATTTTTCCTTGGATGACAATTTATTTGAAAATTGTGCTATCCAGGCTTTTCACCCACCAAGTTTAAATAGATTTACATTATATATATATATATTTGGGCAACAATCCTTCTTTAATACATGTTTTACTTTAAGGAACATTATGAAAAAATGCAATTTCTTTTGCCCTCTCTGGAGGTTCCTAGTGCTTTCTTTTTTTTTCATTTTTCCTTGGATGACAATTTATTTGAAAATTGTGCTATCCAGGTTTTTTCACCCACCTAGTTTAAATAGATTTACATTATATATATATATATATATATATATATATATATATATATATATATGGGCAGCAATCCTTCTTTAATACATGTTTTACTTTAAGGAACATTATGAAAAAATGTGTCACTCCTGTTAAACAAATTAAAAATATCAAATTAATGATCTATAAAAAATGTAAGACATTTCGCCTTATCAGAAATGACACCTTGCTGACAAAATAAAATGACCATTATTTATGAATTTTGATGTCCCATAGGCAAATGCATTCTTGACAAAAACAAACCAATAAGCAATCATGTTAGACATGCCACCATCCACCTGTCAAAATGACTAATACTACATCTTTATGTCCAGAACTTTATATGGGCACATTTAAACCCATACAGAATGATACCGACTTCAATACGTAACGTGCTCATTCAGAACATGAATGTGATGCATATTGTTGTGTCAGCCAGAGAACTACCAGCACACCTCCCCTCCCACCTCTGGTGAAAGCGTCATTGATATTTTGTGCTAGCAACACTCTTTGGTCAAGAACCTACCCAAAGAAATATTTGCCTCTTTAAATGTATGAATTTGACAGTCTCTTTCTGTTTAATCTTTTTAACTGAATCAAGTTACCTTTTTTATTTTTTTATTTTTATGAAAAATTATGTGTTATTTTTCTTTAAATTTCTGTCTTAAGCCCTTGCTTTGAGACAAGTATGTAAGTGTATATATATATATATATATATATATATATATATATATATATATATATATATGTAAAATGGTTATGGGTGTCTGTACTGTTTACCTGCATATTAATTTAATGTTAATTGTCAATCACATTATAGTTTTTAATGGAAGATTTTTTAGCATTGTAAACTGGCCTGTATGCAAATATTGTATGCTTTCCAAAGAGGAGGGTCTTTATAACTGTCACACCCATCCTTAATCTTTTCCCTGCCTGCCTTAGTAAGCAAATTCATTCTGATGAATTCACTGAACAACTGTCAATTCCCAGCTTGCATCTGTGAAAGGAGTAATTACATTTTGATTCTAAACATTTTTTCATTACTTATTTTCTATCTCTCTCAAAAAGAATAATTAACTTCCCTCTGTATGCCCTCAACTTAACAATGATGCTCCTGATATTAACTCAAATGGGGGCAGGGTTAAACCCCCATTTCTCCCATTTGGTATTTTAGTCCTCATGTATGTTAGTAATCTTGCCTTGGTACCCTAGGTCTCTGACAGGTATGATGTTTCTGACACTAGGAAGAGTTCTAAGCTCTGACCTCTTGGTGGACAAGACACATAAACTTGGAGTATTGTGCCTGAATCTTTCCTGGGTTATTTTCCCTCTCATTAAAGATGCTAGAAATGTTTTTTTTTTTTGTTTTCATTTTATCTCGGTCAGATTGTCAGGGATCCAAACCATTTAGTAACTTCAAAGGAGGCTATCCTACCAGCAGGAGTATAATATTAGGTATATTGTACTGCCATTCCGTTAATGTTTTCTGGACTATGCAGTAGTCTCCAGTGGAGCCTCTTGATAACATAATAATAGGTACTGTAACAGCAATATCTCTAGCTGAGTCAACCCAGGTTATTTATGCATGCATTTCCAATGGGTGTCTGTTTCACTGCCTACTTGTCATCCACCAAACCAACTAGACCCCAGTTATACCATCTCTTATACCAATGTAAGTGGTCTGTGCTCCAACTTTCCAGAAGTGGAACTCCATCTTCTTCATTCTAAACCTGATCCCCTGTTTCTGTCTGAAATGGGTATCAATGCCTCAATCCCATTGCAGGAGCTCCCAATCCTTGGATATTCACCCATTATAAGAAAATATGACCACCTAATTTGCCATGGTCACAGGCTTGGTGCCTACATCAAATAGAAGGTTTCCCTGTGGTAGGGAAATGTCCAGTCTTCAAGAACACTGGCAACCAATCCTCCACCTCCTAGTATAGACCCATTAGTCTCCTCAGTATCATCAGTAAGCTCTTTTAGGCTTTAATCAATCAGAAGGTTGTTGAGGACCTAGATAGGAACAACGAGCACTACGGGTTTCGATCAGCCTAATCCACTGCTGACATCCTAACTACCAATGCACACCAAATTAGTGAAGCTCTTGACAACATACATACTACAAGGACCATAGCATTAGAACTCAAAGGCCTTTGAAAAGGTGTGGAGTGAAAGTTTTCTACATAGGCTCTCCAACTATAGAATCACTGGAAGTGTTTTCTCTATCTTAAAATCGTTCCCAAAAGGTAGTTATTAACAGCCAGTCCTCAGAAGCCATGGCAGTCAATACAGGCATCCTCTTGGGGTCACCTCTCAAACCAACCCTCATTTTGGTTTACATAAATGATCTACCTAAGAATATACTTTGATCATTTGTAAACATTTATTCCAATGATACAACAATATACAGGCAAACTTCTAAAAGTCTTGACGATCAGAGATTGGCAGCTGACCTCTCTTCTGATCTAACATCCCAGTGAGGAAAAAACTGACTGGTTACATTCAATGCATCAAAAACCAAACTGGTTACATTCCATCACTGCAGATCAGACCCTGAAATACTGCCAGTCATGATGAATGGATGTCCACTCGAAAACCGTACGCCTTGAGAGAATATTGAACCTCAAACTCACACCTGACCTTGAGTGGAATTCCGATACAAGATCCATCGCTAAAGATGCAGGTAAAATGATTGGCTCCTTTTACAACTCTAGTAAGTACCTGGCTCCTCATTTTATCCCCTACCTTTATAAGAGCCAGGTCAGGTCGAAAATGGAGTACTGTTGCCATATTTGGGCAGGAGCTGGCCAGACCTCAATTTCCAGTCTTGATAGAGTTCAAAAGTATCTCCATGTTATTGTGGCAGAAGAATTATTTTCCACACTCAAAATTCTTTCTCACAGGTGGGGATGTGGTGAGTCTCTTACTGCTCTATCACTACTAGCATGGAAAGTGCTCGGATGAACTACATCTAGTCCCACCAGCTCTGACCTTCACAGCTAGAACCCACCATTCCCTCTGTATTCCAACAGTGATAAGTCAGTTTCACTCAGACAGCTTCTTCCCATGAAACCCTGCCCTATGGAACAAACTCTCAATAGGATGTTTCTGTGATCACTACAATCTTGACCTGTTCAAGTCTAGAGTCTACTGTTACATTCTCCACTTATTCATATAAATTACCCCTTATTGTAACCATCTACATTGAGTGGCTCCAAGGCTTTGTACAGGGTGAACCTTACCGTAAGAAAAAAAAAAGAAAATCTCCTATTGCTAAGTGTTTATAAATGATGGATGTATTTAATATAAGAAACAAACAAAAAAAAAACAAATCTTAATAACATTAATTATGAACATAGCCAAAATGTACTGGCTGTATTTAGAAATTAAGAACACGTCTACACTACTTTTACTATGAATCAACAAAACTTTGAATAATTGTAATATTCATTAAGCCAAGAAAAGAAGATTCTTGTATGCATTCAGGAAAACAATAAAAGCCTAAACAAAAGAATGTTGTTAGTCTTGTTAACTTTCCTATATATATATATATATATACATAAAGTGGACACTAAGTGAACACCAATCAATAGTCTGTTTCATGCTTCAATACAATCATGAGGCATTATGTTGAAGAATGTTGTTGCTTGTTGTTGACCTCAAAGTCCACTTTTATATTTACATGAACTCTATCTTTGATATTTAGCACTTTTACTAATAAATATAGCATAACTTAAAACTATATTTTTATCCTATATATATATATATATATATATATATATATATGGACACTGAGCTCAACACCAAACATAGGATACTTAAAAACAATATTTTTATCTTATGTGTGTATATATATATATATATATATATATATATATATATATATATATATATATATATATATATATATATACATAAGATAAATAAATATATATATATATATATGGTGGTGGACTGGATTGAAAATTTCTGGGCAGGAAAACTTGTAAAGAGCCTTATCAAAAGGACCCACTTATTCCCAAAACACAGGAATCAAATAAGAGTAAAGGTTTTAGACAAATAAATATTGTTTTATTTATTTATGTTAATGCATGCATAATACAAATACTAGAAAATTTTTATAATTTTATAATGAAAATCTCAATCACAGAACAAGCAATCTGAGTAATTTAAAAAGCAATATTAAAAAATATCCTTAACAATGGGGAAAAAAAGCTTCATCAAACAAGGAACTGAGGATATCTATTGTCTCCTGAATGAAATTATAGTATCAAAGAAGCCTTATTTAATTCTTACAATATTTATCTGTTTTTTAACTTGTTACTTTTTTTAGTTACTTCTAAAGTGATGGACCATCACTTTGGGGCCAACTGGGAAGGTTATGGGTATTCTGGAGAGCCAGTCCACCACTACACACCCACACCCACACACATATATATATATATATATAATAAAAAGGCTTAAACACTAATATAACCATGGAATATTAGTGTTTAAGCCTTTTTATTATATCCTTACTCTGTCCTGGACATTGAGTTTTACCTGGATTCTATCCTCTCGGAATTTTTTATTCAAAAAATATACATGTGTGTATATGCACCTGTGGATTTTGCATATATATGTATATTTACCACTAATATTATCTATATATATATATATATATATATATATATATATATATATGGATAGATAGATAGAAAGATAGATAGATAATATCAAATCTGTCTGTTAATTTATTTCTCTTCTCCCTTTTATACATATATATGGGTATGGGTGTATATATATATATATATATATATATATATATATATATATATATATATATATATATATGATAAAACTTCCTTTATGACATTTCATCCTGAGATTTTGTGTGTTTGTGTGTGTGTATAAATCTCAGGATTAAATGTTATAAAGGAAGTTTTATTATATATATATATATATATATTTAATGATAAAACTTCCTTTATCACATTTCCTCCTGAGATTTTGTCTGTGTATATATATATATATATATATATATATATATGAATTACATAAAAATGAAACTCAATTCTACCCGATTTATAAGGCCATTTTACTCCTCGAGAGATTTCTCTATTAGAGAAATTCCTGAAGCTTGTCAATATTACCACCACACACAAAAATTGGGTTGAAAGCTAACTCCCCCTTCCCAACATGTCGTCAATATCATAAATCCCCAGAAAATAGATTTTCTATGTCAAGCTTCTAAACTTCTGTTATCTTGTTTCTTAAATATATTCTGGATAAATTTAAATTTAAACCATTTGTAATTTCGGTTTGATGAGATGGTTATTAAAAACTTACCTGTTGAAAGGAAATAGAATTTATAATCATGTTTCGATGATGCATTAAAAGTAAATAAATGTTTTTGTAAGAAAGATTCTATACTAAAACTTATTGTATAGTCTAAAATGAGAATTGAAAAATAAAGGCTCCTAATATTTAATATAGCAGTATTTATTTATAATACATGAATTTTTACAGAGAAGAATTAAAACTTTCTTACTTACAATTGGATTTTCAGTGTTTTTGTCTTAGAAAAATAATTTTTTTCCTTTTTTTTAAACTTTTTTACTTTAACTGGTTTTGTTTAGCTTTTCAAAAAGTTTTTAACTGTTTTTCTCTCCACGTGTTGATGCTTATATTTTGTACCTATGAAAAAAATGAAAATCAAGGGGTGTAACTGGCTATATATGTCATTTATTGTAAGTGGAATTTGGTAAAATCTATTCACGTAATGAATTAAGTATGGGGTTGAATTTGTTGATGAAAAATATTTCCTAATAATTCTGCCTTTGTTCAGTGGTTCTGTAGTCGCATTGGTAGAATGGTAAGAAACTAAAATTTGGCAGATTTTGTGCTCTGAATTCTTCTATATGTTGGGGTATTTTTCTGGTGTGTGAGTCCCTAATTTGTTGGCAATGAATTGTCATCATTTGCCAGAGTGACTGGCCGTTTTGGCCAATGCAATGCTCATGGCAGCCTTTGCATGTAATTATGTATATTAAATTCTCTGAGTCACACAAGAAATCATTTTTGATTTTGAATTATGATCCATCTTTGAATTAAAATTCATGGACCTCTAATAGGTTGTTGCATAGTGGTCAGTTGCATTTTTTACCTGAGGGCCTTTAATTGTGTTCTGCAATTTTGTATTGGTCAGTATCTTTTTTAGTGATTTAAGTTGTCATTTACTTTTTATGAGTGGATATTTTTGTAATAAGCTTTTCATTTTTTTGTCCTTTAGTAGGATTGGTAGATTTAGTTGTATGTATATGTAGATTTCTGTGTTCTTTGGGTTGGAAGTTGAGATATAAGGGATGACCTTTTTTGCTTTTTTTTTCCTTTTGTTTCTCGGAGTGTGCAGATGTTAATTTGTTTAGCTTTTTCAATACTATTGTTGACCAAACTTTGTGGATATATGTGTGTGTGTGAGTATTGAATCTGATTTGTTCAATATGACTTCTGATGTATGATATTTAACATTGTATATCTATATGAATAGATACACTCAATTAATATACAAGCACAAACAAATATATGTCTGTTTCAGTTCATTTAATAGCTTGCGTACTGGCTCAGAGAGTTGTATATTTTCTGTTGATATCAATGGTCTGAGCTAAAGTCAAAAGCTAGCATTCTGAATACTGATATTCAGCTTGTTCTTATTTCGAATTGGTTCAACACAGTTTTCTTAAACACATTCCTCACATGATCTCATGCCAAACTAATTTAAGCTTAGTAAACATCTAAAGCAAAAACTGTTAGATATTTTCAGGAATTATATCAAAGCAAAAATCAAAGAGAATAGAGTCATTCTTTAATGAATTTGTCAAGCATGAAATCAAACCAGCTTATTTCTGATAGTTATATTAGAACAGCCAATAATTTGATCATTTCATGCCAATTTACATTAATTCTCAGGAATAAGAATCATAAATAATATTCTTACTAAATTTTTATCAAAATCATTTCCTTCTTGAAAAGCAAAAATAATATAAATTATTCCACATACCTAAATTTATTAAATTGTTTATTTTGAGGTGATAAAAGCTAACTCTTTACCAAATGTTACTGCAATCATGCAAACATACATATATACAGATCTAAGCAAATGATTATAAATAGTAAATAATTTTATATTATTTTAATATCTCTGATCTCTCTCTCTCTCTCTCTCTCTCTCTCTATATATATATATATATATATATATATATATATATATATATATATATATTGCACAATGTTGAGAGCTGGTAGCAAAATAAATGCTAATATTTATACTAAGAATAACCAGAATAAGATGATTATTTTATGCATGAAACTCCTAATAGCACTGAAGAAAAATGTATAATTATTCTTAGTGTGTGTGTATGTATGTATACATATAAATATAAAAATGAACATAGAAGTCAACACTTAGAGGCGACAGTCTATTTCATGCTAGATGCAATTGTCAGGCAACAAGTGTTGTTATTTTTCTCAGCTATTTATATTTACACATGCTCTCTGATATTGAGCTCTTTATCCCATAAATATAGCACACCTTAAGACTATATATTCCATATATATATATATATATATATATATATATATATATATATACATCAATAAGTCCAAAACCTATTTTGAAAAATAAAAACTTTGTGTGACATCTATTACACTGGTTAACATGATTTTTGGTGCCAAGAAACAAAACATGTTATTTTGTTAATTTGATGGTGCTGATTCCAAAAATGACCTTAATTTTTCATGGCTAGCTACCCTTTTTGCTGTATTGAAATTGCTCATTTTTGGAAAAAAGATCAATTTATTATTGTGGCTGATTGCAAAATTTAGTTAATAAAGATCATGGAAACCCATCAATTTTCAGGTAGGTCAAGCAATTTATGCCAGCCACCTGAAATAAACTATTTTTATGAGAAAAAAGTGTTTTTGTGTCAAACATTTTTCAACAAAAGTACGAAATTTTTCCAATTTATTGATAAAATTCAAGTTGACTAATAAATTTTATCTGTAATACACTTTAGTGAACCTGATAATTAATGTGACATCAAAAAAATGAAACCTTATAATCTTCTGTTTAAGATTCAAAAATTTATCTCATTACTACAGAAAGAAACCAAGCACATTGAGAGCATTTTGTTTTCACATTTGGAAAGAAACTCCGACTAAAGACCTCGTAATTGAATGCAACTATTTCATTGCACATGATACTGATGGAGTATCAAAAAGGACTTAAATAACATTGAACATGACAGACAATCAAGAAAGAGAAAATTTTGACCATAGTTCTTACGTTCACGAAGGTTTTATTTCTGCTGTTAGTTTATTAAATGATTTCCTGAAAATACTTGTTGGTCTTAGTATATTCAATCATGATATTTTTAAAGAGAGGGTCTGATTGTTATTTCAATAGTATTTCTCAATAAGCAGACCAATATTTGTTGGTTTAAATACGAATTGAGAAGTTTCTACAACTTTATTTTGAGAAGTATTATCATTAGTCCATATCATATATACAGAAAACAAATAAAAAAAAAATGCTTTTTTTTTTTCCAAAAATGAGGCATGTCTGAATAGCAAAAATGGTAGCTAACCAAGAAAAAATTTTCAGAATCAGCAGCTTAGTGTTGACTAGTGTTATTTTAATATGAATATTAATGATTTTAATTGAACAGGAAACAGTGAAAATTCCAGTTCAACATTCCATTAATAACTATGTTCAAATCTGTTAAATTGTAGATGCACAATCATGTATGTGTGAGTATAGTTACATCAGTTTGAATGTGTGCTTATATAAAAATTTATATATATATATATATATACACACATACATACATTTATATAAATTTATATATATATATATATATATACACACACACACACACACGTGGCCAAGTGGTTAGAATGGTCACTTTCTGACCATGAGACTTGGGTTCGAATCTCACCACAATTGATTTGTTAGGAAGGAGACTCACTGATGTTATTAGTCTAGGGTGAGGGTGATCCAAGCATGCTGCACCTTTGAAAAGTGCCTGAAAACCAAATTATGGATTGACCCAAGCCCTGTGAGTGAAATTGGGTAGACAGAACACTTGGGAGCTGTTGACAACACAAAGTCACAAGTCATTGTGACCAAGGACTTGAGTGTGCTGGCCTTGTTCAGATTGTTCATAATCTTGTCAGGATAAAACGAGACACATTGATCCCTAAGGAAGATCTTTTAGGTGCTATGACAGATAGGGAATACTGGAGAGGTGTAGTGAGTTCAATCTCGGCCGAGGCCGCAAGGTGATGATGATGATGTTCACAATGTCGATCCTGCTAGATAAAATGCTCTCTCCCAGAAACTGTAACTGAGGTCTGCTCAGCATAGTTACAGTATAAACCACAGGGGACTCTGTGAGTGTTAAACGAACACAAATGTGCCTGAGTGAGCGTTTATAATAGGGATTGGCTAGCCGCCCTAGTATCCTCGAATATGAGTGGACAGCTATTATATATACACACACACTTATTTATATATATATATATATATATATATATATATATATATATGAGAGAGAGAGATAGTTAGATAGATAGATGTGTGTATGTATGTGCATGTTTGTTTAGTGTATATATTATATATAAGTATATGCTTATGTGTAAACATATATATAAATATGTTGTCACACACTACGAAATGAACAAAGTCCGACAATTATTTTAATATATTTCATTGTCACATGTTATTTATATAGACACAAATATTCAAGTAAATGGACTGTTTATAATAAACAGTATTAACAACATTTACTGGCCTGAAAATTTCTCGGACGTTCAGGCCGTTAAATGTTGTTAATACTTTTTATCATAAGCAGCATTTACTTAAATATTTGTGTCTATATAAATAACACATGACAACAACATATAAATATGGGTATTAAAATATGTGGATACAATTACTATGCATGTATATGTTTGTGAGTATGTGTATCTGCATGCGTTTGCATCTTAAATTCTAAATGAAAGTAAATGTAATTCTACTTATTGCAATACTATGTTATAAACAAAAGAGTGGCTAATTATTTATGAATGTCTAACTTTTAACGAGCGCATATAAGTGTCTGTTGTTGATGATGCCTATGCATGTTTAGCATGTATCATGCTTATCTTGAAGTGAGCATGCGTATCTCTGTATAATTGTGTGTGCATTGTTCACAAGCACTGATTTGTGAGGAAGGTGAAATCTGAGTAGTTAAGGCTAAGATCTGTCAATAACAGAGAGAATTTGGATACACAAAGAAGGAAGAAGAAGAAGAAAGCAGAAATGCACAGGTGAATTCTGGCATTTTTCATTTCATACACACACACACATGCATACAGACGAAATCTGGTCACCCAAGAATGGAGCCCCAGCAGGGGACACAAGCACAAAAAAATATAATAAAAATAAAAAGATTCTTGTCCATTATACAAGTTTTGTAATCGTTATCTATTTTCAGCCTCTAATTCAATAAATATTAAAATCAGTTTGGAGAAGCGCAACACAAAGCCATTTTATCTGCAGCCGACAAACTGAGTTAACATATCACAATGTATTTATATCTAAAAGCTAATTCTTCCATTGGCTTAGAAAGTTAGCAATTGGAATTTGCATTCTTTATTTGCAGTGAACAGACATGCGGAAGTGAAACCATTCTGTAAAAAAGAAAGTAAATAAGAATAAATTAAATGTAATTCCTAATAAAAACATGGAAAATTGTTTATATTTATTTCCACAGATATTGCTGGTGCAAGATAGATTTGTGGTAGTAAATTAGTTTTTCCTTAAGTTGGTTTAAATAAAACAAGACAAAAAGCATGGAAAATTATTCATATTTAAAACAATTAACACAACATGCCAATCAGGCAAGAGTGGAATGTAAAAGTATTCCCAATTTGTTTTGAAATTGTCCTCCCTTTAATTAAACCTTGATCAATCTTTTGGTATTGTCTAATTTTAAAACTACAAGCCTAAATTCTGCAGAAATTGAAATTCAGTATTATATCTTACTAATTATTTCTTATTTCTTGATGGTAATGTAAAAAAACCCCAAAGAACCTTTAAAACAAGTGGCCTATTTTACAAGTAGAAAAGTAACTATTTCAGTGTTCTTCTCCAAAGAAAATTATATCAGATATTTGTTATTAAGTTTAAGCATCAAGTCAGTTGGCATAGCGGAGTAATGGATAGCAGCTTGGATTGAGGAATCTGAGAGCCAGTTCAAATTCCAGTCGAATCCATTACATTCACTTTAGGAAAGGTATGAATCCTCTTCTCCTCCCCACCAGTTATGGGGAAATAGCAGGACAGATGGCAACTGGTCTACTGCAGAAAGAAATTGCAACCTACTGTGAGAAGAAATCTGCCTCATCAGTCATGTATTGAAAGATAGATGATTGCCTAAGCATGTATCACACATGTCACATAACTGACTGAGTGACTACTACTTGGTTAATTTAATATCAGAAAAGAATTGTAAACAGTTGATTTGTAAACATAACATAGCACATTTTTTCTCGGCTTAATGAAAATGAGTTGTGTGTTTTTGCCTATTGGAAAGCTAAAGAATACAAAATGATAGAAGTGAAATTCTGGATAATCTCATTTGATCACTTGTCATAGTGCTGCCAAATAAACTAGGTTGTGCATGCATTCGAGCTCCATCAAACTGCCATCTTGTTGAACCATCAAGCAAAATAGTAATTAGAATTCTACTGAATAGACCTTGGAGCAGACTTACTCTCAAAATAGAGGAAAAATAATGTGGCTTTGTTCAAAACACTGGAAATGCAATCTTTATGATCAGAATGCTAACAGAGTGAGCAATAGAACCTCAGAATAATCTGTAACTATGTTTCATAGCTTAAATAAAGGTATTCAGAATGCCAAAAATAACTTCTTGAAATGTCAGAAATGTTTGACTTACACAGAAAAAACTAAGAGATTTAGAAGAAAAACTGAAAGAATTTGTTGTTTAAAACTAGAATTGGTTGATTTGATTTTTTATGGCTTATCAATCCTTTGTGTCTTATTTAAAGCTGAAACATGTTTTTGATTCTTTTTCATGAGTGAATATTGCATTAACAATATTTTTGAGAATAACAATGATTTTTCAAGATTCAAGTCCTAATATTTAACCCATATCTGGGGGATGGATTCATACCTTCCAAAGAATATTTGCATATAAGTGAATGTAACAAACCTGGCTGGAATTTGAACTTGGCTCTTTGATTTCTCATTCCAAGACACTATCCATTACACCACCTGCACATGCTAAAGCAAGAAAAACTAAGCATGGAATACATGGCTGTTAGTAAAAGAAAATAATATATTGTAGATGTAAAAGTTAAGCTAATGCTGTAACTTAACTATCACAAGAGTTCTAGTAACAAACAATGGAAAGTGGGACATAGAAATAGGGAAAAGTTCTTTTTAAAAACTGAGCAAGGGGAAGGGGTCAAAACAAGAAAATGGTGCCGAAGCATTATGTGATGTCTAATTTCTTATAAGGTAGGGAATGCTGGACAATTTACTCACAGATTAACAAAATACTGAAAGAGATAGGAGTCTACAGAGAGACAGAAATAGAGAGAGCTGAAACAGTTTTGATGGATAATATAGAAAGTAGGTTAGGATAATTTAACACTTTATCAAAGGCAAGAAAAGAAAGGGAAAATAGAAAGATACTGACTCAATAATCTTGAATAAATGTATATCAGAATAAATAGCATGAAAAGAAAGGGCTTGTTAAAACATATGAGTTAGAGCAACAATATTAGTCGCATCCTGATGGGACATGGTGCACACACACATACATACATACACTCACACATATTTCTCCCATGGTGAGTGATCAGAGGGTGAAAAACCTTGCACATGCTGCAAATAATACAGATACAGGAGCTGCTTGTGAAGTACCCTCCATGTGGTACTATGAAATGTATGACATGCTGGGACCACTTGATGTGTGCTTATACTGGGATCATCAGTGGCAGACTGTAGAAAGTGTTGTTCATAGTCAGGCGTACGAGCAGATCTCAATCTTCCTTAATCTACAGTTTGTAGTGCTACAGATCATATCTCAGTAATGCAATGATAAAAAACAGCAAAAGTTGGATGACTTGGCTACCTTTGGTCTGGAAATGCAATCTGATACAGCCATGCAGCCTCATGTCCATTACAATTTGCACAGCCATATGTAAAATTCATATCTGTCTGCTCACAATATGTTAAACATTGTTAAATGGAACACTTCTCAATTAACTCACTACTGCACATGTTAAATGTTGAAGACAGACTAGGCACAAATGTACACAAATGACAAATGTAGCCTAGTCTATATGGCAACACAGTGCTATCTACTGTAAACTTTCTTTAAACTTAGTAACTCACAAATGAAGGATTTACAGACATATGTTTATCTTTTGTCCTTGTTTTGGTGTGAGAAACCTGCCACCCCAACCAAGTTCGTAAAAGTATTTTTGATAAACCCTGTATATGAATGCACACACACACACATATTTAGGGAGATGGATCTCAATAGCCGAGTATGATTAGCCGAGAAAGGTTGTCCATCTAGGGGAAGGACAATTCTGATCTTAAACCTCTGCTGCCTTGAAATCGCAGCCAAACCATCTCCAAATGTAATGCCATGTAGAATGGAAAGCATATGGTCTCCATTACCATTGCCCAAGCCTGTGCCCTGGTGAGAATTTTGACCAAACAGAGCACTACATTTATCTCATGAGACATAAAAGTGTAATAATAAATCATCGTGTAAACCTTGTATTTAAGTTCCAAGGTAATTAACTGATTACTGAAATTAAAAAAGAATGCCATGACCATTTAGGACATAGATGACCATGGATCACCACAACTTCCTTTTATTTAATATTTGTAAACTTTGCATTGCCATGATTGTTCTTGGTATGATATTGGAGTGTTTCCCTGTTGCCTTTTCTAACGTTTTAAAATAAGAGTTATTCTTCTCTTAGAAAGATTGTCAATTAAGACTGAAGAACCTAGTTTATACTAATAGTTTATGCACACATCGGAGGTAAAAAGACAAATTCATAGCTTTGCCTATACATTAGCATAAACGGAATGTAACAAACTTGGTCAAAATAGAACTTGGTCTGCAGATTCCATTTTCTGTGCCAATAACCGTTATGTCACACACACCTCTACTTATGCCACGTGCACATCAAGCTTGTGATAAAAGCTTGAAGAAAAAAAACAAAATCTTGCATAAATCTTCATGTAAAGATATAGGAATCTGAGTACATAAAAACAAAATTAGTTCTATACACCAGGGAAACTAACTGGATAATGAAGATATATAATATTAAAATCACAAAGTCTTCAGTTATAGTTAATTTTTAATGTTAATTTTATTTTTGAAGAGGTATGGTGATTACTGGATTTTATTTGAGGCACTCAGGAAAGAAAGAAGTCAAGTAAATATAGCTTTGTGAAAAACACTCACATATTCTCCCTTTCTTTTACCAGCTTCATTAAGTTCTAAGCTGATGTCCTCTGCATGTCTTCACATTCACCTCATTGACACTGGCTTGGACACTATCCATGGATCTGTGACCCAAAGCATATGTGTGGGTGGAAGAGGAAAGTGAGCAAAGAAAAGATTTCATGAATGATATTATTACCTCTTCTGTGAGTCTTAAAAATATAGTAAACTAGCATTAAATCGATGATACTCATTGTTCAGAAAACACAAGAGCATAAATATAAATTCTTCTTAATCTAGATTCATGTGAACATTGCCATGTGAATTATATTGTGTCCAAAGTAACCTGCTGAATACATTTATCATTTATTTAAAAAATTAGATAAGAGAAAATGAAATAAACACTACATACATCTATAAAAGGCCTTAGAGTATTAAGAGACAAAACAATTTCGTTAGAAAAAAGGAAAAGAGTACTGGACTGTTACATGATATCTGTCCTCCTGTATGTCAGTAAATGCTGGACAATCTTCTCAAATATGAAAAAAAAGACTTGAAGCAATAGAAATGTGGTTCTACAGAAGGATGCTGAGAATACCATGGACACCATATGTGAGCAACAACAAAGTTTGAGAAAATGAAAACAAAAAGGAAACTTATACATACTTAACATCAGGCAGAGGAAGTTGAAATTTCTGGGGCATGTAATGAAGAAGGAGGGTTTGAAAAATTTAATACTCACAAGACAGACTGAGGGGAAAGTGGGACAGAGAAAAACAGCACATAACATACTTGATGAGCTTGAGTAAATGGATGGTAGAACAGGGTTTGGGAGAAATAACAAAAAGACAAAACTTATTAAGATCTAAAAGGGGAAGGAAGATGTGAAGGGTCATGATTTCTATGTCCTGGGTGGACACAGCACATAAAAGAAGAAGATATTGCACCAGTCCTAATTTTTGACACCTTAATTGAACCTGATTTTGTAATCCAAAATAATGCATCACATCGACTTGACATTAAAGATTATGTCTTTTCAACCAAAGTGACAAATGTGATTCTACAGAAGGATACTGAGGATACCATGGACCAAACATTCTCAAGGATGAAGAAAAGACTTGAAGCAATAGAAATGTTGTTTTATAGAAGGATGCTGAGAATACCATGGATAGAATATGTGAGTAGCCACAAAGTTTTAGAGAAAATGGAAACAAAAAGGAAATGTTTAAAAAAAAAGAAAGGCAGAGACAATTGAAATTTTTAGCGCAGATAATGAGAAAAGAGGGCTTGGAAAATCTGATACAGGACAGACTGAAGGTAGGAGGGGCAGAGGAAAACAATGCATAGCATAATTAATGAGCTTGAATAAATGGATGTCAGAAGAGTGTTTGGGAAAAATAACAAAAAGGCAAAATTTATTAAGAGCTACAAAGGACAGGAAATTGTGGAGAGCCATACAGTTTGAAGAGACATGGCACATACAGAAGAATGAAGAAGACAAACTCTAACCACAGAGCTATCGGTTATTGATAAATGGCAAATAAATGATTTGTAAAAGAAGAAATAGTTTTGTATTACACAGAGGAGAACAAACATTGTTATTAATGGAGAAAATCAGAGAAGCCAATCTACTTAGAGAAGAAGAAGCCAAATGTCCACTTCTACTCAGCACTACGATCAAGTGGTTAAAATGCTTTCAGTTCAGACTATGCATCCAGGAAGAGTTTAAAAAAGAAACAAGTTGATTTATTTTATCATAAATATCTTAGCTGCAATCAGTGAAATTATGAGGCATTCATTAGGTCTGCTTTTGAGTTTTATTATCAATATGACCAGTTAAGCAAACATCACTTCTGAGATCTTGTTTTCTTTTTATTGTTGTTATTAGGAGTCATCATCCTCATCATTAAAATTAAGTTGATGCCCAGCATCATCCAGACTAAGAATATCTGCCAAAGTTGCTATTGAAATTTGCTCCTGAATTCATTTTGTTTCATCAACTTTTAACTACGACAGCTATAAGAATAATCATACAATCTATGCATTTCTAGAACTGATCATGTATTGCATAGAAGAATTGAAAATGCCATACATTTTTATACCTGGCAAATTTCAAACTGATAACCTCCAGGAAAGGTTTGATCAGTACCAGCGACTTAGTGGGGATCAATACAGGGTAACCCCCCCAAAAAATGAAAAATTCATTGTAAGAATAGACAAATCAAATGAAAAAGTCAAATGTTTCATTTTTTTAAAATAAAATATAGTGAAATTCCCTTCTTCCTAACTGATCTTAACATAACCCAAATTTAAATTATCACATTTAGGAGAAGGTCATTTCATTCGGCAAATTAAGAAATACTTTTGGATAATAACAATCCTATTTTTATTTATCTGAAATCAACTTACATGTAATATTTCAAAAATCTATTTTATCTTACTAGAAAAGCCAAAAAAAAAAAAAAATTGAACGTCCCATTGTTCAAGAAATACTGGAAATGTACTTGTAAAATTTCATAAAGACCCTCCCTGACACAAACAAATACAGTATGGAGAAACAGCAAGATTAATATAGTTGACTATTACTCCTTAATAGTCAATTTGATCCTCACTGGTTGTCCTATATATAATTCAGCATTCATATGATTTCCAAGGGTTGATATAAAATCAACCAACCAAACACATATAGTTTTTAAGTTTGAAAAATAAAAGATAGATATTCATACAGAGATATGAAATATCATTTATATACCAGATTATAATACTTATCACTGACAACAGATTCTACTCATATAGACTCCAAGCAAATTCATCTGGTTAGCTTCAGTGAGTCATGTGCCATGCATGATACACACTTAGGCAATCATGTATCATTCGATACGTGACTGATAAGGCAAATTTTTTTTTTCCCGCATTAGGTTGCCATTTCTTTCTGCAATAGACCAGTTGTCATCCAAGACTATAGAATCTGGTCTGTCCTGCTATTTACCCATAGCTGGCAGGAGAAGAAGAGGATTCGTACCTTTCCCAAAGGTATTAGCACATAAGTGAATGATATGGATTTGTCTGGAATTCAAACTCGGCACAGAGGAGTAATGGATAGCAGCTCAGATTGAGAAATTGGAAAGCAGAGTTCGAATTCCAGTCAAATCCATTACATTCCCTTACATGCTAATACCCTTGGGAAACGTATGAATCCTCTTCTTCTCCCTCCAACTATGGGTAAATAGCAGGACAGACCAGGTTCTATAGCCTTGGATGGCAACTGGTCTACTGTAGAAAGAAATGGCCACCTACTGCAGGAAAAAAAATCTGCCTCATCAGTCATGTATCTTTCGATACATGATCGCCTAAGTGTGTATCACACACGGCACATATCTGACTGGTTAGTTTACAAATCCTTAATATCTGTATATAAAAAACAAAATAAGCAATGGACAGCTATTTCTACTTGGAATAAATCAAGGCTTACACGAGACTTTATTGAAAGAAATTGAAAGAAAATTATGCTGAAATATTTATCATGATGAAACAATTAATAAACTCATCTTGCAGCTTAATTCATTAGTATTATGAGCTCAGTATTTCTGGAATATCAGGCTGCTGTAATCATGTATAAGATGCTTCTTCTTCTTTATGTGTTGCTGTGTTCCCTCAGGATAGAGGCAATCATGGCTCTCCACAATTTCCTGTCCTTTGTAGCTCTTAATAATTTTTGCCTTTCTATTATTTCTCCTAAATCCTGTTCCATCATCCATTTACTCAGACTCACTAAATATATCATGTGCTTTTTTCCTCCATCTCTCTTGCCTTCAATCTTTCTTAGTTTCAGATTTTTCAAGACCTCCTTCCTCGTTATGTGTCCTAGAAATCTCAACTATCTGTTCTTGATGTTTCCTTTTTCATGTTCGGTTTATGGTATCCTCAGCATCCTACTGTAGAACCACATTTCTGTTGCTTCATGCCTCTTCATCTTTAAGGAGATTGTCCAGTACTCACTTTCATACAGGAGGACATCACTTAACAATTTAGTGTATTTTTAGCAATTTTTTTCTATTTCTTCGTACTTTGCTTAACTTTTGGAATGCATCTTTGGCTATCCCAATACGTCTTCGGATCTCAGTGTCACACTTTTCATCTCTGCTAAAATACTTCCCAGATATTTAAATATCTGCACTCATTTGATTTTAGTATCTCTGATTGGCAATTTGCACTTTGGGCTCACTTTTGCTAACAACCATGTATTCTGTCTTCTGGAAGTTGATGTTTGTCCTTTGATCTCACTTTCCATCACTACATTCTGTAGGAGTTTTTGTAGTTTTCTTTATATGTCTGTTTATCAACACGGTGCCATTTGCATATCTCATGTTGTTAAGATTTTGGCTGCCAATAATAAATCCTGATTCTCTCAGAAGTGCCTCACTGTATACGTTGAAAAAGCCCATTGAGAAGACACATCTTTGTCTTACACACATCTCTATTTTTCTGTATCTAAAAATGCTGAAAAAAATGGTTAGCTCCTTGTTTAGTTTGGTTTATTTTGTTTTATGGCATATCAACCTCAATGGGTTATTTAATGCTGACAAAATTTTTTATTGCTGGTAATATTTTGTTTTGTCATAGATATGTTTCTGGTAATATTTTTCCTTCAAAAATGTACTGCTGGTAATAATTTTTTTCAAAAACTATTGCTGGCAATAGTTAACTATTTGCCCATAGATGGGACCCTAACAGGTGCTACCAACCCGGGTCAGGGTGAACCTGGGAACACCAGCAATTAAGAGGTGGTTCCATGCTCCTCAAAATCTCCTGATCAGAAGCCTTGCTGTTGGAGATAGTTTATCATCATACCCAGGACGGGGTTGACTCCTTGTACTGACCCAGGAAGTACCTGACTCCGTCTAACATGCCTTATATTTACAAGAGTCAAATTGGACACAAAAATGGAGTAATGTTGCTTGATCAGGGCCGGATCTTACCAATCCTCACTTTCCAACCTTGACAGCTTTCAAAATTGATCATGCAGCCTTTGGAGGGATGATTTATTTTTCACTCTACAGTCCCTATCCCACAAACACAACATTGCAAACCTATTGTTAATCTTATGCTATTTCTATGTCAAATGTTCAGATCAGCTCCATTCTTCAGCACAACCAATTCAGAAATTTAAAGCCAAGACAAACTTTGTGACATCCAATGAGTTGAATTCTTTTTATTCCTTACATATTCCTTTCCTAAGAAGGATGTTTTGTTCAGAAAGTTTCTTCCCAGGAACAACTATGTTGTGAATGAGACTCCTTTAAGAATGCTTTGCTGAACCCTACAATTTTACCCTTTTCATATTTAGGAGGATGTTCTTATCTATGTGAAATATCCTTGTTGTTTGCACTTTTTAATTCTTCCTCTTATGCTCATATCACATACCTCATTCAGTAACCCTTGAGTATCTCAGGCATTTGTTCTGGGTGAACTGTAGTGCAAAAAAAAAAAAACTTAAAAAATCATATTAATGTTGACTTAAATAACTAAAAGCAATATAGATAATATTTTAATTACTTTTATATTTTCAAAATATCAAACTATTGTTTTGTATTCAATTAGGAATTCAAAACTTTTGCAAAAGCTTTTTGTTTCATTTAGGCTTAATTAATTGATTTAGTTATTAATTTTAAAATTAGTATTTCTTTCCACTTTAAGTTAATTCTAATTTCACACCATTATCCTATGGTTGTTATTAAACAGTTCAGAGAATGGATAAAATATGTTGTCTGTTTCTCTGTGAAAAGTGTTTCCTCAACAACAACAAAAGGACAGTCTAAGAAATTGCAAATAAAGAAACTTAGATTAAGACAAACGAAATAACCAAAAATTGATTTTAATTGCTGATGCTTCATCTAATAAATTCAAGAAAAGAATCGATTCAAATTTAGAAAAGGTCCCAATATTTTCATATATCCCTATATACATGTACAAGCTGTAAAAATGCTAAGTCCAAGAGTAATGAAAATATTTTTAGGTTCTAGGTACATCAAAAATGCATAACAACATCTAAAAACAAATGTGTTAATAACAGGATGGAGTGACGACTGAATGAACATTTAGTATAGTATATCGTGTTACTGACTTCTAGCTAGTCAAAAGTACATATTTCTTATTTGCCACTACACTTCCTTTTCAGTGACTGCAAAAACAATGTGTCATCAACTGTGTAACTGTTTTATCAAGTGCGAAATAATGACATACAAAAACTTGTTTTATATATATATTTATGAAAATGACCTTAAGATTGCACTCAAGCATGAAACAGACTGTTGTCTCTTGGGGCTGACCTCAGTGTCCACTTTTATATTTACTCATAAATATCTTCTTCTCCTCTTCTATGTGCCATGTCTCTTCAGGATGATGATGACCATGCTCGCTATTTACATTATTCGGACTATTGTCCTCATCTTTGTTGCCATATTTATTACAACATTTCGGTCGTTGTACACTCCGGCCTTCTTCAGTTGGTTGGAATGCCGAACTGAACCCTTCATTTCGCTCACTGGGGCAGACTGTTCTAGTTAATGGATGTCAGTTATCAGTTATCTCCTATTAATTCCACTCTCCAAGTTCTCCACTGCCTTAACCACACTCTTTGGGTCCTGTCACTGGATCTAGCCAACACCTTTATCCACTGTGCCATGTGTCCTTGAGGACATCTGTGTATGAATTTCTGGGTATTATAAGCCTAATGTCTTCAGCAACCATTTTTTTTACCAATGCTCATCTTGCAATTTTTACTGTTATTATTGCATGTTTTTTACCAGAGCTCATATTGCAAATTTTGTTGTTGTTATTGCTTTTCTCTGGTACTCCTTATTACTGGTTCCCATATTGTATTCATTTCTATGCTTGGTCAGCTCAGGTGATTTTTGTGACCTAGAGAGATACAGATGATCATACTCTCTATATTTTCCTGTTGGTAGATCTTAGCAAATTGTCTTTTTGTTACTTCTCTTAAATCCTGGTCTGCCATCCATTTGTGCAAACTTGTTAGGTAGGTTATGTGCTGCTTTCCTCTTTCCCTCTTGCTTTCAGTATATCCTGTGAGTATCAAATTTTCCAAGCTCTCTTTCCTCATTATGTACTCTAGGATTTTAAAACTCTCTTTTTTGTTATTACTCACATGTTCAGTCCATGGTATTCTCAGTCTACTTGTGTAGAACCACATTTCTGTTCACTGCCCAGATATAAATTGTTGTACTTACTTGATTTTGTAATTTGCATGTTGGGCTGTACTTTTGGTAAAAACCATGTACTCTAACTTCTTCCATGTTTAGACATTTTTTTCTCACTTCCCTTCACTTCCTTCTTCAAGATTTCTTGGAGTTTCCTTTCTGTGTCTGCTATCAACACTGCATCATCTGCACAGCTTATGTTGTTAAGATTGTGGCTGCCAATTCTAATTTTCTCAGAATTACCTCACTGGTAGGACTATAGCTTGAATAAATCCCATGAGAAAACACATCTTTATTTTAAACTACTTTCTAATTTTGTATATTTACTGAATTCATTTATATATATATATATATATATATATATATATATATATATATATATATATATATGAAGAAATATAGTTCTAAGATGTGCTATATTTATGGGATAAAGTGCTCAATATCAGAGACACAGCATATGTAAATTTAAATATAAAAGTGACATTGAATTTGAAGTCAACACTCGGAGGCGACAGGCTGTTTTATGCTACATGCTATATATATATATATATATATATATATAATTATTTATTTTTAAAGAAAAAAAAATTATAACATAAATATGTTATAAAATCACTACAAAAATAGCCATTTTGTTTCAACACCCTCGGTGTCTTATCAAGTATGGCTATTTTTGTAGTGATTTTATAACATATTTATGTTATAAATTTTTTTTCTTTAAAAATAAATAATTATATCTGCTCTACTTTGTATTGAGCACTCTTTTAAGAATAGTAATTGTTGGTTATTGGAATTCATTCCATATACACCAATCATATACTTGTATATGTATATATATATATATATATATATATATATATATATAAATATATATTGTGTATATTTAGTCATCAATTTTTCATTGATGCATGTTTCATTAAATAATATAGACAAGTTTTGTCTATTTATTTTAAGTAAGTTGCTTTCATATTGTCTGATAAGCTTAACATTATCATTGAAGGACGAAAGGAAATCAGCATATTGATACATGTTTAAATCCATTCTAAGCTTTCAGCTTACATAAGCCATTATCAAAGATGACAATTACTTTTCAATATATCAACTAATACATGGAACAATAATAATAGTCTGTTTTTGTTGCATGAAAAATTTCAAAGCAACGACTAACTAGTGTATACGAGACGCGGAAGCAAAAATCGCATTGCAGCTCATGACGTCACACATGACCACATGAGCATGAAAATGAGAAGTATTAAGTATGAGAAGCCATTGGTATAGACCAGTGACTTCTGTTATCAATTATAGGCATTTAAGAATGTTTGTAGAGATTTCCCTGTTTATTTTGTTCAGGTTAGGCTTCACCTGTTTATATGTATTCATATTAATATTTTTATTTTTACAAAACAGGGCCCAATGCAAATTTACAGAGCATAAATATTCCAAAATTTGCATGAAAATGAAACAGAAGTTGAGCCTTTAATTTAATTATATTTAATTTGAAGTTTTTAGTTTCCGTTTTTGATACATAAAAATTCCCATGTAGCAATGGAACCATATTTTTAAATCAGTTAATTCATAATATATGATTAGAACACTACATCATTCGGACTATTGTCCTCATCTTTGACACCATATTTATTACAACATTTCGACCGTTGTATGCTCCGGTCTTCTTCAGGTGGTTGGAATGTTGAACTGAACCCTTTATTTCACTCACTAGGGTAGACTGTTCTAGATCTACATGCCATATTTAATGATTGTCAGTTATCTCCTGTTAATTACCCTCTGAAAGTTCTCCACTGCCTTAACCAGGTATTGAACTCACACTCTTTCGGTCCTGTCAGGGATCTAACTAACGCCTTTATCCACTGTGCCATGTGTCCTTGAGGCCGAAATGTTGTAATAAATATGGCGACAAAGATGAGGACAATAGTTCAAATAATGTAAATAGTGTACATAATACCTCATCTCAGAAATATACACAGATATAATTAGAAATATAAAACAAAAAAATTTTTTTTATTTCAATTTATTTTTTTCCGTATCACCCATTTTCTAACAATGATTTCCCTAAAAAAAATTCTTTATCCTCTTTTTTGTGCTGTTCCCTTCCTCTCTCTCTCTCTCTCTTCTTTTTCTCTTTCATTTTACTTTTATTGCCTCTTTCATTATGTTCACATACTTTATCCTGACTCACCAAATCTCTCAGCACTAACACCATTCCCACCCCTGGTCCTTTAACTCTTTTACTTCTATGTTCAACATCTCACTCCCCTTCCACCCACCACCAGTCACAATTTTTAAATCTAAGGTTATTTTCACAAAAAGTTTTGCACAGCAAGAAATCAAACAGGGAACGGATTTTTTTCTAACAAGTCCACCTACAAGCAGGGCTCTACCCGGCCTCAAGATGTTGGATAGTCTCCACCATCTCTCTGTTTATTTCTTGCATCCAAAGAGCAGGTGTGTTTGAAAATTCTGAACTTGGAACCTTAATCTCCGTGCTTCATTTCTGTCATGTGGTTCTTATTAATAAATGTTTTTCGTACTGATTACATCGGTACCCTTTCGTATAGATGAATATAAAAGTGAATATTGAACACTCAGAGGTGACAGGCTGTTTCATGCTAGATGCAATCATCAGTCAGCCTGACGATTGCGTCTAGCATGAAACAGTCTGTTCAAATGTGCCTGAGCAAGTGTCTGCAATAGGGGTTGGCTAGCTGCTCTAGATGGGTATCCTCGAATACAAGTGGCCAGCTATTATATATATAAATGAAAAACTCTCCCATCATTGTTGACATATGAGAGGCCAGAAGCTCAGTTTTTAGAACAGAGCAGCCAGACTACCGATACATATAATTTGATTTTAGTGATGAAGGCAGTTCTCCTTCTTGTAGATTGGTTGCCAAGAAAGCCTAAAGGACCCAGTTTGTCCTGTTATTTAACCCATAACTACAGTTAAATGGCAAGATAGATTTATACATTTGCTAAGAGTATTTTCCACATAAGTGAATATAATGAAATTGTCTGGAATTAAAACTTGTCTCTCTGAGCCACAATCCATTAAATAATCATTTTGTGCCTGAAGAAACCCTTTCTGGGGATGAAATTTAGGTTTTAATATATATATATAGGTGTGAATCCTCTTCTTCTCCCTCCACCTATGGGTAAATAGCAGGACAGACTAGGTTCTATAGCCTTGGATGGCAACTGGTCTAGGAGAAGGACAACTCTGAATTCAAAACCTGCGGAGGGTCGTTTGGGGAACTTGTGGCACTTAGTGCACCAGGTCTCTGTATTCGGCCTTTCAAAAAGTGTGGATGGTCCTGCACGAAACCTTCACCACTATAATCAAATCTCATGTGCTGTTGCTGGGCTGTTGGTTTCCTGGGAACTGATCTGCTTGACCCTCATACCTCGAATTCGATGGGAGAGTCGAGTATATATATATAATATCCAAATATAAGATAAGAACGAATGGAATATAATTCCACTGTTCATAGCATTTAATTTTAAAAAAAGAACTCAATAGTATTATTTATTATAGGAGACTAAAAAAAAGTGTTAAAAATCGCTACACAATAGCTTTCATGTTTTGGTACTAAGTTGTGCCTCTTCAGCGACTTCTGAAGAGGCACAACTTAATGCCAAAATATGAATCCTATTGTATAGTGATTTTTAACATGCTTTTCTTTTAATCTTGTATTATATATATATATATATATATATATATATATATATATATATATATATATATATATAAAACTCTTTTTGTAAATTGGTTTGAATATATATATAGGTATAAAACAAAAAAATAGATTCAATAACTAAAGGTTTACTTATTCTTCTTCTATGTGTCTTCAGGTATGGGTGATTATGACTCTCCACAACCTCCTATCACTTGTGGCTCACAGCAGCAATTTTCCCTTTGCCAAGCTTTTTGTCCTCATTCCATCATCCATTCATACAAGCTCGTCAAGTAGGTGGCCTGCTGTCTTACCCTATCTCTCTTCCCTTGATATTTCCTGTGAGGGTTAAGGTTTCCAAGCTCTCATTATGTACCAAAGAAATTTCAGCAGGCTATTCCTTATTCTGAGTAGAAGTGTTCTTTTTGTTGCCATTCTTTAAAACTTCCTTATTGCTTACTCATTCCATCCAAAGAATTCTCAGTATTTTTCTATAAAACCAAATGTCTGCTGCCTCCAATTTCCTCTTCATCTGTAGCAACATTGTCTAGCATTAACTTCCATATAAGAAAATGGATATCATATAGTATTCTACCACTCTTTTCTTTGTTATGGTACATTACAGATGCCATTTATTTTTATTTTTTTCTACTCTTTGCTGATATTTTAGTGAATTCTTTGTCATGGCCAAAACAAGAATTTCCTTTTTTTTTCTTCTCTAGAATTTATTTCCTGTCATGGATGTCTGACTTTTACCAGAGGAAACCTGACCTCTCAGCCATCACTTCATTTCTGCCAGTTGGGTGAAACCTGTAATTGTAGCATTTCAGGTGTTGTTGGACATTTAACATCAGTGAGCCAGGCAGATTGAATTGAATTCAGGCATGTTTCTCTTTATTTGAGTGGGTTGTCAGCCTTCTCAAGTATTCCCTATTGTGGTATATCTGTTCAGATAACAATGTCCACACAGGCAAACAAACCAATATCTCATAATGCTTACACTGATTCATCAATTACACTAAGTACCAGTGATAAAATATTCTCACTATTTTAATTCAATATATATTATGACTTTTTGATTAGAGTTAGTGTCAAAATTGAATTAAATGATTAATGTTAATTGAATGATTAATGAATATTTCATTAAGTATTTCTGTTAATCCATGTCAACCAAAAGAAAAGAATAGAATAATCATATTTCATACAATTTCAAAAGATGTCTTTCAAATATTTAATTCGGAAAATCAAAAAACTATCTCCCATAATGTAAAATTGGTGACATTTCAATAGAAATTAACATAAAAAAATACTACCACAATAATTTTCAAACAATATTTATGCAGCAAATGAAAAAGAACAACCTACAAGAATCTATAAAATTGCTTTTCATGCCTTTCAAAATGTATATGTTTGTGGCATTTCAACAGAAATTAGTATCTGAAAAAAAGAAAACAAAAAAAATCCGCAAACAATTTTTTAAAGCAGTTCTTAAGTACAGAATGCTTTTTATACATTTCCTAAGAAATAGGTTCAAATTATTATTTTTTTTTATTATTATTTCATCTCTGGCAAGGTAATAAACCGCTAAGATACCAGGGGTTACTGAGAGTGAAAGAAATTGAAAAAATATTATTGAAGAGAAAGGACAATAAAAGAACGGCCTTCAAAAGATGACTAATGCATTCAAAGTTTTGAAGATCACGAGTCACTGGGAACCAAGAAATGGGAGCCAAGTTCTACAGGCAAGAAAAGAAAATATTAGAATAGAACTTATGATTACATTTATTTCAAAAGTTAAGACTAACTTTCTTAACTGGGATCCAAAATTCCTAAAAGCTAATCCATTTGATCAACCATCTATTGTATTTTACCAACTTACTTTGTATCTTATTTTCCATCCTTTTTAATTCTTCTTCTGTGTACCATATCTCTTCAGAATGTTGTGATCATGGCCCTCTACAGTTTCCTGTTTGTACCTCTTAGTGAATTTTTATTTTTGCTATCTCCCCATAACACTGTTCTGCCATCCATTTACACAAACTCGTTAGTAGGTTATACGTTATTTTTCTCTTTCTCTTGTCTTCAATATGTACTTTGAGTGTCAAATTTTCTCAGCCCACTTTCCTCATTATGTGTCCTGGAAATTTTATCCACTTCTTTCTGATTCTAAGTATGAATTTGCTTTTTCTTTCTACTTTCTCATCATTGCTCACATATTCAGTTCATGATATTCTCATTATCCTTTTGTAAAACCACATTTCTGATGCCTGAAGCTTTTTTTTCATCTGTGCTGAGATGGTCCAGCATTCACTGCCTTATAAGAGGACTGATATTATGTAGAGTTCAGTACTTTGTTTCTAATGAAATTTTCCTGTTTCTTAATACTTTGCTTAACTTTTGAAGCTCATATGCATTGTGGTGTCACAATTCCCATCCTCTGTTAAAACACTTCCAAGATATTTATATTTTTGTACTTCCTTTGTTTGGTATCTCCAGTTTGTGATTTTACTGACAAGAATGCAAATTCTATCTTCATGCAATTGATGCTTAGTCCTTTCTTCTCACTTTCCTTCAGTACCTTCTGTAGGTAGTCTTGTAGTTTTTTGTAGCTGCTATCAACACTGTTTCATCTGAACATATTATGTTGTTACAGTTGTGGCTGCCAATAATAAATCCTGGTAAGATTTAATGATAATTCTTCATCTAAGATTAATTATGTCCATTACTATGGAGGAAGAAACAATAAAAGGAAGATGAAAATAATATTAATCAAAAATAAATAATTTTGACAATTCATTATCTAAGAAATTAATGCAAGTTAGACTATTATGCTTATTACTAGTGTAATATTATGTTATTATGCTTATTACTAGTGTAATATTATGCTATTATGCTTATTACTACTGTGATATTATGTTATGTTTATTACTTACATGGAATGTAATGAAGCAACAAAAGTATGTCAGAAAAATTAGTCAAAAATTAATAGTGAAAATAGTTTAAGATAAGTATATTGATTATTATCAGGGCTGGTGTAAGGTTCTCATGCCTCCCCTAATCTATAATTTGCCACATCAATCTATAATACCCCCTCAAAATCTATGATACGACCCCCTACTCTACTATATCACAATTTTAATATGGTAGCATTCATATAAAATAGAAATTTTATTGTAAACTATTTATATACAATAATAGATCATATGCAATTTTGGTGAACAATTCAACTAGAAAAATTGAAAATAAATACAATGTATCTTAATACAAATTATTAGAGAAATGTCATAATAGATCAGTCCATCTTAAATCAATTGGGTTTTTGTGTCAATTTTTAACATCAACTTGAGATTTTTCTTGTTAAAAAGTTGAATTTTAACACTTTCAACATTATGGATAAAATATAGTGAATTTTAGATTGTGTTTTTTCAAGACTTAGCATGAGCAAAACAAATTCAAATTTGGAAGGCAATTTTTGCTATCCCAATGCACCTTCAGATTTCAGTGTTGCATTTTCCATTTCCTGTCAAAAGATTTACTAGATATTTAAATTTTTGTACTTGCTTGTTTTTCGTATCTCCAATTTGTAATTTGCATTTTGGGCTGTTCCTCTTGCTGACAACCATATCTTCTATCCTCACACAATTGATGTTTAGTCATTTCTTCTCACTTTCCATCACTTCCTTCTGTAGGAGTTTTTGTTGTTTTCTTTCTATGTCTGCTATCAATGTCTTTCTGTGTGTCATTTGCATATCTTATGTTGTTAAGATTGTGGCTGCCAATAATGAATCCTGGTAGGACTTCTAATTCTATCAGAATCGCCTCACTCTATAGGTTGAATAAGTCCAGTGAGAATATATATCCTTGTCTTACACTCCTTTCAATTTTTGTATATTTACTGAATTCATTTTCTCTCCATATGTGTAGGTGGTTTGCTGCCAGTATAGGTTCTGTATTATTGTCATATCCTTCCCAAATCAATCAAGGTTACCTAGCAGTTCTTTGTGATGTAATCTAAATCTAGCATCCATTTATGATAAAATGTAACCATACAAACATGATGTCACTTATTTGTTTGTTCCTTTTACAGCTCCATTCAGATGTTTACTGCATTAGAAAATAAAATAAGAAGGAATATGCTGTGATATTTATAAATCAACCACAAGTTAGTAAGAACAAACATTCACATAAAAATGTGCATGCATATGTATGGTAAAATATAGTTTTAACTTATGTTGAATATCCAGGATGGAAGGTGTGTATAAATATAAGAATTGTGGACATTGATGTCGACGCCAAGTGAAAGTCAGTTTCATACCCTGGCAATTGGATGAAACTGTTGCCTCTCAATGTTGACATCAGTGTTCACACTTCTCATATATATTTGTTTGTCCATGAGGCTATGAATGATATGGTATAAAAATATACTGGCTCTAACAGCATAATTGTCCATCCCAAAAGTGTTTAATATCTAAAAAACACTAAACTAATTGAAATTTCTTTTACAGGTTTTCACATAAGATGATAAGCCATCTTGACATCATTTGTTGTAAGAATCACTGAAAAACCCTTTGAGTTATTCAGCTAGAAAGAGAACAGGTTAAAATCATTTTGTGTCAGCCCCACTATGTCTTCTCAACTGAGCAATTTTGAGAGGAAAAAGATCGTTTAGGCCATCAGTAATGCTAGCAACATTCATAATCTTTTTTCCATCCAAGTTGATTCAAGAACCATCAAGAGAATGGTAAATACATTTAAAAAAGAGATAACAGTAGAGTGGAAAATTGGATCAGGATGTCACAACAGGAAAAGGGAGCATCATTTCAACTTAGAGCCAAAGAGATCATTTAGAAAAGATCCAACTCAATTCATAAGATGTTTGGCATGTAAGAGAGGCGTTTCACCTATGACAGTCCAAAGAGCAATGAAAAAAGATTTGAAAATGCAATTGTACATGAAGCATGTGAGGTACCTTGTTACTCCAGGATAGACAAAATTAACATTTTGTCTATCCTGGAGTAACAAGGTACCTCACATGCGAGAGGAGGAACATTATTTTGAACAAGTTGGAAAATGATCTTGGAATAACATATATATATATATATATATATATATATATATATGTGTGTGTGTATGTGTGTGTTATTCCATATACAGTAGCATCCAAAACTAAGGGACAAAATTTTAAAACCTAATATTTGTTAGAAATAACAACTGTGAAAAGCTGAAATTTTGACAACAGGTAGTCGTTATCATCCATAATAACATACTAAAATTTGAATCATTTGCAAAGGATAGAAAAAGAATTATAACAATTATTTATTTATTTTCAAAATAGGATCTGTTGCGGGGCCGATAAGGATGTCGCCCCCGCAAGCTTTATGAAGAAACGTGTGAACAGCCAAGACAATGAGGGGACAAAAGCAAAGGTTTATGAAACAATAATGTCGATTTTATTAATGCCAATTGTACAAGAGTGTACTCTGAAGAAATGTGTTCAATTCGGTGTCGGGTCCGGTATGACAGGTTTGTTTAGGGGTAACTGCTTTCGGTCGTATCGGTAAAACGAATGTAGAGTTGATCGGCGAAACGGATGTAGCTGGTCGACTGCCGGATGTGAGAATAGACGGGAACAGCAGCAGGTTGATTGGTGTCCCTAAACAGGGCCAAGTCAGAACAGTGATACAACTTTACTGGGCGGATCGACCGCGGAAATGGGATCGCGCCAAAGTGTATCCCTTGGCGAAGACGGAGTCCCTAAACAGGGCCAAGTCAGAACAGTGATAGACTTCACAGGGCGGACCGACAACAGTGATAGACTTCACAGGGCGGATCGACCGCGGAAATGGGATCGCGCCAAAGTGTATCCCTTGGCGAAGACGGAGTCCCTAAACAGGGCCAAGTCAGAACAGTGATAGACTTCACAGGGCGGACCGACAACAGTGATAGACTTCACAGGGCGGATCGACCGCGGAAACGGGATCGCGCCAAAGTGTATCACTTGGCGAAGACGGAGTCCCTAAACAGGGCCAAGGCAGAATAGTGATAGACTTCACAGGGCGGATCGACCGCGGAAACGGGATCGCGCCAAAGTGTATCACTTGGCGAAGCCGGTCAGAGAGGTGATATGTCTTCCAGGGCGGATCGACCGCGGAGACGGGATCGCGCCGAAGAGTAACACTCTCGACAAAGCACCGGAAGCTCACAAAGGCAGCGTACTACACTTTGATCCAGAGATTTATTCTGATAATTTACAGAATTGTGGCACGTGGCCAATGAAGGGGAGGGGTAAAGGCTGGTCCAAACTAACTATCCTATACCTAGCTAATCAGATTCACGACCCATTCATACATTACAATTTACCCATTCACCACAAGAACTCGTCCGTCACCAAACAATCCTCCAACCACCATAATACCACATCCTCTCAAGGGGAACCTACCAAAACGCGCCCCACACCATAAAAATTTGATGATAATACATAAAATACATAAAATTCTAATAATGATAGAATGAGAGGGGAGGGGAGATGAACCCAATAATAACTAAAAGGTAACACAAAATGCAAACTAAACATAACATATGTTAGTAGGGAGCCGTCCAACCCTCAAAATAGAGAGGCCGCTGTATTCTGCACAGAGGACTAAATCAAGAGGCAACTCTCGCTAAGGGAGTGGGAAGAAGGGCAAAAAACATTATGCGGGAATGGGAAAATATAAAGCTGACCCAGTCGAGATAAAAGGAGGCCAAAACAAACTGGGGAGGTTGGGAATCTTGACTTGGATCATAACCAAAGAGTAGCCGGGTTACAGGCCAGGAACAACACCTACTCACATTAACTAGGTACACTTAAGCTTGTCTAACCTAACCAAGGGGAGGGTTCCACAGGAAGCCACCCCGATGTGCAATAGGTTGACCTAGAAGAGAAAATCAAGGCTAGCCCCGTTCACACGAAGCAAGCTCGCCTCTTTTACCCACCTTTCGCTAAAGACTGTCGAATGCAATCGTTTTCTATCAGATCTAATCTTCATCTTGAGCTGATGCTCAAAGAATAGGATTAGATGCTGATGAGAAAGATGGTTGCCCCGCAAGACTTCCTCCTTTCGCGTCGTCCAAATCACCATTCGAGCCGTGGCCAGCAGCGTCAGAAACACCATTCGTTTCACCCCGGAATACGGGGGCGACACATTGTCACACGCGTATGCGCGATCAATGGACACAAGCTGTTCGGGAGCGAGACGAGCCGTCAGCTCGCCGACATGGTCCCATAAGGGGCGGACCTGGGGGCAATGGTAGAAGGCGTGCGAAGCCGTTTCCTCTAAGCCAAGACCACACCGTTCACAGTCTGGCAAATCCGCCAAACCCCATATGAAAGCCTTGTCGTTGAGAGGCAGCCGATTCTGAGCCAATCGCCAGGTAAGCGAAAACTCAGGGTTACTGAGGTAATCCGCCGCTGGCGCCCAAGACCAGTAGGAGCGATACTCCTCCTTCGACAAGCCGAGCGTATCTCGTAGGGAATCCTTCGCGGGCCCCTCCACTAAACCACGATAGAAGACCTTCCTAGGCCGTGAAAGGTCACTGGACCGGGGAACGGCCCTCAAGGCCGACCGACACTCGCGGATGAAATCCGACTCGTCCGGGGGTTTACAACGGCGCTCAACCCTCGAGATGGGGGGACTGATGGTAAGGCTAGGGAAGGCGTCCCTAACAATCCCCTCCAGAATCGGATCTCTCCCAGTCAATGCGCGGCGTAGGAAAGCCAACCTAGAGGCACGGATGTGTCTCAAGAGGTGCGGCATTCCCAGCCCCCCATGACACGGACGTTTAGTGCAGACTCGTCTGTCGACCCTGTTCACGTGTCCCCTCCATAAAATGGAGGATAGCGATCGCTCGAGCGCCTTCCAACGGGTCTCACAGAGAGGAAGTACTGACAATCGATAAAGAATCAGGGGGAGAATGTATGTAGCACACACCTCCGCCCTGCCCTTCACGGACAACCGCCGTCGATTCCAAGTCTTGCCGGCAGAAACGACCTTTGCAAGTACTTCAGACCAATTTTTCTCCAGCTGGAGGTCCGGTCCGGTTACAAACTCGTGCAAATGCGCAGATCTATAAAAACATTGTTCAAGATCATGTTGTGCCAATCATACAGAATTCAGGTTTCGATAGGGCTACCTTTATGCAAGATAATGCCCCATGTCACAAGGCAAAGGTGGTAATGAGTTACCTTAGCGAGCAAGATTTGGAAATTATGGATTGGCCACCGCAAAGTCCTGACTTAAATCCAATAGAAAATCTTTGGAAGACCTTAGGAGTGAAAGTTATGGAAAGAAATCCCACTAACACGGAGGATTTGTGGGTGAAGCTTCAAGAAGAATGGTCTAAAATTAGTATCGAGGATTGTCAAGAACTGATTCGTTCTTGTAGTCGAAGATGTGCAGCTGTCATTGAGAGCAAGGGCTCATTTACTAAATATTGATTGTACATGTATTTTTATTGTTTTTTTGCCGTTTGCATTGTTTTTCTCAATTCTGTCCCTTACTTTTGGACGTTCCAAATTTGAAAATAAATAAATAATTGTTATAATTCTTTTTCTATCCTTTGCAAATGATTCAAATTTTAGTATGTTATTATGGATGATAACGACTACCAGTTTTTCACAGTTGTTATTTCTAACAAATATTAGGTTTTAAAATTTTGTCCCTTAGTTTTGGACGCTACTGTATATGTATTATATATATATATATATATATATATATATATATATATATATATATATATATATATGTGTGTGTATGTTATTCCATATATATATATATATATATATATATATATATATATATATAACTTAATTTCAATCCTTCATGAGTTTCCAGTCCTTAGCTATGATTAATTAATGATGAACATGTCATTTTTGTTTATGTTTAATTTCATCATGATCCTTCTGTTAACCTTGGAGAGTAATTATACATTATTATTGCTCAAAGTAGAGTCTTATAGTGTTATACAAGAATTCCAGTAAGATATCTTTAATCATTTCTAAGATACAATGGTGCAAAGCTTAATCTAACAATCAGACCATTTTACTGTCACACCTGGTTTGAATAATGCCGAGCAAATGAGTGAAAAGATTTTTAGCATCTGGTCTTGAATTTCTCATTCAACTTCTTATTGCTTTTGTTTTTAAAGAATAAAAATGAAAGTGAGAGAAAGCTGAATGATATGGGCTAAGTATAATATCTACAAACATCAGATATCAAAAGACTGAGTATCTTGGTATCTTTAAGAACAATGTAAACTCTAAACAATGTTTGTTGTATTTCTTCCCATAACTTCCTCCCCCTCAAGATATATATGGATAAGTTTGATTCCATCAACATTATTTGTCTAAAGATGTTCCTTCTATAGAATGAAATACATCAGTAATAAGTTTTTCTATTTTGTAATTCATTTGCATATATATATATGGCGAAAACTGTACGACAATGTGAAGAAAGTTTTCTTGTGATGCATGTTGTCCTTTAGGACTTCACTGGACCAAATTTGTTGGTGGGGTAACTACACATGCACATGAACAAGGGATGATGGTAATTTTAAATTTAAAATTATTTTTTTTTTAATCTTGCTGAAATTATATGAACACAAAAGCGAAATTTTGCAAAACAAATACATCAAATGCATTAGTTGCACACTGTAATGAGACTGACTCCAAATTTGACAAAAAATAAAAGTGTCAAAATTGGGGTTGGTCTTGTTATGGAGGGCAACCAACGCATTTGATGTATTGTTTTGTAAAATGTCCCACTTGTGTTCATATAATCTTTTATTGATATAAAAAATCTGATCAAAGGAGAAAACAATTTACTTTGACAAAAATGTCTAGAGAGTGCCTTGATTGCAAGGTCATCTACAGAAAATTTGTGCCCTGGCTCTTAAAACATGTCACCATTCCTGGCAGAACTTCTATTATCATAGTGTGAGTAAAGGTATGAAAAGAAAAAAGAATCTAAATGAAATCGATTTGATTGAAAAAAATTCTAAATTCCCAGAATCCCCTGTTCAGGCACATACATATTTAGTTTAGTGATGTCCTAGAGGCTGAAATGTGTTACAAGAAAACTTTTCCACTTTGTCATATTTTTTTCCCCAATATTGTTTGTCATATATAAAATATATATATAGTTATCTCATATATAATATGCATATATATATATATATATATATATATATTGTTATCTCATACATACACACACACATATATATATATTATCTCATACATATATATATATATATATATATATATATATATTGTTATCTCATTCATATGTATATGTATATGTGTATATATATATATATTCAAATGTAAAGAGAATGAAATGTATATAAATTCAAATGTTCATAATATTAATTAAAAAGGGAGCTCAATACAAAAGTAGAGCAATAATTATTTATTATAAGTTATTACATTAGAACATTTAATTTACCACTAAAAAATGGAGTTTTTTCAATACCAAATTTAGACATCTCGTCTAAAGTAGTTATAAACTACTTTTTTAAAAAAAAAATGCTAGATATGAAACATGTCTTTCTAATTTTTTTAAAATATAAAGGAAGTGATGTTTTATAAATAGCATTTTTAAATAAAATTGTTTATAACTATTTTGACCACCACCTGATGTGATGTCTGAATTTGTCATCAACACGAAATTGCATTTTGTATTGTAGCAGTAACTTAAATGTTCTAATGCAATAACTTATTATATATATATATATATATATATATATATATATATATATATATATATATATATATATATATATATATATATATATATATATATATATATTAGGTTGGTGCAAAAATAATTTCGTTTTCTAATATATGTTACTATGTGAGAAAACGAAATTATTTTTGCACCAACCTAATATAACATGGCTGTTGTCTCATTTTAGAGCATGCCTTTCTGTTAGGACAGCTATCCAATCCCTTTTGTGAATACCTGCTCAGGGACATTTGTGTTTTCTTAACACCTACTACAGCGCCTAGTGTGATTATACTGCAATTATGCTAAGTTGGCCTTAGTTGCATTTTCTAGGAGAGAACGCATCATCTGGTATGATCATCAATTTGAACAAGGCCATCATGCTCAAACACTTGGTGACTGACTTTTGACTTTGTGCTATCACAACCATTGATGAACAAGTCCCTCTATTGAATTTTACTCAGAAGTCTTGGGTCAACCAGTTGCATGGTTTTCAGGCACTTTTCAGGTTGATAAAATCAAGTCACCTTCCAGACAAATTGACCTTCATGAGATTTGAACCAGGGTTTCCTGGACAGAAAGCAAACATTCTAACCATCTAGCCATGTATACATATATATGAAATTAATTTAGTTTAGATGACCCACACTGGTTGGTCTTTGTGGGACAGTTGGTAAAGCATCTGCTATAGAAAGGTAAATTTCCCAAAATAAGAGCTGTGAATTTAAATTCTGTCATAATCTTTGTTATGGGAACTTACCTATAATGATAATGGACTCTTCCTGACACTATAAATACTGTGCCTCTCAAGAGGTATAATGAATGAATGGTGTAATGAGTCGAGACAATATTAGTTCACTTTAAACCAGATGGACAGTCATTACTAACACCTTCAACTTCTTGTACAATATTTCTGTTGTAATATATCTTTGTTATTCTACTCTTGTGTTTGTGTTGTTCTTCCTTGGTTCTAACCTTGGACCATAACTGTGGTGCGAGGATATTTGACCATAACAATCTTAATCTTCATTCCTGATCTGGGCTGATTATTAATCACAATTAATTGATGAAAGTTTAGAAACTTTGAACAGTGTTTTGCACAGTGCATGCAAAAACTGAATATAGCATGAATTTTTTCTAGCCATTTCTGAAATTGTTCCAGATATGCAAAGAAGAATACTTTGAAGGATATAGTGGAAACTAGGTGTTAAGACATATATATATTTTTCATTGTTGAATTCCCTAATTTTCTAATGTGTATGTTTATGAATACACAACATACAAGGTGTCCCTAAAGTCTCGTTTTGTTGAAAGAAGAAAGAACTGACTTCTTTTTCTGGAGTATGTTAAAGGTGACTGTATACTCAATGAAAATCACAGATGCAACACACTTGATTAAACTCATAAAGAGAGAATGTGCTAAAATTGACAGTATTGTAGAGTTATTGCATTGAGTTAATGTGAATTTTACAAAGCGCATCAATCTTTGCATCACAAATGATGGAAATCAAATTGAAAATGTTGTTTGTTAATATTCCAATTCAATAAAATGTTGCTGAAAATTTAATTTTTTAAAAATATGAATTTTTGCCTTGGGCATCCAGACTTTCAGTATCTGTCTATATTTCTGAGATGAGGTATTATGTACACTATTTACATTGTTTGGACTCTTGTCTTCATCTTTGTGCCATATTTATTACAATGTTTCAGCCATTGTATGCTCTATGTATGTATATGTATACAATATAGGAATCAGTAATAAGGAGTGCCAGAGAAAAGCGATAATAACAACAAAAATTGCAATATGAGCTCTGGTAAAAACATGTTATGATAACAGCAAAAAATTGCAATATGAGCACTGGAAAAAATATTTGCTGAAATACCCAGAAATTCACACACAGATGTCCTCAAGGACACATGGCATAAAGGTGTTGGTTAGATCCAATGACTGGACCCAAAGAGTGTGTGTTCAATACCTGATTAAGGCAGTGGAGAACTTGCAGAGGGGAATTAACAGGAGATAACTGATAATTGACATCCATTAAACATGGCACGTGGATCTAGAACAGTCTACCTCAGTGAGCGAAATAAAGGGTTCAGTTCGACAACCACCTGAAGAAAGCTGGAACGTACAACAGCTGAAATGTTGTAATAAATATGGCGACAAAGATGAGGACAATAGTCTGAATAATGTAAATAGTGTCTAGACTTTTGGGATACTCTGTATAATCTACATGAACTACAATATTTTAAGAAAGTTTTAATCTTTTTCATTTTGATTCAAATGTCAAAAATTAAAGCCAAGCCTTGATTCAGAATAAAACAGAAGATTGTATAAACTTGAAATCCCAGAAAAATATGGAGTATTAATATTTATAATCTGTCATTACTTAAATTCAACTGAAACATTTCATTTTGCGGAATATTTTGCTAACATCTTGTTAATCTATATAGACGTTTGTTATCTTACAATTTTCAACTTTGATAATCATCTCTGTTCATTTATTATGTATTTCCTTTTTAACTATCCTCTTTTCTAACTTCTTAGAATAACCTAAACCTGACAACTATCAATTTTTGACATTGCCTTTTTTTGCTTTTCACACATTGGAGAGTAATGTTATTGTTTTGCATATTCAAAAAAAAAAACAAAAAAAAACTTAAATGCAACTCTTTTAAAAAAATTCTTTTTCTTTTTATTATAATCTGATAATAAGCAGTTAGTTATCTTACTGATAAGAATCAAACTCATAATTTTGTAGCTTTCCAACTGATAAAAGCTGATAAACACTCTGGATTTTCCTGGGTTCATACTTGACAAAAAAGGTTCAAACAAATTATAAATTCATCTGACCAAAACTGTTTCTTTCCTTGTAAATTCCTGGTTATTTTTGCATGAAAATGATTTTTTTGTGGTTCCTTCTGGCCCTTGATTAAGAAATCTAGCAGTAAGTCTGATGTCATTTTATTAATGAACTATGCCTGAATAAAGTTTGTTTCTGCTGCTTCATAATTACCCGCAGTCCATGTTATCATACATCTGTGACTAATTGCTAGTTAACTCACAAGAGACAGGTGATTGGGAAAAGACAGGTGAAGCAGAAGTAAGTTGACAGACCAGCAGGTAAGAAAACAGATAAATTATGAGAAACCTGAAAGAAATTTTTCTTTTTTTCCATTTTAAATTATCATCATCATCATCATCATCATCATCCTCATCAACAACCTTTTGCTATATGCTGACTTAGGGTTTTAAAATCATTCAGTGTGCCAACAGCATATGTATTTTTATATAAGTCAATTTCAATATACCCATTCTACAATATATTCTATACAGTAATATAGAGTATCTATACTTTAGTATATCTTAAAATTGAAACAGCTAAATATCTTCTTTGCGTTTTAGTAGTTACCGGTTCAGACTTTGTGATGTCATTTGTGCCTGCATGCCATTGGAAATTGTTTGGTGTGCCACGTATAGCATGCGTGCCATAAGTTGCTGACCCCTGATCTAGATCATACTGGCAATGTATAAATTACACCATTTCCATTAGTAACAAGAAAGTAAAGCAAAACTGTCCATGGTCAGTAAAAACTGAGAATAACTTTAAACCCTTCTAGTCAATAAGAATGCTTATATAAATAATAGACAGCATTTTTAAATCAATATACTCATATTTCTTTATTAATAGTAATTAATACAATTTTTTAGTAGTGTGGGTTGTGTAACAGTTATCAGTGCAGAAAATGGTATCAGCATGTCAAGTTCAAATCCGGACAGAGTGAGTTACATTAATTTTACATTAATACCCTTGGGAAAATGCATGCATCTCTCTTCCTCTAGATATGGGTTAAATAGCAGAGGTAGACTGGGATCTCTTGCCTTGAGTGGCAACAAGTCTGGAGGAAGGAAAAGCCTGAATTTAAACTATCACTGCTGGAACAGAAAGGAGTAAACCTTACACAAATGCAAAGTGAATTTCTTAAGACAGATGACGTACTCTGTCATGGAGTTTAATTGCAAAAGGAGGTACTGATCCCAAAAATCATAAGTCTGAGATTGTAATTCCAAGGGCAAAAACTTAGTCTCACAAGTCCAATGTCATAAAATATTCAGGCCATAAATCAAAAAGGTAAAATATTCACATCACAATTCATAACACACAACTGCCTCTTCACGCATGAAGAGCTAAAATCAATCCTGTGGTCCAAAATAGAGTTCTTTTACTGGGGTAAGTAAGATTGTGATTGGTTGGTAGGGAAGCACTAACAATTACCATATTTGAAGCACAAAAAACATAAATTCTTTTCCAACGTATGACTTTGTTTTCTCCTTTGTCACCTTACAACAACGTCTGTATGAATGCTGATGCCAAGCTGCATTGCTTCATATTTGGTTGTCGGATAAATCTGTTCATTTTTTCAATTTATTTTCATCCTATTATTCATCGACAATATTAACAAAATCCATCAATAATATAAAAGAATAAACAAAAGTTTTACAGGAAGAATAGGAGCTCAAAAATACCATTAAGAAAATATATTTTGTGTTTTAATTCAAATAACATTAGTAAAGCAAATGAATTTATCTGACAACCCAATACTTTCATCTGGATTCTATAAACAATGCTAAGAAAAGGATATTAATTTGTGGGCAGGCAAAGATTTCAGAAGACCCCCAACTATGCCTGAGGCACTCTGTGTTACACCCCATTGTCTCCCAAGATGATGGAAAGATACCAATGTAAAACAATACAGCTTTCATACATATACACATATATTTATTCAAATTATTTATTTTATCAATAATTTTATCCAGATTTATTTTTTATAAATAAGATATAATTTATATTACACACACACACACAAACATACATACATACACACACACACTTATATATATATATATATATATATATATATATATATATATATATATATATTAGGTTGGTGCAAATATAATGACGTAATAATGTCGTTTTTTGACGTATTCTTTAACATCAAAAAATGACATTATTACGTCATTATTTTTGCACCAACCTAATATATATAAAAGTGAACACTGAAGTCAACACTCAGAGGTGACAGGCCGTTTCATGCTGGAAGCAATCGTCAGGCAGCCTGATGATTGCGTCCAGCATGAAACAGCTCTATCTCTGATATTCAGCACTTTATCCCATAAATTTAGCACACCTTAAAACTATATTTCTTCATATATATATATATATATATATATACTTGTGGCCACTTGTATTCGAGGAAACCCATCTACTATGGTGGCTAGCTAATCCCTATCGCAGACACTTGCTCAGGCACATTTGTGTTTATTCAACACTCACGGAGCCCATCTGTGGTTTATACTGCAAATATGCTTAGCAGACCTTATTTACATATTTGGGGAAAGAGCATGTTATCTAGCATGATCAACAATTTGAAAAAGGCCAGCATGTTCAAGCCCTCAGTCACGATGACTTGTGACTTCATGCTAGCACAGCTATCGATGGCACCCATGGGTTCTGTCAACCCAATTTCACTCAGAGTGCTTGGGTCAACCCATGGTATGGTTTTCACACACTTTCCAAAGGTGCTTCATGCTAGGATGGACCACTCCACTCTGATAACATCAGGAAGTTTACTTCCTGACAAATGGCGAGTTTTGAACCCGGGTCTCATTTTCAGAATATGAACATTGTAACCATTTGGCCATGTACCCATATACATATTTTCATTTAATACGACAGATAAGGTGCTTTGGCTTAGTTTTTTATACAATTTCTCATGCGATCTAATAATTTTTTTCTTTTCAGATGATAAATTATATAAAAACTGTCCGAATATCCTCTTAATCAAGTGCTTTTGGCTATACCTTTAGCCATTTTCAAAGATGTATAGCCAAAAGCACTTGAATTAAAAGAACCTTGTCTGTTGTATTCAATGAAATGTGCATGAAAGAAGGATTGCTGCCTAAATACACAAATATATATATATATATATATATATATATATATATATATATATATATATATATATATATATTCAAATATACATATTAAATATAACAGACAATTTTCTTAGAAAAACAAAGCCATGTACATAATATTAGACAGATATTAGTTGATAACACAATAATACTCATGCATACACACAGTAAAAAGAACCTTCAGATATTGGAAGCCATCTACATTAAAATAGAATTACATTTCAAACTAGTCACAACACATTACATTGCATCCAGACATTGGATCTGTTGTAATACTTTGGTCTATTGCATGGTATGACATCATAGAACACCATCTTGAACTTATGATCTGCATCTGCTACTCTGCGACCATTATAGTTGCATAGCAATTTTCTATGCCAAAATAACAAAATATCAGCTTTGATGGTTGATATCTTTGTTTCATGTCTGTATAACCACTCTGAGGATGGCTCATGTGAGCCAAAAGTTTAGGACCAACTTAATAAAAAAATATCCAAATGTTGGACAATTTTGGACAATTTTTCTCTTTATTTTCACCAGAAATTAAAGCAAACATCCAAACATTAGAACGGCTTATGATCAGATATAATAAACATTTATTGTCTGTTTTATTTAATAATATATGTTTAAATAATGATCTTCTGTCCCAATACAATATATATATATATATATATATATATATATATATATATAATGTTAATAATTTATATATGTAATTTCAGAACTTATTTAGAAATGAATGAAATTATTTTTGAAAGATTTCTTTTTTATAAAATCTTTGTATTACATCTGTAACCCCGACTTATTTATTTATTTTTATGAACTTTTGAGAAATTCTTTTCTGTAGCATTTAACGTTTATGTTAGTTATAAGGACAAATCCTTGGAGAATTTAAATCATGAAATTCTTTTGGTTAAGTAGCACTCCCAGTTACAGAAAATCTGCTCTGAATTGTAAAACAAAAATGCCATAAAACAAAGACATTATTTAATTAGAAAAGTTTTTAATTTTATGTATAAAATATAAATTTAGACACTTTTGTCTTAAAAAAAACACTTTTTTGATGATTAATGAATTTTTACAAGAACTATTCCCTATTTTTTAAATCTTTTAAAATTCTTTATTAATTTGTAGTAGTCAAGTGTTGTTATTAAATTACTAATCATAAATGGAAAAGCTTACTACAATTCAATGACCCCAAATATTTAATTTATTTCATGTGTATGTGTGGATTTTTGTAAATATGGATGTCCAAATGTGACATTATCAGAAAATAAGAGCAGTAACTATAATAAAGTTAATATTTCATTTTCTAACTTCTTCCTAACAACTGGTTTTGTATGACTATGAAGCCAAAGCCATATTAGATTGCTTAGAATATTCTCTTAAATTTTTAAGAGCACTTAAAAAATATAAATTAAAAGGCTTTCAGTTTAAATTTGTCAAGTAACTGTCACAGTTATATTCACTTAGGAAAAATTCCAACATAAGTCTATCCAGATAGTTAACACCTCATAAAAAACTCATGTTAAAAATTCTTTTCTGTGATATTTTAAACTACAAATAAATCATATTTGTTTCAAATCAGATTAATTAAAATTTAAATCAGCTAATCTTGATTAGGTTTATGAAATTATGTTTCAGAAAAGTACATTTTATTTTTAAAGATTTTTTAATAGAGAGAATTGCATTATGCTGACATATTTGTTAATATGGACGATTTTAGCATTTTTACTGATAATACAAAACTCATTTCAATCAATTAAAAAATCAGTTTGATATACAGCAAAGTATTCTGCTAATTGGAAATATCAAATTTAATCTATTAGCTTGAAATGTGAAAGTAAAGTTGTTGTCGTGTCCTCACTCTAAAGAGTCTATGTTGGACTCTTCCACCTACTATAGAATTAGTAGAAGAGAAGGCCTTGAGGGAACAGTCAAATAGATTGAATGCTGGGTCAACTGACACACACTCACTAGTTGTGTAATACTCTTCTGTTGTACTTACTGTTTAATATATGATATATCTGCAACACTTGTTTTGTTATTTCTTTAACCATTTACTTGGTCACAACAAAAATAAAAGATTCAAGAAAGAGTTTTCATCCTTAAAAGTGTATTTTAAACATTAATTATTACTTTTCTATGGAGGTACCTATATAATTTAATTAATAAACAATAAAATCCCAAATTATCTCACTTGGACTATATACCAACAGATTTGTTACTTTTACTATACTACTATATATAATACCAAAATATAATCGGTAAGGATTATTCCAAAGAGGACTTTTAGTCCATATGGGAGCTCAATGTATGATACAATTATAAGAATAATTAGGAAAAAATGTTAAAAATCCATAAATTTTTTTCGATGAAATAAATATTCATCTCATCAGATTGACTAAATTTTATGAAATAAAATTGAGGTACCCCAGACAGACAAAGATAAAGAAAAAAAAAATAGAATAAAAAATACAACATAAAACAAGCAAAAACAATTAAACCTAGAAAAGTTGGGGGGAGGGGGGGCTTACAATTTGAAGGGAGGGAACAGAAAAAAGAATTAATATAAAGGATAAGGAAACATAAGGAGATACAAAATTTAAATTTAAAATTATATATATATATATATATATATATATATATATATATTAGAGCCAATGTTGGATTTTAAATAAGCTCTATTAGGTTGTATACTTTTATTGCTTTTGTGATCATCAGTGATGTTATGTATGGTCTTGATCTCAGGTTTATATTGAAGAATTGTGATATTAGTATACTCTCAATGGATTTTCTTTGTAGTGAATCCATTTCTATCCTGATCAAACTGGTATTTATTCAGTCAAAATAATGGTAAGATGTATTTCAGTGAACTACCAGTGTGTTTAAATTGCTTTTATGCAGCATATCTCAGCAATGATCATTTAGTTTTTTCTGAGGTTTATAGAGTTTTTGCCAATATACATCATTGGGTATTTTGTACAATCTATTCTGTATATTCCTGCTTCTGTTCTGTTGTCGCTACCTCATTTTGCGCTAACTGTATATCTCTTATTCATGGTAATTGTTCAGATGAGCTCTTCAATTCTAATACCTTTCAGGTGGTGTAACCATATTTAGTGGTCCAGTGCTCAGATTCTTAGAACAACATTGTAACCACAAGAGCAACTGGTTAATGCTGATGCTAGTTCAAGCTGGTTGTTGATCACAGGCTGCTTCAGTCCACAGCAACTCTACCCATGATATGTTTTTGATCTCAGTGGAAAATCAAAGGTCGTAGTCTTGCAGTGTTGGTCAAGTGATGGTGGGTACTATATTAAGGAAACAAAATATTTTCACAATGAAAATTAAAACAAGAGATTTATAGGGTTAATCTTCAATTGATTTATATAGCTCTTGGTACAACAAAATTAACACTTCCCGCATTACTTACTATAGTGATACTGGGCCCTGTCTAAACTTCGGGAATGCTGCGTTCAAAGACTTGGAATCAAAAATTTTGGTGGCAGCTGATGTGGATTCCAGAGGTACTCAATGCAGCTTTTCAACCTGAGTCTCTGAGATCTCCAAAGTCATCTGCTTATATGCACTTCTGGAGTCGGGGAGTTAAGAGTTCTTTGGGATTCATTGATTGTTTAATTTTCACATTAATTCTAAGGGCTTTCTTTGTTCCTTATTTCAGCTTTCAAAATCATCTTTCCAAATTTGGAGATTTATTCTCCTTCCTTGGAAATAGTTACAGGGATTGCTCCTCCCCTAACTCCCACCTGCTTCACAATACATCTCACCCAGCCACTCCATACAAGCAATGTCAAATTCTCCTTCTTCCTCCCACCCCACTAGCATTCAACCTCAGTCCACTTCCCAGAGCATGCATAACTGTCTTTGTGACAAATCTGATTTTTAAAGTACATAGGAAGATGGGTGGAGTTTTAATCTTGTCATTAATTTTAATTCTCTCAATTTTTTTATTTTGCTGAAATTGTCTTTGTCCAGAGAAAATATAAACTCAACCACTGATGATAGAATTTGTTTTCATAACTCCTGCCTTTATCGTACAGTACATCCAACCCATTATGAGAAATCTGTTCTTTTTTAACCTTCTGAGCAAGAGATAGAATTATTTTCCAATTTGGTTTTGTCTGTGAAAATATTTGTTTACCTAAATACTCAATAAAGAGACTCTCTGTTTTCCATCCCTGGGCCAGTTACTGTCTCAGCAAAAACATGGGCCAGATCACCTGCTTGTTATGGTGGATCGATTTCCATAATCTTAACCTTCATAGCAGGTTCATTCTGTTTTCATTTCTCAATTTGTTTTTGTGAACAAAAAATATAATTTTCATCTGCTTTTCTGTTCACTTGTGACATGTGTTTTTCTAATTTCTCAAGAAAGAGATAAAATTGTTCTTTAACTCTGTTTTCATCCACATGCCAGACTCTTGACAGATAAGAAAAATGAACTTTAGGAAAGAAGCAATCCAGACAGTCCCATTTTCATCAAGAAAAATATCTCCACTCTGTCTCTTTCTTCCAGCCTATATTCCATTTTGGGCTTAACCTTTTTCTGCTCAGAATCAATGTTTAACCACCTCACAGCCTCAGTGTCACACAATATGGCACCTAGACTATATAAATTTAAGTACAGTACTAGATTGGCAAGAAGATCTCCTCAATTTACAATTGAAATGGCTCAATGTAACCATAAGTTCTATTCTAACATTTTCTTTTCTAGCACTTTGGACTTGTGTAAAACTCTTTTGGCTAAATGATTTCCAGCTAACTTTGATCTTTAAAAATTTAAATGCAATGTCAATCATTATCTACTGACTTCTTAATTACTTTTCTATTGTACTTGCTCCTTCTTAATGTTTCTCCTTTTTCTTATTCTTTCACATTCAGTAACTTCTTGTGCCTTAGTGGCTTTACTGTCTTGCATGGGGTGATATGATTAAAAAAATCTACAGTGGATTATAACATCTCCTGAAGAGAACTTGCAAATTATACATATTTCTCAAATGTTTTAAATTTTGAATCAAATGACACACTTTTTGTGTGCCCGTCATAAAACAATGGTGAGTGGATTAAGCACACAAACAAATTCCGGTAAGTTTAATCCACATAGAATGTTCTGTTATTGTGTCCTAGCACCAAACCAAAACTTGTGTAAATATCAAAGGTGTCTATTGTAGCATCAGTGTTATCATTTATCAAACCATGTGAAGCAAAATTGTGAACAAACCTGAAAATAACTTCAAATTTAAAAAAAAATATTTGTAGTCTATAAAAGTATCCTTATTTTTCTTTGTATGCCCAGACAGGAACTCAAGTGAATAATGATTTTCATAAAGATATTATTATTCAAGTAGCAACAGCATATCTTAAGTGTTTCTAAGCCTCTTCACTTTATAAAACTGTTTGTCTCAGAGACAAAATCCATTTTGGAACACCCTTTGTTATCAAGTGCTTTTACTGCTTTTCAAGTGGAGTGTGGATGGAGATCCTGAACATATGATTCACCAGTCCTTTTAAGAGTTACCTGCTTTTAAGGAACTGGCTTAAACCATTTAAGAAGCCTTACATTAATACCAGGGAGTGCTTTAACATGGTGGCAATATGAATTTATATGTCAGAGAGCTGTGTTATTTCTTAAACAGATCATCAGTGGTTGAGCCAATGAAGCAAATATCTTGCAGAAAGAATATGAATTAAAATATAAGTTCATGTAGAAAACCTCCAAGAGAAAATCAACAGAGACCACAGAGCCATGTTGTAAGCATAAAAAATTTGCTTATAATGATAAAAAAACAGATGTTGAAAAAAATTAGCAAAAGTAAAAAATGTCTGTTTCATAAAGTTTGGTGATAAACATTTCATGCTTATTTTCCATTTGAATTTCAGAGATGAGAATTTTGGTTGTTGTAAATCCAGATTTGTTTCAGTTGACTGTAAAAACCAAGATGAGGATACCAGTTCCAATAAATTAGTTCAAATCAATTTTAAAACATTTTTAATCCAATATTCCAAAAGACCAGTGTCTTTCTCTAAAAATACAAGCGATTTAATGGTTTTTAATTTTTTTCACTTCATTCTACTCAAATTGTAGGTTTGTATTTCTTCTGTTGATTCATCTTTAATATCCATTCATCTGTCTCACATTCATCTCTTTTCTTAAACATGCCTTTTCATGAGACAATCACAACATTATCATTTGCCTTTGTACCCAAAGTAGGGTCTTCTATCTTCAAAGTCCCACTGCTTCAATTAGCAACTTTCTTCATTTACAACTCATCTTGATGAATGACTGATGGAATTCCTTAACCCTCTCCCCAATCTTGGTTGCATGACAGCCCCAAATACATTCAGGTTGTTTCCTGTTCTCAGTGGCTAAGACTTTAGGATGCAAAATTTCAACTGCTCATCAGCTATATACTAATTTCAACCACTACTGATGGTCTCAAACAAAAAGCTGTTATTCTCCACCACTAAACAAATAACACAGTAACTCCCAACCCAACCCATTCAGCTGACTTTTTCTTTTATTGCAATGTACTGGAGATCTTTGGATCTAATAGAAACATATAAAGTTGTTTTTTTTTCCTTTTATTTTTTATAGGCATTATGAATTAAGTATCTTACAATTACTCATTTCATATCAACTTCATAATCTTATTGCAGTGTTGTTTTCTGAAGTTAACACATTTCAAAATCATTATCAAGATAAAATATGAAAATTAATGAAATATTTCATATGAATTTGTTTCTGTATCAGGCAATATAACTTTATTTGAGTTAGAAGAATAATCAGATTATTATGTTAATATCAACAATGAGAGGAGACATTGAGGCTGTACATTATTCATATATTCCCTGTTAAAAATCAACAGCTGATAATGAGGTAGCACATTATTTAACAATTCTCTGTTAAAAATGACAGAAGATAATCAAAGCAATGAGTCAGATTGTTATTTAACATTTGTATATTTAATAATGATAGTAGACCAACAGCATATTATTTAACATTCAAAACATTAATTTAAAAGGGGCTCAGTACCAAGAGTAGAGCAATAGTTATTTATTATAAATTGTTACATACAGACAAGCAAGTAATCACTACAAAGATGCATATTTGTTTTGATGCCTAAAGGTAAGCATCTCATCAGGTGAGAAACAAAGATGAGATGCTTACCTTTAGGCATCGAAATAAATATGCATCTTTGTAGTGATTACTTGTTTGTCTTCATGCAACAACTTCTAATATATATGTCTATATTTCTGAGATGAGGTATTATGTATATTATTTACATTATTCAGACTATTGTCCTCATCTTTGTCGCCATATTTATCACAATGTTTTGGCCGTTGTACGCTCTGACCTTCTTCAGGTGGTTGGAATTTCGAACTGAACCCTTTATTTCACTCTCTGGGGTAGACTGTTCTAGTTCCACGTGCCATGTTTGATGGATGTCAGTTATCAGTTATCTCCTGCTAATTTTCACTCTGAAAGTTCTCCACTGCCTTAACCGGGTATTGAACTCACACTCTTTGGGTCTGTCACTGGATTTAACCAATGTCCTTGACACATGGCACAGTGACGAAATAAAGGATTCAGTTTGAAATTCCAACCACCTGAAGAAGGCCGGAGCATACAACGGCCGAAACATTGTGATAAATATGGTGACTAAGATGAGAACAATAGTCCGAATAATGTAAATAATGTTCTAATATATATATATAATCATAAATTGATCTATGCAATACTGTAGGCATGTGAAGAAACCCTTTTGAAAATCATGTGTAAGTGATGGAAATGGGTGGGTAAGTATGATGAGAGCCAGTATTTTCTTGCCCTCGACTTGAAGAAAGTGTGTCTGTGTGTGTGAAGAGGAGGTTAAGAATTTGACTTGATGTTAGCAGTCAGAAACACACACACATGCACAAAACTGAGAAAGCAGTCACCTTTTCCAATACTGCTCTATTATTGTTGCGTCATAATAAATGTTTAAAAAATATTAAGTATTGGAATATCTAAAAAAAAGTATCAAATAGCCACAGGCTAAATCTAAGAAAGACTGTGGCAAGTTATTAAAAACTAAATCTAAATCTTCCTTACCCCGCAAAAAAAAAAAAAAAAAAAAAAAATGATTGAGGCCCCCTTTGATTTTGATGAGATTTCACCAATTCTGAATTTTTATGGCTAAGACCTGCCATGCCACTCACATTGTAGCAAACCACCTTCATTCCATTTGCATTCCATTAATGAGATGTAAGTTTCACTCAAAGAGATTCTTTCAATTAACCACTACTTACTTTGCAGAACCAACTCCCAAGAGGATGCTTCCCTGATCTCTGTCATCTTAAATTGTTCAAATCTAGGTTCAACTGTTATCTTCAATACATATTGCTATAAACTGTGCCTGCTACTCTGTAACCCTCTACCTCGAGTGGCTCTTGGGTCTTGTACAAGGTGACCATCATGATAAAAAAAAATTAAAAGGATATTGCAGTCCATTTTTTTGTAAAAATAAAATACTTGAAGGATTACTTGACATACTTTCAATGAACAGGTGTTTTATTAATAACTTTTCTTTAATAAAGTATTTCAATTGGGAAGTGAAAATTTGACACTCACAGGATATATTGATGGCAAGAGGGATGGAGAAACACAGTGCATAACCTTGTATAAATGGCTGACAGAACAGGATTTAGGTGATATAGCAAAAAGAAAAAAATTACTAAGTGCTATAAAAAATAGGCAATTATGGACTAGAATTTGGGGAATTCTCTGAATTTTACATCTGGCTAATTTATCTAGTATATATTAATAAATAAATTTTTGTTAGGAGAATGATTAAAAAACACAAAATCTTTTAAATGGTATTGAAACTAAAATGTAGTCAGCTGAAGTTTGAGCAGCCATTGATGAATTCTGAAAATACCTATTTTTGACTTGCTTATTTCAAAAGTATAAGATTTGAGCAACATCCCAGTTTCAAATTCTTGCATTTTTACTGTTTACCATTATTATATATACAATATCAGCTTTTATATAGACAATGTTATTTTTAACATATAATTAATCATAAGAAGTACAATGTTTCATTTTTATTTTTGTCACTGACTTGTTAGGTCATTTTAAACTTTCTTAACTTAACTTAGATGCATTTCAGAAGGTTAGATGTAAATTGATAACATTTGGCATAAGAATATTTGATAATTACATGTGAAACATTTATATATAGTTTTAATCTGTCAGTAACAGGAAGTGTTTAATTCTATATCTGGTCACTGATGTCAGTACTGCCAATTTTTGATAACAATGATTTTCAATCATTTTGAGAAGAGTAAGTAATTATTAGGATATTGGTCAGAACAATCTCTCTGTCTGTCTCTCTCTCCATATATATATATATGTATATACACATATATATATATATATATGTATATATATATAATATTTTTATGATAAGAGATTATAATAAAAACATTTTAAATTGCTACACAAAAGCTTTCATGTTTCAATACCATAATTCTACTTCCTCAGACGATGGTTGGCAACTGGTGATAAAAATGATTTTTAAGGGAAATTTCCCTAAACAAATCATTTTTATTATGAGATTATAATAAAAACATTTTAAATTGCTTAAAAATTATTGTCTAAAGGAAGAGCAAAATTTAATCAAAAAATGCTTTTTTTTTTTCTCATAAAATTTTTAATAAAAAATCATGTCACACTTTTTTTTAACCATGCATAATAATTTTCTCTTATTTAAAGTACAAATCAAATACTTTTTGGGCCAATTTAAAAAATTTACTAGGGGTTACCTTAAACTTTTAACTGGAGTTTATGTCAGAAGCCATTCTGCGACTCAGTTCCTAGTTCCAAAGCAAAAGAATTAGGGTCATTGGCAACAAGGTTCAACTCTCACTGAGATACCATTAACTTCCAGTTCTGCTGTCTTTGAACAACACAATAAAATAGGAAGCATTACTAGTAGAGTGCATCGTGTGTGTATGCAGGTGTATATAAACATTAACAAATAACAGTGTATCTATATATATATATATATATATATATATTAGTATACATAGATATAGATAGATAAATATACATCTACAGGTATCTATATATATTTACATATACATTAGGGAAAGTATTCAATACAAGCCACAGAGGACAATTTATTACAGTATTTAACTCAAATATACAGGTTTCATCTTTGCAATAGAAAATATGAGCAAAAATTTCAACATTATATCCATAAAGTGACATTTGCATACACCAGTGTCTTTCTCTTACTGAATAAAGAATATAAGTAGATATATTTGAATATATGTTATACAGTATCGAAAGAAATGAGCCATCAAGATAAAACAACAATTTGTTTAATTTTTACTCAACTGTAAGCAATCTATTTTCACAAGTATTATACATGTTCATTTAGGACTGTAATACAAGTTGTCACATTTATGTGAAAACAGTATGAAAGGAGATACATACCTGAACACATAGTTATATTAAAATGCAAAAGCTATATGCCACTTGATACTCCTTATGAGCAACAGAATCCCAGGTTTAAAACAGGTTTGCAGGTTTCTTTTGTTAAATGATCAAATAAAGTTTAGTGACTTCACTGTGTCTCTTTAGCTGTTTTATTTTTCAAAATGAAAAGACTGTTTTCAGTAATGGATTAAAGTTACTGAAATGTCACAAAGAATGAGTCAGTGTGAAATTGCTAAGGAATTTGGAACATCAAGGCACACTACCTGAATTATCCAAAAGTAGCAATGCTGATGTTGGGAGTATTTTACATATGAAAAAAATGTCATACCTTTATATTTCTTGATTTTTAGAAAGCTAGTGAGGTTATCAGTATCCAACTCAAAATTGACAGCTCATCATATAATAGATAAAAGCAGCTTTTATATTAACATGTCAATTCATACAGTAAAAATTATATAAAGATACATTGCAGCAAAAAAGTTAAAAAAAAAAAAATGAATAAGATGAAAAAATTGGTATAAACATTTATTACAGGATAATGAAAAATGGGCTAAAATGATATATAGCAATAAACATGGAATAGAACTGAATTTTAATGCAAGAGTATACAGGGTGCGATGGATAAATTGTCATTTAAATTACACAAAAAGGAAAATAACACTGACATCTCATTTTAACAGATATATTTACCAAAATTACACATAAATATCATAAAATGCTAAAGAGTAAATTTATTCAATAAAATCGCCACTAGATTCAACCATGGCCTCCAGATGACTTTGGAATTTCCTGCAACTCTTCTGGACAGTCCACTTGTCTAAGTTGGTGAATGCTGCCATAATCCTTGCCTTCAGTTCATCTTTGGTGTTACAAAAAGTTTTGTTGGTCTCTTGCGCAATTGCGCCCCACACATAATAATCAAGGAGGTTGCAGTCTGGGAAGTTTGGTGGCTGCAGAAATTGTCTGACAGCCATTCTGATAGGTTCTCCTGCTTGTGTAGCATGGTGCAGATGCCTGTTGCTAGACATAGGGTCTTCCAGCAGCCACCTACTTGACCAAGGGTAGCACTACCTCCTCAAGGCACTTGATGCAGGCCTCTGCGTTGAGTGTGGTCCTGTGGGAAGATGAATGGGGGCATAACATTGCCACCACTAGTGGTCACTCCAGACATCTTCATAATCACCATTAGACTCTTTCCATATCCTCTGCAATATTCTCAGTTTGACACCCAAACACTGTGAAATGTTCTTATTGGAGCTTCTAGTGTGAATGCCAAACAGTATAGCATGCCGTTCCAAATGAAGGAATTGTGTCATGGTTGCTCTTTTTCTCACATACAGTGTCCCACTAACCCTACTATACTGTGCAGTTGACAAAATCAATGGGGTATGTGAGAAATTAAAAATACAAAATGGCAACAATGTACCCATCACTCCCTGTATATCCAAAGACCAATTTGTTCAAGAAACAATCAAAATAATAAAATTTGGTTGTCGGCATTTTGTGGTTTGGGGTTGTGTCAAAAATAATGGTCCAGAAAGTTGATAAAAATAAATGAAATACTGAAAATCCTACTTTACTCATGTCCCATCTGTTAGCAGATATAGCAGAAAGGGAAATATTTCCACATGTACATAACCTTGCCATACATTGAATGTAACAATTAAGTTTTTTATTGATTAAGACATTAGTGTTACAAGGCAGGTCCTTAACATAATCACACTTATGGGGGAGAGAGAAAGTGTTGAAAACACAAGTTTATAACAGAAAGCCAAGAAACTTTCAAGAGTTTGGGGTTTACTATCAAAAGAAATAACAGAATATTTTGGAATAAATCATTTTAAGTTGAATTTCTCCATCGCACATCAAGTTGAAACTGTACTTCATACCAATGTCAGCCATACTAAACAATGATTATAACTTGTTTTTAAAAAAATCAATTCACCCAAGCAAGGTGATAATGCCACTAAAATGCAAGGGGTTACTGGGAGTGAAAGGGAATAAAAAAGACTTTAGAAGGAACTAAATACCCACTACTAAAATAAGAAACACTCCAGTTCAAAAGAGTGTGAGCTGGATGATAGGAAAAAAAATTATAAATAAAATTTCATAGTTTAGGTAGAGATGTTAGAAATATGGAGTTGAAGTAGACTTTAGAAGAAATGTTCCAAAATATATAAAGAAATTCATTTTGTACAATTTTAGTTTTTCTTTCATCAATAAAAACGGTTAAGTTTGTATTCTCTAGTGGCTTATAACTTTAGCATGTCTTATTTTTGGTATCACAATACATCCAGGTCTGTATCTCTGCCTGTACTGGGTGCATATTAATTTTAATTTTTGTTAATGCATTGTTCTTATAGTAAATTAAAGACTTCTGAGTGTTCTCCTCAGTCAAATATCTTTTCATAATCAATGAGGGCCAAATAAAGTAGAATTATATTGTTTTTATTTTATCTTTTATCATGATGTGTAGGTAGCTTACAGTTATTTACATTATTCGGACTATTGTCCTCATCTTTGTTGCCATATTTATCACAACGTTTCAGCCATTGTACGCTCCGGCCTTCTTCTTCTGATGGTTGGAATTTCAAACTGAACCCTTTATTTTGATTATGTCTATATTTCTGAGATGAGGTATTATGTACATTATTTACATTATTCAGACTATTGTCCTCATCTTTGTCGCCATATTTATCACAATGTTTCGGCCGTTGTACGCTCTGACCTTCTTCAGGTGGTTGGAATTTCGAACTGAACCCTTTATTTCGATCACTGGGGTAGACTGTTCTAGTTCCACGTGCCATGTTTGATGGATGTCAGTTATCTCCTGCTTATTTTCCCTCTGAGAGTTCTCCACTGCCTTAACCGGGTATTGAACTCACACTCTTTGTGTCCATGGCACAGTGGATAAAGGCGTTAGTTAGATCCAGTGACAGACCCAAGGAGTGTGAGTTCAATACTTGGTTAAGGCAGTGAAGAACTTTCAGAGGGGAATTAACAGGAGATAACTAATAACTGACATCCATCAAACATGGCACATAGAACTAGAACAATCTACCCCAGTCAGCGAAATAAAGGGTTCAGTTCAACATTGCAACCACCTGAAGGAGGCCGAAGCGTTGTGATAAATATGGCAACAAAGATGAGGACAATAGTTCGAATAATGTAAATACTGTACATAATACCTCATCTCAGAAATATAGACAGACTCTAGCTTACAGTTATTGAAAACTGGATTCAGAAACCTTGGGTGGCAGCCAGTCAAGAAAAAAGAACAAGTCTGAATTTAAAACTATAGAAAATGTAATGGGAAACCACTCTGTTAACTTACACAAGAACTCATGGCAATTGCCAGATAATAAAGAAAAGGAATCTATGGAGAACCATGACTGTCTATGTCCTGAAAAGACATGCATTAAAATAATTTGTCAATTGATAATTGTCAAGTAGCCAGTCCTCTTCAACTGGTTGATTTTCATCTCAGATGTTTGTTATTTTGTAAGTAATTTTGGCTGAGTGGTTAGAACATTCACAATCTGACCATGTGACCTGAGTTTGAATCTTACCATGCTTGATTTATCAGGAAGGAGAATTCCTGATTCTATCAGACACGAGGGGTAGATCCCAGCGTGTAGCACCTTTAGAAAATGCCTGAAAACCATACCATGGGTTGACCCAAGCCTTGTCAGTGAAATTACTTAGATGGAACCCTTGGGTGCAGCCAATAGATGTGCTAGCACAAAGTCACAAGTCATCGTGGCCGTGATAACACACTCTTTCCCAGAAACTGTAACTAAGGTCTGCTCAGCATAGTTGCAGTATAAACCACAGGTGGGCTCAGTGGGTGCTGAATAAACACAAATGCACCTGATCAAACATCTGCAATAAGGATTGGCTAACCACCTTAGTAGATGGGTATCTTCGAATACGAGTGGCCAGCTATACATACATATATATATATATATATATATATATATATATATATATATATATATATATATGTATGTATGTATACAAGTAATTTTGAGAATATGTTGTACACATTTGATATTAATGCGATTGAGTGATTGTTAGCAAAGTCTTTATTATCATCATTATTTTTATAAAGTAGAATTATTATTCCCAGACTGAAGTTTTCTTTTTTGTATACATTGAAAGCAATTTCATCGAATCATTTACAGCAGCTTAATTCATTATGATTCACTAGAAGATATTGTTGATAGAATTTGTCTTTTGTTTTAATTCAGAATGAAATCTATCTCATCATTGTCTTTGAGTGTGAAAATAAAGAGAAATGGATTTTCTGGGTAACTTTCTTTTTTCTATTTCTATCAAATGTGGCAGAAAATCACTTGACACAAAAGATTTTGGTGTGGGGGGGGTGTTAACAGCTCCAGACTGATCAATAATCAGTCATAAATAAGAAAAAATCTTTAGGATTTTTCTGTTCACAATGTTAAGAATAATGTGCTTGTGTTTGCTTGAATAAATACACATATAACCAATACATGGATGTATATTTGCAGTACATGATTATTAATGACTATATTTGTTAAGACACGTGTCATTAAATATCACTGATCATGAATTTCTAACTGAAGTGTTGTTATATTTCCTTCCAAATTATGAAATCACTGAGTAGCTTATGGGTAGTTATTTTTTTTTAATTCATATTGTGAGAAGTCAACATTTCTTACCTCTCCTGTCAGACATATTTGCAGAATATGTCAATAAAATGCTTTCAGATTATTTCTCAAAATGTCTTTTAAGACTAACTTTCGGCCTCTTACTGTATAGTAGCTATTCATATAAGCAATAGTTTATATAGCATATCTGTAATCTTTATTTGGATGTTATAAGTTATGCAAGAGTTATTGGCACGGAAAATGAATTCAGTGCAGCATGTTCAAATTCAAAGTCTGTTTCATTCACTTGGAAAAGGTATGAATCCATATTGCTTCAGTGATGGATTCTTGGCAGGGTTATATAGTTTAGGAGAACTTTCAATTCAAAATCAGCTTTAACTGAGACATGTCTACTGTTGCTCTGGTTACATTACAAAAGGTACCCCTATGACCCATGTGATCATGATATCTACAAGCAAGAAATTTTAGTGTCAATGTCCTGCCTCATTAGGCCATGTCATGTTAAGTCTTCCCTGATTTAAAATGGAGTCAGTTAAGTGTACTGTACTCTTCACCTTAAATCTTCTAGCACAAGCCTGAAGGTTACTTACTCAGCTGCACTTTGAGAGGACCTGCCTGTAACGATTGTAGAAAATCTCTCTAAATCTTATTTTGTGAAGCCATGATTGTTATGTTAGGATTTCTCACTTGGAGTTTCACTGAAGATCAAGTGATAACAAGTCTCTACAATACTACAACATTTTTTTCATTGTAGCAATGCTATTAAATAGATGGTTTTGATTCTTCTCCTGGATTCCAAGATTCTTCTAGTCTTTTACCAAGATTCTTCACATTTTACAACACTTTTCAGTTCTATTGCTGAGTCAAGACATATTCCCAGCTTTTCTATCTTTTTCAATTTTACACTGTGCACTACCAGAACAGAAACACCCACTACTTTCTCTCTTATATATATATATATATATATATATATATATTCATAAATGTAAAAGACAATAGGAAAACTGTAATATTAGCCAATGCATTTTGTCCAATGTGAACTTTTTCAAGGCAAAAACGAAATGAATTTATTAAAACAAAGTAACTATTAATAACAAAACAAAATGTCCTTAGCAACTGGAAGAATTTAGAAAATGCTATTATATTCATATTGTCAACTGAAAATTACATCAAGTACTGTCACGTGTGGAAATATTGTTTTTATTGTTGCGTTAATGGATTCAATCTTTTTCTTTTGATTTCTTGATACAGTTGTGTATGTTTGTTTGGTAGAGTAGAAAAATATATTGGAGAAATGAGCAGATTAAAAAAAACTGCATCTATGAGCACAAAAGAGACCTCACAAAAACAATTTAACTAATGCACTAGTCATACATAGAAATAAATTCAACCACAATTAATGATTTTAAAAATGCTACACTCATAAAACAAGAAAATAACTCACTCAGAAGGAAAATCTTTGAGAGTGCCACCATTGAATATTATCCAAATTTTAATCTATGCCCAGGCTTTTTCCCTATTTCACCTTTCCTAACAGAATTACTACTCTGGTTCAGATGATTGGAGATAATGCCCAATACTAAAGACAGGGTTATGTGTAATCCATTCAATAGGGCCTCAGTTCTAAGAGAGAAGTTGGGTATGGGTACACCGGAAGAGTTGAGCGTTGAGTTGAATGAAAATTTCCGAGCAAATCATTCAGCCTTGTTGGCAGAGGAGGTCAGGACTTTGAACTGGTTGCACAAAGGAGGTATAGAGGGTTTGCAATTGTTCAATACGCTCTTGCAGAGATGCCAGTAATCTTTGGAGCCAAATTTGTGAGATGCAATACGCTCCTCCATCTGAGCAGCAAATAGTGACTTAGCATCATTGAGGACACGCTTACACTCATTACAGGCAGAGGCAAAGAGACGTCTATTGCAGTCAGACATGTCACTACGAAATAGGTGAAAGAAGTGGTTCCTATGGGCAATGGCGGCTGAGCAAGCAGCAGAGAACCAGGGGGAGGAGCGCAACTTGACTCTATATTTCCTTGAGAGGGTGAAAGCGTCGATTCCAGCTTTAACCCAAGATGAGACCTCAGAAGCACATTCTTGGACTGGGAGTGTAAAGACAACATTCCAGGGGACATCGCGGAGGAAATCACGGAACGCATCCCAGTCAGCTCGTGGATAGTAGAATGAAGTTCTAGTGGTAGGAGGTTCTTTGCAGGGGATGGAGTTGAAGGAGATGTTAACAGATACTACAGCATGATCAGAGTTACCAAGAGGGCAGAGTTGCGTGGCGCTACAGGACTCGGGGATGGAGGTAAAACACAGATCGAGAAGAGAGGCTTTACCTTCTTGGTTGAAGGCAAAACAAGTGGGAAAGTTAACTATCTGTGTGAGGGATTGAGAGACTGAAAAATTGAGTGTTTGAATGCCTGCGTGGTCAGTAGGATCGAGAGATCAGAGGAGGGGATAGACGAGACAAGGTTGGTCTCACAGAGAGCCAGTATATCCGGGCAGTTTGCAGTGAGGAAAGATTCCATACTGCAGAAGTTTGTTCTAATGCCACGGATGTTGGAGAAGGAAATGTTGAGGGATTTAGGTGATTTTTGGGTGGCTGGTTTACGATTACATTTTCAGTCTTTGTAAGCCATGTGGAATTTTGGTTGGAAGATGAGAAGGCCCGAAGTAAAAGAAGCAGACAGTTTCAACTGTGATGTGGGCAGAGAGCACTTGGCACAACCTGCATCATAATGTGGCCTCAGGGCTGCCCAAGGGAGTTGACTGCAGGGAAACCTTTCCATGCGCAACATGGCACTACAAACACCCCGGTATTATACAACTCTTGATCAGCGCGGCCGCTCAAGACACTACACAAGAGTTAGAGCTTCTAACTACCAGTTGGAAACAGCAACCAGAGAACTGTCAACCATGTACCCTCAGAATGAAGAGGTGATGCCACAGACTGCACACATCACAGGAGAAACAGAGATGCACTAATACAGAGGGCAGAGAGAGAAAGAGTACCAGGAACCCCTTCCTAAACAAGAAACAAGGCATAAGCCTCATGTCCAAGAGAAGTGGGAGGAGTGTTGACCGGGTAGCAGGAAAGCCTACCTACTCCTATTACATATAACACTTACAAGAATGACAAAAACAGAGGGAACGATGAGAGGGGGAGGTAATTTGCAAAGAGTGCTGGCTGACACTTGGATTTTACTCTTTCGCAACATTAAGTTTTAACTTAGTATAAGTCCCATTGTCTATTCTAAAAAGAAATTGAAGAAAAATAAGGTTATCCGGATTTATTGGTATATCATAATAAATGCCCCAACATATGTGGAAGCGAGTATTTGTCTGCTTTCTTCCTCATGATAACAAGTGAATGTATAGCTTACCTTAAGTCCAAGCATTGACCTGGTGGTGGGGGGATCAATGGCCAATCCTCTGCTCTCACCAAATAGCGGGCTTGGCAGACATGCTTTCAATAAAAATTAAGAACAACAGGAGAAAGAAACGGCGAAAACAATTCCAAGTTCAGACAATTTATCAAGCCCGAAGATTCGGCCAACTAGATCATGAGAATACTGACGAGACACTTTCGTATCTAGCCAAAGACATTCAATTTTCCATTTTTTTCTGAATTTTCTTTTGAACCAGGATTTCTAACTAAACCATCAAATGGGTTAGAATGTTTAGGACAAAATGTGTTACTATGGTCAAACACACTAATGAGTAGGGGGAGAGAAAAAAAAAATAAAATAAAATTTAAAGATTAAAAAAAAATAAAGAATTAAGAAAAAAATAGAGAAAAATGAAAATGAGTTTTCGGTAGAGCAAAAATTCTAAGTGTCGAAGTATTCTAATTCAGGCATGACGATGGTTGAGATGATGAAAATTTGTTGTCCCTGGCCTATATGTCCATGAAAAGTTACATTTTAATGTATACATTATTACACCATTTTAAAATATTTGTTGAAGTTCATAGAATGTCATTATTTACTTTATCCGGACTACTGTCCTCATCTTTGTTCTTGTTGTTATGACAACGTTTCAGCCATTGTGCCCACCAGCCTTCATCAGGTGTATACTGATCTGGGTAACTTACAATGGAATTTCGAAATGAACCCTTTATTTAATCAGCATGGCAGATTGTTTCACTGCTCATGTCTAGAGATATCTCATGTAATTCTTATTTTTAAGATTGAACTCAGGGATTGAACTCACAATTACTAAAATTCAGACTGGAATTCATCGGATGTCGTCTTGAAAAAAGTAGAGTTGCTCTAAATCTCATATCAAATTTAATGAACTTTTCGTCAATACAAGTAGTATAACAACATAGGAGTTTTATTGTAATTACATAAATAAAAAAGTGTTCCAGAATAAAACCATCTTTTTTTTTTTTTAAAGTAAAACTAAATGACCATTGATTCGAGGTAGCAAGATCAACATGAAATTCCATTTGTAAATACTAAGAATTGCTTTTCCCATGATGCAGTCTTGGTGTATTTTTGTATTTATTTTTTATGTAAATTTAAAAAAATTTTTTTTTTAATTTTAATTTAAAAAAGTGGATATCATGCACTAACAGGTTAAATAATTTCAGCCTCCTAGCTTAGGAGGCATTGAATAAACCTAAGAAGGTATAAAACTTATTAAATATTAAATCCAGGTGGCTCCAAACCTTTGGCTGATCATGTACACTAGTAGGCATACTTATCTAGCCCTGCAAATCAGCAAAGATTGAAATAGGAATGAGTTGTTGCTGAAGGCAACAATGTCCAACAATCTTATCAGCTTTATTGACATTAAATGTACCAATCTGTCAATCACTCAGACTATCCATTAATTAATTATCTATATCACTGTGTTCCTATCTATGTATCAATCGATCGCTTTCAATCTATGTAGTCATATAGTCAGTCTGATTCTCTTTATATATCTATTTCAGTCTGTTTATATCTGACTTGTTCCATTTGAATCTATCTATATTTAGTATTCATTTCTGTCTTTTTAATTGTCTCCCTGTAGCCATATGTCATATAAATATTGTAACAAGATCTGACTTCTTAAACAAATTCTGTACACTTTATATTCTTTTCTACTTTTGTGATGTTTGGAAACATAATTTTTCTCCGTAGAACATTCATAAGTAGAATTAATATTTTAGATGTTAAACAATATTCATAGGCAAAAAGAATTTATAATAGCAGAAATATTTAAAAAAATATGCAATGTAAGTTTATGAACAAGCATGTAATACACACACAAATACATACATATAGTACTGTGTGTATCAGATAAGTTTTAATACAATAACATCTTAAATGGGATGGTGAGGTTATCAGGATGCATGATGACATAGTACTTATGTTTCTTATTTAAACCAGCTTCATCAAGGTGTATGTGACATAGGAAAGCTCTGAGGACAATCATAAAACTACTTCTGAAATCACTTAAAGTCATTGACATGGATCAACCTGAATAGAAAGGTACTTGTTAGAAAAGTATTGATAATTAAAAAAAAACAACCTTTAGTCATCCAAGAGACATGAGAGCTATTCAAAAATTGAGAATAAACATATTAGTCCCAGTGTCTAGCAACACCACTAAGTGCTCATATTATAGACCGTTGTGCAGACTCCTTGATGGACTAGCATTTCACAAAAGACCAAATATCTCTATATCTATAATTCTCAAAATGTGTGTGTCTGTGTGTGATTGGATGTTGTTTATGCGTTTCCATAGTTTTCATCTGATATTGATGAAATTTTTTTGTTTGATAGATAATTCCTCAGTACCGGTTTTGTTGTGGTAAATGCTCCTACAGTAGAATGAACTTTTCCTCCTCTCATAAATACAAACTGCGAGAGTCGGATACCAGAGAGTTTGAAGTGAAGTGGAGTAGTAGATGCAGTGCTAATCTACTTATTACTAACACTATTGTTTTGTATATATCTTCAATATACTTTTTCAACCTACCTTCGTCTTCCATGTCTTTCTTTCTGGCCCCTAAACAGGCCACAACAGGTTTTGAGTCCAAATTAGCTGGAAAAATCAAAGGCAAAATTTAATGCTTGTAAAAAACAGTATACAATCAATTTAGAGAGTTGAAATCTAATGCAAAAGATTATCAGAATTATAAAAAAAATTATATTATAAATAAAAATTATCGTATATTATTATTATTATTATGGTCCATGGAAGAGGTTCCTTCCTTGCAAGATTGAAAATGCAAAAATGGCCCTTTTCAGGGCCACCCCCATTCAAACTGTTAAACTACCCATTTCGGGATGTGCCTCAGTTGCACCCAATTGTTGTTACTAATATTGATTTTCAAGTGGGCTGACTTTAAACTTAAACTCATCCAACTGAATGGCAAAAATTCTCAGTAATGAAAGACCTGATCGAAGAATTGAGTGAGAGGACTGAACTCACATTTCTTAGTCACTTTTGCATACTTGTGACTGTACTTGTACTATAATAAGCTTCTCTCATCAGGATGTGAGTGATAATGGTTCTACATAATTCCCTATTCTTTGAAACTCCAAGCAATATTTGTCTTTTTTTCTATTTCTCCCCCTGTTCTGCCATCCACCTACACAAATTTGTTATGAAGGTTATTTTTCCTTTGTTTCTCTTACCTTTAAATATATCCTGTAAGTGTCAAATGCAACTGTACAACACCCTAGCCAATTGTCCAAGACTTCCAACAAACTGGCTCATCATTGAAGTGACTGCTTCAATCCAGAGCTACCCTATCCCACATTGTGATTTTTAGATCATAAGACAGCCAAGATCGAATCATCGCAGGAATCTTTGTATTGGGCTGGTCCAAGCAGGGTGATTATATATAGAGAAAAAAACACTTGAATAAACTGAACAAAAGTAAATATGGTTTTTATATCAGTCCCCATACAATAATTGGTTTATATCAGAGTTTGCATGCAATTAATTATCAGCCCAGCCTGCATCTAAATCAGAAGTGATATTATTGTTGAACAAGCTGTTGTTGGTAAAGTTTGGCACAAGGTTCTTTCTTCATTATATGTCCCAGAAATTTCAACAGTCTTATTCTATTTCTTAGTTTAGTAAATATCATGTGACCTATATTTGTACATATCAGTCAGTTATGTGCTGATACATGACTGACGAGGTAGATCTTTTCCCAGAATAGGTTACCATTTCTTTCTGCAATAGACCAGTTGCCATCCAAGGCTATAGAACCTGGTCTGTCTTGCTATTTACCCATAGCTAGGAGGGGAGAAGGAGAGGATTCATACCTTTCCCAAGAGTATTAGCATGTAAGTGAATATAATGGATTTGACTGGAATTCGAACTCGGCTCTCTGATTCCTCAATCCAAGCCACTATCCATTACTCCACTGTGCCTCCTCTTTGTACATATACATAAGTATATTGATACATATATAGATGTACACTAGTATATTTTGAAACATATGAAGGTACATTAACAAATTTAATGATACATGATGAAAAAAAGCATTTATTTTACACAAAAAACACTCTCACCTTGCAGTGTAAATCTCCTTCTTTGTCAATGCATTTAACTTAATACTTTAAGGCTATTAATGGACCCAACATTATACAGTGAAAAATTCAGAACTGAAATTCAGCTAATAACCTCATGTTCAGCAATAAATTTATTGATCCACTCTTGTCAGTATAATTATTTACCCACTACCCCATGCAGCAAGATGTGGCACAAGGCTGAGTTTCAAAGTGGGGTATCCGAGCCCGTAGGCTCGGACAAAAATTCCCTATAGACCATGTAAAAACAGAGTCAGTTTCCCGAGATGAGACTTTGCCCTTTGGGCATAGCCTCATCTGGGGGATACCCTCTGACATATGCTAGGTAAGTATATCTTATCAGTATATGAAGCCATATATGTACAAATATGCATTTATGTATGGTTGCATAAATATAATAATATCTCTGCTGAATGTACAACTTCATAATTATATAAAAATTGTTTGATATCCATGAGGCCATTATCATTAATCAATCTGAATAACTTGTTGCTCAATTGAAAATACATACAAACCTTTCCTCAAAAGTAATGAACACCTCTAATGTTCACGAGAAATTTTTGAAGATCCTGTAACACCTTTGACACACACACATACAAATGGACATCTTCTGTTTTATAGATAAAGGTTATCAACAATACATTTTATTTGTTGTTGAATGCATACAACTCTGTTCAAAATATTTAGATTTTGGTATTAGATAACCCATAGAGGTTGATATGTCGTTAAACAAAATCAACCAAATAACCAACTTAAAAGAACTCTTTCATGACAATAGTCTATATAATATCCTACCAATTCCTTAAATCAAACTATTCCAAAATATAACTTCAACAAAACAATATAAAACACACATATCTCTGCCCCTAGTAATTATGCCTACACAAACGTGTATATTCACAAAAGCTGAGTATCATCTACATGGTAGATTCTACCATGTATATATAATATTTTTATTACTTCAAAGGTCCCAAGAAAATTAAAAATTTTGGCATTAAATGGTCAATAAAGAGTTGACATGAACAAACAAATCAATCAAAGTATGTAGGATAATTACTTGGGAGAGTGATTTTTATCGAGTATAGAAGCCATACCCAGCTGGTCAATCAGAAAAAGCATTCAATTAGAATGTAGCAAAAACAGCATCATGTTTAGATGTAACAGAGTCCATCTTCTTCAATTACTTTAAAGTACTTTCATTAAAAAACATTTTAAATTAATACAGTTACTGATATAACTGAATTAGTTTGTATTTATTAAATTGAAATTAGCTGAGAACATGAAAGGGTAAAACAGGCAACATGAAGACCCACTTCAGACCACAATTATTTTGGAATTTTCGAAATTTAATTTGTCAGCGTGTTACCAGGGATGTAAAAGAGGATACATTTATAAAGTAATTTGTTAAGTTTGATGAAAATTGGTTGAAGGATCAACAAAAAATAAGAAAGAAAACAATAAAAATTGCCATTTTTCACAATTTACACAAGTTTTCACTATATGAGTGGACTCAATTATAAGTTAAATGACAGTTAAACAATCAACTTGTTGGTTACAATTGAGTGAAGTTTGTATTAGATTGCTTGAAAATTGAGGGAGTTTTTAGTTTAAAATTTGTGTTGAAGTCAATTTTTCACTAAACACAGTGGCATAGAAATAAAAATTAGGTATCATTGGGTTTGTCATGATGTAAGTAATCCATATTCCAAGTTTGAATGAAATAGGAGGAAAAAATTGAATTTATCAATTTTGATCAGCTTTATCAATTATTGATTTTTTAAAAATTACTGCTATTTTGCACTAAGAACCTGTCTCTTACATTGTACAATGTATGTGCCAAGTTTGGTCAAAATTGGTTGGATGGATCTCGAGTGAAAAGGTATAAGACAGACACAGACACACAGACATCCTCTGTTTTTATATATATAGATATATCCAGGTGTATATATATATATATATATATATATATATATATATATATATAGCACTTTATCTCCATCATTAGGCTCTATTCCTCTATAAATATACATTTTAAACTATATATATATATATATATATATATATATATATATATATATACACGCACAAATGAAAGAATATTTTCAAAAAGAAGTAACCAAGCCTACTGATAGACAGGAATTCATTTTGATTGATTATTATGTCATATACAACAAAAAAAAGTCTAAAAATGCAGACAACCTGCCTTTGCTGTAAATGTTGCATTATATACTATTAGTAATGAACATTCTCTTTGAAGTTAACTTTTGATGATATGGTGGCTGATGTGGTAAAAGTATTATTTCCTTTCTTAGATTGCTTGGATTTCAAGCAAGGAAGAAAAATTATCTTTCCTCGAACTCTAACCTACTAGTATTTTATTCTTTTTAACAAATCAATAAAAAATGAGTTTTCAAAAGTAATGCCTGTTCATTCATGTAAAGAGGCTCTTAATATATTATATTGAGTTGTCATTGTTCTATATGTATAATTATTTGTTAGATTGTGTGGATTCAAACTTGTATAGATAATAACTACTTCTGTTATATCAGTAACTGCATTAACTTAAAATGTAATGAAAGTACTTTAAAGTAATTGAAGAGATGGACTCTGTTACATCTAAACATGATGCTCTTTTTGCTCCGTTCCAATTGAATGCTTTTTTCAGATTGACCAGTTGGGTGGGTATGGCTTCTATACTCGATAAAAATCACTCTCCCAAGTAATTATCTTACATACTTTGATTGATTTGTTTGTTCATGTCAACTCTTTATTGACCATTTAATGCCAAAATTTTTAATTTTCTTGGGACCTTTGAAGTAATAAAAATATTATATATACATGGTAGAATCTACCATGTAGATGATACTCAGCTTTTGTGAATATACACGTTTGTGTAGGCATAATTACTAGGGGCAGAGATATGTGTGTTTTATATTGTTTTGTTGAAGTTATATTTTGGAATAGTTTGATTTAAGGAATTGGTAGGATATTATATAGACTATTGTCATGAAAGAGTTCTTTCAAGTTGGTTATTTGGTTGATTTTGTTTAACGACATATCAACCTCTATGGGTTATCTAATACCGAAATCTAAATATTTTGAACAGAGTTGTATGCCTTCAACTACAAATAAAATGTATTGTTGATAACCTTTATCTATAAAACAGAAGATGTCCGTGGGCGTATATCTGTGAGTTTGTCTCTGTGTGTGTATGCTATTTATGCATGTCCACATTTCTCGACTGATTTTGATGAAATTGTATACATTTGTTGCAAATTTACTAAAAAGGTTAAGACCAACTTTTCAATCTCCAGCACCCCCAGGTTTGGCAGAAAAATCAATAAAACTAAAGGTAGGTGCAACTTTTTGCAAAAAGCAAGGTAAAGTTACATGCAAAACAAATTTTTACTAGATGAGCTGATGTTCTTTGCACTTAATGCAAAACATCAGCTCATGTTATGAAGTTTATGTCGAGTGTTTGATACTTTTCCTGTGGCTTTGACTTCACTCAAAAAATTACAAAAACTGTGAAAAAATTGTTTTTTTTTTTACTACTTAAAATGAAAACTTGTTTAACTACCTCATTTTTTATCCGATTTTCTTCAAACATGTTGAAAAAAATTTGCCATCATGTAAGAAATAAGACAGTGTAATTCTAGTCCTGCTTGCTTCCCTGCATATAGCAACAAAACCAAAAAAAAACAAAACACGAAAAACTGTTCAAAAAGCCCATTTTTCAGCCATAACTCACTGGTCATTCATCTGATGCTTTTCAAATTTTTCATGTAAATTACATATGACACACGAATTGTCTTACATGAATGTTTGGCTTAGATTATTTCAGTTAAGTGGACAAAATCTGTGACAAATTAGGTCCAAAATTGGCTTTTGCAATTTTTGCCAATAGTTTCTTCATATGGTTCCATCCTCAATTTGTATTCAAACAACCATTGAGGCAAAGATTGTTTGAGAAGGATTTTTGAACCGTTAAAAGGGAAGAATTCCAAAAAAGCCTCTTATTAACCCCAGCTGTACAGTAAACGTGTGAAGAATGGGGGTCATTCAGGCATTGGCACTTGCAGTTGAATCAGGCTTTGATGCTTTATCCCTGTTTTTGTTTGATTATTAGATCTGTGAACAATGCCATACTATTTGGAAGTTATTATGGTCATAGGAAATTTACTGAATATCTAAAACACTGAAACAACCCCGGGCAATGACCACAAAAGAAGGTTTTATTGATGGAATTCCCTTATTAAAAAAAATCAAACACTTGGGAAGGACATACCATAAAAAGGATGGAGAGTAGCTTAGTATACCAACAGATGATCCATGCAAAAGGAGACACAGGTAGACATTTCTAGACATGGAGTACTGGTATACAGGAGATGTGGTTATACAATTGCAGCCATTTACACCTGGGCAACGTTGGGTAGCTCGGATAGTATATATAGAAAAATTAATATAAATTCAATCATTTACTTTCTGTATCTTTTTATGTTTTGAAATTTCATTGCTGCTCTGCTAATGTCTCATATATATATATATATATATATATATATATATATATGTGTGTGTGTGAAAATATATAGAAAATAGGAAAGAACTGGTTCACTTGAATATGGAACAGAGCTTACTTTAATTCAAATAATTATATTGAAGTTTTCGGCTCTTGTTTTGAAACATGAGAACTCTTATGTAGCGTGTTGGAATTATATTTTTAAATAAATAATTTTATATATATATGTGTGTGTGTTGTAATGGAATGTCCCACATTCCCTGTTGACTATGTGGACTGACTATATCAGTAGCTATATATAGTGAGCACAAGATATACCTGGGAGCTTGCTTCAGGAATTACTAGCCTGGCAATCAATTCCTGGTCTTTCAGTAGTGTATTCTCTTTTACAATAAATCTCTCTTCTTTCATCTACTCACATGCCTGCTGTTCCTTCACCTGAGTACCACCTTTGTCTGTTTGTAACCTCTTTATGGATACAACAATATATATATATATATATATATATATATATATACACACTCCGTTGTACGCTCCGGCCTTATTCAGGTGGTTGGAATTTCGAACTGAACCCTTTATTTTGATCACTGGGGTAGACTGTTCTAGTTCCACATGCCATGTTTGATGGATGTCAGTTATCTCCTGCTAATTTTCCCTCTGAAGGTTCTCCACTGCCTTAACCGGGTATTGAACTCACACTCTTTGGGTCTGTCACTGGATTTAACCAACGCCTTTACCAACTGTGCCATGTGTCCTTGAGGACATCTGGGTATGAATTTCTGGGTATTATAAACCTAATGTTTTCAGCAACCATTTTTACCAGTGCTCATATTGCAATTTTGCTGTTATCAAACCATCTTTTTACCAGAGCTCATATTGCAACTTTGTTATCATTGCTTTTCTCTGGCACTCCTTATTACTGGTTCCCATATTGTATTTATTTCTATGCTTGGTTGGCTCAGGAGATTTTTGTGGCCTAGCATATGTGCTGATTCCTTAAGTTTATGAATTTTCCAATAGTGTTCCCTGTCTATGATCTCAACATGATCCCACAGGGGATGGTGATCTCCCTTCTCTCTCCATATGTGGTCAGCCACGCCTGATTTTTCTACTTCCCCTCGCATTACAGCTTTTTGGTGTTCTTGAAGCCTTACCTTGAGGGGGTGGCCTGTCTCTCCTTTATATCCCTTTCCGCAGCTGCATGGGATAGCGTACACACAGTCTTTAGTCATGTTCTCCTGTATGGGGGGTCTCACTCGAGAGAGATATCTGCAAAGTGTTGTCAAGCTCTTGAAGGTTGTCCTGATGTTATATGGACCACAGATCCTTTGTATTTTCTCTGATAACCCCTTCACATAAGGCAGGCAGACTGTTTTCTGAGTGTTGTTGTCCTCCTCCTCCTCTTGTACCCTCCTATCCCAGTTTTTGGGGGCTGCTGCCATGTACCAAGGGTAGTTGTTATGTTGTAGGGTACTACTTATACTGACCAATTCTTTATCTAACATCTCTGGGTCGCCACTTATGACTTTTGCTCGATGTTGTAAGCAACAGACGATTCCTTTCTCTACGGTATATGGATGGTGGGAGTTGAAATTGAGGTACTGTCCGGTGAATGTTGGTTTACGGTATACGGATGTCTTGAACCCATGCTCTGTTCGAGATATTAGTACATCCAGGAATGGGAGTGTGTTGTTACTCTCTTTCTCCATTGTGAACTGTATCGAAGGTCTTATTGAGTTCACATGGTCCAGTAGAACCTGGACATCTTCCTGGTGTGGCCAGAGTATGAAGGTGTCATCTACGTACCTTAACCATATAGTAGGCTTTAGCAATATAGATTCTAATGCCATTTCCTCAAAGTATTCCATGTATATATTCGCCATTGCTGGTGATAATGGCAAGCCCATTGCTAAGCCCTCATCCTGTCAATATATGTGTGATCCCATTCTGTAGTGTGTTGTTTGTGTACAGAAAGTCAACATCTCCATCAGATTATCTATTGGAATACTGGTCCGTTCTTCTAGGGCAGAGTCAGAGGTCAATTTGTCTCTGACTACTGAGTGTGCCTCCTCTGTGGGTACATTGGTGAACAAACTCACCACGTCCAAGCTCACCATCTGGTTGGATAGGATGGGAGCATCTTTGATTATTTCCACGAAGTGGGCGGAGTTTCGGACATATGAAGGAGACTTTCCGATCAATGGGTCAATTATATCTACAAGGAATTGACTCAGAGGGTGGCACACAAAGCCTTGGCAACTAACAGTCGGCCTGAGTGGAATACCGTCTTTGTGAATCTTAGGGAGACCGTATATGTGAGGTAGCTTGGTGTAACGCTGCGATAACTGCCTATACGTCTTGGGTGCGAAGTGATCCTTGTTCTTGATTAGGATCTGTGACAGTTTGTGTTCCGTCTTCATAGTAGGATCCTTTTTCACTTTGCTGTAGTTACCATTGCTAATGAGGTCTTCCAGTTTTCTTGTATACTCTGATTTGTCCATCACTACAGTCGCATTATCTTTGTCAGCCAGTAGGATGATGATGTGAAGGGGTTATCAGAGAAAATACAAAGGATCTGCGGTCCATATAACATCAGGACAACCTTCAAGAGCTTGACAACACTTTGCAGATATCTCTCTCGAGTGAGACCCCCATACAGGAGAACATGACTAAAGACTGTGTGTACGCTATCCCATGCAGCTGCGGAAGGGATATAAAGGAGCATCTATTTTTTTTAGTCTGCTCACATCCCATTGACACATGAAGAAATTCCAAGGAGAAAAACAACTATAGAGTAACTGCTGGTAACAATTAGAAAGATAAGTAATGAGAAAAGATGGCATGATGAATGTAAAACTCACAAGACAACTAATACAAGAATAAGAGAGGAAAACATTGAGTAATCTACTTGAAAATGTTATATAAGCAGATAGAGAAAAAGTCAGTAGAAGAGAAAATGTTACTGAAAGCAAGAACAGACAAGACAATGTGGAGAATGATCTTTCCCACATCCTGAAGAAACATCTCATACAGAGATCAATCTATGCATGCATGTGTATACATGAATGTATCTATGCAGTATATATGGACATACTATGGGCACATGGCCGAGTGGTTAGAATGTTCACTTTCTGACCATGAGTCACGAAGGAGACATCCTGATGTTATCAGAATGGGTCGAGGTCGATGCCAGCATGCGACATCTTTGGAAAATGCCTGAAAACCATACCACGGATTGACCCAAACCTTGTGAGTGAAATTGGGTAGACAGAGATCTTGAGGCCTGTCGATAAGTGTGCTAGCACAAAGCCACAAGTCATCGTGGCCAAGAGCTTGAGTGTGCTAGCCTTGTTCAAATTGTTAATCATGCTCGATAACATGCTCTACCAGAAACTGTAACTAAGTTCTGCACAGCATAGTTGCAGTATAAACCAAAGGTGGTTTCTGTGGGTGTTGAGCAAACACAAATGTGCCTGAGAGAGCTTCTGCAATAGGGATTGACTAGCTGCCCTAGTAGACGGGCATCCTCGAATATGACTGGCCAGTTATTATTATATATAAATATATGAATTAATTTTTTCACTAATTTTGTTAATGACCCAATAATATAATTTATGACAAGATATAGAAAATACCATCAAAACTTGGATAATATCACAAACACAAAAACAAAATCTAAGATAATCAATGAAGCTAAAATATGTACCTGAAACCAGTGCACAATCATATGAAATTTTTATTAATTGTATATGAGAATCTTTTCAGCTTTTTCAAGGAAGTATTCTTTGTATAACTTGGCAAATTTAATTTAAAGATTAAATTCATTAAAAATTATTAGTTTTGTTTACATTTGATTAACTTGCAATAGAGCAGCATATTAATAACTGTATGTAAGCATGGAAAGTAATTTCAACATCAGGCAGCTGTAATATCCATCTTCTTTTATACGCACAAACCAATATAAATTTTTTTTTCAAATTTATTCATTTAAGAACAGCAAAGACTTAGAAGTGAAGCTAAGGGAAGAATATTTCTTTTTTTTAAATACAAAATAGTGTTTAATTTTTATAGTACTTGATAATATGTCAATACATTTTCTGAAATCCTTTCCCCTCAGATTACTTTAAAACAATGAAACCAACTCTGTAAGATGTAGTTAATCAATATTTTATTAAGTCTGCATGGAGGGCAGCTTTTAAGCTAGCTCCTACCCTGAATTCTTCAAGTTGTTTTCCAGCCTGGCAAAGTAGCATGAGGTCATTTTAAAACAGTTATTGTAGATTCTGATGTGCTGGATGAAGTGCATTCCCATCCAGAAGTAATAGCAATGGCTTTGGAGGAACTAGTAGATCTTCCAGCTGTATATTTCCTTTGTTACGGCACAACTCGTTCATCCTTGAATCTGAGACCATTACAATACTTACACTGAATGATCATTGATCCAATAGATATCTTTGGATGATCTGAATAGTCAATGTCACAGTTGTTTAGAAAAGCCAGCTTGGACAGGCTCAAAAAAGATCTGCACTGTATTTTATTCATACCCCTAGCAAAAACTGAACAGAAATGATATAGTTTTAAAATAAGAAATTGTACACTTTTAATTGGATATTACTAATAACATTGCTGAAAACTTCTTACTCCAAACAAATTGGTGAAGCTATGTTATGTAAGTATTCATACCTCTTTTAACAAAATATCTGGTTCTGGCTCACAACATGGTTATTGAATAGTTGCTTCATATTATCACAGATGGTTATCCATTTGGGTATGACTTGTTTTGGGTGAAATTTACAGTGGATTCTTTCAATAAATAGTAGGCAATATTTTGCTGTCTGCACTCACACTGTACTCACCATTTACACAAAACACATGTAGCAGTCATGAAGTCCAAACAGTTATTTGAAACCCTGAGAAAGAAAGTTATAGTTAAACACAAAGCTTGAGAAAGCTATAAATCTGTAGCCAATTGAAAAAATGCACCAAAAATTACTTTCACATCTGTAGTCAAGAAGTGGGAGGTTTATGTAAGCATTACAAATCTCAGAAAATCAAGGAATTCATCGAAGATGACAATCAGAAACAAGTCCAAGCTGGTCAAGCCAAAGTCAATATCACTCAAAGACCTGAAAAGGTCTGACCATCATACTGGTGTTAGAGTTCATAACATAATACACTTTGCACAAAGAAGGTCTTTATGGACATGTGGCAAAAAAGAAATCACTTTTGAAAAAAAAGCCACCTTAAAACTCATCAGGAGTATTCTACTGAACATTTAAAGAACTCTCCAGTTATATGAGAAAGAGTTTTCTGATGAGATGAATCCAAAATAGAACATTTGGGTCTGAATTCCAATAATTATATCTAGTGCAATCCCAACAGAGCTGAAAGTTCAGCCTATGCTATACCACATCTAAAACAGACATGACAACATAATGCTATGTGACTCTTTCTCTTCCACTGGTCCTGGGGTGCTTGTGGGTGCAAAGTACTAGAGACAACACTAGATATATAGAAATTCTGGAGGAAAATCTCTCCAACTTTGTAAGAAACCTGAAGGTTGGGAAGAAATTCACATATCAACATGACAAAAATCAAAAACACACATCTTGAGCAATTCTGAAAATTGTTTTGGAAGAAAAAAGTGAAATTTTTAGACTGATCAAGAATTTTCATATACCACTAGAAGTCCTGATCTGACTTCCACAAAGTGAAAGTAAAATCAGGACTTCTAGTAGTATATGAATATTGCTGTCCATTGAATGTCACCAATAAGCTGAACCCAGTTGCAACAGTACTGTTAATAGTGGTCTAAACTTACCAAGGACCAATGCAATGGCTATCTAAAAGCTCTGAAAGCTGTTATAATTTCAAAATGAGATTTTACAAAAAATGGCAAATGGCCATAAAACAGTGCTGAAAAAAAAATGGCTGAGGCCATGACGGGGTCTCTCCCAAAAAATCTCCACCTTCCACTGGTCAAAGATTTTGTGGTAAGACTAAGACACAATGGCCCTCTTCATTGCCCCTACTTGTAAAACCTCAAATTATCCAATTAAAAAAAGTAAAAAAAATCAGTATGAAAATGCTTTTTTAGTTTCATTTTATTTTCTAAGGAAGTCTTATTTTTTTCTTTCTTATTTTTTTGCTGATAATGATAGCATAAACAGAATGGCATGAATATTTAAGGGAAGGATATGAAGAAAACTGAAGAATCAAATTAAAAAAAAAAAAAACTTCCTAACTAGAAGCAAGGAAAAATAAATAAAAAATTCTATCTGTAGAAAAGAGCTGTTAGCTTTCTTGATGCAATATTCATTGTGCTAAAGCATGATTGTTTAGGATGACTTTCTAATTTAAATAATAATAAAGTGATTTCAGCTTGAGTATGATGGCCAGTAATAAGAAAAAAGAAAGCTAATAATTGTAAGTATTAAATTATAGAAGGAGAGAAATATGTGTTCAATATAACAACTGTATAGGTTTTTACTTGATTTGAATGTTAAGATTATTTGTTAACAGGCTTGTTCTTCTAATTTTGCATCTCTAAAAATGTGAATTTTAGAAACTACTTTTTGTGTTTCAAATTCAGATATGGGAAAAAAAAGAAACCTCATACTTACTGAGTTTTTTTTTAACCTATAAATTAATATTTTTGCTTCAGTTGATTTCATCTGATAAAAGCCAGCCGAAACTTCTGCCACATGCACCCACCCAAATGAAAATGTATTTTGATTCTTTTTCATTCTGATATTATTTGAATCATTTAAATGTTTTTCTTGAATTATTTTCCTGTAACAAATTTATTTTTATTAATTTTCTCTTTTATAACATTTAGTTATCTTATTTATGGTACTAAAAAAAAAAAAAAACACTTTCTTTATAATAGATTTATATATTCTCATGAAATTCAATTGATCATGAACAGATTACATTCATACATTTTTTAACATATTTAAATTAATAATGTGTTTTATTTGTTATCTAATTAGTTATCTTTAAGGTGTTTGTGTTTGTTTTGAACTCTCATTCTAATGGTAGATATCATATACAAATATCAATAAAAGCAGACACCTTTTTACATTTAAGTCCACACAATGTTATTTCTGTTCAGAATAAAATAATATTGAAAATCATTGAACCACATCATAAACTGGCAATTTTACTACATTCATTGAATTAAATCTGGAAACTTTTTCATTAATAAAAAAAAATTAATTGATTAAAAATGGCTTCTTTCTATTCATGTTTCATGATGTATATCTGAAAAGAAGAAATTTACATGATGAACACTTAGAGCAACTTCTAGCCTAAATTAGTGTGTCTCGATTCAAAACCTACTTCTTGGCTGAATTAGTTTATCTAGGTTCAAAACCCAATCCACAGCTGAATTAGTTTGTCCAGGTTCAAAACTCACTCCAAGGCTGAATTAGTTTGTCTAGGTCCAAAATTCACTCATCGACTGAATATATGTTTATCTAGGTTCAAAACCTACTCCTCAGCTGAATTAGTTTTGCTGGGTTCAAATCCATTCCTGAGCTAAATTATTTTGTCTGGGTTCAAAACCTTCACCTAAGCTAAATTAGTTTGTGGGTTCAAAACCTACTACTAAGCTGAATTAGTTTGTCTGGGTTGAAAACCTACACATAGGCAGAAATAGTTTGCCTAGGTTCAAAATCTACACCTAGGTGGAATTCATTTGTCTGGATTCAAAACCTGCTCCTGAGGTGAATTAATTTGTCTTGATTCAAAACGTACTCCTGAGGTGAATTAATTTGTCTTGATTCAAAACCTACTCCTAAGCTAAATTAATTTGTCTTGATTCAAAACCTATGCCTAAATTAGTTTGTTGATAGAAAACCTACTCCTAGGCTAAATTAGTTTGTCTGGGTTGAAAACCTACTCCTAAGCTAAATTAGTTTGTTGATACAAACCTACTTCTAGGCTAAATTAGTTTTTCAAGATTTAAAACCTACTCCAAGACTAAACTTGTTTGTTTAGGTTCAAAACCTGTGTCTTGCATTTACTGCAACAAATTTTATACTAGCACAAAAGGTTACATGATTATTACCCATGGATTTTCCTAGGATTATTGTATCTGAATGTTCGACCTAAAATTTAAAAAAAATTCAAGGGCCTACTTTCTCTAATGATGATTACTTAATTTAGACTGTGAAATAATGATGATTATTTATTCTAGTCTCTTTAAATTGTTATTAGTTTTGATAAAAACTAATCATTAAACCTCACCATTCAGTAATAGGGCAAAGGCAAATAATATACATATCATATTTAATGGAATATAAAACGCACTTTGTTTTACTAAAAGTATCTTTTAAAATTCTCCTGCGTCTTATATGTCATATATAGGTTTAAAATTCCTGATAGTTGGCCAAAATTAGCTACCTGGCAACTCCTATTAGCTTAGACATTAGAGTAAATTTCATATACCTATTGTCATTATTTAAAAGGCTATTATGCAGATTAAAAGTGTTATCATTGATAATATCCATTATATTAATTTCATCACATTTAATATTAGTACTTTGTTTCACTAAAATTATATGCAATAAATTCAAATTATATATTTGTAAAATATATTTGTTTCATTAATATTTTTCTTGCAATAACTTCTGGTTGCATTGCTATAAATTCAATCAGAATTTTTATATCTTAATTATTCCAATAAGACGTTTGCAAGAAGCAGGTTATACAGATCATATAAAAATAAGTTTTTATAGGCGTGTGTTCTTTTTTCCCATTATGTTTCATTTAATTGAACTCATGACTTGTTTAACCAAAATAATACCTCATAAATATAGCCTTGGCTGTACCATTTACTAATAATTTTATTAATTACTAATTTTTCTTGATTTGCTCTGCTGAAATTGGGGTGTGTCTTATATGCTGTCAAATACAGTAAATAGTAATACAATCAAAAAAGACTTGAATCATGGAGTACTGTCACAAATTCTTTCATGTAGTTTGAATAATAATAAGAAATAAGCATGAACACAAAGAGGGCTGTTTATTTTAGCTTGCTGTCTTTTTTCCTATTATTTTTATTTTAGCTTGCTGTCTTTACAAAACAGAATGCAGGTTTCTATTATTCCTTGCTTGTTTTCATTTTTAATAAACCTGCATCTATCTTGGATCAAAGCATAATGCTTCTTTTCTCTGGTGAGGGATGTGAGATAGCAGACAGCATATTTGTTTGAATGTTATCTTGACAGTTGGAATTAATTCAGCTGAGGGATACTTTCAATGCAGATTACGTAGTAATAACATCAGGAAATGAAGACAAAATATTCCATAAAAATGTCAAGTAAATTTGTAAAATTTGATGAAAAAATATTTACCTGCTTTCAGATGCTACACACTTTCTAGATAGATATGAATAGAGTGAGATAGATTGGTTGATTGGTTTAATTTTATGGCTTATCAACCTTTTGCAGGTTATTTAAAGCTGAAACATTTTTGGATTGTAAGAATAATAATCTCTTCTTTTTGCAAGTGAATATTGTATTAACAGTTTTTTGGAGATAATAATATAAAAAAAATAGATTACTATTTAACCCATAGCTGGGGAGAGAAAAGGTGGATTCATGCCTTTCCCAAGGGTATCTGCATGACAATAATGAACCCTACTGGGATTTGAACTTGGCTTTCCAATTTCTCATTCTGAACTGTTATCCATTAGCATTACCCACACATCCAAGCTTGCAGTACCTAGTATTCCCAAGTAGTCACCCATCTAGTAACTGACCAAGCTCAATGTTGCTTAACTTCTGTGATCTTACAAGAAATGGTGTTTCAACATGATAGGCCATAAGCCCTAGATAGATATGAATAGACTGAGGTAGATAGATAGGAACAGAAACAAATAGATAAAAAGAGTATTGTAGTTTGTTAAGAAAATGATTTTTTTAGAATTTCTAGGGTAAATATAAGATTTAAATTAATACTTGCATAGCACATATCAATTAAGGATGGTAGGAGAATCTACAGAGCAAAACATAGCTATGAAAATCCAAGAGAATAAATATCAAGTTAAAATACAAAAAAATAAAACCAAAAACATGATTGGGTTAACGTTTACTTTTATGATAGTAATTAACTATTAATTAATTAGTTTTTTTTTTTCTTACATTTATTTTTTAGCTCCAAGAAACTAAATGAGATTTTCTTCTTGGCTACAATGAAAGCCTTAATTATACCTGAAAGAATCACCTGGCTTATATTTTACCTACTGCAACTATCTGTCATGCAGACATGTCAAAGTGCAGACCTTACCTATTATGTGGAAGAAGGAAAAAGTCCTGGGACCTATTTAGGGGACATTGCTGCTGATATACATTTAGTGGACATTGTCCAACCTGAAGAATACCACCTAGTTTCATTCAGCCAGCTGAAGCAAGACATGATGGGAAGCTCACAGTTGTTTCACGTCTCAGAGAAAACAGGCAAGCTGTACACAGCTCAGACGCTGGATGCTGAATTCATATGTGAACAAGATAAGGAATGTGTGAAAATGATGGATGTTGCTGTACAGAAAGCCTCATCTTTTATCAAACTGATTGAAATTAAAGTAATTGTAAAGGATGTCAATGATCATCAACCAGAATTTCCTTACAAGCAAATTGATCTGCAATTTCTGGAAAGTGACCGGATCGGATTAAGGAAACCGATCCCCAATGCTGTAGATGGTGATGTTGGGATTTCCAACTCCCTTGTCACTTACGAACTAAAAAAGAATGCAAATGAACCCTTTAAACTTTCAGCAGTAATTTGCATTGATGGAACATCAGAACTTGGCATTGAATTAGAAGAACTCCTGGACAGAGAGAAGAAAGACTCATATGAGTTGCAGGTGATTGCAACTGACAGTGGTTTCCCACCCAAAAATAACATACTCTATATCGATGTGTCAGTAGCAGATGTTAATGACAATTTTCCGGTTCTAACTCAAGAACTACTCAACATTTCAGTAATTAATCAACCCAGTGAACTTTCACCAATTGCCACTTTGTTTGCCAAAGATGCAGATATGGGTGAAAATGGACAAGTTTCTTACCATTTCAGCTCAAAAACGTCCGGCGTTGTGAAGAGCCACTTCCATCTGAATGTTATGACTGGAGAGATCTTCCTACGCAGGAAGTTTATTTGGGGCCAGGATCTGCTGCACAAGCTGTATGTGAAGGCATCAGATGGAGGCACATTTCCTCTAAGTTCCATTGCTATGGTTCTTGTAAATGTCATCAATATTCAAAACCATCCACCAAGTGTGGCGTTAAACTTTTTCTCAGCATCAGCAGGGAGGAAAATTAACATTTCAGAAGATGCAGCAATTGGCAGTTTTGTTGCTTATGTGAAGGTCACTGATCATGATGCTGCCGAAAATGGAGAGGTCAGCTGTGACCTTTATGATGATAAGTTCAAACTTGAAAGTTTAGGAGATAAGAAATTTAAAGTAGTCGTGAAAAAGCCGTTGGACAGGGAAGTGGCAGATCACCATGACATTATCATCGGCTGTCAGGATAAAGGATCTCCTCCTCTTTACACAGAACGGAGATTCTATGTCAAAGTAAAAGATGTCAATGATGTACCACCACAGTTTCCCACGCAGATGTTTAAATTCTGGATTTATGAAAATCAAAAATCCAATTTTCCAGTTGGTTCTATTAAAGCCACTGATCCTGACTTGGGTCCAGGTGGGAAACTGACCTATTCCCTAATTAGTGACAGTAAGCAGTTCTTACCTTTCCAGATCTCAAACAACCGAGTAATTTCCACGATTAACTCTTTAGACCATGAATTACAAAATGTTTACAGATTTCAAGTTTTGGCTCGAGATAATGGAATACCATCTCTGAACAATACCGTAAATGTCACAGTTGAGGTTAGAGATGAAAATGATAATGACCCTTATTTTACATTTCCTGGTATCAACCCTTACATGATGGATGTTGAATACCAAATACACCATACAAAGAATATATCAATTCTGAAAGCATCTGATAGTGACAGTGAAGAAAATGCCTTTATTACTTTTGAACTATTGACTGGGGACACCAAAGATCTTTTCATTATTAACAATTACACTGGACTCCTGTCTTTCAGCCGAGAAGCCAAACCTGAAGATGCCGGCACCTACGAGCTAGAATTTGTTGCCAAGGACAATGGTACCCCAGTTCTGTCAGCAACAACAACAGTGATTTTAACTCTGACAGTGAGCAACAAAACGGCCGAAATGTTGAACTCTGTCCAAATTCAAAGCAGTAATTTCCTCCATACCAATTTACTAATCACTATCATTTTAATCACTGTAACAGTGATATTAGTAATAGCAGCTTGCATATCGATTTTTGTCATCCAGTTTAATAATCAACAGAACACTCCTCACGGAGACAAAGTGAATCCTTCAACAAGGTGTATGGGGGAGATTCGACATTTATTGTGTCCTTCTTACCATGCATCCCCATGGGCTGATGTTTCAGTTACTACAGCTGTCAAGGGAGATACAATCAAAAATCCAGCTGTGGTAGAAAAAGATGATCAACTTGATGAGGAGATGAACAACAAAAGAACAGTTTCAAGTGTGACAACAAAGGAAGCTGCATCATTGGATATTTTAGATCAGGTATGTTCAAATATTTATTGTGTTGCTTGGTTATATGCTAAGATCTGTCAAATGGGCTATCCATTTGTCTTGATGAGTAAATGAGGGATATTTATTTAGTAGAAGAAATTTCAAAAGCATGATACAAAATATTCTTTTGTGACTGATGGATTGAGTTGAACTTTCATTATTTGTTCTTGCAACATGTAATCCTGTTTGCTTTTGGCCTGCCTCTTCTTTTATTATAGATATTGGTAATTTATGAATGCAAAAAAAAAAAAAAAATCCTTTGTTTTGTGCATCTAACAAGAATATGTTAGATGTTCAAGGAATTATATTAATGGGCTTATTTACAGAAGTACCAAAAAACAGTGAGATAAAAAGAAGGGAGGGAGAGAGAGATTAGAGAAGAGTGAGAAAAATAGGTATTTTTAACCAAAAATTTATTACTGTGGGGTAAAAGGCAGCGAGGAAGAGGAAGAGAGAAAAGGGAAAGGGTGAAAGAAAGAGAGTGAGAGTGAGATAGGAAAAGCGAGAGTGAGAGGGAAGGGAGAATGAAGGGGGAAGAGACAGTGACAGAGTAAGAGAAAACAGATAAAGACAGGGGTATTTTTAGCTAAAACTTTATTACTGTGAGATAAAAGGCAGTAAGGGAAAGGGTAAAAGGAAGAGAGTGAGAATGAGATAGGGAAAGCAAGAGTGAGTGGGAAGTAAGAATGAAGGCGGAAGAGGGAGTGAGAGAGAGAGTAAGAAAAAACAGAGAAAGAAGCAGGTATTTTTAGCCCAAACTTTATTACTGTGAGATAAAAGGCAGTGAGGGAAAGGGATAGGGTAAAAGGAAGAGAGTGAGAATGAGATAAGGAAAGCAAGAGTGAGGGGGAAGTGAGAATGAAGGTGGAAGAGGGACTGACAGAGAGAGTAAGAAATAACAGAGAAAGAAGTGGGTATTTTTAGCCAAAACTTTATTACTGTGAGATAAAAAGCAGTGAAAAAGAGGAAGGGAAAAACAGGGAAAAGGTGAGAGGAGGAGAGTGAGAGTGAGATAAGGAAATCAAGAATGAGTGGGAAGTGAGAATGAAGGAGGAAGAGGGAAAGCGAGAGTGAGGTGGGACGTGAAAATGAAGGGGCAAGAAGGAGTGACAAAGAGAGAGAGAGAAAACAGAAAAAAAAAACAGAGCATTTTTAGCCAAAACTTTATAAGAAGATGTTACATTGTAAACATTTTATTAGATACATGTTCAACCAACTGGTTAAAAAAATGAAATCAAATTACAAATCTTAACCCTATATTTTGACTGTGATGTCCAAAGAACAGCAGCAAATGAATCACTTTCCGTAGATTATACACACATCACTCTCATATAGTACACTGGTACATCAATATATCTACAATCTAATTATGAAAAAACACATTTATTTTTACACTATAAATCTTTAGTTTTCAATAGAATCTCAATACTTGCCAAGGTACTTTATTCAGTAGTAATATTAATTACATAGATCAAATATCATGCAGTGAAAATTTCAAACGACAATTCACTTAAAAACTAATATCTATTTTTTGAAAAATGTTATATACACAAAAAGATAATGGACACCCCTGTTGTCGTGGATGTATGAGGGTCCAGCAGCTCAGATCTTAGAACTGAACAACCAAACTACCTGGAGACTATATATATATATATATATATATATATATATATATATATATATATATATATATGTAATGTCAGAAGTTCACCAGCATACTGACTTAGGCTTAAAAAAAGATCTAAGAACATCATTTACTGACTTTCATGAATTAGACATTGAATTGTGCCACCTGGCATCTTATATAGCTTGCCTATACATTTCTGCATTTTCTTGAATATTTATAAGCATATTCTTAAATTTAAAAATTTTGAAAAGCCAATAAAAGTTTTGTTCTTGTATATAAATACTTGTTACCAAGACAAAATGCTTGCATTTACCTTGATAAAGTCCCTCCAAGTAAGAAAATCATTGGTTAAAATAAGTTTTTCTTTTGTTTTTATTTATATATACCAATGTACATCCATACACACAAACACATGAACACACATTATATATATATATATATATATATATATATATATATAGACGTGGCTTGACGATTGCATATAGCATGAAACAGACTGTCGCCTCTAAGTGTTGACTTCTATGTTCACTTTTATATTTACACACGCTCTATCTCTGATATTGAGCACTTTATTCCATAAATATAGCACACCTTAAGACTATATTTCTTTATATATATATATATATATATATATATATATATATATACATATACACACTGGTTGCAATGGATAAATTGCCATCTAATTTATGCAAACATGACATCTCATCACTGACATCTCATTTTAACAGATATATCTACCAATTCAATAAATAGCGTGGGCCTCCAGACAACTTCAGAATCTCCTGCATCTCTTCTAGATTGTCTTGTTTAAGTTGGTGAATGCTGCCATAATCCATGCCTTCAGTTCATCCTTGGTATTACATGGTGTTTTGTTGGTCTCTCGCTCAACTGTACCTTGCACATAATAATCAAGGGGTTTGCAGATTGGGTAGTTAGGTGGCTTGATGTAAGTGGTGATGTGATCACAGAAATTGTCTAACAGCCATGACTGTGTTCTCCTGCTTGTGTGTCATGGTGAAAAGTCCTGTTGCCAGATACAGGGTCTTGACCCAGAGCAGCACTGCCTACTCAAGGCACTTGATGTAGGCCTCCATGTTGAGTGTGAGGCCCCTCATGAAAAAATTTGGCAGTACTTCTTTTATTAGGATGATCAAAGTAAGTTTTCTGAGCTATTGTCCCAATCGTAATCACCATCAGACTCATCCAACTCTTTCCGAATTCTCTGAACTGTTCTCACGTTGTAATGAAAACACTCTGAAATGTTTGTATTGGACCTTCCAGCACAAATGCCAAGCAGTACAGCATGCCATTTCCAAACTTCTGGCCAAGTGAATTGTATCATGATGCTCTGTATCTCACAGACAGTGCCCAAGAGACCCTACTGCATTGTGCAGTTGACAAAACAACACACATGTGGTGACAATTTACCTATCACATATATATAATATAATATAGGCCAAAAATTTGGGGCTACTGTCTGGATTTAATAATTAGTAAGTTTCTTTGATTTAATTAACTCCTACTAGAGTGCTGAAACGATTTAAACCATTATTGTACTGGATAAAATTTTTAGAGAAGGAATTGCCTAAAATTTTAAATACATCAGCCCTAAGATTACTATTAGCAAGATGGTAGATAGATAGATAGATAGATAGATAGATAGATAGATAGATAAAACAAAAAGTTCTAACATTTTAAAGGAACTTTCTGCACTAATGGATTAATTTCATTGTTAATATTATTATTGAATATATGATAAAACCCTTCAGAAAGGGAAATTCCTTCTGGCCAAGAATGAGCTAACAAATTGGTTTTGAAAAAAATCACACAACATTAAATTTTAGCTGATTCTTTGAAATCCAGAGTGTTGACACAAACTTTTGGCCTATAGTGTGCACACACACACACACACACACACACACACACACACACACACACACACATATATATATATATATATATATATATATATATATATATACATATATACATGTAAGAATTTTGAATGCTTATTGGCAAAATTTAAAAAAGAAATATTAAAAAACCAAAGACCAACAATCATCACTAATTATATTTGTATACCAAACAATTCATGTCTAGGATGTAAGCTGAAAATAGTTGGTCAAATATTGATGAACAGTTCTTGTTTGTAGAACCTGAACTACATTTATTCATATGAAAATAAAAAGATTAAGTCAAAAAATTTAAAGACACCTGCTCGTGCATAAGCTTTAATCAAACTTGTAATGATGAAAGATGTATAGTTAATGACAGACATATCTATATACAGAATGAAGAACACAAATATTATTGGCAGTGACATATACCAAGAATAACACCTACTATCTAGTAACTACTTCACTTTTCAGCAACAGAGGTACATAAGCAATTAAGCTTCTTGTGGGTTGATCCTGTTCAGTTATAGTTAGTACACGCTGTCATCCAAGGAGGAAAAAGATAATCAACCTCCAACAAGGCACTGAATGACCAAAACTTAAAAAGTGTGAAGAAAACAAGAGTTTTTCCTTGAAGTCTGAGCCATCAGAAAACTGATAGCTTTAACAAAACACACAGTACATTAACCCCCACCCATTGTATATAGGGTTGCATATACAGTTGAATTCCACTCAAATCCATTACATTCACTTACGTGCTAATACCCTTAAGAGAGTTATTAATCCTCTTCTTCCTCCAGTTATGGGTAAATAGCAGGACAGACTGGGTTCTATAACCTTGGATGGCAACTGGTCATGGAGAAGGACAACTCTGTATTCAAAACCTGCGGAGGGTTATTTGGGGACCCTGTGGCATGTAGTGCACCAAGTCTTTGTATTCAGCCCTTCTAAAAGTGTGGTTGGTTCTGCACAAAGCTTTCACCACCATAAGTAAATCATATGTGCTGGTGTCTGGCTGTCGGTTCCTAGGAACTGAGCAGCTTGACCATCACACATTGACTATGACAGGAAAGAGTCCACAATACAGTCTTTATAGTGAAGCTGCAAACTTAATGCAACTCTGCAGTTTTCATGTATTGCACATGTGCACTTATCTAATGTTGGAAAATGTCAAATCAATATCTTTTACCACTTAAGATGAATATTATTCTTTGCATCATTTCTAACTACAGTAGCTGGTTGGAAGTTGATAATTACAGTTTTGACAGAAGTTCTTTTTATATGTTAACAGTAGACCTATTCAAAGTAAAGCATTGAGTAAATGAAATCAATTTTAAACCTGGAAGAGGTAAATCAATATTTTTTAGAATACTATATACTCGGGGCATTTTTGTAAAGAAATCTAACATTTTCTTCTAGTGTATTTTACTGAATTAACTTAATTTTTTTATTTTTATTTATGTGCATCCTTGATTATCAAAATAATTTTTTTATAGTCACAGGCAAGTGTTCTTGAGGTTAGCAACAAAGAAACAAACAATGAGCAAAAAACACCTGAACCAAACCTTTCCTGGAGATACCCAACCACTTACCCAAGTGAAGAATCACCAGAGTGGAAGGAACCAGAAAGAAAGGCAAGCCAAGATTTATCAGGTAAGCACTTGAAAAGAAGAAAAATTCTCAGCCTCTACAAGATGAAAAAAAAAAAAAAAATGGATGGTCCAAGATATTTCTTGTCTTTGTTTCATTTCAGAAATTTTTTCACAACTTTCAGCAGGTGCTTTCTCAGATTTACCTGTCACAGTTACAGAATGCACAAAGAATGGCAACGGTGAATAGAGAGTTCATCTCAACAATGCGTCTTCTTTGGGTCAGGAAAGCAGAGTGCTTAGCTTGCATCTCCTGATAGAATTTTTCAAAAGAGACATTTAATGAGCTAAAAATTATACATCTGACAACGCACACGCACACGTTCATCATATACAAGGCTCAAGAGTCACTTGAGGTATAGGGTTACTGAAGTTTGTAATGTGAATGGTATGATGAAGAGTAGGTGAAAGATAATGTTTAATGCTAGACTTGAACAGGTTAAGATTTTAGTGTTTGGGGAAGCATCCTCGTGGGAGACAATTTCACAAGGTATCAGTTTATGGGGAAAAGCTGTTTGAGTGAAACTTACTTCTTACTAATGGAATATGAAGGGAATATATGGCATGAAGGGTCCTATCTGTGAAGGTTAGAACTGGTGAAACTAAGGAATGTAGATCACCTGAATATTTTCCAAAGATATATATATATATATATATATATATATATATATATATATTAAGGCGGATTTGAATAATTATAATTAATTCATTGAGTCTAGAAGAATCCTCAACAGAATGCAGAAAGCACTGGACGGCAGTTTCATCCTATTTTTGGGACTCCTCAGCAGTGCACATCCACTACTGAGAATTGAACCCAGACTGTTATGATATGATGTCAGCATTACAGAAGACAGGAAATTGTAGAGAATCATAACTGCCAACTTCCTGAATCAACACAGCACACAAAAGAAGAAGGAAGGTTTCACATCACAGATCCAGATTCACAGGGAATTCTGTGCTTTCATTATAATACTGGTTCTTTAATCAAATGCTTCCATCTATCATTAAACAATGGTATTAATTTTAGCATGGCTTTTATTCTTTTATTATTAGGTTGGTGCAAAAATAATGTCGTTTTATCGCATATGTTACTATGTGAGAAAACGACATTATTTTTGCAACCTAATAGTAAATATGAGTAAAAATTTCAACAAATGCAATTATATAAAATCATAAACAATGTATTTAAAAAAGGTGAAGTAAAAAAATTGTTCAATATCACTGGAAAATGTAAATTTCTTGGTGGTTGTTTAGAAATAGCTGGAGGTTATTCTAAAATTCTTACTTGGCATGTTTGTCATTTAGTCTTTTATTAAAATGTGTTCAATATCAATTCATAAATGAGTAAAATAATACTGCTGGAGAAGGAAATGGAAACTTCTAGATGGTTGGTTCTGAACAGCTGTAGGTTATTCTAGAATATAATAATTAGAAGTTAATGTTCTTGGGATGATGGTAGAGTTGACTTCTAACAATGCTGAAAATCAAAGATTCTGCAAACTGTACCACAGTGAATCTTTATCATAGATGGAAAGATTATATAATCAATGTAACATTGCATATTTTTCTGGTGTCCTTCTAAAAATTATCAACTGTCATGCAAAATGGACTTTAGAGACAGTAAGTAAGCAGCAAAGAGTTGGCTGAAGATTTCAAAGCATCAGGTGCAACAGTTGCACATCAAACTGTTAGCTAGTGTGGCTTGTGATCTTGTAGAGCACAAAAAAGTACTGCTTCTGAAGAAATCACATGTGGAGGTATGTCTGAAGTTTGCTAAGGAGGATTGATGTAATTCAGATACCTACTGGAAATTCTATTTCTCTTAGATGAAGTATTTACATTACCTTAACTGTTAGCCTCATTGTCATTGCAATATTTACAATGTTTCTTCATTGGAATTTCAAACCGAACTCTTCATTGCCATATTCAAAATGTTTCTTCATTGGAATTTCAAACCAAACTCTTCATTGCCATATTCACAATGTTTCTTCATTGGAATTTCAAACCAAACTCTTCATTGCCATATTCACAATGTTTCTTCATTGGAATTTCAAACCAAACTCTTCATTGCCATATTCAAAATGTTTCTTCATTGGAATTTCAAACCAAACTCTTCATTGCCATATTCAAAATGTTTCTTCATTGGAATTTCAAACCAAACTCTTCATTGCCATATTCAAAATGTTTCTTCATTGGAATTTCAAACCAAACTCTTCATTGCCATATTCAAAATGTTTCTTCATTGGAATTTCAAACCAAACTCTTCATTGCCATATTCATAATGTTTCTTCAGTGGAATTTCAAACCGAACCCTTTATTTCATCCATTGGGGTAGATTGGTCTAGTTCTCTTTAACTCAACTCTGTAAATTTTTTTTTTGATTCACCACTTCTGTATACTGGTATTGAACTCACGACTCTTTGGATCTAGTCACTGAATCTAACCAACGTCTTTATCCACTTTATCCTTGAGGACATCCGTGTATGAATTCCTGCGACTTATAAACCTAATGCCTCAGCAACAGTTTTTTACCAGTAATCGCATTACGATTTTTATATTATTATTATTCCATATTTTTTTACCAGAGCTTGTATTGCAATTTTTGTGTAGTTATTCATTGCTTTTCTCTGTCACTCCTTATTACTGCTTCCCATGTTTTATTTATTTCTATGCTTGGTCGGCTCAGGAGATTTTTGTGACCTAGCATTACTGGAAATTAATTTTATTTGATTTGATGAGACCAAGTCAGCTTCAGTTCATATTACTAAGTTTGGAGAAGCAAGAATAAAACATATAAGCCAGTGAACACTATCCGAAGTGAAAAACATGGAGAAAACAATGTAATGGTATGGGATTGTTTTTCTTCACAGGATGAATTACCAACTCAGCAAGAAAAGTTAATGGCACCTTTTATGAAGATATAGTAAGCAACTACCTCCTTTCATCAGCCAAGGCTTTAAAATGAAGCACAACTAGGTTTTTCAGTAGGACAACAATCCCAGACATATCACTAATGAAAACAATAAGTAATTTGAAAATTTCTTGACAAAATCCGAAGAAGGATCTTTAATCCTGATTTCCAGTCGCTTCTTCACCAACATGATATGTCTTTTCAACAAAAATTTTCATGACAACAGTTCTGATGAACTTTTTGTCTCTGGTACTCCGGCTACATGAATTTAAGTGTGCGACTAGACTGGCATCTAGGTCTTTCCTGTTTCCTGTTGAAATAGCTAACTGCAAATGCCACATCTACTCCAACAGTTTATTTTCTCACACTTCCCACCTGCGGAACTCACTTCCATTTACTTGCTCCCCTGATAGCAAAAAATTTAAAAATTTAAAAAAATTTAAATGCAATGTCAATTGCCATCTTCTATGTTTTTGAATCCTGTTCATCTTTTGTCCTTTCTTCAATCCTCCATACCTTTTCTCTCACTGTAACTCCCTGTGTACTAGTGATATTTCTGCCTTGCTTGGGATGAAATGATTAAAAAGTAAAAAGAAAATTTATGTCTGTGCTCACCAGCCTTGTAATTTATATGAAGTGAAGAAAATTTTGCTATGAAGTGTGATCTAAAACACCATCAGAAGAGTGTAGCTAATGGCTTCTGGTAGGAAAAGTGAGTGGGAGGCTGTCATCAGTAAAGTGTATTCCATGAAGTCTTAGGCACTCTCTGAATCTGCTTCATGTTGAGTAATAGATGCTTTCTACGTTGTGTTTTTTTTACATATATCTTTTCATATGGGTAAATAAAAAAGTTAATACATATCTTCCATACTGTAAATCTATAAATATAGAGAAACATTACATGTGTGCATCTGTTTGCACATGTTTTAACTAGTTTATGTATATATGTTTATCTGCACAAGATGATTTTACTAATTTCTACCAAATTTGCAATGAATCAATGACTCAAAATATTTTTTCTCAGTGAAGAAGTTTTGAAAAACTGGATTATTGGAAAAAGAGAGGAAGAGAAAAAGTAAAGACTGAAATAAAAGACACCATCCGGAATTGGCAAAAACAGAAAATGCAATTCTTGCACCTGTTGTTTTTCTTTAATTTGCTAGCAGTTCACTTCTGGCTAGTAACATATTTAATTTTTCACCTGATGAGCAAAAACAAGAAAAGAACCAGTAAACAGATTGTATAAGTCCCGTGTTGGTCTTAGAGTTGTTTAGTTAAATTGATTTCTTTACAGTTAATCAATAAAACTAGATAAAATTCCCTTGAACTAATTTGGTGACCTAGTTAATTTCTTTTGTAACCGTTGTTAGTCCTCTACAGTTATCTATACTAATATCAGAACCTTGTTTGTGTGTGTGACTCACAAGTGATCTAATTATGTCATTGTCTATGCAGGGTTCATCTTGACATTTATTCATTGTCACCAAAGGTCATTAAATAGTACAGCATGCCATTTTTAATCAAAAACAATCTCTAGCAAAATGACATATTTAATGTTTTGGTCTAACAAATGGTAAGGTAGATCAAGTTGAGCAATAAACTGTAAATCAAATTATTTGTGTCCTTTTGGACCTCTATTACAACTTAATTATATTTTTAGAGTGTAAATTGATAAGTAAGCTAATCTTGAGCAGTAAAAGATGATAGGATTTGTGTTACTGAGTTTCACCAGAAGTCAATTTAATCTGCAATGCTCCAAAATACATTTTCATGATTAAACTTAAGTGATTTGTAAAACAAAAATGATCCTGAATTACAGAAACTCCCAAGAATAACATGATCAAAAAATGAAGTCAAAGCTGTTGCTACAGATTCATGGGAAGCTTCAGTTGCACAAGTCAATTAACACTTATTTTCTGAAGCTGTTCAGAACCCAGATGAGTTCTTTAAATCTCTTGGACTGACTAATGTTTCACCTCACAGGCTTCAACTAAAAGGACATTCTACGTGCTTCTATCTGAAACCCTCCAGAGCTCTGCAAGAGAACTTGCTTTAACTGGGATAGGCAACAAAGAGAATGTATTCATTTCCAGGATTACAAGAATTCCAACAGATTTGTCCTTAGAATTCAAGTAATTTCAACTTCCATTGAGGCTTGTGAGAATCATGAAGCCATAAGGATAATTTCATAATATCACTGATTTCATGCTTCTTCATTGGCTTGCTCTAGATTGCTTATTCTTGAGTTGGAATCCTAAACAATTTTTCATATTGTGTGCCCAGAAGCCATGCCAAACTAAGAGACTGTACCATTCCTTTTATGCCTCAGAATATTTATATCAGAAACAGCTACTTTTTCATATTAAATTGTATAAATAATCTTTTTGAAGTATTGTGTAAGAAGAATAAATTAAAGGGAATTTTTTCCCCCGTATTATATTTGAAATTATCTTTTCCCATAAGAAATGCCAAAAATTCCTGATAATATATAGGTTTCATTAATGAGCATATAACTGCTTATATAATGAAAAGAATGATCAGAATAATCCAAGTTAATTCTGAAATATTCTGATTGTCACCCACTACACTGAGTCAACACATCCCTTTTCTCAGTTATCTACAATTTTAACTGCACATGGTTACATACAAATATATGCAAAAAAGTCCATATATATATATATATATATATATATATATATATATTGTGTGTGTGATCGTCATTATCGTCTATGTTTTGGTTGTTTATTCTTGTACGTGAAAAATATTGACTTGACATTCCCTAAGATATAATAGCTAGTGCTCTAAAAATAGTTGAATCTTAAACATTATCTTAAAAAATTTCCAACTTAGAACACATTTTAGTTTTGTTACAGATGCATAGTTTTTCCATTTTAAGGAAGAAATACTGATTTTGTATATTATGTGTAGCAAGGTGACTCAGCATTGTCCAGGTTATAATGACCTAGCTGTTTGAATAAAAAATAAATGCATAACCTTTAAAAACAACTTGTGTTTGATCATATATATATATTATATATATATATATATATATATATATATATATATATATATGTATAAATGTATATGTATTATATATATATATATATATATATATATATATATATATATATATATGTATATATATATATATATATATATATATACATAATGTAAATGTCATTATTTTATATTTTTCAAGAGGCTAGCAACTGTGACAGACTTATTAACTGTGTGATGCAGATTTTCTTTAGTGGATTTTTCAGCCAAATGACTCAGTGCTATCAAGTTTCTTTGGTTGAAAATCATAAAAAATGAAGGTTCAAATCATTTACAGAGTGTCTCAAAAATCGTCATTTACTTTTTTTTACAGTTTGTCCATAATTTTTTTTGTATAAAATAGCATAATTTGTATTCCATATAATTATTAAGATAAATACATGTTTTCATGCCAAGAAAGTATATATCATTCATAAAATCTGCAATTAAAATTTGTAGCAAGATTGTCTAATCAGAAGTAAGAGAGCATATTGGATAATGCAGATATATCTGTTAAACTGAAATACACTAGCTTGACATATGTATTGGCATCAGCCAATATTCTGAGTAAATAATCACACTAAATTAACAAAGTACCATAACCCATTAGGGTTCTAAGGGCACCACATGTACTGCAGCTGTAACAACAGGGGTGTGTCTTTGGCAAGATAGCCTGAGAGAGCCCAACCCTCTCCAGGCTGGTTTGAATTCAGAGTTTTTTTTTGTTCTAGATTAGTTGCCAACCAAGGCTATAGGACTGAGTCTGTCCTGCTATTTACCCATAGCTAAGAGGAGAAGAAATGGATTCATACTTTTCCCACGGTTATTTGTATGTAAGTGAATGTAACAAACTTGACTGTAATTCAAACTCAGCTCTTCAATTTCAAAATCTGAGCTGCTATCTATTACAATGCCTGCACATCCACTCTACTAATTTTAAGAGCAGACTTTTTATACTCTACAACATGTACAAATGGAGCATGGGAAAATAATTATTCAATATATGCCAGAAAGATAAGTTTATTGCATTATTTACCTACATATAGTGTAAATATTTACTAAAAAAAAGTTACAGTGCATATTGGTTTCATCTTTACTTGAAGACTTTCAACAACAGCAACAACTAAAATAGGTATCACATATAACTCAAAGAGAAAATAATGTCATAATCAAGATGATGACATTACACACTTCTTCAAACAAAAAGCTAGGAAGGAAACCCCCATTAATACCAGAAAGAATAATAACAGTAAATTGATTCGAGAAACTTATTTTCCGAAAACATTATTTTAACAGAAAGATTTTATATATTTCAACTGAAAGTAATATACACTGTTCAGTCAATGCTCCTTATAAGGAAATGCCTAATATTAACATTATCATTACAATAGTAAACACAAGCAAAAAATATAAGCAAATACATTAATATAAAATTATATAAGACATGTTTCAAATAGTTTCTATAGAATTTAAAGCAGGACTTAGACCAGGCCAAAATATTAGTTGAATTGACTTGTTTCCAAGTCATTTTTTGGTGATCTTTGCAGTGTGGGCAGGCACATAAGCTTGTTGAAAAATAATGTTTAGTTGTGCCTTTTTACTACTGCAAACTTTTCACTAATGAAGAACAAAGCTTTCTGCAATAATCTTGTGTATTCCAAAGTATTGACTTTTCACATTTCATATATACATACATACACACATACATACATATGCACATGCCAATATAAAATAAGCAACTGATGGCAATTAAATCAGCTGAATTTACTATAACAGTTGTATAATTTAAACATAAACAAATGTAAAAATAAATTAGCCATTTGTAAGGTTTGAACTCACCTGTGAACTGAAGATTATCATAATCACCACTCAACTGCATCAAACCCATAAATAAATTAGCTACTGGTAGAATGGATCATCATGGTTGATTGGCTAAGATGTTATCATGAAATAAACAACGCCTGGGCAAACTCTGGTCAGCCATGGTCTCTTGGTGAGGTGCATCCCATACCCCGATGGCTTATTTATTTCACATTTGTTTATATATTTGATATTCATTCTCATATTAACCACTTAATGAGTGAAGCTGGGTTAACTGAGGCTTTCATAATGGAGCTTTAAAATGCTTGCATGCATGTGTGTTTGCTGGGAATTAGCATTGGCAGGCAGGCATGCACGGCAGATTCTAATCAAAATATCTCAAGCAATCACTTCCCTGCAGTCACTGATTTCAGCTTTGGTTCCAAATGCAGAAGTGAAGAATAGATGAAAACTTGATATTTATGTCACTATTTGATTATAAATTTTACAAAGCTCCTGCAAGAAATGAGTAAAGCTGATAAGAGAAAATAAAATAACAATTAAATGCCAGAAAATTTCAGACAGGAAATTAAAAAAAAAAAACAGCTTTTTTTTTTTTATTGCAATGTAAATTTATATTTTTTTTACTAAACTTCACCCAAAACAAGGTCAAAGGGTCACTCAAAATCCAGGTTTACGGAATAAGGGGTGTAATATCAAAGTAAGAAGAAGCAGTCGGAAGATTATGATGGTATGGAGGACAGATTACAATTGACCCCTAAATTGAAGAGTTCAAGATTGCAGTGTTCAGGGAAGCATATACACTGGAGTCCGTTTCACAAAATATCAATTATTAAGGGGAAAAAACTCTTTGAGCAGAACTGAAGAAGGAAATTGCTTGTAAATTTTAACGCCTGCTAAACATAACTGCTCTCATTTAACCATCATAGAGATACTTTTCTGCCTGTCATCAGAATGGTTGAAGCTAGATCCATGGAGAGCAACAAACAACACCTTCTGCCCTCACATTTTCAACTTGAAATAAAATGACTACATTGAATCAAATGCTGCATCTACTGCAAAGAAATTTGGGTCAGTGTGTCGTGCCAGAAAATTTTTCTCGTCAGAGCTCATTTTGCACATTTACAAATCTACCATCTGCCCATGCATTGAATACTGCTGCCATATCTGGTCAGGTGCTCCTGTTATTCATCTCAAGATTCTTGACAAAATCCAAAGAAGGATCTGTAATGTAAGTGATCCTGACTTCAGTCACTTTGAGCAGAACTAAAGAACAGAGTTCTTTTGAACATTCACCATGTGTTTGGGAAAATATTATCTCCTGCAAGATCATATAAATGATTCTTGTAAAGTGAGGATTAATCAGCTCTGGCCTAGAAATGGTAGAAATACTATATTTTTTCATTAATCTGACTCTTGTAAAGATAAAGCATGGTAGAAAGAGTCAGGTACTTTCTGGATCAGTAGAATGAGCTGAACATTTCCAGCATCTTTAGCAATGGATTTTATACCTGAGTTCCACTTGAGATCTGGAGTGAATTTGCGACCCAATAGATGTTTGAAGCACAGTCTTCTTACTAATTTGCATTATTATTTGACTTTAGTCAAATAAAAATGTGTACATTATTTAGTATAGTGCTGTATGCCATCAAATATGTATTTGTTAACTTGTACATCTTTTAATCAACTAAATGCATTAGTCTTTTAATTATGTATTTTCTCCTTTTATCTGAAATTAAAAATATTACCATTATTTTCACTGGTTGGAGGAAATACATGTTCACCATTTTGCTTTACTGTTTACTTCACTATTAAATGTTTCAAATATGAGCATAAGTTTTCTCAATTTTGAAGTAATAAATTTACACTAGTTTCTCAAGAAAGTGCATAAAATCAATTCAGATTTAGTGGAAAACAGTGGCAGTCGACAGAGTGATATAATGGTCCAAGATATAGTTCCTCATGAAATCAAACTATTAACATATGCAAACATCTCTGAATGCCAATCTTTCTCCTTCAGAACCTTTTAATCAGAACTTGTAAAATCCATGATGCAATAAATAACAATTATTTTGATAAATTTATACAAATTAATGCTTTCACAATACCAGTTTAAATACTTGAATATTCTCTTAAATTTAAGTATTCTATCGAAAATAAAGTGTTGCTCATTTCTTTCCTATAATTAAGCATTTCTTATTGTACTCTTTGTCTTCTTTGCTTGCTTCATCTCTGTCTGTGTTATCCAGATAACCAGGTCTCTCCACCTCTTGGTTCCAACTTGAAATGATAACTTTTCCCACCATTTTGAATATCAGTCAGTTATGTGCCTTGCCCTATGTCAGTTACATGCCTTAAATGATACATGCTTAGGTGATCATGTATCGAAAGATACATGACTGATGAGGCAAATCTTTTTCCTACATTAGGTTGCCATTTCTTTCTGCAGTAGACCAGTTGCCATCCAAGGCTATAGAACCCAGTCTGTCCTGCTATTTACCCATAGCTGGGGAGAGAAGAAGAGGATTCATACCTTTCCAAAGGGTATTAGCACGCAAATGAATGTAATGGATTTGACTGGAATTCGAACTCAGCTCTCTGATTCCTCAATCTAAGCTGTTATCCATTACTCCACTGTACCTCCTGAATATACATTTGTTAAAAAATTCATTACTTTTTGTTTCCTATCAGTAAATTTTTTGCACCAGAAAGGAAACTTACTAAGCTCAGCATTTGAAAACTACCTTAGTAAATATATTTTGGTTCAAGCTTTGTATTAATAAAGGTTACTACAAGAGAATTTCAAAAGACTATATAAGCTTCTACAATATCTGTTATTTAATATTCTTTCTGAACCTGTAACTCTTTGCTGTGAAAAAGTAGACTTATATCCTGACTGCTACTCTTGAAATGGACTTCCAATCAGTAGTTAACTGAGGAAGGAAATGGCTTGTAAATTTTAATGCCTGCTAAACAACTTCTCTTACATTGAATCAAATGCTGCATCTACTGCAAGGAAATTTGGGTCGGTGTGTTGTGCCAGAAAATTTTTCTCATCAGAGTACATTTTGCACATTTACAAATCTACCATCTGCCCATGCATTGAATACTGCTGCTATATCTGGTCTGGTGCCCCTGCTATTCATCTCGAGATTCTTGACAAAATCCAAAGACGGATCTGTAATGTAATTGATCCTGACTTCAGTCACTTTCTCACCAATGTAGCATGGCTTCTCACTGTATTTTCTACAAATATTTTCACGGCAATTGCTATGATGAGCTTTTTTGCTGGTACCCTGACTACCTGAATTTAAGTGTGCTACTTGAGTGGCATCTAGGTCCCATCCATTTACTGTTGAAATAGTTAAATGCAATCACCACTTCTACTCAAACAGTTTCTTTTCTCATACTTATGACAGTGGAACTTTTTTCTGTTTACTTGCTTCCATAATAAATACAGTCTTAAATACAATTTCAATCATCATCTCCTGTCTTTTTGAATCCCATTCATTTTGTCCTTTCCTCAATCCTTCCTATATTTAGTATTTTCCATCACTCCCAAGAACCCACTGTGCACTAGTGGCATTCCCACCTTGCTTGGGGTAAAATCATTAATATATATATATACATATATAAAATCACAAGGATATCCTGTCCTCATTTGAACTTCTAACCTAGAGGAAACCAAGCAAGTGACATATCCACTACACCAGTGTTCTTCTGCTTGAACAGCTGCATAGAATTAAGTTAGGCAGAGTGACCAAATACAACACTGAACCCAAGTAGAACTCCCAATAAATAATGTGCATAAATAATCCCATCATTTTTGACAGACACTATGTATATTTATATATTTAAAAACTCACATGTGAAGACCGCCTAATAATAGTAAGGACTTAAAATATACTGTTATTTTTTGAAGGCAAGGGTAAACTAATTTTCATACAGATAGCTAATTAAACAAAATACTAAGGATCTGAAAAATATGTAAGAATCTTTATGATGGTTGCAAGATAAAGAAGACTGCAAGTGACAGGATATACAAAGTGACTGATCATTTGCAATTAGATAGTTACATATAAACTGGTCAAAAGATGCAAAAGGTTTATTTTATGGCATTTTGATTTCTTTTTTGATCTGTGTCAAACATCATTGTGTTTCACTGCGTCTAAGCTCTTGTATTATTCATTATTATTTGTCTTCCTAAAAAGTCATTAAAATTCAATCTACAGCAGTTATATATAGCTATTTCGCCAAACTCTTGAAGAATAACAAATGTAGTATATGTCATTTTAGGTAAGGGGTGACTATGAACTGGGCCTTGGTTCTAAAATTAAGGATAGATAAATCACAAATGACTGCAGAAATTTGTCCAACCACAGTACAAAAGAAAGGTATCTACTCTGTGAGGGTGTATGTATAATAATAATAGAAATAATTATATATATATATATATATATATATATATATATATATATATATATATATAGAGAGAGAGAGAGAGAGAGAGAGAGAGAGAGAGAGAGAGAGAGAGAGAGAGAGAAGAGAAAGATAATATTCATGGTCAATATATATATATATATATATATTTTTCCAAGAGGATAGAATCCAGGTAGAGCTCAATGTCCAGGACAAAGCAAGAATATAATACAAAAGGCTCAAACACTAATATTCCCCAAAATTTGTAGGTCTGATGAATTGGATTGTGATTCCAATGTAGTAAATTATAACCATGGAATATTAATGTTTGAGCCTTATATATATATATATATATATATATATATATATATATATATATATATATATATGTAGAGAGAGAGAGAGAGAAAAAAAGAGGTAAAAATCCACCAGTAAGTAATTCAAGTAGTTCCTAATAATATAAAATATTAAAACTGATTCACAAAAGGGAGCTCAATATATTTATTATACAGCATAGAAATGAATTCGATAAAAATGAAACTCTATTACTGCATTCAGATCTATATGTGAAATTTTCCTATATATAAAATTTTTTCTATATGTGAAATTTTCTTCTATATGTAATTGTTTTTCTTTTATAACTCTCTTCATATTTGGTTTCTTTATGTTACTGTGTTTATTATGTTCTTGTTATTCCCTTATTATTTTTTCCTATTTTTTCTTTGTTTTATTGTTGATTATATCTCATCATATTTCTTTTATATTGGTAATTTTCTCAACAGTGACCCTTCCTTCTTTTTTATGTAATTTTTTTTTTATAGCTTTTTTTCTATATTTTCCACTGATCCCTTTTAGTTTTTTTATTTTGATATTAAATTGTTTTTAAAGGGTGTTTCTACATCTCATACACCTATAATTTCAATTCAATTTTCGATTTTCTTTATTTTATTTCATATCCTATGAGTTATTTAATATCCTATTTTTAATGTCCTATATCCTATATTTAGTATCATATTAAAAAAATTTTTATATGCTTTTATATAATTTAATTCATGATTTAATATATATTTAAATTTTTATCTGTTTAATCTATTATAATTTATTAACCTATTTACTCTTTGAACCTTTATTATTCATATTATTATATCTAATCATTTATATTTTATTCTATAATTTATCTATTTAATTTAGAATTTTAAACTTTTTTTTAATCTAGGTTTTAACTTTTTTTATCTATTTAAAATTTTTTCCCTAATAATTTTAATTTTTATTTTGGACTGTAACTTCTTAAATTTTTTAAAAATATTTCCTTTATCTTATTAATTTTTATATTCAGGTCTTTCTTGTTTATTCACTAAAAATGCCAGAAATTATTATTATTTAAAAATCAAAATTTTTACTATATAATTAAATATATGATATTGAATGGATTAATTTTAATTTAATAAATTTACAATAATAAAATATAAGAATATATAAGTTAGACTAAATAAATAATAAGTTATTAAATTATTATTTACTATCTAATAAGTAAATAAATTTTTCTTAATAATAATTTGATATAACTATGTAATAATTTAATATGAGTTTTTAGTATTAAAATTTGTAATAAAAATTTTCTTTATACAGTATTAAAATTATATAATAGTATTATTTTTAAATTATAATTTTCCTTTTTCTATAATCTTTAAAACACTTCTTTTTCTTAACCTTTATGTTTGCATTTTCCGATGTAAGTTTTTCCCATTTGAACAAGAGTTGATATGTTAAATATAGGTCATTGTTAATCTTTAACTGTTTTTAATTTCTGTCTAGACTTGTCAATGTCATGACTTCCAGTCCATCATTTTTTAACTACCCTAGTTTTCTTTTGTCTCCCTATCTCTCTTTTAATGCCATTTTGTTTGTTTGCTTCCTTCCTTCCTTCCTTTAAAAAAAACCCCCAAAAAACCCCATTAAAATTCATTTTTTTAACAAACGTTTTTGCATTGACAAGTCCCAGGGAGAATATCCCAGGGTGAAATAGCCATCTGAAGTGGATAATAGAGTTTAATTTTTATTTAATTCATATATAAAACAAAGCGGAAAAAAAAGTAAATTTGCATATAGGTTTTTACAAAGTTTCACTTTTCTTGGTAGATCTTCTCTTATTACAATTTGTGATATTTAATAACTGAGGTGATATAAACATAAATAAAAAGAGAAAGAATCTAAATGAAATCAGCTAGATTATAGACCCTTTTATATATACACATATTAAAAAAAATAATATTTGAAATTCTCAATTTCTTTCTTAATCTGTATGTATAGCCATTATAATTCTAAAGGACAAAACATGCCACAAAATGTTTTTGCAGTTTATGTTTGCTTCTTATCCCATATATATATATATATATATATATATATATATATATATATATATATATATATATATATCAGGTTACCATAAAATATTGAACATTTTCAATTAATCTGTTTCTAAGTCAACAATTTTTCTTCTAAGAATGATGATTTTTATACATGTTTAAGTGACACACATTTCTTAATTAAATAAATTAAAAATGATGGAATGTGATTGTTGTAGCACACCTACAGATGATAATGGGTCGGTCCCCATTCACATAAATACAGTAGTAAATACTGTATGTTAGTTTGCAGTTGGAAATTTATCTCCAGCTGTGCTGGTCAAACCCCTCTGCTTCTGAGTAGAGAAGATCCCCAGACGTGGCTATCTCAAAGGGCAGAGTCTTGTCTTGGGAAACAGCTAAATCTTTTTATATGGAATCTATGGGAAATTTTTGGATGAGCCTACGTGCTCGGATACCCCACATTAAATTCGGCCTTGTGCCACATCTGACCACATGGGGTGGTTAGTAGATATCCTGCAGTTGGAGATCCATTATGAAATTCACTTGACTCACTTCTAGCAGTTGACTACTTCTTCTATGTGGCGCTGGCGAATCTTATAAGTGTTTTTCTTGTCCTATTGTTCATTACCAACCTTCATTTGATTATTCTATTCAGTAACCTTCCCTAGGTTACAACATTTTGGCGATGAGGATTAGCCAAAATTACAATAGTGATGTATGCACAGAACTAATAAATTTAATACAAGAAATGTTAACTTCATATCTCTTACTCAAAAAATTGACACTAAACTTAACTGAAAATGAGACAAAGATATATTTCTTGTAAAATCATATTGTTTATTTTGCTATATTTCCATATAGTACATTTGCTTTATTTTTCAATAAAATTGCTTACAGCAAGCATGAACCAGTTATCTTGATTTGATAAACAATATATGAAATTTACATTTTATTTGATATAAAATATTAATATTTTATTTAAGATATGTTTGCTGGCTGGTTGATTTTAAAACATTTCAATTCTTATTAGAACTTTTACTTTTCGGCATCTAGTGATTATTGAAATTAATATTCCCTGGTAATAGTCAACCAGACAAGAAATTATACATGTAATCATCAGCAACTAATAAATTGAAACCCTCTCATGATCTCATCTCAGTAGCCACAGCATTCATCACTTTGCCAATAAATTAAGCCAGCATTAGACTAAGATTCCATGTCCACAGTTCAACAAAAGCAATGAGATATATATATATATGAAAAACCAGCATATATTTAGAATAGGTTTTTCTAAATAAATGTTCTCTCACTTATGCCATTTTTTAAATTATTGGTCCATTATCTGCTTATCTATTCTTTCTTGCTTGCTTTTTTTCTAGATATTTATAAACCAAAATACCTCTTCCGTGCCACATCTCAAGTGGATCAGCTGGAGAACATTTACCGGAAACCACTCCAGCAAGCATACAACTATTTCAGTGACATCGCCATTGCAGCCAAGTGTTTTTGTCAGCCAGCATTCACCCAGAACTTCACAACCAGGAGATGGAATGTTCCTAAATCAGCAACAGTCGACAACAGCACCTCAGGATCCCAAAGGAACAGTAGATACCAGACTTAATATCATAGCGAGCTCCCTCTCCTTACATTGGGCTTCCTTTTAACACCTCCAACTCTTGGTGCTGTCAAGAGACTTAATGCATTTTGTTTACTCTATTTACAGGGTGATAAAAGAAACTCTAATCTCTTTTAACTTCTGACATCTAACTGATTATACTGATAACTTTTCTATGCTTTTCACTTTATTTGTGCTAAATATCCAGTTCTAATTTGGTTAATAAAGTTATGCTGTGCCTGGCCAATATAGAGTTAGGTGACACTCTGAAAATGTTGGATGCTATGTCAGTTGAGTACCATACAAGCTGGATATTCAGTAAAATGCAAAGTGCAAGTTCTAGTGTTTCTGGAAATATATTAATTATTTAAGTTTTAACAGCGAGAAACAAATTCAAATTTGGGGTTAAATTCTCTCGAAAGAAAGTATCACAGTTTCAATCATTGCTCCGGATAATATGATTTCTACCTAAGCTCTAAGTATCAGTAGCTTTGAAGAGTTGTATTTGTTTGTATTATTAGAAAGATATGGCTACATAATTATGTTTTTAGCAGATACAAAGAATATAGTTGAACCTGAATTGCTGTAACAGTTTAGTCAAAAACATGCATATGAAGAAGTGATTCCTCTCAAAATTCATTGGTTGGTTAGATGAGGGAAAGTGGGTTGGAGAAGTTTTCAGTAACCCCTTATACATACACACACACATATATATATATATATATATATATATATATATATATATATATATATATGTGTGTGTGTATGTATGTATGTATGTATGTATGTGGGAATTATCTATAGTGATTTACTATTAAAAACCAATTGTGAATTTCCAATTGCCAATGAATACAACCTTCAGTGGCAGCTTCTTAAATCATCTGGCCCCCATAAAGTTAACATAATGTGTAAAATATCTACATTCATATTTTTATGTGCACACACATTATATATATATATAATAAAAAAATCTGATATAAATAAAATATATCTATAAAAGACATATACATTTAAAAGTACATTTACCTTAATAAATCCAGCAGGTATGAAACACATTGGTAAAGAAAATTTTCCCTTTGTCTATATGTATATATATACACACATATATATATATATATATATATATATATATATATATATATATATATATATATATATGTAATTATAATATATTGCATATATAATGCTTGTGTGTTAATAAAACAGTGCTACAGAGCTAATAAGTAGATATCAATAAATATAAATACTATCCCACACTGATAGTATGACTTGGAGATTCATGCACAACATAATCTTCAGGTGCACCTGTAGATTGCATTGTGCCTGGAACTCTGAGTTTTGCTATATATATATATATATATATATATATATATATATATATATATATATATATTTGTTTATACATATCCCCTCCAACATCATGACAGATTTTCTTATGCAAGTCAATATTTTCACAACAAAATTGGTTTTCTTCTATGTGCTGTGTCCCTTCAGAATGTGGGTGATCATCACTCGCCACAATTTACTGTCCTTTGTAGTTCTTAGAAAATTTTATCTTTTTGCTATATGTCCTAATCTCTGTTAGGTAGGTTATATGATGCTTTCTTCTGTCTCTCTTGCCTTCAATTTGTCTTGTGAGTGTCAGATTTTCCAAGTGTTTTTTCCTTATTATGTGCCCAAGAAATTCCAACTATCTCTTACTTATTCTATGGATAAAAGTCCTTTTTGTCTCCATTTTCTCTAATAATTCATTTACTGCTGGTGTCTTTAGTTATGTTTTTCTTCATATCCATCTATAGAACCACATTTTTGTTGCTTCAACTCTCTTCTCTGTGATGAGATTGTCCAGCATTCACTGCCATATAAGAGAATGATATTACATAACAGTTCAAACTGATATTGGTTAAGTCTTTAGGATATATTTATATGAAGTGTACATCACATGAGTTTTCTGCTTATCATATCTCTCCTTACTAAAAATAATAATAATTTGTTTTGGAGGTGTCACATTTATGAAAACAAAGTGCCATAAAAGTTTTTAATATATAAATAAATCCAAAAGATATAGGCTACAGGAACTTATACTTGATTAACAAAATATACCATATACCTAAATGAATCATCATTATTTTTATTTTACATGTTAATATGGATTTCTTAACATTCTATAACCATCATCAAACTTTCATTTAAACTTAGCATTACCAGCGGCAGTTTTTATTGCTTTCCAGAGATTTTTGCTTGAATAATGTTTTCATTTCTCATTTATATCTCTTTTAATGACTGACCACAAGTTGGAATAAATATCTGGAGATTACCAAGACTATTCCATTGATTTATTATATTTAAAACCTTTTGTGGCCAGGTGGACAATCTTCAACTATGCAGAATGACTTCTTTGAATATACTCTTTAGCATAGTCTTTCTTTGTTGCAATGTATACTACTAGAAAAACATTTTGTCCAAGAAATTACAATAATTAATTGCATTTATTTTGATACAAGTATCATCAACATGTACTACATTGTACTACTTTTAATACTAAATCTAAAGCATTACTCCACTTCCCTCTGTGGTTTTCTAAGTTTTTTCATTAAATATAATATTATATATTATGAATATGGGCATGTGGCTGAGTGGTTAGAACATTCACTTTCTGACCATAAAACCCAGGTCAGAATCTTACCATGTTTGATTTGTCAGGAAGGCAACATCCTGATGTTATTGGACTGGATTGAGGTCGATCCCAGCATGCAGCACCTTTGGAAAATGCCTGAAACCCATACCATGGATTGACCCAAGCCTTGGACAGACAGTACTCTTGGGGTCTGCTGATAGCTGGGCTAGCATAAACTCACAAGTCATCGTGATTGAGGGTTTGAGCATGCTGGGCTTGTTCAAATTGTTGATCATGCTAGATAACATGCTCTCTCCCAGAAACTGTAACTAAGGTCTGCTCAGCATAGTTGCAGTATAAACTACAGGTGGGCTCTGTGGGTGTTGAACAAACACAAAATGTGCCTGAACAAGCGTCTGCAATAGGGATGGGCGAGCCACCCTAGTAAACGGGCATCCTTGAATGCGAATAGCCAGATATAGATAGATAGATATATTATGATGAACAATCTTCGAGTCATAATAAAATCTTAACTAACCAAGTAATTTGTAAGGCTTTTTCAAGAAAAATTGATATTATTAGGTGAAATTTACATAGGATATTTGTCACATACCCTGAAAATTTTACGAAGTTGGTTAATACCAATTTTATTTGGAAAAAGATTTGCATAATAAAATCCGACATACCATATATATATATGTGTGTGTGTTTGCAAGCTTACAAGTTAGAATAAATAATCCCAATTGTATAATATGATGTAGAATTCCTGAATAAACACATTATTTTATTCAAGTATGAATGTTTTTAACTCTTAATTTGAAAGTGGTGATGATATGTTAAAAATATTCATAAAAACCTGGCAGCTAATTTTCCAAATATTTAATTCAAAATTTAACTCCATTTTTAAAATCCAATTCTCAAAAGAGATTGAGAAAAAGAAATCTATTTTTATTATTTAAAGGAACGTATTGACAGGAAGTAATCTTGATTCCAATATTGAATTGCCTTTTATTCTTAGAATATGATTTTCTATTTGGTAATTAATGAAGGGAAAATAATTTCTATTAACCAGTCTGCAATGTTAATGAAAATGACTGTTTCTTTACAAGTGTCCTTTTCTGTATTTTACAATTAAACTTTCATGTACTCCACTTCTCCTGATTCCAGAATTTATTGTTACTAGTTTACTTCCCATAATTTCCTAAAGTGTTTGAAAAATCCATCAATATCTTTTAATTTCACAAATCAATAATTCAATCAGATCAGTATTCACATTTTCATTGTTTCTGTTTCAATATCTTTATTAACATTCTTCAGATAACATCAGGTGTAAAATGTACCTTGTAACCTTCATCATACTTTCAAACATTGTACTTTTTTACGTTACTTAATTACTTTACTTATGGAGGCACAGTGGAGTAATGGATAGTGGCTCAGATTGAGGAATAGGAGAGCCAAGTTCAAATTCCAGTCGAATCCATTACATTCACTTATGTGCTAATACCCTTGGGAAAGGTATGAATCCTCTTCTTCTCCCACCAGCTATGGATAAATAGCAGGACAGACTGGGTTCTATAGCCTTGGATGGCAACTGGTCTATTGCAGAAAGAAATGGCAACCTATTCCGGGAAAAGATCTGCCTCCTCGTCAGTCATATATTGAAAGATACATGATCGCCTAAGCATGTATCATGCATGGCACATAACTGACTGACTTAGTTTACTTGCTTTTTTTACTTTTTACTTAACTTACTTACTTACTTTACTTACTGTCACCTAATGAGAGCTGGAGAGTTCACTGATAAAAATGTTATAATGACAAGAGAGGGAAATGATATCTTGTCTAACTGCAGATATTTTTTGTACCTTGTTTTATTGTTTAGATTTGAACAATCACCTTGAGAAATTGAGATTCTTTTACACAACACAACAGAAGCAGTTCAAACACTCAGGAAATTTTCAGGTTTTGATAATGCATTTAAATTATGTCATAAAATTAACAGGATTGAAACTGAATTACTTTAATACAGACTTTAAGAATTTAAATGAACTGAACTGAAAAGTAAATAAAAAATGAGCCTTACTTTTTGAATATGGAGCTGGGAAATTAAAGCACATTAATTCCCTGTGTCTACAAAGATTAACTTAATACAGATGTTTTGTTGGCAGAGTTCCAGCTACAGGGGTAATGTTGTGAAATTTTTTTTATATGGAAAAAAAATCTTTTTTCATTTGGCTATTTTGTATTGATATTGACAATATAAAACTTTTCAAGCAGCAATTTCATTGCGAATAATAATATTATTATTGTCATAATATAGAAAACTATGAAAAAACGGGTCTGATTTCTCGATCAAAATTCTACAGTGTTGTACAGTAATTAGAAGAAAACTGTAACCTTAATTTTATATATTTAATTAAACTACTGTAACCAAAGAATGTTTAAAATTAAGCATAACAGTTTTCATACAAAGGCTAACAATAAATAGTATGAAACTTTCTTTCAATTTAAGTTCCTTTTGACCTTATCAGATAAATTATTTGGGACTGAGCTCAGTGACACATTGTAACTATGTTTATTTTAGATTTGATGCTGTGACCTTTCTGGTATAATGGGTTCATTAAGCTTTCTGCATTACTTCATTCAAATCCCAAATAGTTAGGACATATTAAACACAGAGGATTTACTCTTGGCTCACTTGCTTAGAGTCATTATGACTTTTTCTTTTGTAATAACCTAAAAGAAATATCACTGGTTATATTATCTAGAATTATTATTTTTATTATTAGATAAAGGGTAGTCAACCATTATTAATTTGGTATGTATATTTTCATCTTAATTCCATTGGCTTTTTATTACAAGTTTTCATACTGTCACTCTATTGTCATTAGTAAACTGTGAGGATCAGAAATAAAAAATAAGCATTTAGTGAGACTTGAACTCACATCTTTTTTTTTCCCTTAAGAAGCCTATCCTATCATGACAATTTGCACTATAACTTGAGCTACAGAAATCAATGATTGCAGAAGATCAAATTTTACCATGGACCTATTCTTTTTTTTTATCCAAAATATTTTTTTATAATAATGCTTTAAAGATTTTAAAATGTAATGAAAATTAACACAAAGAGTTTGATGTAAATTTGAGGGAAATGATAGCTCTTAATTTAAATCTTGGGTTCATTCTCTTCTTTAATTTTATCAATGACCTTTTTGAGGTCATCAGTTCCCAACTTGTTATCTATGGTGATGACATAACTATTTACTTCAGTCTTAATACTAAGTTTGATAGATTCAATAAAATCTAACTGGCAGCTGATCTAAAAAAAATGACTCATAATAACTGGGACAAGAAGTGGACAGTTAATTTTATTAACTCTAAAACTGTTCTTGATTAATCATCAGGACCTTTTTTTTGTACCTTCCATCATCATGGCTGGTGCTAACCCCCAGGAAAGAAACTCTCTAGGCCATCTTGATATTATATTTTCCACTGACATGAAATAGAGCAATTACCTTGAATCAATGGCTAAGTCTGTTACAAAGAAAGTTAATTCACTAAGTCAGGCTAGACAATTTTTCTCACCAGAATCTATATAGCATATTTATGTCTACCATTCATCTGTGCATTGCATATTGCTGCCACATTAGGGTCTGGTGCTTCTGCTTTGTATGTAGAGATTCTTGAAAAAGACCAGAAGAATCTGCAATGCTATTTGTCCTAACCTGACATCTTGACTTCAGTCATTTTCCTACTGATATAACATAGCTTCCCTTTACTACTTCTATAAATATTTTCATCATAATTCCTTTAATGAGCTTTCCATGTTGGTACCTTGACTTAACAAATTTAATGACAGTACTAAATTGGCTGCTAAGTCACTTAAATGACTAAATTCACTGTTGAGGTTGCCATTTGTAACTGTCAGCTCTATGCTAATAGTTTCTTTTCTTGTATTTCTCAAATTTTGGTTTCCTACTTTCCTAGGAGGCACGGTGGAGTAATGGATAACGGCTCAGATAGAGGAATCAGAGAACCGAGTCAAATCCATTAAATTTACTTATGTACTAATACCCTTGGGAAAGGTATGAATCCTCTTCTTCTCCCCACCCCAGCTATGCGTAAATAGCAGGAAAGACTGGGTTCTATAGCCTTGGATGGCAACTGGTCAACTACTGAAAGAAATGGCAACCTACTTCGGGAAAAAAGTCTGCCTCGTCAGTCATGTATTGAAAGATAGATAATCGACTAAATGTGTATCACACATGGCACATAAATGATCACTGACTTTCCTATCAACTATGATATTCATCTTCTTTCACCTTGAATACTGTTCTTTTATTGTCCTGTTTTTCTTTCACTCTTAGTAACCCCTTTCATCCTAGTTGTTTTTATTGCCTTGCTTGATTTAAAAAAAAAAAAAATCTGATTTAGGTAAGTAATAAGAATCATTTGCTCATTTCATTTTATTCCAAGCTTGTTGCGAATAGGGAGATATGAAGTGAAACAAGTACAGCTGGCTCATAACCAAGTATAGTAGAAGGATAGAAAATAATCAAGCTTTCTTGACAATAACTAAAGAGAAAAATTTGTTATGGCAGATGTGCAAACTTAAAACTAAATTCATGATTTCCTTTTTCAAACAATAATTTTCATTTTTGTTTGCTTTCTTACAAAGTTTTAACTTTTGTCTTCACTTTCATAAGACATTACAATTTTCATCCAAAAGTCTTCTTCCAGTCCCAAAATATAGCTTGGAAGATATGAATAACAACACACAAAACACTGGTCAATATTTGATAAGAAGAGTAAAAATAGGTTGACTTGTCTGCATATTCATTGCTATAATGAAGGCTCATCTCATGATTATGGACATATCTTTAAAGAGCAGCTATTTTATAAAACAAAAAATGTAATAAAACAAAATACCTATGATATTGTTTTTATATATGATTTACCAACAAAATTCAAATTCATATTTATACATGTAGATATAAGTATGTATGTAAATATAAAATATTTATATTTTCTCTTTGACTTTGAGTTAGAAGACTATTAAGATGTTTTGAGATTTGAAGATAGAGTATTTTCAAGAAACATTTTGACTAGTTTTCTTTCATCCATTTTTCATGTTCTTCATTGTAACACTTTTTGTTTTCAGTTGGTCTATTTTGCAACTGTTAAACTGTGGAAATTTGGGATAAAGCAATCAATAGAGTCAACCTTGTATAGAATAGAGTCAAAAGAAAAATGGTGGTAAGAGACTACAAATGAGAAAAATGTCTAATCATGACAGCTTTGGTAGCCTAATTTATTAAGGTAATGACCTCTGGAGGTAAGCAATGTGAGTTTAAGTTTTATCCAAAGCTCTTTCTTTATCTCAAGTTCACACAGTTTAGCAGCTAAAGAGTGGATCAACTAAAATGTCATGGAGAGAAGTAAGAATAAATAAAAGTAAACAAATGTAAATACTTTTAATGTTTTGTGCTAGAAATATAAACATTCTCAGAATATTATTTGGCATTCTTCCTGTGTAGGATATTTTTGTCCCTGCCTAATTTGGATCTTCTTAAAAGAAAAAAAAATAGATGATGTTGGAATTGTTTTTGTTTTGAGCACTAACTAATAAAAGAAATTCATACTATACATTAATTTGTCGCTATATGTTAATTCATATTTTCATCTATAGATCTATGAGTGTACAGTTGAAATATATATTGGGTGTATTTGGGCAGCAATTTTTAATTTATTCAAGTTTGGTTGAAGATCAACAAAAGAATTTTCCCACTTTTGTATAATTTTTCTGTTTTCCAGTGAAAATTTGAACATACATTGTCCTGTGTCACCTGAGTGCTTTTGGCTTTCATAAATGATCATGACAGATTTTTTGTGTCTTTTTAGAGTTGTGTATTATTCTACTTTTATATGCCATGTCCTTTCAGGACGTTGATGATCATGTCTCTCCACAATTTCCTATCTTTGTAACTCTTAATAACTTTTGTCTTTTGAGCTGTGTATTAGATGAAAAAAAAACAAAGAATCCTGACAACCACTAATGTGAAGATACAGCTGCTTAAAACCATGCATACAGACACAAACCTAGTGACATACACAGTCATATAAAAAAACAAATTTTTTGAAAAGCCATATAGTCATTAGTGCTCAAAATACATTGAACAATTTATGTTCAAATTCTCTCTGGAAAAAAATGTTCTGAACCATGAAAAGATTTAGATAAAAAAAAATTAAATAAAGTAAATATATTTCTGTGTTTGTGTATTCTTCTAATAAAAAAAGTTCATATTAAAGATTAAAAATTTAACCTAACCAGAAGAATATTGTTTTTAATCACTTTATTGAACCACATGAAAAATTGTCCTTTTTAAAATTGGTTAAACTGCTAATGTTTTGTTTTACATTTAATTTACAACTAAAATACATTAAAACATATACACACCTATATTTTTAAATAACTTTAAATGAAAGATAAAGCAAATAATTTATTAAAAGTTATAAAAATAAAAACTGCAAAAGTGTGCGATTGTACCTGATAGGTATACAAATCTTTAAAACAAGTTCATACAAAGTGTTTGTTACATTTGCATACATATTTCATACACTAAATGTAGCAATTATTATAAGACAGTAATAGTATTTGATAGTGAAAAAAGGTGATTAGGTTCAAAAAGAAGATATATTAAACACAACAGTTGTATTTATATGATTGTTGTTAAATATATGTGTGTGTGCAATAATATGATAAATAAACTCTACGTATCAGACCAATGATGGGTAATGGAATGATGAAAAGGAAAAAATTGTATGTCATGCTTTCTGTCCTTTGAAAGGACTTCTTCAGACTGAACAATGCCTTTACTAATTGTTGTAACCTAGGGAAAGTTACTGAATAGAATAAACAAATGAAGGTTGGTAATGAATGATAATACTTAGGACAAGAACAACACATATAAGATTTGCCAGCTGTGCGTAGAAGAAGTAGTCAACTGCTAGAAATGAGTCAAGTGAATTCCACAATGAATCTCCAACTCTAGACCACATAGAGGTTACAACAATTAGTAAAGGCATTGTTTAGTCTGTATTTATGGGAATGAGGGCATAACCATTATCATCCATAGGTATGCTACAACACTAATGTAATCATATATATGTAGGAGGAGGTAATGGTTATATAACAAACATTGGTTATATTTATGTGTGTGTGTGTGTGTGTGTAACTATTATAATATATTTCAGATTAAGAGAATTAATATGAAATGTATCAATCAATTTGGCTTTATTAAATATCAATTGGTGATAATATAAATACTATTTGTACATAAAATATAAACAGAAAAAAATACTAATGCTAAATAAACAAGAGTTACTAAATACTGTGCTTATTATTAAAAAGTTATAAACACTTTAGGCTTTGAGAAGAAAATCTATGATCTTTTTTCCTGTAAGTTGGATGAAGCAGTATTTTCATAGTGTGCTTTAAAACACAATTTTTCATTATTTTTCCTGTTTATTCATTAAACAAGGGAAAAAGGATTCCAAGTGAAAGACATGGCACATTTTAAGAGTTGAGTTAACTGCGAGAAATAAAATGCTTCCTATAACACCTGGTTATTTCTCATTCTAACAGACTGGCTAGTAACTTTTTAGCTTTCTTTTTTTTTTAAAAAAATACCATATGAAGAAAAAGAGAAATCAAGAATAAATTTAGTTGAAAAATTATATTAATTATTTTTCAAGCAACCATGTTATTTTTCAAATGGATTCTAACTCCACATTTTTTTTAATGATTTGATTTAAATAATTTCCAAACATTCAAGAATGATTAGCCAATTTAAAATTAATCTTATTTCTTTAGCATACATCACATTATTTCTTTAGTATATATCAAATTATTTTCTTATGTATATATATTATTTATTATTATTTCTTATATATATATATATATATATATATATATATATATATATTATTTCTTATTATTTCTTATGTATATATATTATTTCTTATTATTTCTTATGTATATATTATTTTATGTATATATATATATTATTTATTATTATTTCTTATGTATATATATTATTTATTATTATTTATTATGTATATATTATTTCTTATGTATATATTATTTTATGTGCATGTATATATATATATATATATTATTTCTTATGTATATATACATATATATATTATTTATTATTATTTCTTATATATATATATTATTTCTTATTATTTCTTATGTATATATATTATTTATTATTATTTCTTATGTATATATATTATTTATTATTATTTATTATGTATATATTATTTTATGTATATATATATATATATATTATTTATTATTATTTCTTATGTATATATATTGTTTATTATGTATATATTATTTTCTTATGTATATATATTATTTATTATTATTTATTATGTATACATATTATTTATTATTATTTCTTATATATACATATTACAGACTCAGAAAAAACTTTTGCATAGAATCTAAACACATTCATTTAAAATGCAAGTCAGTTTTATTTTCATTTTTAGGCAGTGTATTGTCATAATTCACTGGTTGCTTTGTACCATCATCTTTATATTTATTGTTTTTGTTAAAGCATTTCTTCTTCAGATTTATACTGGTATTTATTCAATGGCATCACTTGGGTGTGAAGAGACGTTTTTTATGAATGAAATGACAAGTAAAACAAATAAATAGAAAAATCACAAAAAATTTACTCACTTATAAAGTCAGTCTAGAAAGATTTTACAAAGTTTTTTTTGTTAGTATTCCTATATTCGTAAAAATATTACATTCAAGTGGTTTGAAAGAATATTCATATTATTCTATTTTAGGGAAAATGGAAACAAAAAGGACATTTATCCTTAGAATCAGAAAGACATAATTGAAATTTCTAGGGCAAATAATAAGGAAAGAGGGCTTGGAGAATTTGATACTCACAGGATATATTGAAAGCAAAAGGAACAGAGGAAAGCAGGAAATAACCTACCTCATGAGTTTGTGTAATTGGGAGAACAGGGATTAGGAGAGATAGCAAAAAGATGTACTTTACTAAGAACTGCAAAAGACAGGATATTAGGAATGGCTTACACCTTGATGGGATACAGAACATAGAAGAAGGTTCTATGACAAAATTGATAAATTATGTATATAATAATTTTATGTTAAAATGTAACATGAAAATGAAAAGAATTTTGATACAGTATTTACTTCAAATATTCTTGTTTTTTTATGCAATTCTCACTATAACAACATGACACAAAATAAATGTTATTCCATTTAGATGGTATGTATGAAATTGTAATTAAAAAGAGTAATTCTAAATTTACTAATCATTTACATCATTAATATTATTAATTTTATACTAATATTGCTATTAAATTCACTTATATATGGTACTTCAGTCAATCGGTCAGTGATACACACTTAGGCAATCATGTATCTTTTGATACATGACTGACGAGGCAGATTTTTTCAATGGACCAGTTGTCATCCAAGGCTATAGAACCTGGTCTGTTCTGCTATTTACCCAGAGCTAGGGGGGGGGAGAAGAAGAGGATTCATACCTTTTGCAAGGGTATTAGCATGTAAGTGAACATAATGGATTCAACTAGAATTTGAACTCGGCTCTTTGATTTCTCAATCCGATCCACTATCCATTATACCACCGTTGCACTTTATAAATAACATTTGAACAAAAAGAAATTACTAAGGATTTCGTATATGGTATTGGGGGAGCACCAAGCTGAACGAATCCATCATTTCTATAAAGTTTAACTTTTTTTTTTTAGATAATTGCATCCCAAGTAAGGTGATAAACCCACTAAGATGCAAGTAGTTACAGAAAGTGAAAAATAAATGAGAAAATATTATTGAGGAGACAATTAAAAAAAAAAATGGTTTTAATATGATTCAAGATGGAATGCAGGGAAATGATGACGAGAAGATTGCATTATGCCAATCTTCCAAGATGGAAAAGCATTCAAAACCTTGTTTACTTTTTTAGACTAAACTCAAAACTAAAACACCAACTTTTGGTCTGAATACTATTATATAAATACATGAGCCTTGAAGCAGACCATGAAAAATAATTTATAAGGCTTACTATGAAAGTAAGCCATATAAATTATTTTTTTAATTATTTAGCAGAAGATCAAATGGAGTCAAATATTGGGGTGGGGAGAATGTACTATGTGCATCTTCTAGGTGAAACCTTGCTGGGTCTCAAACACTGATTCCTGAACAACAGTGGAAAATAATTAACTATTTTTACTATAATGCAAGCTAAAAAAAGATATTTACTAAACATGGTTTAATATGGCTTCTTTGTGTTGTCTTTAATGCAATAGGCTCTATGCAACTTATTGAGTATTTGTTGTTCCAAGTAACTCTTGTCTTTTTTACCACACTTTTTTGTCCTTGTGTTTATTCTCTCATTTATTTACACAAACTTGTTAAATAGGTTAATCTGTTTCCCCAGTTTCTCTTGCCTTCAGTTAGTCTATTAACATTAAATTCTCTAAACCTTTTTTCCTCATTGTCACAAAAAAAATTAACTCTCTTTGTAGTTGTCCATAGCAGCTTCTTTTTAATTCCTATTATCCTCATTATTCACATGATCTGTCGATGGTATTTCTTAGCCTTCATGAATAGAGCCATATCTTTGCAGCTTCAAGTCTATTCATCTGTGAGGAAAATGTCCAACATTCACAATCGTACAGAATATTATATATTACACAGTATTTCAGTACTCCTTTCTTTGTTTCTAAGGACATTTTTCAAATCCCTTAAAACTTTGGACAGTTTCTGAAAGGAATCTTTCATTATTCCTATGTGCCTTTGGTTATCTGTGTCACAATTTCTATTACTGTATTGTGTAGATAGTTAAATTTCCACACCTGCTTGATTTTGACATCCCCCAACTGTTAAACACAACTTAAGCTGTCCCTTTTGTTGACAACCATGCACTGTCTTTTTACAGACAATAGTCAATCCTTTCCTCTTGCTCTCTTAAACAACCTTGTCTATTAGTTCATTCAGTTGTCTGCCATCAACACAATGTAATTTATGTTGTTCAAGTCATGTATGCCAATAGAAAATCCTGGTAGTTTTTTTGTCCTCTTACAGATTAAAACATATACACCATTCAGTAGATATTACAGCAGTAATGGCTTATGAGACTAACTTGCTAACTTCTACTTATGCAATAGTAAGGTATCTCACTTTAAAAATATTTACTTAGTCTGACATAAGATCAGAATAGTGGGTCATCAAAAGAAGTTGAAATGCTATCTTACTGGCCCGTGCAACTAGCTTGCTAACCATTGCACTATGGTAAGCACCTTTCTTTAGGTGTAGTTCAAATCTGATAACCTGCTGTGAGTTTTGAACCCAAACATTTATTTTCTGAGTTCTAATCCACTCTTTTGTCCAGTCTAGTGTCTCCACCTACCACCCCACATGATAAACTCTTTAAATATCTTTTATTTTTGTTTCTACTTGAATCTTTGAGGTGGTCTATCTCTCTGTTCTGACTTAAGAACCATATACCAGAGAAAGGACTAACTAAAATCTCTGAGATATAAATGTTGTGATATAAACAACAAAGATGAGAATGCTAGTTGGAAGAAATCATTGAATGACAAACTTCTGTTCTTTCATTTATGCTAAACAGAAAACTTTAGCTATTGTGTTGGCATGAACTTTTCAAGTCAGCATAGAACCAGAAGATGTTTTATACGAAAGATAATTAATTCTTAACTTCTTTGTTTTGTTGTTGACTTTTTTCGAGCTTAGAACTAAGACAACAAAAATCAATTCTGCCATAAACAAAAGAAATGAATTTCTTTTGAAACCTTAAAATTTTAATTTCTTATTTGTCCAACAATTATTCTGAAGATTTTGTAAATACATAATATGTAAATTAGATGCAGTTGAACAGATGTAAGTAAAATGTATGTATTTGATATGTTGTAGCTCAACTCAAATAAAGATTTTATCCTAAAGATATCTGGGTTGACCTTTCTATGTTGATATGAAATGATTTTTTCTGAACCTAGGAATTGTATTCATGTTTGAAATTGTTTGTTATTTATTACAAGAAATATTAATTGATTTTGTTGATTGATTGATTTGTGTTTCATGGCTTATCAAATTTTTTCAGTTTATTTAAAGCTGGAAAATATTTTTAGATTGCAAAAATGTTTTTTGAGATAATAATGATTTACTGATACCAGTCCTACTAATAAACCCATAAATGGAAGGAGAAGTAGTGGTATTCGTGCATAATTGAATATAAAGAACTCAGCTCTCCAATTTCAAATCCTTGAAATTATGCATTACATCAAATGCACATCCAAGATTACAGCACCTGGTATTCCCAAACATACACCCATATAAGTACTGACCAGACTCAATGTTGCTTAACTTTGGTGATTTTGCAAGAACCGATGTTTCAACATGATATGGCCATAAGCTAGCATTACTGGTATCTTGAACAAGTATATTCACTGTTGAAAGTGCAACAAATAAAAACACCTGTGAAACTAGCTCGTTAACTATCATGCTTCTGTAGATACTCTTCCAGAGGTGTATGTTACAGCTGATAGGTTTAAAAAAGCATAAACATTTTTTTGTATATAATTTTGACAAGAGTTATTAACATTTCTTCTTAGTCTTCTTGATGTTGATGACCATGTTTCATTCAATCAGCTCTTCAGCCTTCATCAGGTAAAAAAAATTATAAAAAAGACAAAAAACAGCTAGCAGCAAACTTGAAGAATATAAGAAAGCCATAGCAAAAGCAGGTGTGGCAGGAAAATCCGATATGGCTAACCATATCTGCCATGTCAAAGGCATGGATAATAATGGTAATATTAGCTGTTTTCTGATAAGGAAACATTAGACAGCCATTGACTAAGCATTGTGCTTAAATCATTCTCTTAAAACCATTTTTTCTGGATAATAGACTTATCTGACTGGGGCAAAATAGATGGAGAGAATGTTAAAAAAAAGTGGTATGTATTGATTTGTCAGTCAAGGATCTAATGTTGGAGCGTATAAATTTCAGCATTCTGTAAATCTCTTTGCTCAGCGAAGAAGATATCAGATGTCTGCTCCCATGTGTATTTTATATATGGATGATGCTATAATTTTGTATATCTATCATGGTTAAAATGGACTGATCTAGTTGGTTTAGTAATGATCAACTATTCATTCCATCACTATTGATTGAAAAAAAAAAATAATCAAACATTTCCTGGCCTGTACCTTTCTGAATTTTGATCATCTCATAGGTGTATTGAACCAAAACAGACCCATAAAAGAGGAAAAGGCAAAAGATTCTTTGAAAAAAGCTGATACCCCACAAGGAACCAAATAGCAGACTGTTGCCGCCTGGCTTTTGGCCATTACATAATTTTTTTTTTTCTTCTTACTCTGTTTTCTTTTTTTTGCACTGGTAGAAGAAAGAAGTCAAGCCAGAAAGACCTTGTTTAAAATCTAAAAGTTATGGACAAGAAAATAGTTATGGCTCTCCCAACCAATTTCATCAACAAGATGATCTTGTTGGTAAACCCCATATTGAGTATCCAAAAACTTAGTACAGATTTGGATTGCCCTGGGCAACTTTGATTTAATTCAATGGTCCAGTTGCATCAATCAGCCACTAGTTGGGAGAATTGATATATGGCTTTCAGATTGTCCAAGTTTATGGAGTATAATCTATTTGGAGCATAGGCTTATCTGGATAAATTTAGGTGACTGGATAGTGGAAATTTAATAAATCCTTATTGACTGAAAAAAAAACAGGTAATAATAATACTAAAATCTAAAATGGCAACAGGTAAGGGCTATGATTTGATTTTTAATTGGTTTCACCCCAAGCAAGTCAGTAAAGCCACTAAAACACAAGGGTTAACCGGGTGTGGAAGAATTAAAAATGAGAAACTTTATTAAGAAGAACAAAAGAAGAGTAATCAGCAAGACAGTAGAAAGTGATTGACATTGCATTTAAATTTTTGAAGATTAAAGTTGGCTGGAAAGCATGAAGAAGTGTGGGTAAAGAAACTGTTAGCATAGAACTTACAGTTATGTCAAGTCAACTAAACTGTAAATTGGTGAGACCTGTGAGTCTAGTACTTCACTTAGATTCAAAATGTTTAAGGATCATAATGAAGGGATCATCTGAACATTTGCCATGGAAGTAATTATAAAAAAGGCACATGGAAACAATTTTATGGTGGTGGAAAAAGTGACTGGTCAGGACCAATAATATTGCTGATTCTTCTTTGGATTTTATCAAGGATTTCAAGACATATAGCTGGAAGAACAGACCATATGTGACAGCTATATTCTAAGTATGGATGAATGACAGACTTGTAGATATGCAAGATAGATTCAGGGGATAAAAATTGTCTAGCAACTTGTGAACTAACTTTCTTAACAGCTGACCTAGCAATGTATTTAATATAGTCTTTCCATTTCATATCAGCCAAGAACTTTAGACCAAGAAGGCACAATGAGTTACTATTCTGGAGGCTATTAATCAACCTGCTGATGGAAGGCAAAGAAGGACTCTCAGATGATTAATAGAGAGTAGTTTAGTTTTGGAGGCTTTAAATTAACAAGCCATTTTTTGCACCTGTTAACAACAAACTGAAGGTCGTTTTTGACATTAACTACCAATTTGACTTTATCCAACTTAGTATTGAGACAGAAGTAAATGGTTGTGTCATCAGCATAGATACCAAATTGAGAAAAAATTAATGCCATCAAGAAAGTCATTAATGAAAATTAAAAACAAAGTAGGACCCACATTAGTACACAAGGATCTAGAAGAGTGGCTTTTCAGGACATTTTTCACAAAAGACTGGATCAGTTTGAAAATTGGTTCAGAATCGCCATAACTTTTCAATTTTTGAAGGATCGGGACAACAAAATGGTTTGCAGTAAAAGTCTCTAGACAAACTCGAATTTCGAACAATACCAGGAGTGAAAAAGTGAAATAGTTAAAGCTAAAGAAGAGTTGGTTTTCTTGATTATCTAGGGACGATCACACTGTGGTCATTATGGATAAGATAAATGGAACATTTTCTGAGGCAAAAAAGATATTCATTGAATGATATGCTGAGGAACTTTAGAACATGATTAATAGATATATGACTAAATACCACATTGCTGGATGGGTGACAACTCACAAAAAACAAAAGTATATGTAACATATTTAAGTACTTCTTCTCATTTTAGCACCTATTACAATGACTATTTTCATTTTGAGGTATATAAAGAAGCAATGTGCAAGTGACTCATATAGAAGAAGAAATTTGGGTGAGTTGAAAGAGTACTAGAAGAAGTAGGCCTCTGAACATTGACAGCCTTTCCTGTAAACAGTAACTAAGGTGGCTCATGTTTGTTCTTTTGTTGGAAATTGTCTATAACAGTTGCTTGACAAGTACTATACCAAAACAAACATGATGGTGTTAGCAATTTTCAGCCTGTCATAAAATTAAATGTGTTACATAGGAATAAAGTATCACTGACGACATTGGAGTTTGAACACAGATTACCAGAGAGCAAACACAGGCAATCCCATTTTGAATAAGTAGATCACACAAGGTTAAAGGAAATGTATATATGAGAATTAGCGTGACATCTAATTGATTGTTATTTCTACACTATCCTCTATTACTATATGCATCATGATTCTCTATACTATTTCTCTATACTGATCACTATATGGATTACTATTTGGATCACTATTTGGTGGTTACTTTTCGAGTGAGTATTATCAAGCAAGTACTATTAGTGTGAGTGTTATTTGAAGGCATTTGACACCAGTATTGTTCAACATCATTACTTTAGTTGTATCTGTGATTACTAAGTCTCTACTACAATGAGCATTACCAAAGTGACTATGAGTATTTGTTGACATTACAAAAGTGGGAATGAATATTCGTTGACATCACAAAAATATGAAATAAAAAATTGGGGGCCAAGATCTTGTCAAATTGCTCACAGGATGTGCTAGAGAGTTAGATAGGCATGGACAGATTTGTGCTGTGATGAGACAGACAGGATAACATAAAATGCATTTGGTTTGCATAATCGCAGCTTTAGTTAATATGAGCAAATCACTTTGGATTAGTCTAAAGCTTTTGATAAGATTTATCACCATTTTCTTGAGGTTGTCGTGTTTGTGACTGGTCTTCAGCTGAATTTTTTATTTCTTAATTAATTTTCTGTATTCATCTCCCAATGTTGTGGTAGAAAAAGGTAAGCTTAAAGCCCTTCAATGGCTGATGCTAGACTCCAGGAGAGCAACAAAATGCACTTTCTTGGTTTCATGTTTTCCACATTTACAAATCTACTATTCATCCATACATGGAATACTGTCACCATATCTGGTCTGGTGCTCCTGTTATACATCTCAAGATTCTTGACAAAATCCCCCAAAAAGATCTGTAGTCAATCCTGACCAGGCATCTTGACTTCAGTCACTTTCTCACCAGCAAGGTGTGGCTTCCCTCTGTCATTTCTATAAATATTTTCATGGCTACTGCTCTGATGAGCTTTTTTCCCTCATGCTCCAACTACATGAATTTAAGCATGGTACTAGATTGGCATCTAGGTCCCACCATTTACTGCTGAAATAGCTAAATGCAGCCATCACTTCTACTCCAAGAGTTTCTTTTGTCACAATCCCACACGTGGAACTTCCTTCCATCTACTTGCTTCTCTAATAAATATAATCTTTAAAAATTTAGATCCAATATCAATCACCATCTTTTGTCTTTGTGAATCCCATTCATCTTTTGTCCTCTCCTCAATCCTCCCTATATTCAGTCTTCTCTTCCACTTTCACTCTCTGTAACCCCCTGTATACTACTGGCATGCCTGCCTTGCTTGGGGTAAAATGATTATAAACATAGTGGCAAGGTTGTCTGCTTTCACCAATGTTGTTAGAACATTTCCTTTACAAGTTGGGGATGAAACCAATCCTGAATAGTATTACACTATCTGGTAGTACCATCTTTGTCAGCCAATTTCTTAAGCTAACAACATCTCCTTGATGGCAACAAGCAATGCTGAGATACAACTAGTCAGCAAAGAAATTGAATTGGACATTGTTTGAAGGTTAAGTCTCATTCTCCAATCCAACTGACTGAAAATCTACCTTAAGATGAAAATCGAGATGGATATTTCAGCATAAAGTAGGTGAAAGCTTTGTGAATGTGCTGTATAAGAGGAGCTGACTTTCAGTGCTTATTGGGACTCACTGATTAGTAAAAGAATTTTGTGCAGTGGAAAAACATGGCAACTTAGCAGAAAATTGGGTAGAATAATATCAATTTTCTTCTCTTATAACTGAAATGGTTTAACTTAGCAATAGAATGTATGAGCATTGACCTTTTCAATTTTTTTGATTCTCCTTCCCATTTTTGTTTTTCATACCCACTGCCTTCCTATCAGATGACAAAATATAAAATTCTGTGGGAATATATTTGAAAAGCCATAAGGTAGCTGAGTATTTTTCTTGTATCAATTCATCAATTCTTCGACTGGTTAACTTAGAATTCCACCAAAAACATTACATTTCATGATTTTATTGTGTTTTTGTTTTGTTTTTACAATAATATTCACAAGGCCCAAGAGCCACTCAAGGTAGACGGTTACTGATACAAAGGCAGAGTTTATGGGTATATGTGGGAAAGATAATGGTTAACTCTAGGTTTGAACAGGTTAAAATTGTAGTGATTGGGGAAGCATCCTCTTGGGAGTAGGTCCTGCAAAGCAGCAGTTCATGAGAAAGCTGTTGAGTGGAAATTACAATGGAATACAAAGTGAATAAGGCTGGTTCGTTTCAATATGTGTGGCATGGTTGGTTTAAGCCATCAAGGGTAGAACTGGGGAAACTAAGGAATATAGTTTGTCTGGACACTTTCCAGGGAAATAGTGATAGACCAGGAAGAGGTTCACAATGTTTCATCTGCTGGAAATGGGTTGGAGAGTGGAAAATAATTTATCCCAATAAGGACGCAGTGATTCTTTTTTAATTGCATTATGAAAATTGTTTTTGTATAATTGGCCCCTGCATATATGGAAATAATTTTAATTGAGATCATGTGTGCTTTTTTTTAAAAGAATAATGACAGTCATTTGGCTCAATTAATGTTGCATTGTGTATCATCTCTGGCTATTCTTCAGGCCCTGGTGCTATATCAGAGCCTGAATAAATGATGAACAATTTTTCTTAGGATTATTTTTGTTGCTTTATTTCAGCAGTGAGACACAGTATTAAGTAGTAGCATTGTTTCTTGAAAGAATGGAGAGTGAGATAAAGCAGATGGACCTCAACAAGTCAACAAGCAACTTACAATTACCATGTGGTGCCTTGTCTCAACATACCAAGGAATCTACAGAGCAGAGAGACATCTTGACTCTTCTATCACTGCCACTATACTGTCTTCAAACTACCCCCACACCGTTCTGGTAGTCAAAGTCTTGATTAGTATGGTAAGGTCTGCCATATTAGGCTAGCCTATATTTTCTGTAACATTAATATGATTAGATAAGTTAAAGTTAAGACAGAAAATAAACAGCATTATTCCTCTCTCCATATATTTTAGCTATTTACCATATTTGTATTCTTACTGAAAGAAATGATAAGGCTTCTTTCACTATCTTGGTTTATTATACACATGATGAAGGCTGAAGAAGCTATCAGCTGAATCATTGTGTAAGCAACATGAAGAACAGAGAAGAGTTCAGTTGTGTAAATAACATTTGGACTGTTATTTGTATTGTTATTTGCAACTTATTTTTTATTTTTTGCTTTGATTGGCAGTCTATTCATTTATGCAAAAATGATGTATCACACATGATTTACCATCAAGAGATAAGTACATAGTCAACCAGGGAGTCAGGTATTTTATTCTGTTTTCATTAGTCAAGAAATGAAAAGCTCAACTTCAAGGTTAGACAGCTTGTCATAATCCACACAAAAAGAGAATATTCAATTGAGACAGACAATCTCTAATTTTTGCTTCACTGCTTTGAAGAAGCAAAAACATCATGAAATTTTCTTTTATACAAATGAAGACAAGCTTGCAAATTTGGAAAAATGTCTACTTTTGAATAATAAACTTGCAGCCATCAACATATCAAATTTTACTTGCATGAACATTTTAAATAAGACAAATTCAATAGCTACACTCGCCAAAAGAAATACTCAAAGAATCATTCTCTTAATCTAAATTAATGCTACGTTATAAACCAGAGTTATTTAAATGAAAAAAAAAAATGCAATTATTACAAATTTACTGAAGGTAGACTTCCTCATTTACACTTAAATCTTTTTTGCTTAACAGTACAAAAATACTGTATTTTTTCTTCAATTATTAGATACTGTAGTGTTATTTCATTTGTTTCAGTAGCTAGGACAGGCTGAATTGAATTTCCATAAGAGACAGCAATGAATTTTTCATTTTTTAGCTATTTTGTTCTGATTAACTGTCTTTGTGTTGCAGTAGCAATGAAAGACGGCAAAGAAAATTCAGCAGAAATCTTGTTTATTCCTTGTATCATGGTGCACCCATAAAACATATGACCAGGAATTGCATATGTTATATAGGAGCAAAGGTTCAACAGTTAATATGATGAGAATAAGCTTACCACCACAAAAAAGAATTGTCTATTAAATTAAGGATGAAAAAAGCTTTTGAAATAGGAATCATTCACATCATGAATGAAAATTATTATAAAAAGCAGTTTCTATTAATTTCTAACTCTTATTTCTTTCATCTTTGTTTCTGCTGATTTTATTCAAACTATAATATCATGAATTTCAGTGAATAGATAAACATCATGTATCATATATAAAAAAATAAACATCTGGTGAAATTTGAATTTATATCCCTTATCACTGAAAGTATATTAGGTTGGTGCAAAATAATGTTGTTTTTTGACATATTTTTTAACGTCAAAACAAGACATTATTTTTGCACCAACCTAATAAATTCAGTCAGTTATGTGCCATGAGTGATACACGCTTAGGTGATCATGTATCTTTCGATACATGACTGACAAGGCAGATGTTTTCCCAAGGTCAGTTGCCATTTCTTTTTGCAGTAGACCAGTTGCCATCCAAGGCTATAGAACCCGGTCTATCCTGCTATTTACCCATATCTGGGGGAAGAAAAAGAGGATTCATACCTTTCCCAAGGGTATTTGCACATAAGTGAATGTATTGGATTCAATTGGAATTTGAACTCAGCCCACTGATTCCTCAATCTGAGCCACTAACCATTACTCCACTGTGTCTCCTGTATTAGGCAACAAATAATTTACTAGCAGATGCTGTTAAAATAGTTAACTATATTCTTTTCTTCACTGCTCTACACTACATTATCAAGATGTTCATATCATTGAATGTAAGTAAGTTTGTAACAGAAAAGTGTTCATCCCCAAAACACGTAAGAACAATGTTTATTGAATGACAGCAATTCTAAAAAAAATGCGGTTGGTTATAAATATTTGATGAATAAAAGAAATCATGATGATGCATGATGATGATGATGAGGTGTGGTCATAGGGTCACTGCACAGTTAAGCACCTCCCCAGTTCCCACCATGTATATGGGTTCAAACCTGGAAAGATATTGATTCATGCATAGTGTGTTTTTAGTCAAGTAAACCTGGCAGAGCCCATCTTTCTCTAAGGTCAAACAATAAACATATGTCTTCAAACTTGAAGGCACACTTTGGCTGTTGCATCATCATCATTTGGCATACTTTCACTGTTGATTTCATCAAGGAAACTTTCTGCCCAGGCTGTTCATTTCAGTCTAGGAAAACCACCCAGTGATGGTGTATCCTCCCCATACCAGCTACATATTTAGCTATAGAGTCCAGTCTAAAACTATCTAGCACTATTTAACCTACAAAAAAAGGTTCACAATTTGACAGATCTTGTTTTAATCTTACTGGTTGTCTAGGATACTACGGAAATCATGGACTGAGCATATGAGCAATGATGAGATCTTAGAGAGATTGCAAACAAGGAGGAGGCTGATAATTAATATCTGGAAGAGGCAACTGAAGTTTCTGGGACACATAATGAGGAAGGAGGGCCTGGAGAATCTGATACTCACAAGTCAAATAGAGAGAAAGAGAGACAAGGGAAAACAATGCATGACATACCTAACAGGCTTAAGCAAGTGGATGATAGAACATGGTCTGGGGGAGGTGGTAGGGGGACGGAACTTGTTGAGAGAAGCAAGATATAGAGGGAAATGGAGAGCTATGATCACCTAGATCCTGAAAGGACATGGCACATAAAAAGAAAGGAAGGAGGAAGGAGGGCCTGGAGAAGCTGATACCCACAAGTCAAATAGAGAGAAAGAGAGACAAGGGAAAACAATGCATGACATACCTAACAGGCTTAAGCAAGTGGATGATAGAACATGGTCTGGGGGAGGTGGTAGGGGGATGGAACTTGTTGAGAGAAGCAAGATATAGAGGGAAATGGAGAGCTATGATCGCCTAGATCCTGAAAGGACATGGCACATAAAAAGAAAGGAAGGAGGAAGGAGGGCCTGGAGAATCTGATACCCACAAGTCAAATAGAGAGAAAGAGACAAGGTAAAACTACATGTGAAATACCTGGCTGGCATGAATGAGAGAACATGGTTTGGGGGAGGAAGCAGAGGGAAAGAACTTGTTGAGAGCTGCAAGGGATAGAGAGAGGTGGAGAGCCATGATTGTCTACGTCCTGAAAGGACATGGCACATAAAAAGAAAGAAATGAGGAAGGAGAGCCTGGAGAATCTTATACTTATGGGTCGAATAGAGGCAAAGAGAGACAAAGGAAAACAATGCATGGCGTACTTGGCAGACTTGTGGTCTGGGGGAGGTGGTAGAGGGAAGGAACTTGCTGAGAGCTGCAAGATATAGAGGGTGGGTGGAGAGCCATGATCGCCTATGTCCTGAAAGGACATGGCACATAAAAAGAAGTGTTGTCTAGCCACTCCCCTCGCTAGAAAAGCTTAGTGGGGGAAAATGATTTAGTGACAGATGAAATATCAGATTTTATTATGACTATTATCAATGGTTTTGCAGTAAAATTGCTACTAAGAAACCAAATTCTAGGATATATGTCAATGACAAATATAACTTTGTTTCAGCTTATATCTATTCTTATTAGAAATACTGATGATAAAATATTTTGATGAGGGTGTGTCAGTTTTTATTATGCAAATACAAAGCAACGTATATGTTTATTTACAAAACCAAAAGATGATATTAATTTTATGCAAAAAACATTATCAACATATCTCTGAAATTAAACCTAAATATCAATAACTATTGGATTATATATATTTATTTACAATATTATAAAAAACCTTCAAGATGCATAATAAAATCTCACACCAAATAATTTATTCTAATTATTTCTAATCAAAAGATATACTTTAAGCTGAAATTAAACTTATATAAATATAAGCGTATCCTTAACTATTTACCAATCTAGCTTGGTTAATACCAGTTTTATGGTGAAAATACTCACTTGTATAATAAACTCTGACATTGTGCAAGTACCTAGCTTAACACGGTTATTAACTGAGCCATGATCTGAAATTTTCACTGTTTAGTGACTGATCTGTACAATTAATATTCAAAACTGAATTAAGAGCATTGACATAAAAGATTGAATTGCAAATCCAACTTGTTTAAAATAAATGTTGTTTTATCATTAGGCTAGAGACTTATAGAAATACCAACATATAGAAGCCATGAAAATTCCATGAGGCGGCTTAGTAATTTAGAAGTAGAACACAAAATATACATTTTAATATTAGAGAAAAGAAAGAATCACATCATTAGCAGTTTTAAAGAATAGCTTATTCATTTACAAATTTATGCACACTTGATTTTCTTTTCTTTTTCTCATGAGACCAAAACTCATCCAAAAGAAAAGAAAGCCATATTTTACAACCAGAAGAAATTGATCTTCATTCTTATTTGTTACTTTAGCAAACTGCAGTATCCTAGACAGGAATATAAATCTGGTTCATTAAAATCAACATGGGCCATTTCATGAAATGAATGTTTATGAACTAACAAAGATCTTCTTTTGTTGAGAATAAAAAAGATAGCAGTGTTTACAATTTAATTAACCTACCATGGTTAAAAGTCATGTCCTGATGTTAAAGATTCTATTTCTCATGTAAAAAAAGTATTGAATATTTACACTGGATTCTACAATCTGGAGTTCAATTCTTTTAATTCTATTTCATTTTATTTTTACACATCTTTTGACAAAGTAAAAAATACATATACCTAAAATCAAATGTGTATTTCATTGTTCTTGTGAGAAAAAAGTAATTGTTTTCATCAAGGATTTAATCTCTGACAAAAGGGCTGGAAGAAAGTTTCCTTAGATATTTGCCTTTTTAGTATTAAGATATTTTATCAATTCTATTTAAGGCTTTAATCAAATTCTGTTGTCTCAAGTCATAATTTATATATATATATGTATATATGTATATATGTAATCAAGTGATTTTGGTCAATTGACCAAAATCGCTTGAAAATACCAAAAGGTTGAAACCAAGGTAGTGGAATAGGCTGATCTCATAATTTTGTATACTTAAAAGATCTATATGTTAAATTTTTATCCTTTTATATGTGTATTGAGAATTTTAATACTATTTTTTCCTGGTCTAATTCAACTCTGACCATTAACCATTTTATTATATATATATATATATATATATATATATATATATATATATATATATATATATAAATATATATATATGAAAATTTCTCCAATTTAACCAGTAGAGAAGACAATATTTATGAATAAAAATGACCATAGGAAAACTAGTAATTGCTGATGCGTTTTGTCCAATGTGGACTTTATCAAAGCAAAATACAAAATGAATTGAACAAGGTAACTAATAACCCCCCCCCCCCCAAAAAAAAAACAGAATGTTCCTAGCAACTGGAATGTAGAGAAATGCTATTTTCATCTGAAAATAGCGTTTCTCTACATTCCAGTTGCTAGCAACATTTTGATTCTTTACACATGTGGCAAACATAAAGTGTATATATATATGTAGTGATAATAAATATCCATGTATGCTGCATACATTATATAGAAAATGATGACTAAAATATTATTTGTATGTTTTTAATGTTTCTTATTTAAGTGACAAGCGAAAGAACAAAGCCAGTAACAAACACAGCATTTTAAATTTATCCCAGTTCCAAAAAAAAAAACTATTCAATAACAAGCACTGAAGAAGACAACAGGACTGGCCAAAAATTCTATAACTTCTGCCTTTCCATCCTTGTGATTTGTTTCTCTGCCCTGACAGTGACAAAAATAAATAAAATTGTTCATTGACTGTGAAGGCTTTATCATCACTGAATGGCATCCATTGTGTTTCTCTTGTGAAATAGAATATTTTATGGATTTGCAGTTAATAAGGCAACATGTGACAGAAGTGAATGAGTCTTAGGAGATGCAAGTAGTATCTCAATGAAGATATGTGGAATGAGCTCATTGGAATTTACAAACAAGTTTCTACACACACACATATATATATATATATATATATATATATATATATATACACACACATTACTTCAAATGTTCCTTTTAGTGGGTATCCATGTTTGAAATAGATGCACCATTTTTTTATATATTATATATATTTATTAATATAGATGCACCATTTTTTTTTTAGATATTACGTTGACTGACCTGCACACTTGATAAAATTCAATAAAGAAAATGTGCTCTTTGGCAAGGTTTGAACCTGCATCCCCCTTTGTGGGAGTAACCACTATCTGATCTGGCATAATTCAAACTTCATGACCACAGAGAGCATCACAGCCCATCAAGGTTTTATTTACCCTTTTAAGGAATGTGTTCCCACATTTAGATTTTCTCAAAAGCCCAATTCCATAGCCTCACAGAAAGCACTTTTTTGGTAGATGCAGTACATGCTGTTTAAAAGAAAATTGGGTCTCTGTTTCAGATATGGATATTCACTAAAAACAATGTAATTAATAAGCAGATATGAGCTTTCAAGAAAATCTGAATAAGGGGATATGCTTTCCTTAATAGGGAAATTCAACCTTGTTGATTGTGGTTGAGTGAACTAAAGCATGCAAGATCAGACAGTAGTTTCTCTTAAAAAAGGGAGGTGCAGATTCAAACCCTGTTGGAGAGCACATTTTCTTTAAGTTCTCTCAATTGAGCAGGCTGGCAGACTTAATACACATTGTTTAAGAAAAGAAGGGTGTCTATTTCAAACACGGATATCTACTAACTATAATTTTTGAAGTAATAAAAATGTTGGATTACAAATAAATCCATTAATTCTTTAATAATATATATATATATATATATATATATATATATATATATATATATATATATATATATATATATATATATATATATATATATGAATGACACATTCAAAGGAGGAGTTGTGTATTCAACAAAAAATCAAAAATTGCTTTTTTCACTGCAAATTATTCATTATATCATATCCAAGTATTTTACAAAAAATTAGAGCAGATTAAACAATAGTTCCTGCTCAATTTAGGTTTATAGTTTTTAACCCTGCAATGAGATGAGGTAACATAAACTGTAGATTTATCTGTGAAATATCATTACATTATTGTTACATAATTATAGTGAAATCATTAAGATTCTTTTGCCAAAAGCATTTTATTTTTGGTTGTATATTAATTTAAAATATTCCTTTTTACAGGTTATTTTTTTTAAATGGAATAAATCATTCTAAATTTTAGAATTTCACTATTGCCTATCAAAATGACTGTGTTGTAACCTAGGGAAGATTACTGAATAGAATAATCCCACGGTGGTTGGTAATGAATGATAATACTTAGGACAAGAACAACACATATAAGATTTGCCAGTGGTGTGTAGAAGATGTAGTCAGCTGCTAGAAGTGAATCAAGTGAATTCCACAATGTATCCCCAACTGCAGACCAACATGCATTATTTACTACTGTATTTAAGTGAATGGGGACATACCCATTATCATCTATAGATGTGCTACAACAGACTGGAAGAAAGTGATCTAAAAACAACAATGGAAAAGTGGGGTAACAAAATGTAAACAGAATAGCTTCAGTTTCTTCAAATTAGGAAACTTAGCATTGCAACCAAAGTATTCTAAAATACTGCCAATAACAAAGGAGAAAATTAAAAATAGTTAACAAATCGAATATAGCATCAAAATTTATATTATTTTATTTTAATTGATATGTAACTATATACATAATTGCCAACAAATTTTCTGTAAAACTTGATATTTCCTATAATAAATTTTTAATAAATATTATTATTGTTATTACTTTACTTGGGTGTTAGGTAATCCTACATTTACAATTCCTTACAACTAACCATGAAAAGAAATGTTGATCAAAACTGCCTAAAACCTTTACACACATATTGCTGCAAAATTATCAAATGACAAATATAACCTCTCCTTCACCGAACATGACATATAAGGTCATCATGTATAGCAAACTTGACATGGCTCAGGTATAAAGACAAGCTAAAGAGTAACCTCTCAGGTGTCAATATGCATCATATTACCTTTAAGCCAGTTGCCTAGAAATAACTGGAGATATTTGTGCCAGAGTGGTATCAGAAATTTCAAAATCAGTTGTATTGACTGGCTTAGAGATGAAAGACAATGGCAGAAATTGCCAGTAAATATTCTATGTTCCAAGATCCTTGCTGTTGCACAATATACGGACTTTGTATGCAGGTCACTAATTGGACTGAAGTGTCATATATGACACAAACATAAAAACTGAATGAGGTTGCTGGATCCATGAAGTTGTTGGTTGCCCTAGAGTCCACCATCATCATATACCATGTGTAACAGCAAAATTGTCCAAATCATGTTACAATATAATTGTCCATCCCACAAAATGTTTAATATCTAAAAAAATCACTGAACTAATTGAGTTTCTTTTTTCTAGGTTTTCAAATGTTTAGCCATCTTGATACCATTTGTCATACTGGACCATATTTCTTGTACTTTTCTTCTGAAATGAACTTTGGACAATTGCAGACAGAATTTGATCATTAAAATTAATCACCACAAAATATTGTCTTTTATTTCACCCCAATAAAGGCAAATAATCAGTACAATTACCATGTAAATATTTAAAAGGCACAGGGAAGCTACATTACATTACAGCAGTGGGAAAGTAACTGAAGCATATATATATATATATATATATATATATATAGAGAGAGAGAGAGAGAGAGAGAGAGAGAGAGACAGAGACAGAGGCTACCCCTGGTCATTTTTTTTAATTGGTCTCAAAAGTAATTGTTTTGTACGTAAAATGAGAGAAAATTATTACAAATGAACATGACAAAAAGAAAAAAAAGCATTTTATGATTAAATTTTGCTCTCACAAAACATCCTACTTTTGCCTTGATTACTGCAGCAAAAACTTTTTGAATTCATTGCAAAAGTTTCTCAAAGTTTGATAATTGATTCCATTCCTTTTTTAATGATACTGATTGCTCTTTGTCATTTTTTGGTACTCTCTTCTCAAGTTTATTGCATTCTAATTCTAAAGGTTACTTCACACTTTTAAATGGTAGTATATATATATATATATATATATATATATATATATATATATATATATATATATATATATGGATGTGCTTGTAGTGTGAGTGATTCAGAATGGAGAATGGGTATGCCAATTCCAAAATCTTACATTCACTGAGCATTATTACACTTGGAGAGGACATGAAACTATTTTCCTAGTTTTGGTTTAAATAAGGGCAGACTGGTCCTCTTGCTTTGTGTGGTGGCAAATTTAATAAAAGGAAACTCATTGGTAGTAGGGAATTTCTTGCATTGAAGCTTGGTCTGCCCATTTATTGCAACTGATCATCCATCAAATGTCCTGGAACTCACACCTTGATTCTGGAGGTAATGTCACGAAGGTGGATCTAGACTCTTTCCTAAAATCAACTCACACACAATCTATTCCTTCTTGAACGGTACTATTATCATCTTTTGGAATTGATAATGTTCATATATATATATATATATATATATATATATATATATATATATATATATATATATATATATACACACACTACAGTTCAAAAGTAACTCTTAAATTGGCCCAAAATGTAGTTTTTCTTCTATGTAAAATGAGAGAAAATTATTATACATGTTTAAAAAAAAGTGAGACATTGTTTTTTATTAGAAATTTTATTATGACAAAAAACAGCATTTTATGATTAAATTTTGTTATCGTCAAAATATCCACCTTTAGCGTTGATTACTGCAGCACAAATTTTTTGCATTCATTGGAAAAGTTTCTCAAAGTATAAGTTTGTTTACTGATTCCATTTTTTTTCCAATGACTCTAAGAGCACTTTTTCATTTTTTTTCACTCTTCTGTGAAGTTCAGCCCATGTTAATTCTGGGAGTGGCTTCAAACTTTTGAACTGCACTGTATATATGATAATGTTTTAGATATGGGTAAAAGTGATTGATATCCAGAATAGTGTGTGTATAATTTTAAGAAGCTTGAACATTTCTAAGAAGTGTGAACACAATCTTCAAGCTATGAGATGGCCTGAAGATTGTATTCAAGCATGAAACTGACTATCACCATTCTGTGTTGACACCAGATATTGTGTATCAGGTGTGTTTTTGTGTGTATAGATATATAGACAGATATTTAGTAAATGCAGTTTAGTCTGGCACAAGGCAATCCATAATGGGATATTTTGGCAGGTTAAGTCTATAATAAAATATGCATGTTATATATATATATATATATATATATATATATATTACACACACATACACATATATTCAACTCTCCCATCATATTCGATGTATGAGGGTTAAGCAGCTCAGTTCTGAGGAACAGACAGCCAAACACCAACACATGTGTTTTAATTATAGTGGTGAAGGTTTTGTGCAGAACCATTCACACTTTTTAAAGAGCCAAATACAGAGACCTGGCGTACTGCATGCCACAAGGTCCCCAAACAACTCTCTATAGGTCTTGAATTCAGAGTTGTCCTTCTCCTAGACCACTTGGCATCGAAGGCTATAGAACCCCGTTTGTCCTTTTATTTACCCATAGCTGGAGGGAGAAGAAGAGGATTCATACCTTTCCCAAGGGTATTAGCACATAATTGAATGTAATGGATTTGACTGGAATTCAAACTCAGCTCTCTGATTCCTCAATCCAAGTCTCTAATCATTACTGCACTATATATATATATATATATATATATATATATATAGTGGGGAAAAATAAGTATTATTTTCACAAATGGTAAGTATTTTTCTTAACATTACACCACATATAGGTTTCATCTTACATAATAGTAAATGTAAGCAAAAATTTTAACAAATATATTTATACAAAATTATAAAAGATATTTAATTCATGAAATGATTGTATGGCACATCATTTAGTCACTAATTGCAATAGTAAACATAAATCTAATAACTGAAGAATATTCAAAAGAACTTAAAAGTACTTTCGTCGTCCGAATAAAAGTAAAGGTAACAGAGCAGTTGGTAAAAAGCCAATGTAGCTTGACACTAAAACTCTACGTCATGGCTTTTTAATCTGGGATCTATGGATGGGTTTCAGTAGGTTCATGATGAAAAAAAAAAAAAAATTATTTATATTTGCTATACAGCCCTTGTTCCAATCAATGAAAGAACTGAAAGAAAATGCATCCTCGCAGTCTTTGAAAAAAACACACCCAGCCACTAGTTATTGTGCTGACTGCTAGGCATCTCTTGACTTGCTATTGGGTCCATGTCTACAATTTAAATGGCTGCCATCATTCTCTGCTATGATTGCTATCTTTTACGACTGCATAAGAACAAGTGATACTTCTCATTTTCAACAGTTTATGAAGGCTTGATTATCTTCTCATATACTGGTGAGGATTAATTGATCAAAATTTCTTCAAAGCATGGCTGGCTGAAAAGTGATGTCTGTGCTGTGTGCATGACATTGCAAAATGGAGAAACGTATGTTAGGGAAAACTAATCAGACTGTGAATATCTGCTTGTCTATCTGTCTATGAAGGGCTCATTCTTATAGTGGTCCATTTCTCAAGGATTCTGTAACTGAAAAAGATTAAGGACCACTATCCTACTTGCTCTTGTATGTCTCAAAACTTCTGAGCCATGCTGAAAACATGATTCTAAGAATGGCGTGGATGCAACAAAATAATAATTGCAATAATTTTGGAGATCTTGAAATGTCAAGGTCAACAGTTACACCCCAGTCAGCAACACACACTGCCATCATGACTTGCAATCTTGTAGAGTGTAAAAAATACTGCACTAAAGAAATCATATATAAAGACATATCTGAAGCTTTCTAAGGAGCATTTTTATAAACCAGATATCTACTGGAATAATAGTCTTTGGTCTGATGAGACTCACAGAGAATTATTCAGCTTATTCACATTGTCAAGTTAAGGAAGAAAAAGAAAGAATTCAAACATGGAATTACAATGTAATAGCATGGGTTTGTTTTTCAGATGAATTCACACAACCAACAAAAGAGTTGGAGTCTTGTATTAAAATATATTGGACATAGAAGAAGAACCTACTTTTACACCAGTCAAAGCTTTAAAAGTCAAGCACAGCTATTTCAGCACAACTTAAAGCATACCACCAATGCAACAAAATGGAAGTTAAAAAGCAAGAAAAACAACTTAAGTGACCCAGTCAGTCCCCTGATCAAAACCCAACAGAAAATTTGAATGTACTAATGAAGATTTACCATGAAATATGGTCCATAATACCAGGTGAAAAATGTTTGAAACTAATGATTATTTAAAGTAGGGATTCGGTGATGTTGTCATATAAAAAGGCTTTTTCATATGATATTTGTTTGCTTTGTCTCTTTTTAAATATATTTTAAGAATTTTATAAATTTTATATAATTTTAAATCACTTTAAATATTACTTTTAGTGGATACTCATATTTGAGTAGACATGCCATTTATTTATTAAACAGTATATTCATTAACTTATTTTTGTCTACAGGTCTGAAAATTTGAGAAATCTTATTAAAGAGAAATATGCACTCTCCATATGTATCCACAAAAATGTTTAAAGTGTTCAAATCTGTTGGATTAATTATATATATATATATATATATATATATATATATATATATATATATATATATATATATATAAAGGTGTATTTAGGCAGCAAAAATGCACCCAAATGAATTTTGTTGTATTCGACTGACAAGTTCTTTCTACTTAACTTTTTCCTTTGGAAATTAGAAAAATATAATATATTTTTCTAATTTCCAAATGAGATGTTGAGTGTTGAGATGTTGCATATCAGAATTAAATTATTGGAAATCTTTCCAAAGTATGTTTTTTTTCTTACTTTGTTCAAATACTTTTTATCAAGAACTGGGTGTTAACAGTATTTTCTTACTAAACCCTGGATTGTTAGATTGCTGACATTGGAGTTAAGTTCAAAATGATCATTAGTAATACTTGATCATTATTCTTAGTCTATCCATTATTAATACTTGATCATTATTCTTAGTCTATCCATTATTAATACTTGTTCGCTATTCATGGTCTATCCTCTATTAATACTTGATCATTATTCTTAGCCTATATATTATTAATACTTGTTTGCTATTCTCTATTAATACTTGTTGGCTATTCTTAGTCTATTCTCTCTTAATACTTGATCATTATTCTTAGTCTATCCATTATTAATACTTGTTTGCTATTCTTAGTCTATCCTCTATTAATACTTGATCATTATTCTTAGCCTATACATTATTAATACTTGTTCGCTATTCTCTATTAATAGTTTTTCGCTATTCTTAGTCTATCCTCTATTAATACTTGATCATTATTCTCAGTCTCTCCATTATTAATACTTGTTGGCTATTCTTAGTCTATCCTCTATTAATACTTGTTAGCTATTCTTAGTCTATCCTCTATTAATACTTGTTCACTATGCTTAGTTTATCCTCTATGAATGTGTTTGCTATCTTTATTCTATCATCTATAATATACAAATCTCCATTTCTTCTCTCATACTATTGATACTGCTATTCTCTAATCTATTCACTATAAGAAGTACTAATAGTACAAGTATTATTCAAAGATGTCTGACACCAGTATTGTTCAACGGCTTATTATAGTTGTATCTGCAATTACAAAGAGCAATACAAGTGTGACAATGAGTATTCGTTGGTACCACAAAAGGGGCAACAAAACATTGTTTTGATGACCAAAAATAATATTTTCGTATGATTTACTTAAATTGGTCTTGATATATATTTTATTGTGTAATATTTACTTTTGCATATTAAATGACTTAAAATTAACACTTTTCTGAAATAAGAAGAACAAATACAGAAATCTTAAGACAATCAGCCAAGGTTTTTCTTACAAGTATTTTTAATTATTGTCTAGAATTTTTGATGTTGTCTCTTTTTATTACAACTTTTGTGTCAGAATCTTATTCAATAATTAAAATAGCACAAAATCAGAATAAACAATAAGACTTGAACTTTTATCACATACATGAGAACACATGCATACATTTTGATGCCTTAACTTATTCAACCATGAAACATGCTGGCTAGACATTGTACAACTCTTGTCATGTTGTTGCTTCTCTACTCCATGCCATATTTTATTTGTCTTTATTACCTTGTGAACTAAAGAGAAATAACAAAAAGAGAAGATTAATCAAAGTTCAGCAAATATCAAGAGGTTAGCAAATATCAAGGTGGATAAGATTTGGCCTATGACCCATAAGCCAAAATCCTGCAAATGTTGATATTTCTTCAAGCTAGTTGGCAAGATTGAATATGCTATTATTCTGAAATAATTATTTTTATATTATTATTATTATATATGAATTTTATAAAATTTATTATATATTATATAGGATATATTATATTTTTAGTATATATATTATTTAGTATATATTATTTATTATTATGTGTGGTATTTAAAAAATATTTAGTCTGGGTTTCATTAAAGTCCTTGCTTCAGATCTCCTTTTGTAAGTGAGTGGCATGCAATCTAATGGCATTCTGAATGACAAATACATAAAAGGAAAGATAATGCCTCCTAAATTAAAAATACCTTGCTTGACAATAGATTGCATAACGCATTTATGTGAGAAGAAATTTTCTAAGATGAAATCTGGATATAGCCTGAACTTAGCTGGTCATTTACAGGCCATTTTGATGACAGGAAGTAGAAGCTGTGATCCCCACAGTTTGCCTTTAAATAGAGAAAGGATATACCCTTACTCATTAACAGTTTAATTAATCATTTAGAAATTTATGTACACTTGATTTTAAAAAAAGACTATTATCTTTAATGTTTCTCTTTAATTAAAATTATTCTGAAAGTGCAAATATTGAAACATTAACAAAATCTATAATTATAAGTCTATCCTCATTGATTCTTTGTTTTTAACACTACTGTTAAAAGAAGATTTATGCTTACTGAAAATGGTAGGTATATTTAATATAACTTAAATAATTAAAAATATCTATGTGTCCATAGTTTTCAGTTTGCCAATCTAGCCCACTTCCCAGAAAAGACTCCTTGTTTAAAACTACGAAACAACATGATTATATAGATACACAAAAGAAGCTAATTAAAATCACCCAACTGGAAGCGATTCATTTTGTTTGTTTTTAGCCTTTAAAATACTGACTGAATTAATGATCTTTCCAAATGAAAAAATAAAATAAATAAAAATATGAGAATTACCCAAATTTAAAAAAAACAAACTATTCAAATGTTCATTACTGGTAATGACTAAATTTTAGCTTAGTACAGCAATTTAGATATAAAAGGAAACATGAAAAAAAAGTTATTTTAACAGAAATCTTTCTAGCTGGAAGAATAGAGATGTTGACAACATTCCTGGAAAGAAGTTATATTGAGTTAATTGACTTTGCCATGACTGAGTCTAATCAGAAGCAGTTCTTTTGATTGCCTCAGGATTGTTTAAACATTTTTATCTTCAATCAGAATTGCGATTATTTTCATGCTTGTTTTTCTAAACCTCTGAATAATAATGATTGGGTTAAATGTTTTCAGAAAAGCAATTAAAAATATCAAATAATTTGAAGGAAAAAAGCTTTAACTGCTTTTCAATTATTCTTATCTCTAAATGTCTTCATTTTGTTCCTTTTAGATAAAATATATGATCTTAAACACTTTATAAGTTTTGCTTCCTTGTTTTCATTCTTATAAATTCATTTTTCTGTATTATAATTTATTCAAGCATGTCTAAACCCATTTTTCTACTAATATATAATCATTGTTTTCTATGTATCACAATAATAATGTTACAATAACAAGCTTGACAGGTGATTATCATAATGGTTATGAGTGTAGAAGAGAAATTGGTGTGCTGAATTCACTTTAAACTAATAACTTTGGAAAAGGTATAAATTCTTTTTCTTCCAGTTTCTTCTTGGATTGAACAGTAAGACATAGTAGACACTCTTGCATTGGGTGGAAGCCAGTCTTTGAGAATGAAAACTTTGAATTCAAACACTCCAATTGTCTTGCAAATATATTCATGAGAAAAGAAAGCTAAGGAATAAATATAATGCATCTTTAGATCGGAGCCCCTAAGTTGTTTGCATAGTATGCTGTATCAACTTTTGACATCTCCTGAATCTGCATCAATATCAGACAACTGAGTTATCCTTTTTTCTAAACTCTAATAGCAACAAACTCTTGGGCAGTACAAGATTTTCATAGTACTTGTTCAGGCCAGTGAACTCTGTCATACCAGTGTCTCTCAAGACAGTTGTCAACACAACAACACTGACAATATAAAACTGACCCTTAAATAATCTTATAATCAAGAGAATATAAGATCAGTCAGTTATCTGCCACATGTGATACACGCTTAGGCGATCATGCATCTTTTGATACATGACTGACGAAGCAGATTTTTTTCCGCAGTAGGTTGCCATTTCTTTCTGCGGCAGACCAGTTACTATCCAAGGCTGTAGAAACCTGTCTGTCCTGCTATTTACCCATATCTGGGGGAAGTAAAAGAGGATTCATACCTTTCCCAAGGGTATTATCATCTAAGTGAATGCAATGGATTCGAGTGGAATTCAAATTCTCCGATTCCTCAATCTGAGCTGCTATCCATTACTCCACTGTGCCTCCTGAATATAAGATACACTTATTAATGCTGAGGTATGTCCAGATATCAATCAGTGAATTAATAATAACAAAAACAAATCTGACCCTGTCAACTTCAAACTACCCATCTTGAGAATGGAAACACTAATCCCAACGTCTCTTCTACTTTTTAAAACAGTCTGCAAAATCTTGTAGATCACAATCAGCTGCATCATCACATCCTCCTTAATCACATCAGTGATCTTAAATCTCTTCCCTGTCGACAGCAATTTAAGCTTTGGGAAAATCCACAAGTCATAGAAATTAAAATATAGACTATAAAAGACCTGGACGGTATGATCGGTGGCCAAAAATATATTCACAAGAAAAGACATCATCACGGTAGAATTTATTTTAAACAGCTGAATACTTTGCTAGTGTAATGATTATTGACTTGGAAAGAGAAGTCAGTAGGCTGAATTCAAATTTCAGCTGAGCTTGTAATGTTCACTTTAGGAACGGTATGTATCTATTTCACCCCTCCACCTATAGGTTAAATAATAGGGCTGACTGAGGTACCTTTCTTTGAGGTAGCAAGAAGAAAAACACTGAATTCAAAACTAGTCAGAAGAGAAATGAGTTCTATCAGGCTATCTTGTCCTAGACACACTATTGTTGGTATGGCAAGAGTACATATGGAGCCCTGACAGCCATAATGGTTTATGGGCCACAGGACACGAATACTGTCATGAAATCCCTGGTTGTTCCAAATTTTCCCTTGTAAACTGCCAATTTCCTTCATTTGCAACCCGCTAGTTTAAGGCTTTCCAGAATGTGGATCTCTTTCAACAGATCCCTGATCAAGTTTGAAGCATCACTACCAAAATTTTATCTGAGCTTTGCTCACTGAATCATCTTTGAAGTAGTTTCCAATGATAAATGTCCAAATTTCAAGCAAAAATCAAGCTTATTTACTGTTTATGTGACAGTCACACAATGCATAAGTTCATTCATTGGTGTCTCACTGAGTAACCCCATGGAAAGTGTACGTTCACACACGAGAATAATGTCTCTTCTAATTGTTTACCAATTAAAATCAAGACGACAGGATCGGTTCTCAAGATATACAAAATGGCTGGTTATTTTGTAGACCTTTTATACTTTTGTGCATTATTATAAGATATTTTAGAGTAAATTTCCAGGAAGAAATGGTTTGGAAGCTGGTTTCACATATCCTTCTTAGTATAGTGTGTTCAATCCTTGCTAACTATCCCATATTTATGAAATTGTGCCAGACTAAACAAAGTATAGAAAATACTTTTTAGCACTTAACATAACACAATTGGTAGCATGCTTGTTTCATAGAACAATTCACTTGAAGTGACTTTGATCCTCACTGGATGCCTCACACTAATATCCATGTGCCAAGCTAATATAAAATTAGTAAATTATCATTACTATTAAGCACCCAACATTTTTGGCACTGTGTTGTCCTAAGCTAAAGTTTAATTAATCTCAAGATTGTGTAAATATTAACTGATTTCCTCAGAAGCTACTGACCAGAGTCACTGTTGCTTAACTGTGTTAGAAAGTAGGTTATAAGTGGTAAAATTTAGTGAAGTTGTCTGCCAAAACTGCACCAGTAAAAACTTTGGGAATGTGACAAAAGCAATAAAGATGAAGATGTTAGTCTGAACAAATTATTGAAATGGCAATACAACTTCATTATCTTATAATGAATGCAGAAGTAAAAGAGAGAGAACAGTGAGAGAAAATAGAATTAAAAGACAACAAAAGCAGATAGGCCCAAAAAAAGAATTGCTTTGAGAATCACACAAAGAAGGTTGCAATTATACGATGAAAGATTTTTGAATTGTCTTGCTCAATGCTTGCACCTGATGACCAACTTGCTCGATCAACTTGCAGTCATTGGAAGCAAGAAACCAAAAAAAAAAATAATCAGCAAAGAACCAGAAATTGTTTTTCTTTTCTCTAATTAGAAAACATAGCAAGAATCAAATTGCATAATTTGCATATGAGTGTCTTTGGTTTTTGGTTTTAAATTTCTTTAGCAGAGAAATTGTGAAAAGACAGAATAATTTATCAAACCAAAGCCATAGTTAATGATTTCATTAAAAGAACTCGCAGAATTGCTCTGAAACTCATTGGATGGCCAAGTAAAAATCTGAAAATGGTTTTCTGGTCTTGATGTTAAATATGCTAACAACTCACCTCTCTTGATTTTTTTGCTTGGTGCATTAACATCTATATGGGTCTTGTAACACAGCTTTAGCTACTGGTATGGATCTGATTTCCTGGTCTTAGTATACATATATATGAAAATGTTGCAAATCAATAAAACCATAAACATAATTTTAAAGCTTCACATCTATGATAAATATATTAACTTGAAAGCTGGGTTCAGAGATGAAAATTAATTTTAGAGATGGGTGGAGAAATAACCAGTCAGAATATTGTATATGACAAAAAGTTTAAAAAAAAATGTGTACATTACTTTGAAAAAAATTCACATTATTAAAAACTTGCTTGTTTATAATTTATGAATATTCCTTTTTATTTTTCTCTTGTTTATTTTTTCTTCTACTTTTACTGTGTTTCAAAATCTTTTAGAAAAATCTTCATCATATATTACATAAGAGTATAATGAATATTTGTGTGCTTAGTAGCAAGGATTTCCTAGAAGAAGTCATTGATTAACACATTAACTGCAGCAGACATTTCTCTCATTTGCAGCTGAGCCATAGAGCTGCAATGTGAACATTTCTCTGATTTGCAATTAACAGGTTAAATATATTTCAAGGACACATTGCTCTCTATAACAAGCAGAAAAAAAGCATTGGCTGGATCCAGTGACTTGACCCAAAGATTTGTGAGTTCAATACCTGGCTAATGTAGTGGTGAATAAAAATTTGGAGAGTTGAGTTAAAGGGAGATAACCGAGACATCCAGATGAGGCATGGCCGTGGAACTAGAACAATCTACCCCAGTGGACAAAATAACATATATATATAAATATATATATATATATATATGTGTGTGCCTGTGTGTGTGTGCCTGAATATAAAATATTGCACATTGCAAATAGTGCTCAATATATAATAACAGAGCTATAATTTATATTAATAATAAATATACATTATTTTCCTCACCTGTAGCACAACTCTGAGTTTCATGCACAATGCAATTGTCAGGTGCTGATTGATTTTCAATCAGCACCTCATGATCGCATCATGAATGAAACTCAGTTGTGCTACGGGTGAGGAAAATATATATATATATATATATATATATATATATATATGTATATACACACACATGCACACACAAAGTGTACGATTGGTAAATTGTTGCCATTTTATATTTTTCATTTTGCGCATGCACATTGTTTATAGCAGGGTCAGTTGCGCACAATAACACAATTCTCACCACCAGAAATTTGGAAACAGCATGCTGTACTTCTTGGCATTTGTGCTGGAAGCTCTAATACAGTGCAGAGGATTCTGAAAGAGTTGGATGAGTCTAATGGTAATTACAAAAGTGTTTGGAGTGATTACTAGTGATGGTGATGTTATGCCTCCATTCATCTTACCACAGTAGCCTTCATCAAGTGGCTTGAGGAGGTAGTGCTACCCTAGGTCAAGAGGGTGGCTGCTGGAAGACCCTATGTCTGGTAACATGACACTGTACTGTGCCACACAAGTAGGAGAACCCAGTCATGGCTATCAGACAATTTCTGTGACCACCTCACCTCTTACATCTGACCACCTAACTCCCTAGACTGCAACCACCTCTATTGTTATATGTGGGGCACAGTGAGTGAGAGACCAACAGTTGTAGTATTCTTTTTATAGCACCAGTCCCAATACATTTGATCAGCCCTCACATATATATATATATATATATATATATATATATATATATATATATATATATATATATATATATAACATTGCTACCTTCCCTTCCATTCTATTCTTCTTCATCTTTTTCCTTTCCTCCCTCCCTCTGTCTGGGAATTTTTTATTTCAATAATTTATCATCCATTGACTGAAAAATCCTGTAAATTTTTTTTACAATGTGAAAATGATCATTTACATAATGGTATCTTAACTCCAATTGTATGACATATATATATATATATATATATATATATATATATATAATACAGATAAATAAAAAAAAAGAAAAGAATATACATTTCAATTTTCAAATAAGTGTTTATATTCAATGATCTTATGAATTTAGGTATATTTTTTACCATTCAAATTACAATCTGATAAGTTTGTGATCAGATTTTACCTGGTCAGGTTTCAAATTTATTAAGTCTGCTATCTTTGCTTGTTTGAGATATCTGTACATATTGCATTTAAATGGCAAATAGAATCTTTTGTAGAAGGTATTCTGGATATTTCCTTATATGCTCTAACATATTCAATAAAATTCTTGGGAGGAGAATGACTTGGACACAAGTCATTTAATAACCGTTTTAATGTACCATACTCTCTCTCATATATATATATATATATATATATATATATATATATATATATACATACATGCATACATACATACATGTGTGTGTGCGTGTATGTGTATGAATTTGTGCATATCAGAATCTTAATATGCAATAAACAGGAAAGTTTTAATAAAAGTTGTGGGGGGGGATCAGAAAATAATTTAAAGGGTAAAAATTGTATAAAATTAATAAACAGAGTCGTCTTAATAAGCTTGTGTGGAGGCAGAGCGGGGTGAAAATACCTTAAAAATATAGATATCTACCTCAAGTCTTCTATGAGGCTCCTAAGAGTATATAACAGATACTATTTCCCATTTATGTTTAATTCCTTACCTCTTCGTCACCGTTGGTACACTTGGTATAATGTTTGCTTGATATCATAACTGTCCAGGTTTCAATTCTCAGTAGTGGATGTGCATCCAGCAGATTAACTAAATAAGGTAATTCACTTTGTAAGTCTCTATAATGATGAGGAGGTAATGAATTAAACTAAATATAGCACCGCTCAATCACATATTCCATGGTGGAACTCATCTGAGTTTCCCTTACCCATAGGACTGTGCACCCACAAGACACAACTACTCTCCCCAAGCCACTCCATCCAGAGCATTAGAAGCCAGTTCAAGCAAGGATATACAAGTGATAGAAAATATTAGGAGGATTTCAGATAATCATAATTAAGCAATTCATCGAGTCTAGAAGAAACCTCAACAGAATGCAGAAAGCACTGGATGGCCATTTTGTCCTGTATTTGGGACTCATCAGCAGTGCGCATCCACTACTGAGAATTGAAACCCAAACAGTTACGATAGGAAGCAAACACCATACCAACTGTACCAACGGGCCTTAGTGACAAATTAGACTCATTATAGTGCCACTCGATCACATATTCTGTGGTGGAACCCATCCGAGTTTCTCTTTACCCAAAGGACTGTGCCTCCACAAGCTATGACTACTATCCCTGCTCAGTCCAGTGCATTAGAAGACGGTGTGAGCAAGGATATACAGATAGAACATAATTAGGAGGATTTGAAATAATTATAATTAAGTATTTCATCGAGTCTAGAAGAAACCTCAACAGAATGCAGAAAGCACTGGATGGCCATTTTGTCCTATATTTGGGTGTCATCAGCAGTGCGCATCCACTACTGAGACTTGAAACCTGGACAGTTACGATATCAGGCAAACATCATACCAACGGGACTGAGTGATGAAGAGGTAATGAATTAGACTCAATATATTCATTTTATATATATATATATATATATATATATATATATATAAATGAAATGGGTCAAGTCAGTATATATATATATATATATATATATATATATATATATATATATATATAAAACAGTGTGAACATAGAAATCAACACTGTATGATGGCTAACAGTCATGCTTAAAGCAATTGCCAGTTAGATAGTCTGATAATTGATTAAGCAGTGTTGATTCCTAAATCCACACTTTTTATATTTATAAATATTATCCCTGATACTAAGCATCCTTCCCCCATATATTTAGCACATTTTAAGCAATATATATATATATATATATATATATATATATATATATATATATATATATAGAAGGCACAGTGGAGTAGTGGATAACAGCTCAGATTGAGGAATTGGAAAGCTGAGTTTGAATTGCAGTCAAATCCAACACATTCATTTATGTACTAATACCCTTGGGAAAGGTATGCATCATCTTCTTCTCCCCACTCCCAGCTATGGATAAATAGCAGGACAGACTGGGTTTTATAGCCTTGGATGACAACTGGTCTATCACAGAAAGAAATGGCAACCTACTGTGGGAAAATAAAATCTGCCTCATCAGTGATCTATCAAAAGATACACGATTGTCATAAGCATACATCACACATGGCACATAACCGTCTGCTCTCTCTCTATATATACATATATACCCAAGTATAGGATTGGTGTATATGGAATTAATTCCAATAACCAAAAAAACACTATTCATAAAAGAGTGGTCAATACAGAGTAGACTAAGTATAATTTATTCAAAAATTATAACATAAATATGTTATAAAATCACTACAAAAATAGCCATTTTGTTTCAACACTTCTGGTGTCTTATCAAGTGATGGTGTTGATCACCAGAAGTGTTGAAACAAAATGTTTATTTTTCTAGTGATTTTATAACATATCTATGTTATAATTTTCAAATAAATTATACATATATATATATATATATATATGAAAGTAAAGGTAAAGATTTTAAGTGTTTTCCATGAAGTGAGTTAAATAAGGCTTATTTTCTCAGGAAGGTGTAAATGGTTTTGCATCAAATCATATTATGCTCATTCCTATAAATATAAAGATTTCAGAATATATAAGTAGATATAAGAATATAAATATAAAGACTGCAAAAACATACACAAAATTATATTGGGGGAAAGACGCCAAAATTTGATGGTAAAGATTCAGTTTCAAATCTGTTAATTGACTGCTAGGGTCACTTAGTGCTGATGCTCTTGAGAAAATGCATTACAACTCCCACATGAATGAACAGCAGTAAGAAATGCTATCAACCTTTGACATTAAGTGCAGTGTTTATTTGTATCTCCACCAGCAGATTAACTAAATAAGGTCATTCATTTTATAAGTCTCTATAAACAAGAGTGAAAAGTCCTGGCATTGATTTCTTAATAAATTTATGTCAATACAAATACATCAGATAAATTTGTTAAAAAAGAGCTCAAGTCTATGTGTACATTTATAGACTTCTTATATAGTAATGTATTGAAAATTCCTATCAGCAGGAAATAGCATCTGACCCTGACATTATTCTCTCAGACACTCATGTTTGTATTCAAATATAAATTGATTGTCTGACTTGGAAATTTCTATTATGCCTTTGATTTTAGATGCTTGACAAACTTAAAAAAAACTATCTACAGAGTTGAGAACCACTCCATCAACTCTGTATATCATAGAGATCATACACATGACTTCTGAAGCTGACATGAATTTCCAGTATATGAAACAAAAAGGTAAACATGATACAGTGTTTATAGTTAAGTATTCTTGATGAAAAATATGACAGAAAGAGGACGCAAAATCATTTTCATGTCATACGAGAAAGAATAAATGCCAAGTAAAGATGGAAGTCAAATCGAGAAATGTATTATCTCTTAGAATAATTGGGGATTAATACAGGTAATTTGGGAACTTAAATTAGAAACAATATACAGAGAATCTTTCTTAATCATTTCATCCTAAGCAAGGAGAGAAAAGCCACTAAGGTCCAAGTGGAGAATAAAGAAACTAAAAGAGAGTTCCACAAGCAAGAAGTGTGGGAGAAGAGACTATTAGCATAGAAATTAGGATTACAAGTAACAATTTCAATAGTGAAATCATTAGACCTACCTGCCACTAATTAGTATAGCGCTTTAATTCATAAAGTCTAGGTACTAAATAGGACATCTTATCAGAAATATTATGATAAAAATATTTATAGAAGAGGCAAAAGGAAGCCATGGTACAACGGTGGGAAACTGACTGAAGCAGAGATGCCTGGTCAGAACCATAAACATTGCAGATTATTAATTAAAATTCTATAACCCATTCACTTGTGTTTACTTTGTATTAATAATCCCAGGAAAGGCAATAATTCTTCTCATAAACCTAGCTATGGTTTAAATAGCTAGGTAGGCTGGGATCTCTTGCATTAGGTGGCAGCAAGTCTAATAGAACTACTACTATGAATTCACAACTGATAAGAAGGCCAAGTGAAACTACTCCACTATCTTTTCCAAGATGAAAATTCACATATATTAAAAAAAGAGGGAAATTCTGGAGAGACATGACTGCCTACACCCTGAAATAATCACAGTTGCAAGGAGAGATAAATAAATCTGTAGCCTGACATTATTATGAGAAGAATTTTGATGTGAAAATTTCAATACATAATGCTTTATCAAAGTGAATTAAGTGCATTAATAAGTAAGGGAATTATTTTGAAAAATATACTTGTCATGTAAAATAAATGCTTTTTTTTTTTCTATCATTAGGTTTTGTGATCTACCCGTGTATACTCATTTTTATATTCTCAGACATAACGTTTAAACTGACACATTTTTGGATTAGCTCTTTTTTTTTTTTTTTTTTTGCATGAAGATGAGCAAAACAGATGAAATGTTAAGGAAGCAATAAATCAATATGAAAAATTGATTGCAACTTGTCCCAGATGAAATTATTCTGGATGTATTTAGAGGCAAGTAATTTCTTTCACTTGTTACTCTATTCTTTTGTGTTTTGAGTTTACAGTGTTTCAATTGGTTTATTCCCCAGTGACACTTTGTAGCATTTCACTTGAAACCAATCTTAGCACTACTGATTTCAAAAGAGATTGATGGTGATACATTCATTTAATGTTTGAGTGCACATTCCAATCAGTAAACTTTTCAATGCTGTTAAAATAATTTCACAAAAAAAATTACCACATCAAGGAGCTGGGTTGGCCATTAGAAGCTGCAAGGCTCAAATGTTCACAGTCAAAGATCATAGGAGAAATTATCAAATACACACACACATATATATATATGTATAATACTTATAGCTCTGTTTCATAACATTGAACACTGTTTAGGAAGAAATATATTTATACATCCATGCAAGTATTTGTGCGTGTATGTAGATTTTTTATTCTACCCATTCCTATATATATATATATATATATATATATATATATATATATATATATATATATATATATATATATATACATATATATATACATACATTATGAAATGAACTAAGTCTGAAGATTGTTTAATGTATTTTCTGTTTATATGTTATTTCAATAGATACAATTTATTTAAGTGAATGCTCTGTTTTTTAAATAAATAGTATTAATTACATTTACAAGGCCTGAATGAGAAATTTTGTAAAAAATATGTGTACTCCAACAGGAATCAAACCTGTATCCTATACAGAAGCATCAACTGATCTGATGTGCTATACCACTCAACTACAGTGAAGCATCAGCAAAGAAGATGTTGTTTATAAACAGTAATTTGGACTTTGCTAACCAGACACTTCATAAAATAAATTCTATCTATTAAAATAATGTATAAACAGAAAATATATTTTTTATATATGTGTGTGTGTAGGGGGTGTCTTTTTAACTTTACAAAGACATTTTCATATCTAAATCTAATTATTTTGTATTTTATTTAGTTTTTTGGGGGAAATAATAACGGTTTTAGTGATACAAGTCATACTGATAAACCCATAGCTGGGGAAGAAGAGGTAGCTTCATGCCAAGGGTATTTGTGCATAAGGGAATATAACGAATTTGACTGGAATTGGAACTTGGATCTCTGATTAACAATTCTGAACCATTATCTAATACACCCCCAACACATCCATGCTTACAGCATATGTTATTCCCAAGTGGTCACCCCTCTAGGTACTGACCAGGCTCAATGTTGCTTAATTTTGGTACATGAACGGAAGTTTCAATGTGATATAGCTGTAAGGCACCTTGGCATAGCATATAATAGTTAGCAAGGTTAGTTTTGTTGACCATTACTACTGAGTAGTGATTTTGCATCCTAGACAAAATTTCAAATTAAATAACTCATAATTGATTTAAAGTGAGGCATGCCAAAGATGTATTTAAGAAAATTTTGTTATTGAGGTTCACTTTGTGGGCTTCTTGTTTAACCATTGTTTGCTAAGAAGTGGGGGTTAATTATTTAACATTAAAAAAAAATACTTTGATTTACTCTGGAGAGATGGCAAGCAGCTAGCATGGATGGATGATATATTAGTATGATGAAGGTTTTTAAGTTCAATAACTTGTGGTTTTCTAATTGCTATATTTATGTTATATGAAGAAAAAGAGTTATGGCCCAGCTGAAAGGATCCCAAAAACAAATGTTGCTATTAAGATAACATTCATCTAATTCAAGATGAAAAGATCAAGTAAAAGAAATATGATAACATTCTGCAAGAAATTGGTGGAAATTAACTGATGTAATGGAATAACCTGTCACCCCCATGAGTGACTACACTATAGGTAGTAGCTACCTATAAGTATTTGTAAGTCAACAGAGTATAGAGACTAGCTGGGATCTGTTGAGTACGATTCAGACTTACATGAGAACTACTGACCTTGCAATAGTAGCACTCACTACTGGATTGACTTGCGATGAATTTGTGCATAACTGTTAGCTTTATTCTTACTGTACTGGTTTTTTACAATAAAATTTTACTTATTTTATCCACCTTGTTTTTCAAGTTTATATTCCTATTAGCATGGAATATAACATTAACCAATGTCATCAGACTCAGAAACTTTAATATTTGGTCATATTGTTGCATTGTTTGTTGTTTGTGCTTCTTGTGCTTTATCAGTAATTATTCAGGTACCATGACTGCATTTCAGACTGAATGAATGGCAGAAATTTGTTTTTTTCCTTTGCATGATTTCACTGGGGAGACACAGTTGTTGTCGCATCTTTTCTTGAAGGAAGGAAGAAGGAGAGGGGGATAGAGGGGACAAATGTCAATAGTTTGGCCAACTACCCATCAACACATGATGAACTGTTTTACTAAGGAATCTGGGAGCAATGAGCCACTTTCTTTTGTCCTCAAAGCCATAATGGCTTTGTAATTTTTCAAATTAAAATTAAAGCTTAAACAAACACAATCCATCACTATCAGAATTTGACATTCATAGGGTTCAAAACAACCCTGACTCAGTTTGGGTCTTCAGATTTCTGACCAGTATTGTAGGGTTTCCAATTTTGGCCCAGCATTTAGCCATAATAACTCTGACATTAACATGAAGGTTTTGACTGGAATTCAATATAACAAATGATTCTGGGACAAATTAATTAAAAAGTAATTATGATGAGAAATGACTTCCATGAAATGTTTATCCAGCTAAAAATGATTATTATTTAGGCTTGTTTAAATATAATATTTGACAGCCTCAGTTCACTGTCAAATCCTTTTGTATTTATTGAATTTACATGAAGGTTGTGCAACAGTCATCAATGTGGAAAGTAGAATCAGTAAACTGAGATCAAATTCTAGCTTGGATTGGTGTGTTCATTTTTATAAGTCTAAGAGAAGGAAAACTAAGAATTTTAAACTGGAAAAGGCAATGGCAAACCACTCCAATATTTTTCCCCAAAAGTCATGGCACAGATATTAAAGAAGAGGAATATATAGAAAACCAAGATTGCTATGTCATGAAGTGATGTGGCATTTACAGATAGAGAAGGTTGTTCATGATCTTTATCAACAACATGAAGTAATTAAATTGATACAATGACTTGAGAAAAACAGAATGGTGCAATTTTGCCAAAAGAGTTTCAGTTGAATCAGTTTATTAGCTGGAATATTGGGCAAGATGCCGTTTGAAGAATTTGGTAGATTTTTCAAATTTTTTAAGTGATATCTATCTTTTATAAATTAGAAGACATAAGATACCAAATAAAAAGTTGCTTTTGCCTGTCTGTGGCCAGATTTGTTATGTGGACAGTAGAAGTTAATCCCTGGGTTTCAAACAATATTGCTCATTAAATGAGACAGACATGATAAATCTGTTAGGCTTTTTTTCTTTTCTTTTTGGGATTATGAAGTAGTTACTTTATTAATTTGAATTCATTTTCTTCCTCTTTTATATTGCTTTTTAACCAAATATTCTAAGTTATCCTACTTTTTATCAGTAGCTTCCAAAAAGACACAATCTTCTTTTCCTATATGTTAGATATAAGTTCTTGTTTCACCATGTACTTATTTTATTCCTGTTTCATACTATTTTGTCAAAGACTGAATAGTGTATGACTACTCATTTAGTTCTTTTAAATTAATATAAATTCTCTGACAGAACAATTGACCCCAGATTGGTTTCTTGTCATATAAATCTACAAGTTTCACTGGAAATCAATAAACCTGAATATGATACTGTTCTTTAGAAGTTATTATTTCATGAAGTTGATGATGATAATGAACAAAAGAGTTCTGTCATCATTTTTTATTGCTAATTCTTTGTCTGTAATTTGGCCAGCTCTTTTCTTTTATCCAACATTCTTGTTTTATTTCTTCTACATTGACTTAAACTATTGTACAAGAAAACTGTCTGCACCTTTTACTCTTTCCTCTATTCATTGGCAATGTTCCTTTTAAATGATAATTTCCATCCATTTCTTTTTAGAATAATGTTAATATTAACTTTCAACAACACTTTTATTTATCCAGTATCCTAGACATTCTTTGTAATAGTGTTGGATTTGCTATCCTATTTAACCATTTCCAAAAAATGATTTAATTCTTTGACATGACCTGTTTAATGATACGGCACAAACAAAATTTGTGCTTTGATGTTCTATTTTTGATGTGGGATGGTAACAAACACACCAAAATAAAATGTTACATTAACAAATTCTCCAGCTCTGGGTTAATTAGCAGAATAGTCTAGGAGAAGGACAACTCTGGATTCAAAACTTGACATAGCATATACTAATTAGCCATTAACAGGATCAAGGATTTCACAATGACTCTATAATTTCAACTCTGTCAATATATGACCATTATTATAGTAAGCAACACACAAACATATAAAAGATGATATAAGAGAGTTCCCAGAGTAGGTGTGCTTTGGTTGTATCAGTCAAAAGAAATGCACACACAATTCATGCTCATTAGTACATAGCTTACTAAATTAGTTTTACAATTGGTATTATACTTATGTTCAGTTATTATTGTAACATTGTGTTCAAATATATCAGTGGTTTTTCTGATAGTGGTCACACTTGAGAAACATCAAATTTTGTATCAAGCTTGGCTACCAAAAATATTGGAGATATTTTGTCAGGTTTTTGGCAAACATTCTTTAGGTCACATGCTTGTGGTGTTTCAAGGCCAGTCAAGCACTGGTTCAAAATGCTTGCATTCAGAGCAAATAGTTATCAGAAATGTATCAGAAAATTTATGAATATATTACTGATTAATCTATTATTTTTCTCAGGTAACAATGTTTATTTTTTTTTTATCATTTTGAGGTATAAGGAACTAGCTCAGATCTGATTATTTAGAGAATTACCTTAATCATCATCATCATCATCATCATCATCATCATCATCATCATCATCATCATCATCATTCCCTTGACTTTTGTAATTGTAGTGGGGATCTGAATGCAGAAGTGATACTAAATCTCCTTCACAATGGTCTATCAACAGCAAGCAATCAGCAATTCTGGTATAGTCTTACCTGTTCATTGTTTGACATTGTTCAGACAGTTTTTGCATTGGTGTCCTCTCCTATGTTGACCTTCAATAGTGCCTTGCATGATGGCCTTGCACAAGCTGTTTTGCCTTGTAATGTGTCTAAACTATGCCATTTATCTTCATTGGACAGTGATGAGAAGAGGTTCCTAGTTGGCCCACAAAACTTGCAACCCTTTTCCACACAAACATAATTGGTTTTATGTTCCCAACAGAAGACCAAGAATATAAATAATAGAATCAACAATGTTTTGTTTATATGTAGCAGATTTATACAACTCATCAAAATTCTGTACAAATTTTAGTAAAAGGAGAGATGTTGAACCAGCCTAACAGTTTATAGCATAGAAAGTGAAATCAGCAAATCAAGGTCAAATTCTAGCTGAGGTTGTTTCACTTTGCACTAATATTCTTGGGAAAAGTTCCTGGCAAAATTTAATATAGTGCAATCTGTCACATGGTATATATAGAGAAGATAAACACTACTAAATTAATTCCATGACCCTAAAAAATGCTATGGATTCACTAGATTATACTTATGATTCTACTTGATCATGGAATAGTTTAATTTTCTCTTTTTTTAGTCACAGTAAACCTCTCATCGACAGACTTCGGGGGTAGGGGTGGTCCGTTAAAGCCAATTGTCTGTAGATGAAAGAAGCTCTAATTTGTCACTGATACTTAGGTTTGTACGCTTCTTTTTCACATTTTCCTTCTGCTTTGATGCCATGATGAGAGCAGAACAATTAATATATTAATCAAAATAACAAAATTAATGGTTTTTTCACAGTTAATTTCTGACACACAATTGAAAGGCGTGCCACCACCACCACCACCAAGTGGTCAATTTGAGAACTAATGCAACTCATTCTACGAAGCCTGCAAATTTTTAAATACATCGCTGATGATATGGAAGTTTTTTTCCTGCAGATTTTTCTTTTTTTTATTTTGCCTTCAGATTTTGACTGTTGCATCTAAAGTCAATTGATGTTGGGGGTGGGGTCTGTAAATGAGAGGTTTGTCTGTACTTATGTTAAAATTGACTATAATAATTATTAGTGATATTAATAAGAATTATTATAAGAAATTTTAATGAAAGAATAATAATATTAATTTTATTATGAAGTAAATAAAAAAGATTTCATGACTTTTAAAAATAAAATCTTTAATTCTGCAATCATAGAATAATTATTTAGTTATATGCTACTATTCTGAAAGAATGATTTTGCTTTCGATTTGCCGAATTTTTTTATATATTAAATTTGATAGAACCAATGACAAGATAACAATTACAGTGATAAAATTATTGCATGAAAAGTTATAATCTGAAAGTGAAAAATATATCATATATTCCCATTCCAACTCCACAATCATTTACAAAATTGCATTTACAGTATAAGGACAGAATCTTGTCATTTACAAAAAAAATCACATCTTAGCTCTCTTATTCAGAAAAGGGTTTTCCTATTCTAACAAATCATTCAAATAAGCCAATATTGACAGTAACAGTTTGTGTTGGTTCCAAGATGTTCAACTAAAGAATATCCTTTTAAATCTCACCAAACGGAAAAAAAACTTCCCTCACCAATGCAACAGACTGACTTTTAGTTAAGGTGTTAAAGGCTGTTCAAGATCTTCCTATGGTTTTCTTTGTTTGGAATTCTCATAATAAATCCATTTTTCATTGCTAGTGAATACCTTGTCTAAAAATGGCTTTTTTATGCATCATGGAAGAAGAGAAAAACAAGTGTTTTAATGCTATCCAATGTTTCTTTCAGTAAGTTCATATAAAAGGCATTTTCATAACTTCTGAAAAAAAGCTGTCACCACACACACACACACACACACACACCAAAGGCTTATAAATGATAAACTACAGATGATTGATTCTATAAGTTATAAAGATAAAAGAATACAAATAAAACATAAATTTATGAAACAGATATAATTTATATACACGCAGAGTTAAAATGAACAAAATTAATAGGAATACTATTACAAAATTCTAGAATCATATTCCTTTCTGCATGGCTTTAGATGAACAGTTAACATCACATCAGCTTTTCTAATGAGAAACCTCACCAATAAAGCAGTTAAAATAAAAGATGTAACTGGCCATCTGCCTTCAACTCTATCCTGAGGCTACACCTGCTAATACTGATATCAAAATGACTGTGATTCTCATTTTTACATCAAATAATTCTGGATTTTTTTAAGACTGGAAAGCTATCAACTGAAATAACATGAACTCAGAATATACAACATAAACAGAACTATCTCAATAAACAAGCACTTGAAACAAGTAATTCAAAACTCTTTGTCTAAAAATGACAGTCTATAAGTTGTTCATTGTTTTGTTTTTTTTATTTGCTGGTTTTTTTTTTATACAATCTTCAAATGTCATATATCATTGTGCACAGGATTAAGTATGGTGAGCATAGACATTTTCTTTTTTTTGTCTGTGTGTGCACACATAAAATATGCATATTCACGGCATAGATATTTAAGGGTAGGAACTTTTATTTAAAGGGTGCATATCTATAAGAATGTGTTTTCTATTTTATTAAGTTGGTCCACAATAACAGAAGCAGATGCTTGTGCTATGGAAATCTCTCATCAATAACACCATAATTTTTGTTGCTCTGTTACAAATGGTGTCAGACATGAAAGTATACTCACTGAAATTCATTGATGTTAGCTGAATGTTTATAGGGACTAAACTGAACTTGAACAGTGTTAGGATTAAAGTAATGAATTTCAGTATTGTTTTTTTTTTACAATTTACACATTTTTCAGATTAATAATATCCTCTTAATACAATTTTCCCTGTTATACTCTTAAACCCTCAAGTGAATGTTACATTTAACCACCTAAAGAAAACCACCTGAAAAATGTATGAAATGTTTACAGATTTATTTTCTCTTGAATTAATATCTGGAGGGACTAGGAGAAATTAATTTGGTGTCAATGGAACTTTTCTTTTGGTATGGTAGGTGTGTCTTCTAGAATGTGAAAGAGCATAGCATTGTATAAATATATACTTGAGTTTAAAGCTTGTACATTGTGATCTGGAGCACTTAAAAGCTGTCATCTTGTCCAAGAACATACAATAATTCCCTGCCTTTAGCTTGATACCATCAACCAACTTCACTGTCTTCAATACTAAGCCCCAAAATTAGTCCACTGCACCCTTATTGTAATCCGAGTTATGTTGGTTGACTGTTTCTTTGAAGGAACAACCTTAAGCCCAGCCATTAGGTCTATACAATGTAGCATAACATTCATCACTAAAAATTAATTTTGAGAAAATTAGTTTTCATGGATTATTTAACACCAGTTTATATATTATTGTTTGCAAGAGTTACTTAAAAGTGTGAGTTTGGCTATCTCCATGTTTTTAGACAATGTTTTTAATATTTTGCATTTTTTTTTCTCTGTTTGCATATACAAAACTAGCATCTTCAAATATTTCCTCATGGTCAACCCAATTTCCTTGCTTGTTACACCTGTTATTTTATCAAGTCTCTTTTTGTGGCATTCTTAAAGGTATACATGTTCTTGTTCTAACTAATGCTAGTAATTTCTTTTTTGTTTTGTGATCCCTGTTCAAAATTTTCAGAATTTCTAAATTTTTTTTTTCTATTACACAATAATTTTTCAATATGTTTTTGTCTTTTCAGGTTATTTGCTACAACACATGTCAAACCTAGTACATTTGAAATTAAAATAAATATCACTAATTATACATCTATATATATTTATTTCTATAATAAGGAACAGTTCTTGAGTTGCATGAGAGAACCCCACACCACCAAATAAGTTAAAGTAAATATCTCCAATAAAACAGATAAACTGAAATTCACATGGTATATTTATACAATCAGAATTAGTACATCCTGGAAATTTTACCAATAATACCAATTTTATTGTGAAAATATTGATTTACATAATAATGACATGCATATTGAAATTTTGTGTCAGATTTTATTATGTAAGTCAATGTTTTCACAATATTGTTTTTTATAATGTAAGTCAATTTACATAATAAAAATTTATTGTGAAAACATTGACTTACATAATAAAATCTGACACAGCATATGTAAGAGAATTTACTAGATTTTAGTGCACTTGGTACAAAGCTATTTGTCTGAAACAAAGATAATTTGAACTGATAGAAGATGCAATGCAAGCATTTATATTTATATTCCTATATGTATATTAGTGTGCATGTGTCCGTGCATCTAGCACACACACACACACATATATATATATGTATATATATATATATATATATATATATATATATATATATATATATATAGAGGGGTCAGTTTTATTTGGCAGGCTGGGCTAGGGATAGCTTTGTCTGAATGCCACAAAACCCCAAATTTAACCTAGGAAGATTTTTAAATAGCCTTATCAAATCTAGACTCATATAATGTCATGCAATGTACTGAACTTATTCTAATGAAATGTCTTAGCAATCAACTATATACAACCATTTTCTCAGATAAACAATTAAAAATGAATTCAAGCAAATGAATCCTGTAGGTCATAAAGAGGACTCTTTTTCATTGGATCTCATAGATTGATATTACACAAAATCACAAGGAACTGTGCCAAATAACAGAAACCACGTCACCTGAGGGCATTCAAAAACGTCAATAACTAAAAACTTGAAGAGAAAATAATGACATAATGAATATACTGACTTTCCACATTAGCTTAAAAAAAAAGTTAGGAAGCAAACCCCTATTAATAGTAGAAAGAGCAACCTATTTTCCTGAAAAACTGTCTTAAGAGAAAGATTTTATAAATTTCAATTAACTGTAATGCTAAATGTATGGTCAATAAATGCCAAATGTTTCCTTATAAGGAAAAAGCTAATCTCACTATTACCATTTTAGAAAATAATAGAGATTTGTAATATTTAGCTGAATACAAAAAATTTACACTTTAAAAATAAATGTTAAATTAAGATTTTAAAATTAAATTATGAAAGAAAATTGTTCTCTTACAGAGAAGCTGCTTTTGAGAAACATACTTGTTTGCACGTAATCAAGATTTAATTGAGCAAAACAGAAAAGTTGTTATCTTTTTATTAACTTATTTTACGCAGAAACTGAAATGATGAAAGCAGAACCAAACAATTCTCGACTATTTGGTTGAATAAAGTAAAATCAGACTACACAAGAAACAATCAACAAGGGCATTGACTGTAAAGTTGTTATATCAGAATCAGTATTTGAACCAACATGTTCATCTTGGTTGTTATACTTGCAATGCTTTGCCTGTTGTACATTCTGGCCTTCTTCAAATGTCTTTCATCATACTCTAATATGTTCTCAGAATATTGAAACAAAAACACTTTATTATAAGAGAACATTGTTGCTGGTCCAAATAATAAGGAATTTGATAATAATTCCTTATTTCAAATATTCACTATGAAGCATTAGTATAACTATACCCTCTCCAAATTAACATATTAGACCAGCTGAAGGTAAAAACTGAAACATATTAACATATTTATAATCCCATTGCTATCATATTTGACAGAACATAAGATCCCACATTTAATATCACAGAATTATGGAGTAAGCCTAGGTCAAGAGTACTGGTCATCTGGGCAGAACTGTTTCAGTTTTGTTACTATCAAGCAATAAGAGAAGAAGAAAACCTTTTTGTAAACTTGATTTCATTCTGACTTTTATCAAGAGATATATATATCTGATACACCAAATTTAATTATATATGAAACCCTTATTTACATTTACTATTAGTAATTATAATAATGAAGTTTATTAGATATTAATAGTTTTAATTATATATTAGTAATATTATAATATTGGAGTTAATTATAAATTAATAAGATAGAATTAATCTTGGTACTTGTGTATAGGTTGTCAATTGAGTAGTTAAATGTTAGACTACCAGATATCTTTATGTATAAGAACCAAGAGAAATTTTTTGGGATTCTTTTAAGAAAAAAATAAAACGGTTCTTTTATGCTACACAATAGGTTATGGCTAATTAAATGATCCATAATGTTTTTTTATCCCTTTGCTGATCACAGATACTTTTTTTTAATTTTTAATTTAAGGGTGTATACCTATGTTTCATAGAATATGCCAAAGTGTTTGATAAAGTACATCACAAACAACAGTTGGAACTGCTAGGTTAACTTTACCATATTTAGGAAGGATATTGGAATAATCTAGAACTGCCTGCATATGGATAGAAAATGAATTTAGTAAATATAGAAAAATAGAGAGAAGCATAAGGCAAGGATGTGTCTTCTCACTGAACTTCAGTGTTGGACAATCTCCTTACAGATGAAGAAGAGACTTGAAGCTATTGAAATGTGGTTCTACAGAAGGATGCTGAGAATATGATGGACCGTACATGTGTGCAACAATGAAGTTTCAGAGAAAATGGAAACAAAAAGGACACTTATGCTTAACATCAGAAAGAGTTGAAAATTCTATGGTACATAATGGAGAAAGAAGCCTGAGAAAATTTGACACTCACAATGACATACCAAAGGCAAGAGGTATTGATGAAAATCATACATAATCTACCTTAACAAGCTTCTGTAAATGGTTGGTAGGATTTAGGAGAGATAGAAAAATGACAACATTTACTAAGCACTTTAAAAAGACATGAAATTGTGGTGAGCCATGATTGCCAAAGTTCTGAGGGGACATGACACACAGAAGAAGAATGTAACAATTTGTATATTTTCATGTTTTATTCAGTATATCCATATTTTGCCTCTCTCATTACTTCTTATCCACTCAGAATATGAATTGGACAGAAATCCTTATACAAATATTTGTTGTTCATTTGCCCATTCTTGTGAGGATGTGTTGGAAAGTCAGGACATTTGGTGAGGTCTGTATATAATGGTTAAAATTACAAAAAAAACATACTTCAAAGTCTTTTCTATAATTTCAAAAGAATTCACTACCATTCCAAAAGTCATTTAGATGAGCAAACTCATTCTTTGTGTTATGTTGTTCTCTCAATATTTCAACCAAACCATTCTCCAACTCTCATTAGGTGAACTTTCTATATTGAAAAAAAAAAGGTCATGTAGTGCAAAGCATAAAGGTAGATAGGTTCATCTATCACCTGGTTTACACTCCTCCTCATTCTTTTGAACAGGAGTAGAGGTTTTTTTTCCTTGTTTCCTGTTTTTTTTTTCTAAAATTTTCTCATTCTCTTTCACTACTAGTAGATGCTTGCATCTTGGCGGCTTTATTGCTTTGTTTGGGGTGAATTGATTTTTTTAAAATAAAAGAAAAGTAATCAATATTTAAGTTTGAAACAAGAATATTTCACTAGTTCTGTCTTTGAATTTAAAAAAATTAAAATCAATTAAATGTTCTCATTTACCAATGAAACATCACCCACAACCCTGACTTTAGGCTTAAACATCATTTAATTAGTATCACTTGTATCTAATTTTGGCAGACCCCTTTTAATTTTGACGATACATAAATTTCTCTGAGTGTAACAGATGGAGCAGGTTTCAATACCTGTTGTTGTATGCTGGGTTAATTTTGTGTGAATAGAAGTAATGAAAGGCATGAACTCAAAAACTTCATCCCTTGTAGCTTTGATGAAGTCTTGTTAGTGAGAAAGCAAATTTGATTAATGTTTGGAGAACTTTTTCTTTTTGCAAGTGTCCTCTCTTTTTAGTTCCATTACCGTATTTCAATCTGCTTAACTCTCAATGCTCATGTGCTGTTTTTATCCAGTAGTTCATTTGTTATTAACTTAGGAATCTCTTTAAAGAAATTAAAAAAAATACCTTCAAGTTATAAAGTGATAATCACACTTCGTTTAAAATCCCCTAGGCAATTTATCCATCAGTATGTACCCAACTTTCCCAGATTGGTAGCCATGGAAACCACAAACAAATGCTTTGTGCTCAAAAAACATCTAAATGTAATTCCAAAACTAAACTCCATTGACGATTGCAACATTATATTAAAGGGAAGGAAGACTAAATAAAATCTTCATGTGAAGATGGCTGGAGATATGACAGAACAAAAACATTCTAACAATTATAAGGAGAAAATTAAACAAAATACAAAAATATCAGAGATTTACTAGTGAGGGAGACTCCTAACAAGATCATTTTTTATGTAAATATTTTATCTACAGTGTGTCAAAAAATATGTACACATTTTGAAGCTTTCTCAAGAAATAATTTCAGCAACTAGAACCAACTTTATCTAATTTAAATAATGCATACGAAGATAGTATTTATTATAAATGAATACTCTTAACATTTTGTCATGACGTTTTCAAAGTGATGTCTGTTATAATCTAGACATTGCTGACAATGCAATGCAGTGGAATCACAAGCTGCAGTCAACATTTTGATAGGTTTCTTGGACATTTGAGAAAACTGTCCATCACTCTTTCTTGCTTCACAGGGTTTCTTGATAGCTATGGTCTTCTGGAATGGATCTTGTGTACATTGTGTGCAGTAGCATTAGATTTTAACTTATCTCTAATTCATGAGATTGTAAACCACATGGGTGGATCTGAACGAAACTATCTTTAATACTGCCTTTGGACTTCAACTGCATTTCATACTTCCAGTCACATTTCACAATGAACTTTCTTTGTCCAAAGGTAAGTCTGGATGACATTAGTAAGACTAATTTGTAAATCAAAAAAAGAAGCAAGTTGACTTGAGATATGCACGGTATAAGTGTGTATACATTTTTTTTTGAGACACTATGTATATTTTTGCAGAAGTGTGTGTGCATGTTTGGGTAGATAACCCCTCATTGGATAAATTTGAAATTAAGCAACATTGAGCATGGTCAGTACCTAGATGAATGACTGGGAATACATGATATTGTAAATTTGGATGTGTGGAATTTGAATTTCAGAGAGCTGAGTTTTAATTCCACTCAGGTTCATTATATTCCTTTACATGTAAATACCCTTGTGAAAGGTATGAATCCACCTTTTCTCCCCCATCCATGGATTAATTAGTTGTACTTGTATCAGTAAAACATTATTAACTCCAAAAATTTCTAAAAAATCTAAGTCTGAAAACATTTCCTGGCTTAAGTTACCTGCTTCGTTTGCTTTATATCATATCAACCTCTATGGGTTATTTAATGCTGACAAGACTTATTGCTGGTAATATTTTTTTTCAAAAATTTATTGCTGGTAATAATATTTTCTTCCAACATTCATTGCTGGTAATGACCTTTCACAAAAATGTATTGCTGGTATTTACACCTATTTTTACACTTTCATAGTGTTTTGACCCCAGTTTGGGGGGGGTTAACTATTTGCTCATAGCTGGGGCCCTAACAAGTGCTACCACCCTAGGTCAGCATGGATCTGGGAACACCAGTAAATAAGAAGTGGTTCCACACTTCCTCAAAACCTCCTGATCAGAAGCCTTGCTGTTGGATGTAGTTTATTGTCTTACCCAGGATGCTTAAGTTACTTGCAAAAGGTGGATAAACCTTAAAAAAAAAACAACAACAAATCAGTCAATCACTCTATAGACTAGGGATGCAAATTCACAAAGAAAGGGCTTCACTAAATAAAAAAAAACATCATTTCAAAAGGAGTAACAATAAAAATACTTAACTCATTCAAAGAGAAAAAAATGAAGTAATCAATCTGTTAAATTTACATATCACTAAAAACAAATGGTTTGGAAGGAAACTCCCATTGGTACTAGAAAGATCAATAACAGTGGGCCTGAGATGTCTGATTTTCTGAAAAACTGTTTTAATTAAACAGTTTTTATAAATCTCAACCAACAGTAAATGCTAAATTACTGGTCAATAAATTTTTAATGTTTTCTATATGAAAATGACTAATTACACAATTACTATTTATATATGAATAGATATTAAGTATTTGTATACAAATAACTAAGTAGATAGTTATTAGGGATATATTAGCAGTACATCCATTAATGTTTCACTACACTAACAATAATAGGTCTTCTTCTCGAACATGGAGACTCAGATTGGAGTATAGTGCCACAGTCAAAACAAATAGGTGATGCTGGTTTCAGTCTTAAGTCTGTTTTACAGATGAAGTTACTAGTGCCATGCCCAAGTGGTTTTGAATTATGCTTCACCTAGACTAGTGACCAACCAAGACAAGAGAACCTGTCTTCCCAGGAAGAAGTGAGGATTCATGCCTTTCTAAAGAACAACAACATGAAAGTGAATGCAATGGCTTTGGACAGAATTTGAACTCCTGCTTATCACACTTTCTGCTCTGACTAATGGCTATGTAACATGCACATCTTCAATTGCAGGAATATCTAAATGTATATTCAATAAATATTTGAAATCCTTTTGTAACATGAATTTGGATTCAGCTGTACTCACAGAGGAACATCAGTTTTAAAATCTATTCTTATTGGTAGGCTGTTTCTGAAGAATTCCAGAACAAAGGTGCTTGGGATTTCAATTTCATAGTGTTGAGTTGTCTCTTTTATTTTTCATGCAGAGAAAGAATTCTTTCTGCTCTTTTACCTTTCTTTATAAACCAATGAAGTTTGGCTATAAAAAAAAAGTTATTTCATCATTATGATGACAGAGCTCTTATTTTTGGTGGAAAATTATGCACAGAGTCTAGAAGATTACTTTATCATCAAAAATGAATGAAGCATTAGAAATATGTGGGTTTTATTAATTCAAAGGGTTTAATTTTTATTTATATGGCTTCCAGTTGTAAGAGTCTTTGAAAGCTGGACCACAAAGTACAAAAACGTTATCATCACAAAAAAGTTGTGGTCAATAATATTTAATGAAACACTAATGGAATATTCCGGTCAAAAGATACTTCTGTGAATATAGATAAAGTATGTGCTTGTGTAAATAAGCATTTGTTTATAAACTTAATAAAATATGGTATGTCTATTGGGCAATGTCATGAATATCAGGCACAAGGAACTTGATTTCAGGGAATTAAGAGTAAATGAGAAAGAGTTAGATGTGAATTCGACAAATGTAAAATGGCCTTTATATCAACTAGTAGCATTCGAACATGTCTATGAAAGCAAGTCCTATATATTTTTTAATCCTTTCACCGGATGCAAAGCAGTAAAACCACTATGACACAAAGGGGTGTTAAGGAATAAGAAAAAAAGAGTTATCATTAATTAAAGAATGAGAACTATAGAAGTATAATCAAGAAGGCAGCAGATAATGACTGACATTGCATTTAAATTTTTGAAGATCAAAGTTGGTTAGAAAGCATGGAGCCGGAAGTGCAAGAAAAGAAACAGCATAAAACTTGTGGTTATATCTAGCCAGTTCAAATGTGAATTGCTGAGACCTTGACACTAATCTAGTACTATCATAAAGTCTAGATATCATAGTGAAGAGTTCATTTGAACAATTTCCATGAAAATATTTATAGAAAAGGCACAGGGAAGCTACATTACAGCAAATTGATTGAAGCCAAGATGACAAGTCAGGACCAATAATACTGCTGATTCTTCTTTGAATTTTTATCAAGATTCCTTTAGGCTTTTAGTTATATTTTTTTTTATATGAATATGGAAATGTATGTATATTGTTTGAGTATGCATATACATATTTATATCTCTTTATATGTTTGTAAATATGGATATACTAACAGGAACCTACAGGTATGTATGTGTGAATATATTTGTGTAAGTGTGTGCTTACATATCTTTATGTTTGATAATCAATATGCTTGAACTATTACCTGAACATTCAGGGAATTAGAACAGTATACATCAATGTAATGTAGTATGGACATTTTCCGCTACCCTTTGTAAGCAGTACTGTTTATGATATCGATACATATATGTGTATGGGAACCATTTTGAGATAGTGTAACTTATTTGTTAGGCTCAGACATTTTTTCATAGTCAAATATCCCAAGCTTTAGGGTATGTAGAGGTTTTAATGCTATTGAAGATAAATTATAATAAAAAGAAAATCAAGTTGAAAAAAAAAATCAGTATATTTAAAAAAAATGTAAATTATGTTCAATTTAGAAAAAATGAAAAAGTTAATTAGATAAAATAGATGTCAGCCTTATGGATGAGCTCAGAATCATCTGCATGTCTGGATCAAATGAATCTATGTTGGCCATAACATCATTAAATGAGTCTTTGGTATTTTGTGCAGCCTAGTTGATCACACCATCCCCTATTTAGTTGTTCTGGGGATTCAAGTCAGGAAAGCTAGGAGACCACGTCTTGGGAATGATGATCACAGAAGATCTCAGTCAGTCACTCTTGGTTCATATGGGAGGAAGTTTTCTTGGAACATACACAGCCATCTCCTTAATTCAAAGCTTGACTAGCAACTCAATTTAGGTGGTAGCAATGATTCTATAGGAAGAAGAGGAATGATGTGGAATATGGTTCTCATAGCTTGAAACTATCAAAGATGATATTAATGGGATCACCATTGTCCTTTTGTGGGGTCTGCACACAGCCACCTACTATCTGGTAACATACAAAAGCTGGCTTTCTCTGATTTAATGTGCTTGTCAGCTTATGTCATGAGCATGATGTGCTTTTGATTTCCAGTGTTAGATTGGAAGCCTCCATGTTAATGCTCACAATATGTTTGAAAGAGGAAAGTCAATATTACAATTTAGCACATTCCATGTGACATTATGTTAGGTTGTCTTCCATTTCTGAAGATGTGTTCTCAAAATCCTTATGCACCCTGTATATAGAAGAGTAAATCAAAAAGTAAAAGTCAATTTTCATACAACACCTTTATTTCCACTGATGAAGAACAAATCTATATATCACTTTTCGGCATAGTTCCCCAGCACTTTTGATATCGCTCAATGAGCTTATTTATCCCTTCAGTTGCTTATGAAGCTACAGTTGCACCACTTGTTTGTTTTGGACACTCAATGCACACAAACCTTATGATACCTAAGTCATTATGCACTATGGCTTGTGCAGATCCATAGCTAAAATTCATGATTGTGTTGTCACTTTTGCTAACATTATTCATTGGTCTTCCCTAATCAAGGCATTCACCCTCTGGATGTGTTATTCCATATGTGATGTCGATGGGTGACCAGATTAAATTTGGTACATTTCACTAGTTCTTCCTACTTCAAAGCATTGTACCTACCGATATAACTTTTGTTGATTAGTGGTGCATATACTTCAACAACATCTGCCAATGGGTTTCCGCAGTTTTGATTACCTCTACCCATAGAAAGTGCACCATGGTGCATTGTTTGTTGATGATGCTGACACTATTTACATTATTGTCTTCATCTTTATTGCCATATTTATTACAATGTTTCAGCCATTGTACACTTCAGGTGGTTTGAATGTTGAACTGAACCCTTTATTTTGCTTACTGGGGTAGACTGTTCTAGTTCCATGTGCCATGTTTTAATGGATGTCACTTATCAGTTATCTCCTGTTAATTCCCCTCTCCAAGTTCTCCACTGCGTATTGAACTCACACTCTCTGAGTCCTGTCATTGGATCTAACCAACACCTTTATCCATTGTGCCATTTGTCTTTGAGGACACATGGCACAGTGGATAAAGGCAGTTGGAAATGGAAATGTAAAATTATGTAAATAGTGTCAGTTGGTTAAGGCAGTGGAGAACTTGGAGAAGGGAATTAGATAACTGATAACTGACATCCATTAAAACATGGCACATGGAACTAGAACAGTCTGCCCCAGTGAGCAAAATAAAGTTTGACATTCCAACCACCTGAAGAAGGCCGGAGTGTACAATGGTCGAAACGTTGTAATAAATATGGCGACAAAGATGAGGACAATAGTCCGAATAATGTCAATAGTGTACATAATGCCTCATCTCAGAAATATTGACAGATGTAATCACTGAGTGGAGCATTCATATGTCTGGCCTTGTTGCCTCCTGCCTCTCAGCTGATTGAAGGAAGACTGTGTGCAACTAGCTAACTCTCATATCATGCACATGGACATTCTAAGAATAATAAATTATGGTTGAATTTATGAGTTTTTATTAGGTGCATGGCACATCAGTATGGATGAATATGTTTTTTATCAATTAGATGTCATCACAGGGTTTGTTCATAGAAACTGAGTAAAGTATGAACAGATCAAAATCAGAAACAAAGAAACATGTCTTGGATGGTTTATATGATCTACTTTGCAAGCCTATTGCTACTTTGTCACTATTTCCATGGAAAATGTTTTGTTAAGCTTTATTCTTAAGTTCCACCAGTTCAGACCTTTACAACTAAGACTCTTCATGCCATTTATGTCATCTTCCATTACTAAGAAAAGAAAAGATTTCAAGTGAACATTTTTTGCATGAAATTTGTGGAGCAGATGTCCAAGTGGATACTTCTCTGATTACTATAATCTTAACCTTTTTAAGGCCAGCTGCTATTTATCATATGTATCCTTATAACTGGTACTTCTTACCTCATTCTATGTCCAAAAAATATAACTAATAGACTTACAGTCACATCAAAACAACAAAGTTCTGCAACATTGTGTCTGGCCTGTACCTAGATAGGTGGCCATTTGGGAATACCATGTGCTGTAAGCCTGGGTAGTGTAATGGAGAAAGACACAGAATTGTTAATCTGAGAGTAGAGTTCCAATTCCTGTTGGGGTCATTATATTCACTTACCCTTGGGAAAGGTATGAATCCACCTCTTCTCCTTCCAGCTATGGGTTAATTAGTAAGACTTGAATCAGTAAATCATTATTATCTAAAAAAATTATTCTTACAATCTAAAAATACTTACTTGCTTTAAATAACCTGCAATGGGTTGATAAACCATAAAAAATAAATCAGTCAATCTAATTCAATTAACTCACTAGCTCGATTAGCTCTTGAGCTTTGTATTGGATGAACATAAAAATCCTCCTATATTGCAATTATTGTTAGACAATTTGCTTACTGATGAAGAAAAGACTTGAAGCAACAAAGACATGCTAAGAATAACATACACAGAATATGTGAGAAACAAGTAAGCAATAAGGAGAATAGGAACAACAAAGACACTGCTGTTGGTTTCCCAGTGACTGGGATAGGCAGAAGTTGGCTAGCTCTCACAGAGAACCAGCCATATTATTGGTTTCAAAGTTTTCATGGGACTGCCCAATCTAGCTATCATCCCAACTCAAATCTTTGTGGCATTTGAGAAATTCACCATTCCCAAATGTGTGCCACACTGCAGTGTGCACTGGTTTGGATCATTCACTGAACCACTATGTCAATTGTACCAAGGCATCTGTTTGTCAAAGACAGCCACTGAAGCCCACTGCTGCTCAAGTTGTGGCAAGATTTATTTCACGAAAACATGTTATTTCTATACTTTCATAGTGTTTTGAACCCAGTTTGAGGGTTAACTATTTGCCTGTAGTTGGGACCCTAACAGGTGCTACCACTCTGGATCAAGGTGGAGCTAGAGACAACAGCAATTAAGAGGTGGTTCTATGCTCCTCAGTTGGTTGATTTTATGACATGTCAACCCTTGTTGGGCTATTTAATGTTGTAGAGGTCACTCAGTGAGGATTGAACTTTCTACTCAGTGATAATGGTCAACCAGACTAGTCTCACTAAGCAGTAAGTGATGCTGAGATGCATGAAAAAAGAAGGCTTGGAGAAATAAACACACAGAGGATATAGTGAAGGCAAGAGAAGCAGAGGAAAGCAGCAAATAATCTACTTGACAAGCCTGTACAAATGAATGGAAGAACAAGTATCAAAAAGTCATTGATTGCTTTTCTTTATGACTTCTCAAACCTTTGTGGCTTATTTAACGCTAAAACACATTTTGGATTATAGTAGGTTAGGGTTACAGTGATCGGTATGACACTGGTTCTCAAGTGATCACACAAGTTAAACAATGTTTTCAGTATAATTTATGCTCACAAGAAGAAAATATCGCTGAGAGCAACCAAAGCCATGTATCTGTGGAGAGCTATGGTTGCCCACATCTTGAAAAGCATGTAAAAAGATAGAAAAAAAGTATCAAAGTTGAATTGTAAAGAATCAAGTGCTGCAGACCAGCAAAAAAAAAATGGGAGGTTGCAGAAAGCCATGACCATCCAACTATTGGAAGTATGTGGTATGTAGAGATAATTGACAATAAACCTTCAATACTTTACCTTGTCCTAACTGAATTTTTATCCCCAAAGAAGATTGATAAAGTAACTCTTGTTACCCCAGCTTTTTGTTGCCTTGTTACTTGATTTCAATTTTTACTTTCTTGTAGCTGAAAAACAAAGTTAGCATTTTCTCAGGTAGGGCTGATTTTTATTATTTAGCAGACAATCACTCAAAAAGATAGACATTAAGAAAGAACAGACACTGACATGCACAAC
>OZ010575.1:60387333-60392333 GCA_963932145.1 Acanthosepion lycidas
TCATTATTTCATCATTCTCTTATATTTTTTTTCCTTCACTTTAATTTGCTATATTTTTTTTCTCTTTGCTTCTTTTCTGTCTACCCATCCATCTTCATGCGTCTCTGTTTTTTTCTTTTTCATTCATTTTGTCACTAATTTTTTTTAGAACATCTTCTTTCTTCGACTTTTTAATTTTTTATATTAACTCTTTCAACTTTCTCTCTTATTCATTCAACCAACTTGCCATCCTTTTCATGCGCTCACGCACACACATTTCTCCTTTCCTTTGCATTCTCTTTAATTTTGTTTTTAAAGCCAAGTCTATATTGATCCATTATTTGTAGTTGATGGCAACAAGGTGAAAATACTTAGGAGAACAAGAATAAAAATCTTAATAATGAGGAAGGAAATGAGAAGAAAAATATTAACTCTAGCTTTATGTATCATCTGATAATTTATTGTCAGGAAACACACAAAAACAACTTTCCCTCTCTACTCTTCATAGATGATTTAAATTTTACAAGATAATTTAATAATTTTTCTGAAAAGAAAAAAAAAGGGAGAATAAATAAAAGGTAATAAAAAGAATATACAAATAAAAAAAGAAGAAATAAAAACAAATAATAATAATAATCTCTGAAAAGCTCTCCCTTCTCTTTTACTCATACTGAAAAAAAAAATGTATTAAAAAACTTTATCAGGAAAAATAATTAAGTAAGAGGTAGTCTCATGTGAAAAGTCAATAATAATTATAACGATGATAATAATAATAATAGCCAAGAAAAAAGTTGTGAAAAGATGTTATTAAAAAAAAAAACAATCAAATAAAACAATGAAAAAGCAATTAAAATTTAATATCATTATCAGCATTATTATTATGTTATCACTAATCATATCATTCCTAACATTATCATCATTACAATCATCTTTATGATAAGTTTTATCATTATAATTTTTAGTTTATTCTTTATATTTTTTGATGATTTCTATATGAAATATTGATTTTTTTTCTCTCCCCCCCCCAAATACCATTAACCCAGATTTTAATATTCTGAAGCTTGTACTCTGAATTGTGCATTCATGTGTAAACATAGAGCGTATTGATTTTTAGAGAAGATAACCATTATTCAAGATATTATGTATTCCAGGAGACGTACTCAAGAGTGTGCAGTCATGAGTAAAGAGGCAAGATGTGTCTAGAGCCCAGAAAATGACACGGCGCTGTCACTAACACCGAAAACCACCGTGGCTTAGCAGAGGGGAAAGAAAAACTTCCTCTTTCAATGGACATTTGACTTAATCTCATTCTGATTAAAAGCTATTTTTGAAGTGACTTCAACCTCTCATTACAAAATTGAACAGATATCAATTGAAATGCAAAAAATTTTGGTGAACATTCAATGCCTTCTATACCTACATAGATTCTGGGTCTATGTAAATGTATCTGTATCAGAAATTTTGTTCCATCTTCAAAGGTGTGTGTCTATATATATATATATATATATATATATATATATATATATGTTGTTGCTTTCACAAAGGTGTGTGCATATATATATATATATAATGGACTCTCCTGTCGGTTTTGACGTATGATCATCTGACAGCTTATTGATTCAGTTATGAAAGTTTGTGCGATATATCTATCTATCTATCTATCTATCTATATATATATATATATATATATATATATAGTTTGGTTTGGTTTATTTAGTTTAACATCATATCAACCTCAAAGGTATATTTAATGCCAACAAGAATTTTGGATAGGATCCTATGAATAGAGTATGTATTCTTTGTAAGGAATCATTTTGTAGATCAGGTTTCATTGACATATTTTGTAAAGGGGGATTTTTGTCAAGTGTCAAATGTATTGTTGTTAATAATTTCTCTTTCAAAAATGTATTGCTGGAGATAATTTTTCCTTCAAAAATTATTTACAAAATCTCAGTAAGCAGATTCGGTAAACAGTTTTTTTTTTTTTTAGATTTTTCTGTAGAGCCTGATTTTTTTAATAAGATTTATGGTATTACTTGGATCAGACATTTCCAAATAAGATCCTTAAAGTTATTTGTTTCGGGTTTGCTGGAAGTTAGAGTAATTTTCGTAGAATGTGTTTACCTGTATTTAGTTCCTGGTATGGGACACATATTGGCAGTTCCTCATTTTTAGTAGATGTTGGTGGGTTATGTATGTGTGTCCTACACAGAGAACCACCTCCTCTCTTCTTATCTTTACATATATATATATATATATATATATAAGCAAATATATAATTCTATCAAAATCAAATAGTTATTGATATTTGGGTTGCTGTAATTATATGTTATTGGAGGTAGGAAACCAGTGAAATTCTTAATCTGTGCATAATTAAAGTTGAGAATATCAACCTTAGAAAAGGAAAGATATCAGTGTACTTTGATAATACTATATCATGATAGTAGTGTATACTTGAGGGGGAGGTGTGGGGTACGTGGGTAAATGTGAGAGGTAAGTATTAACTGAAATAATACCAACACCAGGATCGTAATTTTCAGATTAGTGTAAGTGCATGTGCACGTTTGCTCAGCTGATGAGTTGGTTCAACTGGTTGACAATTTCTGTTCCAAATGTGCAAGAAAGATTTATATGAACTTGTGTGTGTGTGTGTATGTATATATATATATATATATATATATACATATCTGGTAATTTTTTTTAAATTGGGCCAAAAAGTAGTTGTTTTGTACTTTAAATAAGAGAAAATTATTATACATGGTTAAAAAAAGTGAGAAACAATATTTCTTATTAGAAATTTTATTATGACAAAAAGAAAAAAAGTATTTTATAATTAAATTTTGCTCTTGTCAAAATATTTTCCTTTAGCCTTGATTACTGCAGCACAAATATTTGGCAATTCTTGCAAAGGTTTTCTTAAAGTATAAGTTTGATAACTGTTTTTTTTTTTATGACTCTAAGAACTCTTTTTTCATTTTTTTTTCCTCCCACTCTCCTGTGAAGTTCATCCCATGCTTCAAATTTTTGAACTGTAGTGTATATATAATAAAATATATTTTTAAGGCATAATTATGGATTAAAGTGCTCAAAATAAGGGAGGGAGTGTATGTAAATATAGAAGTGGACAAAGTCAAGCTAAAATGCAACACACATGGTCTGAAGATTGTGTTTAAACATGAAACAGACTGTTGCCACTAGGTGTTGACCTTAAGGTCCACTTATATATATATATATATATATATATATATATATATATATATATAAATCAGTATGAACAAAGACAAAAAGAAAAGTTTTCCTTTTGTCTTTATATCTATATCTATATATATATATATATATATATATATATATATAGAAAGAGAGAGAGAGAGAGAGAGACAAAAGGAAAACGTTTCTTTACCAATGTGATTAACTTTATCAAGCCAAATGTAAACACTCAAATTTTCCTTTTGTCTTTGTTCATACTGATTTATATATATATATAGAGAGAGAAAGAGAGGGAGAGAGAGAGGGAGGGAGAAAGACGGTGAGATAGATGCTACATATGGATAGATATATGAGAAGGCATTTAATTTTTTTAAATATATCATAGTAAAGATATATATTAATGATAGTAAATGAGTTGTGTCAATTATATTTTAAAATCATTTTTTTTTTCTAATTGAAAGAATAATTTCCATATTTTAGAAGAAACTGTCCAAAGATAATGTCAGTCCATCTGGTGATTCAATCTTTCACAACAGACATTGAAAAATTCAAAATGACTAACATATCTAACAAGTAAAATGTAAAAACTGATGACATGGATGCTCACAAACATGAAAAAAAGACATTGATGCTTAATACTGACTTCAACCAACTGAAAAGGTAAAACATTACATATACTGAATTGTCAACATTTCCTTTAAACTTTTAAGTGTAATTATGGAAATTAATCTATTAATTAGAAAAAAGTTTTTTAAAGTATAATAAACAAAACATACACACATTATTTATATGTGTGTGTGTGTGTGTGTGTGTATGAATAAAAAGAGACAAGAGGAAAAAACTATATTTAGCCAATGCATTTTCTCCTCTGTGGGACTTTATCGAGGCAATGTCATTAGGTCCTCTTTTGAAGAAACATGTCGGCTAAGAATATTTTATATCTTTATTCATCTTGTCTCTTCTACAGATGCACTCCATCTGAGAAAATTTGCACACACACACACACACACACAAGTTAGAACCCAGCAAGATGATGGGATAAAGGTTTCCTATATGAGATAACAATATATATCAAGAACAGAATTGGTGAAATTGTAAGACAAAATAGAAAAAAATTTACTGTATTTCTTTCTTGAGAGTCTGTTACACACTCTCTCTCTATATATAGAGTGTAACAGACTCTATATATATATATATATATAGAGTGTAATAGACTCTCAAGAAAGTGCTAACCTAGCCACTACAATCTTAACCTCTTCAAGTCTAGAGTCAACTATTATCTTTTTTTAAATATCCACATACTATGCACTTCCTGTTCCCTCCTTTATAACAACTTAATTCAGTATCATTCTACCTTGAATGGCTCTTGGGCCTTATATCAGATGAACAAAAAAAAGACAATGCAGAAATTGCCCATTGTATTTTTGTTTTTAATTAACTCCTGTGTTTTTAACCATTCTCTAGTCATCTTCAAGAAAAAAACACATAGAAGCTCAGACTGATGTTATGCTGATGTTTATAGAACAATATAGTTTAAATATTTTATATAAGACATTTATGGATAATCCAGGGAAACCATTGGTTATAGTGAGGTATCACAAATTCTGAAAGCTCTTATAATAACGTTTCTAAATAAAATACTAAATACAATACTAAATAAAATACACTTTGTTCAAAAAAATAGGTTTCTGAATATTTGAAAAAACTCGCAGAAGAATTTTTCAAAATTTGTACTGACTAGAAATCTTAGCAAGTTCTTGGCTGGGAGCATTTTTCTGGGTTCACACTGAGTAGTTGATTTTGAGCCATGGCAA
>OZ010575.1:60399833-60404833 GCA_963932145.1 Acanthosepion lycidas
ACAAAGCAGTGGTTTGTGGGAGGAAGTTGCTTGAGTGGAACTTACATCTCACCAACTAAGGAATGTGGTTCATCTGAACACTTTCCATGGAAATAGCGATAGAGCAGTGGGAGGCTTACAACATTTTGTTTGTGGGAAAGGGGTTGTTTAGTAGAAAATAATTAAGTTCCCACAAGGACACAGAGGCACTTTTGAACTCTATCAGTTCTGGAAAGTAAAGACTGGACAGCTCCTATCCATATATGGTAGCAGTACTTCATTTTTGGTTTGTTATGTCTCTTGTAATGGTAGAGGATATCAATAGGAGTTAGATACTTACTGGTTTGGCACAGGGAACTGACCATTTTTCCAGCATTTTTAGGAATAGATCTTATGTATGATTTCCACTTGAGGTTTGAGTTGAGTTTAAAGCTAAACAGGTGCTCAGTTCATGGGACATCCCTGAGGGAGATCCTGTTCAGAGGAGAACAAAATAGTTTTAGGCATCATCAGATGAGACTTCAGTTGAGGAAAAATAGAGGCTCTAATAAGGCTATTTTCATTACAATCAGTTTACACACAGGCTTATTTCCCAAAGAGGATTGAAATATTTTATGTAATATCAATCAGTATCATGTAATTATTAGTAACACAACTGCATTCAAGTGCATTTGCAGACATAATATTCAGTGTGTTGAAAAATATACCTATGTACACACAGAGACAAGCTTTTATGTATGTTTATATTCAATGCAGTTTGCATCTTAATTTCCCTATGATGCCTGCCTGAGAATTCAAACGTGAATATATGTAAAGACTGTTTATGCTTAAAAAATACTGACCAGTAAGTGGAGGACAAGGCATTTAAGGCGAGCAGAGCTTGTAAGTAAACTGCTTAATGTTAATAAATAGAGCATTAAGATTGAATAAATAAATAAAAAATTCAAAGATTTAACTTCTGAGTTTGAGTTTTGCAGAGGTCAATCCCCACATCAAAGGCAAGATGAATCAATTGAATTTATCAACAAATATCAATTCTATTTTAAAATATGTTATAGAAAATTTTCACTTTTTATGTCAACTAAATTTTAAATTTATTCTATTATAGCAATGTCATTATATGATACCATCTAATCTGAAATTATTTTATTACATATATTTAAAAGTTTTACTATCAGAGAAAGGAATCTGCATAAAAATCTTAAGTAAATAAATGTTGCAAATGATTCTAAATATGTATAGTTTATTAAATTTTAGACATATCTATATTACTATAATATTCAAAATTACTGATTATATTACTAGGTAAACATATTTATAAATTATATTTGAACGATGGCTTCTATTTTATCCATAGCTGAGAATATGGACATATTCTATGTGAATGTCATATTGTAAACAAACCATGTGAATGTCATATGGTAAACAAACCATGTGAATGTCATTGTAAACAAACTATATGAATGTCATCTGGTAAACAAACTATGTGAATGTCATATTGTAAACAAACCATGTGAATATCATATAGTAAACAAACCATGTGAATGTCATTGTAAGCAAACTATGTGAATGTCATTGTAAACAAACTCTGTGAATGGTAAACAAACAATGTGAATGTCACTGTAAACAAACTATATGAATGTCATCTGGTAAACAAACTATGTGAAGGTCATATTGTAAACAAACCATGTGAATGTCATATGGTAAACAAACCATGTGAATGTCATTGTAAACAAACTATGTGAATGTCATTGTAAACAAACTCTGTGAATGTCATATGGTAAACAAACCATGTGAATGTCACTGTAAACAAACTATATGAATGTCATCTGGTAAACAAACTATGTGAATGTCATATTGTAAACAAACCATGTGAATGTCATATGGTAAACAAACCATGTGAATGTCATTGTAAACAAACTATATGAATGTCATCTGGTAAACAAGCCATGTGAATGTCACGTATTTTATCAGATTTTTACTTTCTTACAACTCATAGCAATCTCAAAAGAGAAATAAAATATTGTGAAATTATTAAATGATGAGAACACAAATTTGAAAAAGTTGAAGAGAGATCAGAAAACAAGAAAAAGGGAATTGAAAACATCGGAAAGATGGAAAGGAAACTAAATGACTTTAAGAATATCACATAAATCAAGATTTGCAGAAAATTAAAAGGCTAATAAGAAAGAAAAGTGGATTGACTTGCAAGAAAATATTTGAAGAAGTTGATATTACAGATGCAGAATATTAAGAACATTGGCTGAAATTATAAAAGATATAAGTTGGATCATGAAGAAGTACATGAAAACTAATTTTCTCAACGGTAATTCTTACTTATATCTTGAGCTATATTGGATGAACCTGAGAGTAGGTTTAAAGATTGGATCCTTCATGGAAACAGTCAACCTACATAATTTGGAAGACAACAGCAAGAATAGTGGAATAATTTTGGGTGGGTTTGGGACTGATGAGTAAGATACTAGGCCCATTTGAAGTTGAAAAATGTAGAGAATTACTCTAAGTTGCTGGACAAGATGTTTTTTGGAGGAGTGGTACAACTACAAGTACCAAGCTTCTTGATCAAATACTACAAAGTTGAATGCAGGCAAAAAATTTCAAAGATAGCAAATTAATGGAATGGCTTCCAGCCTCTCCAGATATTAAGTAAAACTTGTGGTCTATCATTAAAAGAGATGTATATGAGAACTGAAAACAATATTCAAGCAAAGAAGATCTCTAGGAAGTGATAAAAACTGCTAAAAGTAATGTTAAAATAAAAATGGTTGTGAAGTTAATAAAATCAATGGAGGAACATCTAATGTATTCTATAGAATATAAAGCCCAAATTCATGTCTAATAACAATTATTTATTTATTACAGTTAATCGGATATAGTGTTAATCTATATTTCTATGGGATGTATCTTTTGGATTTATTTATAAATAAAAAATATGTTGCCTTTATTTTGTTAGTGTAGTAGAAACTTATATCTGCAGAATAAGTTTATCAATATTTTTAATAATGTGATAAGGAGAAAATAATAAGCTGAAACTCACATGATATACTGCTGAAAATATTTGGTTCATTAATACCAATCTTATTGTAGAAAACAAAATTTGGCAGAGTTTATAGAAGATGATAATGATGATGAACAATTTATCGTTGACAGGAACTTTCCAAACATTGGGATTTTCTTACCTTGTAGATAACATCAAAAAGTCACCTTCTTGATAAATCAAACATGATGAGATTTAAACACCTGGTTGGAAAGTTAACATTCTAACCACTTGGCCACCACACACACACACACACACACACACACATACACGCGCGCACGCACACACGCACACACACACACACACATACACGTGCACACACGCACACACACACACACACACACACCGGGTGTAAAAGCAAAATTATCCATTTGTTAGATTATTGCTTTGAACTGTTGCATCATAAAAATGATTAAAGATATCTTACTGGAATTCTCCAAAGTTTTTATAAAATGATTGGACTCTACTTTGAGCAATAAGAATGTATAATTACTCTCCAAGCTTAACAGAAGAATCATGATGAAATTGATCATAAATGAAAATTACATTTTCATCCTTAATTAATCATAGCTAAGGATTGGAAGCTCATGAAGGGTTGAAATAAAGTTCAAATATATATATATATATATATATATATATATATATATATATTATTCCAGGATCATTTTCCAACTAAGATAATCTTCACCCTCTCTAACCTTCTAACTTTTTGTTATGCAGCAACAAAGTGTCTCACATGTTTCATGTATGATTTCATTTTCAAGTCTTTTTTTCACTGCCCTTTTGATTGTCATGCTAAAACTCCTCTCACACGTGCCAAATGGTGTAGAGATTGAGTTGGATCTTTTCTAATTGATCTCTTTAGCTCTAAGTTGAAATGATAATCTCTCTTGCTCTTGTGACCTCCTGATCCAGTTTTCCTCTCTACTGTTGCCTCTTTTTCAAACTTATTCACTATTCTGTTGATGGTTCTTGAATGAACTATGAAGATGAAGCCAGAGTATGATTTTGGTACCATTACTATAGGCCTGAATGGTCTTTTTCCACTCAACATTGGTCATTTGGGATGACAGTGGGTCTGGCACAAAACAATTTTAACCTGTTCTCTTTCTAGCTGAATAACTCAAAGGGTTATTCTGTGATTCTTATAACAAATGATATCAAGATAGCTAAACGTCTTATCTGAAAACCTGGCAAAAAGAAACTCATTCTAGTGGTTTTTTTAGATATTAAACATTTTGTGGGATGGACAAGTAATTATGCTGTTACACCAGGTATATGTATGTATATATGTCTATGAGGATCTGGAAAATAATGTAGTAGGAATTATACATAATTTACTGCTACTCAAATTTTAGGGGAATTTGATACATGAACTGTATATAGTGCAGACTTCTTTTGCTACCTTTTGGGAGTCAAGGATCTGTTTTCAAGAAGATGGTGGAACTAGGTGCGAGGATAAGTACTTTTTTCAAGGTCAAATTTCTTATGCTTTTAAGTATCACTTTTTATCTACCTATAGATAGACAGATATTGTTTTATTGTTTATATGCTTTTCATTCAGCATAATTTGAAATACAACTTATCAATCACAGTACAAGTTATAGAAAAAAACAATGTTTGAAATGTAGAAAAAAAACAACTGAATGTTGTTTTGAAAAATAAAAATATTTACACACGGGGTGTGTACAAATATTTAGATCCATAAGGTGCTGTGCTTGCATTTGGTTAGACATGGTTGGTTTGTGTTTAGAAAATTATATTGCATTCATCTATATTTGGGGTGGGAGAGGGGGAAGCATGCTTAGGAGAAATTTGGGAACTAACTTTGGCTTTTATCTGTTTTTGTTGTGACTGGAAGCAAACTCCCAACTGATGTGTCCCCCAAGAAGCATAGCACCTGTCCCAATATTTGTTTTTGCATATATGTATTTTACACTGTCATACAATACTTCTTCAGTTG
>OZ010575.1:60412333-60467333 GCA_963932145.1 Acanthosepion lycidas
TACAGCATTTAAGCAATATTGTAAATGTTAATATTTGAATGAGTGACTATGTCAAAATATCAGTTACAGAGGGCAATGAAACTATGTACACACACACACACACACACATATATATATATTCACTCATCCAGACGAATACAAAAATATACACATGTATATCAAAATCAACTATTGATATATTTCGATAAAAAATTTACTAAATTTATCAATTTGATTGAAAAGAACAAAGAATTTTTTGACGAGAAATGCTGTGACTACCATTTCCAAAGTAATACCAACTCTGTGCTTTGTCAAAAAGCAATCAAGTTTCCCACTCTACCATTTTATGAAATTTTTCACTTCTATGACACAAACTTCTTATTTTCAGTGGCACATCTCTTCAAGCCAAACAAAAGACACTAAAAGAAAAAAAGAAAAACTGAAAAAGTAAACAAAAGAAAGCTAAAAACAAAAACAATCCTTCAGAAGTGCCAAGACATTTTGTGGTGATTATCTTGCTTGTGAATATTCCCTCGACAAATCTGTCAATTTCGAAAAAGCGGTCCTCACAAAAATTGATTGATTAAAAGCTTAAGGGGAACAATTCTCCATCATGGCATGGAAGATTGCAGTTTAAACACAAAATGGTTGGCCCACTTTTTTGGAAAAACGACAATTTGATTGGTCCTTTTCCACACAGCTTCTTTCCAGCTGAAGATGAGGCTTACAGGAAACAAGAATGTTCTTGAAGAAAGATGCTAAGAAAAGAATATAAATAAAAATAAAAGGCAAGAAAGAAAAAATTAAAAACAGTAAAAATCTGTTATTTTCCTAGAACCCTTGAGTAAAATTTTTCAATTACAAAAGTGTAAGGGAAAAAAAAAACAAATGAAAAATCTATAAGTAATCTACAGAAGAATTCTGATAATTAATATTATATGTAATTACCATTTGTGTCATTATTTTTGTACTTTCAGGTGTAAGCTTTAATTAAAATGAGATTTAAGTTCTTTGTGTAAAAAATAATTACTGGCATTGTTGTTTTGATATTTATCCAAAGGTAAAATAAGTAAATCTTCATGTTATTATTAGTTTTGTTAATATTTAATCATTTGTTCAAATGGCGACATCAAGAATATAAATAAGATTCCTTACAAAGTATAATTACTTATATTGTTATTCAGTTACATACTTCATGACACTCTTCATGAATTATTCGTACATATTTAGTGGATAAAAATATTGTTTTCATATGAATATTCAATATATTCAAGTGATAAAGCTGATAAATTTATTATCATATAATCAATTGCTGTTTTGTCATGACATTCATGCATTTAAATGATAATACTGATGTAGTTTTGCATGCTTTATAAAATTTAATTACTTGTATCATTATTGGGATATGCTGAAATCGTGAGAGGAATATTTCTTATTTCAATTAATAAATGATTATCGAATCTCTTATTCTTTTTATATATTTTAATAATTTAGGCAGCATCATTATGATTATCACGCAAAACCTGAATAATTATATTTTTATCTATATATTTATATTTACATACCTTTGTCACTGTGTTGGGGAGTGACTGATGTATATGGGTATTTGTTTTAGATTTACATAGCTTTATCATATTACTTTGTTATAGTTATCATTATATATATATATATATATATATATATATATATATATATATATATATATATATATATAGTTGTGTCAATAACTTAGGGCTTAAGAAAAAAAAAGTAATATAATTACAAATCCGAATCAACATTATTATCTTCATTTTAATGACAAGATCAATAATTTTCTTATTACATCTTTTTTTTCGTCATCAAGGATTCTTAATTAAATAATTCAGACTTTTATTTAAAATACAACTAATTATAATACATTTGTAAGTTTTCATAGCTTACTATAAAAAGAAAGTTTTTGAAAAAATTTGGAAGAATGAAATGAAACATGAATGAAAAAGGAAACAAAAAAAAGACAGTAAAAAAAACTATTATTTCCCATGGTCCCTTGAGAAGAATTTTTTAAATTAGAAGAATTTGAAGAAAAAAATAATGAAGAAAATAGATGCCTGCAATTTTAACCAAATTCTTTATTCCTCCTTGGGTTTACTTTACACAACTGTTTTTATATCTTTAAGTATATTACAAGCATTATTAGTCAGAGAAAGAAATAATTATATTTCTCATCAGATATTTATGAAAAGTAGAATAGTATATAATGCATTTATTAGTTTTAATAGATTAAAAAGAAAAGGTAACTGAAGCAACCACTGACTTTGTACAACATATAATTACTTATTTCTAAGTATCTACATTCAGAGAAGCTGTGAATAATTGAGATAATACCAAGAACACTGCTGATAAATGTATTCAGACCTGCAGGCAAATCTAATTCTCTTTATTTCGTTCATTACCCCATCATCTCAACTTCTAATTATACTAGTTTAGCTATCAAAATCTGCCAAATGTAGAAATAGTTCAGGTTTTGAACAAAATTATATAATCTTCCACTTGTTTTTTAAATTCAGAATAAAAATTACCAGTTAAAAGTTAAAAAATATGATTAAAATGGCTTCCAAAGACATTAGTAATCTTTGTCAGCCAATTGTACTTTATTCAGTCTATATTTAACTTGATAATTAAATAATAAGATTAATGGTTAATTAGCCCATTATATGTGAAAAGCACTTCAAAATGTAAATTAGCAAGAAGAATTCATTTATTCATAAGGGTCAGGAATAGTTTTATGAATTATATACACCCTCATTTATCTTTAGAGTTCCCTTAAAATTGTGTAGACATCCTGTAAATGGAAAACCTTATGGTCTCTTTCTTATGGAGAAAGAAAATATGGAACACCTGTTCTCTGTTTCACAAGGAAACAAGAGAAAAGAAGATGTTTCTTTCCCATCTGATGTATATCATCTGCTTGGGTGATGGTTGTGAACATGTCTACTGTTCATACCAAAAACCAACATCAAATTCAAAAGCCAAGTTTCAATAATTTTTTTTCTTTTTTAGAATAGCCACAGTCTGCTTACTTTTACAATCTTTGATAAGCTAATAGCATATGCATATTATTTTGCTTTAACCCAAAGGTAAATGCTGTTATCTTTGCCAATCATTTCAACAGAGCTGGGATAGAATCCCTGGCTTGAATTCTTTGTTCAGCCTCCTAACTTAATAATGTGACTTGAAGCCAAATAAGTCTATTTGGGATCTAATCAGTCAAAAAGCAACAGATATCCCTCCCCCATCTCAAATCACAGCTTATGTACTCTATCTAGAAGGCTATGCTTCCATTGAGTGAATCCTCTACTCTGGCTGTTGACTTCAGTCAAGGAAGCTTTCCACTCAGTAATATCATGTCATTAATACACTGGCTGTATACATAGCTATGGATTCCAGCCCTTCCATCTTGCTAGATAGTCATTGATCCTACAAGGTTCATCTGCCATTTGACAGATCATGCTAGGAGTCTAGCCACCCTCCTCACCATTGCTGATGACCTGACCATGTGTCGGATAGTACTGTACTTGATAAGCTCTACAAGATCACAAGCCATACTAGAGGAGTGGTAGACTGAGGTGTAACTGCTGGTTGTGTGAAGATCTACCAAATCTTTCCAAGAAATCCTTGGCTGCTTTTTTCTTTTAACTTTCATATAATCCAGCTTGAAGAATGACTTGAGATCTTTTGGTGGGTACCAGATCAAGGACTGCTCACTGTCAAATCAATTTCAATCCATTTGTGAGCTATTAAACCAATGATGTATAGATAAAATAGTAGCTCTTTACTGATGAAGCTGTGACCTTTACTATCTTTGAAATCTGGAGAAGGGTACTTATTTTTGGTATTATGGCTACTACTGTGTTGATAATTAGTAGTCAAGTAATATATTGCACTATCATCCCAAGAGCATTTTAGAATAACCTGCAACTGTTTTGAGCCAGTCACTTTTACATATTTACATTCTACAGTTCATTGGGCACTGACTGCTTTTTTTGCTTCATCTTTTTTAAATACATCTTTTATAATTTTATATAAATGTCTTTGCTGAAATCTTTGCTCATATTTACAAAAGATGAAACTTGGATGAGGTGTAATTTTGAGGTAGATAATATATATCAAATAAATAAAGCAATGCATTCTACTGAATATTTTTTGACTGTAATGATTTCCATATTAGTTTTATACAGAGTTATTGCACAGTATAGTGTACATTCAAATATACCTTTAAAATTGTTCAATGAAAGCATGGATTTGAATAATAAAATCTAACATCATATATATATATATATATATATATATATATATTTAGGCAGCAAACCTTCTTTCATGTACATTTCATTGAATATGGCAGACAAGGCACTTTGATTTAATTTTTATACAATTTCTCATGTCATCTAATAATTTTAGATGATAAATTTTATAAAAACTGTACAATTGTTCTCTCTTCCAAGCACTTTTGGCTATACATTTAGCCATTTTCAAAGTTGAAATATATTAACTGTTAATGAGATATGGTTTGTTGTATGTATGTATTTATGTAATGTTTTCATTTTCAAAACACCGTCAAGATATTTTGTCCATGTTCATAGTTGAGATTATTGAGTGTTGTTTTTTGTTTTTATTAATAAGGCTTCCATTATTTTTAGCGTTTTTTGCATGCAGATGATGCTGTTAAATTTATGTTGCCAAAAAGTATGTTGTGAATAGGGTCTAGTAGGTCTCCATGAATATTTTAATGATCTAATTGAGCTATGGTCAGAAAGGTGTAATTTGACTCTATGTGTCAAACATGTAGTATGGCCTATATAATTATTTACAAATTTTGATTGATCAAGAATACAATTCCTTAATGGGCATTTAAATTAGTAAATAATATTTGTCCTATTTAATTTTGTTCTAAATGGTGAATTATTATTTTTAACTATATGGTTAGTGTTTTTAAATTTTTTGTAATAAATAATTAATCTAATTTTTTGCTAATGTCAACTGGTGTTGTACACTTATATATATATATATATATATATATATATATATATATATATATATATATATATATATATATATATATATATATATATATATAAAAGTGAACATAGAAGTCAACACTTAGAGGCGACAGTCTGTTTCATGCTATATGCAATCGTCAGGCCACGTGTGCTGACGATTGCATATAGCATGAAACAGACTGTCGCCTCTAAGTGTTGACTTCTATGTTCACTTTTATATTTACACATGCTCTATCTCTGATATTGAGCACTTTATTCCATAAATATAGCACACCTTAAGACTATATTTCTTTATATATATATATATATATATATATATATTCAAATACATGCTTATTGTATAAGTCTATATTTCTGAGATGAGATATTATGTACACTATTTGCATTATTCGGATTATTGTCCTCATCTTTGTTGCCATATTTATCACAATGTTTTGGCCATTGTATACATCGGTTTTCTTCAGGTGGTTTGAAAGTCGAATTGAACCCTTTATTTTGCTTGCTGGGGTAGACTGTTCTAGTTCCACGTGCCATGTCTAATGAATGTCAGTTATCAGTTATTTCCTGTTAATTCCCCTCTCCAAGTTCTCCACTGCCTTAACCAGGTATTGAACTCACGACTCTTCAGGTCCTGTCACTGGATCTAACCAACATCTTTATCCACTGTGCCATGTGTCCTTAAAGACACATGGAACACTGGATAAAGATGTCAATAGTCTGAATAAGATGAGGACAATAGTCTGAATAATGTAAATAGGGCTTATTGTATAAGTCATGTCATGTGTAAAATGGTTTCCCAGAGCTTGACTGCTCCAGAAAGGAATGTATCAAATTATTTTATATGTATAATATTGTATACATACTTTAAAATATCACCTCTTGTGGTGAAAGATATTTATACAGTTGTATTTTGGTTGGTTGTGATGTAATGACTGATAAGTGCACAAACTGCATTAAGTTTCATTAAGTGACAAATTAAGAGAGTGTGTGACATGTTTGGTCAGTGTAAGAATTTAAGGGTTTGGGATTATTAATACAATCTCTCTCTGTAGCATGCAGGTTCAATCTTTGCCAGGTTGTGTATTTTCTTGAATGTGAAGACCAACAGATGTAATACACTGATTGATAAATAAAAATGGGGTCTATATTTTAAATATGAAGTATCCACTTTAATAATGTTTGAAGTAATAAATATATATGATTCTAAAGTAAGAATTTAAAAATATATACAAATTCTCAGAATACATACTACATCACTATAGAATGAAATCACAAAGTTTCAAAATCTAAAAAAAAAAAATGAACATCTCACACTCACATGACAAGACAAACATTCAAAATCATTCAAAAGAAGTAGAATGCAACACAGACTTTGAATTTCATTCAATTTCTTTCTCCCTTTCCTGATAATGACTGAAGCCAGTGGAATACTCAGACTTTTAACAGGAACTGAAATGAATATAGGACTCCTTTACACCATCAATGCTGATATACGGGGACTAATCTACCAACAAAAAGAACCTATTAAAAAGTATAATAGATTTAACTTGTCTGAATATGTATATACATATGTACATATCCCTCAAACAAAGTACAGACACATTCTTATATATATGCATATATGTATAGAGAAAGAGAGAATATGGTCAAGCAATGTGATCGCTAAAATATGGATTGAACAATATATATCATTCTCTCCTTATTTGTTGAAAAAGAAAATTAATTGCTGTTCTGTGATTCATATTAGCTTTGCTATATCCACAAATTCTAATTATATCCATAAGCATACTTCTACCCATTATAGCAGGAGCTCCCTACCTAACAAGCAAATTACCTCTGCCCAAGTTTTCCCTGTGGACTTTAATATTGGAACTGATAATAATGATGTGTTTATGATAAATGATTATTATCTACATTTAAATTGTTATATTGCTAAGATAAATGTAATATCAATGAAATGCAATTATTGCCTCTGTTGCCACTCTGACATATACAAATTATCTAATCTGACCTAAACCCAAATTGTCATTTTCATGTATTTAATTAGCGATATAGGAGTTATAACATTATCACCAACATTAATAAAAGCCAATATAAATCAATTCATCTGCTTGCTAGTTGATTCAGAGGTGGGTAATGTTTCAGATAATAAATAGAAGCAACATGTGACATTGTTTGTAATGGGCTTCAAAATTAAAGCTATCTTTTCACCTTTTTTTTCATCTGATTGACGTAAAGTTTTCTTGACAAAATGATCTGTTAGCCAAATCTATATTTCTGCCATAAAATCCAAATCTGTAAAAATTATAAAATTTAAAAGATTTTTATATCTCTATAAATGAATATTCAATATTAAAAAAAAAAATATTTTGTGTGCCGTGTCCGATCAGGATATGGGTGATAATGGCTCTCCACAACTTCCTATCTTTTGTAGCTCTGAGCAATGTTTGTCTTTTTACTATCCCTCCCACTCCCTATTAAGTGATCTACTTACATGTTAAGTAGATTAGCTGATTCTCTGTCCCTCTTCCCTTTTTATATTCTGAGAGTGTTAATTTTTCCAAGCCTTCTCTCCTCAACTGAAAACTCAACTGTCTCTTTCTGTTTCTAAGTATAAGGGATCTTTTCATTTAAATTTTCCTTAAAAATTTCTTGTTGCTTACAAGTTTTGTCCATGGTATTCTCAGTACCCTTCTGTAGAACTACATATTGAAAACAAATACACATTACATTTTGATCATAGTCTAAACTCCCTTCTACAAAACCTGCAGAAATTTGCATCTCTCTTTAAACCAATGTTATTTCTATATCATATAATAAATTTTAATTCACACTTTGTTATTGCCATCTCATTTTATCTATTAATGAGTTTCACTAACACAGTCCAACTGGGTTATCTTGTGGCTCTAGGGAAGGGACAAACTCTGGAGACTGTGAACAAAGACAGTTGGTCAAAGATGAATGAGGTAGGGGTTGACTTGGGACAATGAGGAAGGATTACTGTTTATAGTAACAGCAGAGATACACTGAATCGTTATCTTCATGAATAACCTGACAAAGAGAGTCAGTTACTATTTGTCTATACCATTGATCTTATTTAAATGGATATGACGATATAAATGATGAATGGCTGAAAGCATTATTAGCATTAAATTGTTATTTAATCAACTTAATCAAAAAAGCTATAACACGTTTTTCTTTTTAAAAATGATAATGTAGGTGAACAGCTTCAGGGATGATCTGCTACACGAAATTCAGCATTACTTGGATTTTCAGAAAGTTATCTTGTATTGCCTGGATTCCAGTATCATTTATTAAATTGAATTTTATCCTGATTTTTTTTTTTCTTTTTTTTCTTTTTTTTTACATTTCTCACTACAGTTAATCAGACATAACACAAGAGAAATGAAATGGATACCTCTTTGTTTGCGATGGCAATCTTAATATTAAAGTTTACTAATCACAGTTGAATGACTCTTTTTTTTTTTTTTTTTTTTTTTTTCAATGAAATTGAGACAGGAATTAAAGTCAATTCAATCTTAACAAATCTGTCTGAAATAATAGAGGGAAATTTCAAGAGTTTAAATAAAAAGACAAAACAGAATTCTCTTATCTTTGCAGCCAAGGATAAATGAATCTGAACCAATTATATTAAAGCAAAAATAGACAAAAGTCAGAAAAACAGTAAATTCCGTGTTCACAGAAAAAAAGAAGAGATGGTAAAGAACATTGTAAGCGAATGCTCTAAGCTGGCCCAGAAATAAATACAAAAATAGGCATGACAAAGTACAGTGTTACTCTTGGAAATGGGCAAACAACTTGAATTCAACCATGGAAATAAATGGTCTGAGTACAAACTCAAGAACTGTCCTAGAAAATAAAAAAGAATAAGATACTCTGTAACACTGAGATCCAAACTGACACCACATTCAAACAAGAAAATGAGACCTGAAAATTGTAAACAATGAAAAGATTAGCTACCAGATAGTAGGAGAGAAAATGAAAAGAAGGACCTTACTCAGGAGATGAGGAAGATGTTGAACATAAAATTGAGTTTTGTGCCCATAATAGTTGGCACACTTGGAATATTGTTAAAAACACTGGAATCAAGACTGGATGTTGATTTAAATTTACATTCAGACTGATATCCTCATCAAGATGAGGATATTAGAATGAATGTAATTAAAGTAAATAATGAAAACTCCTCATCCAATAAACTCAGACAGAAAACATTTGATAAATTATAAGTTTGAGAATGAACTGAGACCGTCTAAATCAGGAAAATGCCGAAGTCTGCATTTCAAGATACTGAGGAAAGTGCTGATATTCTGAGAATAGATTAATGCAGCTTCATTATTATTATTATTAATATTATTATTATGTTGGTGTTGCACATTGATGTTGTCAATGAAAATTCTCTTCTTGAGGCATGAACCTTTAACAAGAACCTTTTGTAGAATCCGTGCAGAATAAATTATGCCAGTTTTCTGGTGGTTTACAATCTTTAAGTGCTACTTCAATATTTTTATTAAGAATATTATTATTATTCATTTTTCTGTTGTGCAAAATTAAACAAAAGATTTAATGGCCATGATATGATATCCAACACAACAATGCAACATCGTCAGAATTTGTGTAAACTTCTTATCACAAATGATAGTAATTTCGATGAACACTATAAGGTAAACATTCAGAAAAATATCTAGAATCCACTGACCTTTCAACCCTTAAAATACATGAAGATAATTACATAAGCAAACTAATAATGTCCCGATCCTGGAGAAAGAACAAAATAACAGGAGAGTTCTATAAGATTTATACTAAAATTTTTGATTAATTGCTCTTACTAACTAATGAAATAGCTAAAAATTTCAAGATGAGCACATTCCCCATCATGTTAAACACGTTTAGGTTGCATTCTATTTGTTTTGTTCTATTTGCTTTGTTTAGAAGTACAAACATTTTCTCAAGACAAGCAACATTAGTGCAAAGACTTTCATTTTTTTTATACATGTATGCAATTTTTTAACATATCTTGAAGACAACAGAACACTATATTGAAATATTATTAAACACTGTATCCGTTCTATTCTTAAACTGCACTCTTCTCTAAGTGTTGTAAAACATTAAAAGTGTTATGTTAATCATTTTGTTTAATAATAATAAGAAGAAAAATGATAATCATGATGTTAATAATAGTTAAAATAAAACTGAAGAATAAAAAAGTTACACAGGTTTTTAAATTAACTCAATTGGTTTGTAATCGCATACAATAGAAAATTCTAGTGGAAATTATTTTAAGATAATATAGTAATATTTAACAACAAAAATAATATTCATTATTATAATATGCTATTAAAATAATTATAATAATTACTACTACTAGTAGTAGTAACCTCATTAATAATAATAATAACCTCATATAGTGATATTTAATAGGAGTTTCTATAAAAGTTCATTCACTATTGTGAGCATCACAGGTAATTAAGTCTTATATTGTTCATATTGGAAATATTTTAATCTTTTATATTGATTAACTTTGCATGGTTGATTTTGAATAGGCACTGTACTGGCGTTGTTATTTCATTACATTCAGATGGTAAATAGGGTTTGAAAAAGATGAATCTTTGCAGTAATGAATACTATTATTGTCGCATTGATATATTCAAATGTTGATATCAAATACAATAAATACACTGTGGGTCGGATGAATAATTCTATCTTATAGCAATTTAGTGATATTCAAATCAGAGCTTCAACCAATGATAAATAGAACACAAGGATACGTAATTAATATCTAGAGTCTATATGTGATGGCTACAATCACTACATAATATCATGTGGTTGAACTCTAAGCGAATGATTGGGTTGGTCACCAGAAGATAGCATCAAATAGATAAGGATTAGTATCTTGGATTCAGAAGGAAAGAAAGCATCTTCTTTATTTATTTATTTTTTTTTTGCAGTAATAGGATTAGGGATTATCATATATTTTGTAAAAAATGTTGTTTCTGTACTAACCATGAATTGAAATTTGAGTTTACAGTATTTTGATCAGTGACAATGATCAATAAATCAACCCTCTTATACAATTTTCTGAGGGTACAAAATTTTATCATTGTAATAAAAGCAGACATATTACTAAATGTAATGGGGAAATGAAAACTAAAAAGAAAGAAAAAATATGTACTGTGTATAATCATTTATCATGTGACTATTGAAAACCTAATTTTGAAGTGAATTTTAAGGGGGGGGGGTCACATCATATATGTGATATAAAATTAGCATATGTATTGCTGGCCCTGGCTACACTGCTGACCAAACTATATATCCATGTACAGCTGTATTTAAAATAACATGATTTTGATAAAACTGATATCTTACTTAACTGTATCCGATAATAATGCATATAATATTCACATATTAATATCGTATTATAAAATACAAGCACAGTGAATATGCATCTTTTCGATTGTTTATGGTTATAAGATATTGAGCTGATTTTCATTGGTTGTTTTTGGGTGTATGCGTTTATGCAGCAAGCATAGTGTTACTAACAATACTTTTATCATTCTCTTTTACTTTTTTAACATATTTAACTAGAAGATGGGATAAAGAGATAGAGGAAAAGAGGTTAGTCTATTGTAATTTGGCCTCTCAAAAAAGGAACTCGCATGATATATGATAAAATCATTTTTTATAAGTGAAAATTTGGGGGTTGCATGATACACAAAATTGCATGTGAAACAAGTATAAACAGTAATAATGATAAGGAGGTAAACTGAATTTTAAAAAAAGCCTAATAAAAAAACTGGTTATTATTCTTTACTCTTCAAAGCTCTCTCTAGAAACAAGAATATTTAAAATATGGGTGGAATCTTAAATACAATATTTTTGTTTTAGACTAGTAATCAACTGATACAAGGTCCAAGAGCCAGTCAAAGTAGACAGTTGCTGAATGAGGTTGTTTTAAGCATGTAAAAGAAGGAATTTATGAATTGCAGGTTATGAAGATAGTAGGACGGAAGGCAATGGTCATCAGTAAAAGGATGAGCCTGAAATGCAATTTGCAGGTCAAGAACACTAGAATCAAGCAGATGGGGAAGTTTAAATATCTGGGAAGTGTCTTGACAGAGGACGTTAAGTGTGACACAGATCCGTAGACGTATTGGGATGGCCAAGGACACATTCCAAAAACTGGGCAGAGTATTGCTAGACAGGAGAATTTCTTTGGTAACGAAGAAAAGGGTACTGAGCTGTTACATGATAACTGTCCTTCTTTATGGCAACGAATGTTGGACAATTTCCTCAAAGATGAAGAAGACACTTGAAGTGACAGAGATGTAGCTCGAGAGAAAGATGCTAAGGATATCATGGACTGAGTGTATGAGCAACGATGACGTCTTAGAGAGATTGCAAACAAAGAGAAGGCTTATAATTAACATCCGGAAGAGGCAGCTGAAGTTTCTGGGACACATCATGAGTAAGGTAGGCCTGGAGAATCTGATACTCACAGGTTGAATAGAAGGAAAGAGAGACAAGGGAAAACAATGCATGACATACCTAATGGGCTTAAGCAAGTGGATGGCAGAATGTAGTCTGGGGAAGGAATCAGTGAGAAGGAACTTGTTGAGAGCTGCAAGGGATAGAGAGAGGGTGGAGTGCTATGATCGCCTACGTCCTGAAAGGACATGGGACATAAAAAGATGGATAGATAACAGTTGACACTAGAGTTGAAGAGGTTAAGATTTTTAATGACCAAGGAAACATCTCCAAAGACTTGCAGTTAAAGAGGTAAAAATCAAGAAGAAATCTTTATTAAAGATAAAACTCATCGGAAGGGGAATCTATAACGTAGAAGAGTCAATGGCAAAACTGAATTAAAGTTTGTTGCACCAAAGGAAATCTTTCCTCACTTTATAATACAGTGGCTTTCAATTGTAAATAGCAAGGAAGTGAAAATTACTGTTCTAATACTTTATCAATGATTGAGATTTTGAATAAAATTTAGCACAAGTCAGTAATGGACATCACCAGCCTGGCAAGAGGCAACAACAAATGATGTCTGTAAGAATGGAAGTTAGTAATGGGTATTGAAATCTTTATGTGTCTCATGATGAACAACTTGTAGATTGATTACGTCATTAAAGATACTCATAGACAAAACGTTATTTGATGTGATATTGGAATTCTGATAAAATAAACAGACAATGGACATTTAATTATTCATATAGCTTTTTTCATGCATTAAAATGATTATGACAAATTTTAATAATATTTTTATATTTTGTGGCCATAAGGAGTTGGATAAATCCTGTTATTTTTCTATATTAATAATTTTTTTTAAATAAACAAAAATATTTACATATTTTTCATATTTATCTCAGGCTTGTTCCCTTACTTGATTTAATATTTAAAAAACTTACTTTTGTATGACACAAAAACAAATATGGCTATATTGTGCCAATCTTCTAAGTGGGAAGTGACTACCTGCTTGGTAAATCACCATTCAAAATCCTAATTTTTAACTAGGTTCAAAGGCTGACAATTGATACAAGTGCAAAATACCTCTCTCACAAAGCAGGACCAATCTATTTACAAAGCTTAGCTAAAACTGGCACATGGCCACAAGTGTGGAGCACTAAGCAAGATCAGCTACAACCACAGCCATAATGTACTGGCCATATCTGGGGATTTTCTACCATAGTAATGTTTTGCTAGATTATGATGTTAGATATTACTCTGTGGTATGAATGTCAGTCATTCAGCAAGAATTGAACAATTAATGGTCTGTAAAACTAGACCACTAACCAGTGCACAATGGTGCAAGCCTCACTTTATGTTGTCTATCAAAGTTAGTATTGTTTTCATGGTGGTTTAAACAAGCCCTGATGGAGTCAGAATTTAAACCACACCATGAAAATCTGACCAACTTCTATACACAAAATAATCGTCAAAAACACAAATATGATACATGTCTTTAATTATCAAAACATTTCAAATTAATAGAAACACTCATTAAAAAAATAAAATTCTTTAACAGCACCAACTACAAAAACAGTCATAATGTTCTGGCCATATTTTGGAATTAAGAATACATCTACAGTTCAACAACTTGCCCAACATTTGCAGCAGAAAAAACAAAATCCTTTACATTTAACAAATAGATTACCTGAAAGTCCTGTGAATAAACAATTATTTAGATATTAGGGTGGTGCAAAAGTAATGACATAATAATGTCGTTTTTTGATGTTAAAAAATACGTCAAAAAACGACATTATTACGTCATTATTTTTGCACCAACATAATAAATTCTATAGATAGTTAATACCCACCAAATCTCTTAAATGCTCACAAGAAAAATACAATAAAAAATATAGAAGTTTCAATGAAACATGTATTACATATGGATTACAGTTCAAATGCATAAATATATATCAATATTTTTTTTTAAGCATTTCACCCCAAACAAGGTGGGAGTGCCACTAGCACACAAGGGGGGGGGGTTACATGAAAATAAGAGTAAAGAAGGGTGTTTGAGGAAAGAATAATGAGAAGGATGGGGATCAAGATCAAGGCATCAGAAGGTCAGTTGACAATATATTTAAATTTTTGAAGATTACAGTTATCATGGAAGCAAATAAGAAGAAGGGAGTTCCACTGTGGGGAAGTGTGAGAGAAGAAGCTGTTGGAGTAGAAGAGGTGGTTACATTTAACTGTTTTCGACAGTAAAACGGTAGGACTGAGATCTCAATCTAGTAGCACACTTAAATTCATGCAGTTGGGGTACCAGTGAAAATAGCTTGTCAGAGCAGTTGCCATGAAAATATTTGTAGAAAAGACAGAGGGATGCCACATCATGCCTGTGAGAAAGCGATTAGAGTCGAGATACCAGGTCAGGATCTCACTCTGTTTATTTTAAACAGTATTTTATTACCTCTACTGGCTTGAGCATTTAAATAATAAAAAATAATATAATATTATAATATAATAATAAAATATTATACAATATAAAAAATAATAAAAATAATGATAATAATAATCTGCTACCCTAGTTTAAACATTACAGTAACCTCAGTTGATTTTTATCAATTGACCTCCCAACACTTTATTTTAAAAAAAAACTAATGAACGCTATATTATTATTTTAAAATATAAATAAACAAATGCACAACATTGGGGGTGATAGAAATGGAGGAGGAGCATAAGAAGAGGGGGAAGAGAAAAAAGCAAGGAAATAAATGTATCTAATGTTTGTTTATTTAAATTTAAAAAATAATATAGCATTCATTAGTTTTTTAAAAATAAAGTGTTGGGAGGTCAATTGATAAAAATCACCTGAGGTTACTGTAAGGTTGAAACCAAGGTAGCAGATTCAACTAGTCTTACTGGTCTTCTGACTTTTAAAGTTAAAAGCTCTACATGATATTTTTATTTTTATCACACGTGTTAACATTACTGTTTCCTGGAATGATTCAACTCTGACAATTAACCTTTTATGTATGTGTATACAGTGTGACCCGGATATAAGAAACCCGAATATAAGAGAGATTTTCTCTGGTCCCAAATTAGAGCCCGTGTCAATATTAGACCAAACTCGGATATAAGAGAAACCCGTATATAAGAGACTTCTTCTCCGGTCCAGACAACTCTCTTATATCTGGGTTACACAGTGTATATATATATATATATATATATATATATATATATATATATATATATATATATATATGATAGAAATATAATTTTAAGGTAGGCTATATTTATTGGTAAACAGAGCATATGCAAATATAAAAATGGAAACTGAGTTTAACACCAATTAACTTTGAACTGTGTCCACATTCATATATACTGTAATTTCTCGAAAAACAATATGTACCCATAAATAATACGTATCCCAACAAATGATCCAAAAATTAAGAAATATATCTATCCCTATCCCTATGTACAATACACATTTATAAATTTTGTCAAAAAAAAAAAAAAGAAAAAAAGAATTACAAAGACATGTCCACTTTAAGACTGAAATAAAGAAAATTAAATGAAATATAAGTTGCCACTTATTGTCCATAGAATAAAGAGAAGAATAAGGAAGTTTAAAATTTTGATAAAGTATCATTGTCCTTTCTTGCTACAGAATGCATGGTCATCAATAAGAGGATGAACCAAAATGCAATTTGCAGGTTGGGAATACTAGAATCAAGCAGACGCAGAAGTTTAAATATGTAGGAAGCATCTTGACAGAAAACAGTAAATGTGATGCTGAGATCCATAGACATATTGGGATGGCCAAGGACGCATTCCAAAAGCTGGCAGAGTATTGCAAGACAGGAGGATTTCTTTGGTAACAAAGAAAGGAATACTGAGCTGTTATGTGACATCTGTCCTTCTTTATGGCGTCGAATGTTGGACAATTTCTTCAAAGATGAGTAAGAAACTCCAGGCGGCAGAGATGTGGTTCTACAGGAGGATGCTAAGGATATCATGGACTGAGTGTGTGAGCAACGATGAGGTCTTGGAGAGAATGCAAACAAGGAGGAGGCCTATACTTAACATCAGGAAGAGACAACTGAAGTTTCTGTGACACATAATGAGGAAGGAAGGCCTGGAGAATCTGATACTCACAGGCTGAATAGAGGGAAAGAGAGTCAAGGTAAAAACAACATTTAACATACCTGATGAGCTTAATCAAGTGGATGACATAATTGGGGTCTGGGGGAGGAAACAAAGGGAAAGAACTTGTTGAGAGCTGCAAGAGATAGAGGGAGGTTGAGAGCCATGATCACCTACATCCTGAAAGGAGACAGCATATAGAAAGGAAGAAAGAAAGAAAGATACTTCCTTGCTACATAAAGTGCACCAATAAAATGGGTTCCAGCTTTGTGTTTGCAAAATGAAAAGGACACTAAGAGCGATAAAGTGAAAATTGGGATAATATCTTTCTCATTTTAGAACAAACAGTATTTATTATTATAAATAAATAAATAACAAAATTATTTTTATTTAAACTTATCACCTGTAATTTACAGTAAAAAAAAACACATCTTATTTTCGAGAAATTATGGTGTGTATATATATATATATATATATATATACACACACTATAATATATATATATACATACACACACATACATATATATATATATATATACACACATACATATATATATACACACACACACATATATATATACACACACACATATATATATATAAATATATATTAAAGACATTTTTATGTTTAACGTTCTTTTTATAGATACAAGTATTTAAGTAAATGCTCTGTTTATAATAAACAGTATTAAATAACATTTACCGGCCTGAATGTCTGAGAAATTTTCATAGAAAATATTCGTCCTTTGACAGGATTTGAACCTGCATCCTATACGGAACCGTCATTTAGCTTGACGTGCCTAACCGCTTGGCCACAAGGGATCGTTCGGTTGGCAAGGTCAAATTTACTGCTTATAAACTTCAATCTTCCATGAATCTCGTACATTCATAACTGCTCATGGTGTATCAAATGTAAACAAATGACGTCATACATTAAGAAATGGACAAAGTCCGACAATTTATTTATTAAAGACATTTTTATGTTTAACGTTCTTTTTATAGATACGAATATTTAAGTAAATGCTCGGCCTTTGACAGAATTAGAACCTGCATCCTATACGGAACCGTCATTTAGCTTGAAGTTTATAAGCAGTAAATTTGACCTTGCCAACTGAATGATCCTTTGTGGCTGAGCGGTTAGGCACGTCAAGCTAAATGACGGTTCCGTATAGGATGCAGTTTCGAATCCTGTCAAAGGACGAATATTTTCTATGAAAATTTCTCGGACATTCAGGTCAGTAAATGTTATTTAATACTGTTTATTATAAACAGAGCATTTACTTAAATACTTGTATTTATAAAAAGAACGTTAAACATAAAAATGTCTTAAATAAATAAATTGTCGGACTTTCTCCATTTCTTAATGTGTATATATATATATATATATATATATATATATATATATATATATATATATATATACACACAAACACACACATATATAATAAAATATCTGCCAAGAAAGATGAATATGTTGTTAGAACCAGGATGCAAATATATATATATATATATATTTGCGTCCAGATTCTTAAAACATATTCACCTTTCTTGGCAGATCTCTTATTAACACAAAATTGATGGGAACATAAACAAAAAGAAAAATAATCTAAATGAAATCAGATGGATTATATATGTCCCTAAAACACGTATTTAAAAAAAAAATAATTAAAAATTTTCAGTGACTCTCATTCATTCCTGCACATTTGTAGTTTCATCAACATAGACATAAACTTAGTCTGACGAAGTTTTAAAGGACAAAATACATGACACAAAAACTTTTCTCACTTTCTCATACTTATTTACCCTAAAATTGTCCTTGATATACATAAAAAAAAAATTATATATTATATGAATAAAGATGAAAGGAGAACTTATCTTGGTGGACATTTCTCCTCTGAAGGACATTATTAGGGCAAATACAAGGATTTTATTTTGTAACAAGTATTCATTTACAAGAGCAAAAATTTTATTGATTTTTCAAAATTTTTAAATTTAAGAAAACTCATAAATATTCATCAGGTTAGCTGAAAAGCCAGTCAAAATATGATGGACACAATGCAACACAGTCAAATGTCTAATAAACATGATTTTTTTTTTAATGCAAATAAGTATTTAAATTATTTTAGTTTTGGATTAATTTATGTTATATATATTTTGAATAATCTGAGGTTAAGGATTTAACCATTTTCTTTCAAATTTTTAACATTTTTGCAGTCATGTATCTTGGCTTGTGAAATTAATGATTCTTACAGAAATGGAGATAATGGAAAAAAATCCACAACAGATATATATATATATATATATATATATATATATATATATATATATATATATATATATTATAAACTGTTACATTGGAACATACAAGTTACCACAGCAAAAATGCATATTTGTTTTGATATCTAATTTAGACATCTCATCAGGTGGTTAACATTGGTGGTAATCTTGAAAATTTTACTTAATGAATTACTTTTAGAAAAATGTTTATCAATTAAGTTTAAAAACTTACTTATGTCCAAACTTCGTACAAACTAATTGATTGAATGGAGGTGTATACTATATGACCTTCCTGTTTCTGTTTTTCTTCCTGGAACAAGCATAATCTAAAAAAATAATTTCAGAAGATCTGTACCTACTACCACTAAGAACTTTATTATAAACAGTTTTATGTTTCTTGTATATCTCTTGTTAGAGGTGTGTTGCTTAACACATCATTCAACAGATAATGGAATATGTTGTATGTCACAATGTAACAGTTTATAATAAATAACTATTGCTCTACTCTTGTATTGAGCCCTTTTTTAAATTAATGTTATGAACATTTGAATTTTTATTCTTTTTATTCTTTTACATTTGGATATATATATATATATATATATATATATATATATGTGTGTGTATGTAAGAGAGAAATTAATAAATAACTTGACAGATAAATAGATACATAGAAAAATACATATAATAAGGAATAAATATATATGGCAGTTAGAAATGAATAATTTAAAGCTTGCAAAAATATAATCATTTTATATGAAGCCAATAACTTTTACCAGTTTAGTTTCAGTTAAGATATTCAGATTCATCATTCAGCTTTGCAGGCCAATTCTATTTTGCCTGATCTATATTGCTGTAAAAATGCTCAAAGTGAAAAAAAAACCTGTTCAGACTATCCTGTTAACAGAACAAAGCAAAATCATTTTTCTGTCTATAATTGCTGCAGATCAATGGTTGATATAATTCTTTTTCTCCCTTTATGAGTGAAACTAGATCAGACAATTGAACCACGCTGTTCATATGACTTCTAAGCTATACAAATATATATTCCTATACACAAAAATAAACAATCCTTAAAGAGAGTCATTTTGACAAAATTCTGTAATCAGCAACAATTGGAACTTATAAATAAAAAGCTGTGATAAGTTACATTCTAGATAAGTATTTTTCTTTAGAAATCAAAGAATTTGTATGTTTTAATAAAAGACCTGTACAGAATCAGCTCATTTCAAATATTTGTCTTTCTGAATCTTGCTTGGCATAATGTTACAAGATTAATCAGCTAAATGCTGATGAGAGAATGTCATGGCTAACTCAATACACAAGAGATAAGACTTATAAAGAGAGTTGTACAAAAACACAATATCTAATTTTTCATAGTTTTGTTTTTGGTCACATTTTCTCACTTATGATCTCTTCTTTATGTTATGCTTCTTGTACCTGTTCTCCCTATCTATTTGCTCAAACTTGTCATTAAGTTAACTGCTACTCTTCTCTGCTTCTCTAGTCTTTGATGTGTCTTGTGAGTTAAATTCTCTAAACCTTCTTTCCTCATTATGAGGTCTCCAAATTTCATTCATCTCTTTCTGACTATTATTAACAGTTTCTTTGTTGTTAGAACTTCTTCATCTATTGCATCCCTTGGCCTGTTGGTATATACTGCATCTCAGCATGTTTCTGTTTCATTTGTGATAAAATTATCCAGCTTTTACTGACATAAACATATGCATTATAAAGTATCATTTTCTTTGTTTCCAGTTATATTTTTGATGCTTGCCTCAGTTTCTGACAAGTAATTTTTTCCTATACTTATGCAAATTCAAATTTCTGTGTTCTGTTATAACATTAAGAAAAGTGTTCAAACTGAGGATGGAAAATGTGACACTGAAATCAGAAGACACAAAAAAATAGGGAACGATACCTTTCAAAAGCTTGGTAAAGTTTGAAGAAACAAGAAAATTTAGGTAGAAACAAAGAAAAACGATTAAACTGTTATTTAATATCAGTCCTCTTTCATAGCAATGAATGTTGGATAAACACTTCACAGATGAAAAAGAGGCAATAGAAATATAGTTCTACAGAAGGATACTTAAAATAACATAGACTTAACATGTGAGTAGCGAGGAAGTTTTAAGGAAAATTGAAACAAAAAGAACACATATTTAGAATCAGAAAGAGATAGTTTAAATTTATAGGCCACGAGGAAAAGGTCCTAAAGAATTTGACACTCACAAGATATGCAAAAAGACAAACATTGCTAAGAGCTACAAAGGATAGGAAATTGTAGGGAGTAATGATCGTCCATATCCTGTAAAGTGAGATAAGTTTAGAACAGAAATTTGATGTCCACTTTAAGACTGAAATAAGGAAAATTAAATGAAATAAAAGTTGCCACTTATTGTCCATAGAATAAAGAGAAGAATAAGGAAGTTTAAAATTTTAATAATGTATCATTATCCTTCTTTGTTACATAAAGTGCACAAAGTTTCTAACTTTGTGTTTGCAAAATGAAAATAAAATACGTGATAAAATGTGATTGAACGAAACAAGACAAAACATAAGAAGCTGTAACTCATGGCACAATGAAGAGATGAAACTTTTATTTGAATTTTAAACTTATTAAGTTTTCACACAATTTAAAATGTAAAATGATTAGTGATGGTTTGTTTTTATAAGAAAAGACTTTATATAACAGAACAGATCCTACATTTTCTTCCCTAACAGTTAAAATAATATGAAAGTATAAAAGGATAACGAATTCTTAAATTCTATATCAATCTATGCATGTATGTACTTATTTAAAAGTGCACACACAAGATCCTATATATATATATATATATATATATATATATATATATATATATATATATATATATATATATATATATATGGATGGATAGATAGACAGATCTGAACAGACTGAGATAGATATGTATGTATGTCTAATATGTCTAAGAAACTATGTTAAATTTAAGGGAATCTGAACAATTTGCATGAACCAAATATAGCATGGAATTTTGGCACTAAACTTTGTGAATTATTGTGCTGAGTCTCAAGGGAACTACTTCAAAAGAGATGGGAGAAACAAGGTGTTAGGTTAAGTAATTCTTTTTATACTCAAATTTCCTGATATATATATATATATATATATATATATATATATATATATATATATATATATATATATGAATGAATGAATGATCAGTTGATGAAAAGTATTCACTTCTCACTTCCAAAAATCTGATTTTTCTTCATTGAAATACTTCTTTTGCAAAGTGTGTCAGGTTAAGAACTTTGCATATTCCTCTTGTACAGCGCCCCCACCACACAAATACATACACATATGCTTATATTCATACACTTAAGCATATACATATTACAGGGAAAATAAGTATTCAATATACATCACAAAAACTAGTTTATTGCTTTATTTACCTCAAAATTACAGGTTTCATATTTATCATAGTAAATATGTGAAAAAATTTTAACAAATGCATTTCTATAAAATTAGAAATTGTTTTTACTCCACTGCTTTTATGGATGAGGATGTGTGTGTTTATATATATATATATATATATATATATCTATATATATATATATATATATACACACACACACATATTCACACAGGGTGTATCAAAAATACTTTTACAAACTCTGGGCGTGGGTTCCTCACACTAACTAAAGACAAAAGTTCATATAAATCTATGTCCACAAATCCTTCATTTTTGAGTTATTAAGTTTAAAGTTTATGGTAGATGATGTTAAATTTACAATCGCAAATAGAATCCAGAAATACTTATTTCCATAATTTGTGGTGCCACGTATCCTGTCTCAGCACACTCAACACTAAATGGCAGCAGAGGTTGGATGACTCAGATGTCTTCAGTCTGGAAATGCAATCTGATACAGCCATGCAGCCTCACATCCACTACCATTTGCATCTCCATATGTAAAAATTATCTGCCTGCTCACTATATAAATATCCTGCCATTGTTAAATGGAATACTTCTGACAGTAAGGACAAATGTAACCTAGTCTACATGGCAACACAGTGCCATCTACCATAAACTTTCTTTAAACTTAATAATTCAAACACAAAGGATTTGAGGATGGGTTCATATGGAGTTTTGTTTTAGTGTACAGGACTGTCCCCAAAGTTTGTAAAATTGTTTTTGATACACCCTCTATATGTAATTAATACAAATATGAAATTTGTTACTTAGCTGATTGACATTATGTTCAGCACCCTGACTCCAGAGTTTTGTAGACAAACCTTTGTGTAATTATTCAGTCCACTCATCAGGAGGTATCAGCAATTTTCTGCCAATTTTCTCATTTTTTTTATTTTTATATTAAGCTAAAAAAATAATTTATGTGCTTTTTATTTATTATTATTCTGTGTGTGTGTTAGAACCTGTATGCATGTGTGTGTATGCCTGTACATGTAGAATATCATGATTATTTCTTCTTTTTATAATTTTTTTGTCTCGTTATACTCTCTCACTATTCCTTTCTCATCTTTTTTCTATCTTTCAGCAATGAGTATCATTATATATATATATACATATATATATACATATATTTATATATATATAGTTGGATGTTAGCTCTATCTCTGATATTGAGCGCTTTCTAACAAGTACTGTGCATATAATATATAAATAATTATATATATATATATATATATATATACATACACACTTTTCACACATACACACACATACATATATATATTTATATATACATACCTTTCACACACACACATATAAATGTGAACAACTACATATATATGCACACACTTTTCCTATTATACAAATTGAAATCCTGTACTACAACTGTAAAATAGCCAAATTAGACCCCAACTTCATGAACAGTGAATAAGATCAAAAATCAAATTGTTGCAAGATAATTAGATAGTTTTTTGTTAGCCTTCTGTATTTTACACATTAAAACACACTTTCCTCTTTCATTTTTCCTGCATCTCTTGTTCGTTCAAAGTTTTCATTTCAATCAACTCTTTTTCTCTGGTCAGTATCTTGCTTCAACAATAATTTATTAAATAACAATATGGATTCCTTCATTAAAGCTAATGAGTTTCAAAATTCATAGCCTGAACCAGGCATACTTTTCGTGCTGTCATCCATTCATTCACACAATCAAATAAAAAGAAACTATAATAGAACTGACTGTTTATTTGTGCCAACAAGGAATGATGACAGTTGGATTCTATCATCATAAAACTGATAAAATTAAGAAAAATTCAAGTAGAAAATGCATGACACTGTAACAATACACCATAATGGCAAAGGTAACTAAATCCAGTGAAGCTGTTATTAAATATGATGCTCTCTTCAAAATTTTCTGGCTTCTTTGACATTACATTTTCAAATTTAAACATGAAAAATCTAAGGAGAAGGACAATGTCCAGTTTATAGATTTCACTGATGTTGGCTGTGGTTGAAAAATAATTTTTATATGAGATTTTATGTCTTTAAATGTTTTAGAAAAGCTGTGAAATGAAGAACAAGTGACTATCATTAATGATGCAAAATTACCTAGGATAAAACATTTTTGAGCAAGATTACCAGACTGAAATAACTATTATATAAAATGACACAGGATATAACTTTGATTTCACTAATGCCAGCCTAATTAAAAAAGAATATATATAACCCTTTTAAGAGAAAATATTTTGAAAATATATTCATAGAACTAGCAGCATGGCCCAGCATTGCCCGTGCTTGATTCAAAAATCGTATGACTCATACAGCAATCGCTATCACTTGACTTAAAATATTTTTGCCCTTCCTCGTGTGTGTGTATACATACATGAAAAGTATGCCTTTTGCATGCTAGTTAACATGCCTTCTTACACTGCAAATTTTTTCTAAGTTCTATGCCAAACATTAAATCTGTTATGAAAAAAGAACTAAACAAAATGAACACAAAACGATCTGCTTTAAAAAAGGACTCGTAACTGGAAAAACCGAATGAAAAAGAATGTTAACAACAAATACTTTTTCACAACCAACCCAGTTCTGCGGAATCAGAATCAACATTGAGTTTAAGCAAGCGAATTAGCCAATTGGAGTAAAGTGCCATGCAGACTGAAATTTTTCCCACTTGTGACAACTGCAGCTATCGATTTTTTTTGCATGCTAGTTAACATTCGTGTCAGTCAGCTGTTGGCTCTCACTCTGGCCAGTACAAAATGGCCGCAAACTACATAAAAACTGCCGTAGAAGCATGAAAAAATCGATTATTTCCACTACCGATAAGAGTTGGGAAATGCAAAGTCAGTCTTGGTCTTCCCGCTAACTTGGAGCATGTGCATGTAAATTTTGGTGCAAATCCGTCGAAAATTGTGCCGATGCATTCGTTACACACACATCCTGCCTTTTATAGATGGAGATTACTACCAACGATAAACACTCATGTTTAAATGAGTGCTTATAGTTGGTAGTTTATCACAGAACCATTTTTCTGCAGATCCATTATTCATAAATCTAACTTATGACTAAATGCGTAACTTAACAATTCCCCTTTTTTTTCAAAATTATGTTTTTAAATCTAACAAAATCTAGATTATTACTATATCTTACTTCATTTCACCACCCCACAGAGAGATGACGACCACAGACTTTCCCCACACACACATACAGGAAAATATAAAAATCCAACCGAATAGAAATTTATTTTACAACTTATAGCTACATCTCACTGACAAAATACGATGGTTTCATCTGTAGACTTCCATCACATACACACTTATATGAATTGACATTACTATCCTACGCACACAAGCGTTTCTTGACTTACACACTCTTACACTTTCACACATTTTAACATCCTAAATGCTCCTTACACATCTTTATATATTATCTAATGCATTTATACACATAATGCATGTCTGACCACTGAGAACTACCAAAAATCATAACATTCCAGTAATGTATCTCTTTGCTTTTTCATTTCTATTCTCAATCCGTGATGAAGCCTTAATATAGGTGAAACATGTTAAATTGAGATTCATTTCCACTTAGTTCTTTATTTCATTTTATCATCTTGTCAGATTCCTGTTATATTTAATCTTCAACTTATATATATACTATATATACTTATTATAATTTTATCATATAGACAAAAACTGTTACTATCGGTATTGAGCCCTCTTTTGAATTAATGGTGTGAATGTTAGAATTTATATATTACTTTCGTTCTGTATTTACATTAGTCAGACTATTGTCCACATCTTTGTCGCAATGTTTCAGCCGTTGTATGCTCCAGCCTTCTTCAGGTGGTTGGAATTTCAAACTGAACCCTTTATTTCGATCACTGCGGTAGACTGTTCTAGTTCCACATGCCATGTTTGATGGATGTCAGTTATCAATTATCTCCTGCTAATTTTCCCTCTAAAAGTTCTCCAATGCCTTAACCGGGTATTGAACTCACACTCTTTGGGTCTGTCACTGGATCTAACCAATGCTTTTATCCGCTGTGCCATGTGTCCTTGAGGACACATGGCACAGTGGATATATATAAGTGTGTGTATATATATATATAAGTGTGTGTATATAAATATAAATAAATATATATATATGTATAATTATTTATATATTATATGCGCGGTACTTATTAGAAAGCGCTCAATATCAGAGATAGAGCTAACATATATGGTTGGATAGATGTGAGCTTGGGTTTCACGCTTTAGCGATCATCAGACAAACTGATTCATTTTTAAAAAAATTTTGGTTTTATGTAGATTGCGTGTATTGGTGTTATTGTGGAAGTGGTGGGGGAAACTTTGTCGTTTTTTCATCGTACTGACACAAACATCGATGTATGCAGATACATATACATATCCATCGGGACTCATACATATATAAACATATGTGGGCATATATATATACATATACATATATAAACATATACATATACATATATATACATATATAAACATATGTGGGCATATATATATATATATATATATATATATATATATATATATATATATATATATATATATATATTATAGTAAAAAAGAACATTAAGATATATAATCCGGTGTTCTTATTGACATTTTTATTCTTACAAAACAGTGCTGAATGGAAATTAACAGAGCATAAATATTATAAATTAACTGATTTAAAAATATGGTTCCTTCACTACACAGGAATTATCATGTTTCAAAAACAGAAACTAACAACTTCAAATTCAATTATTTAATTAAAAGCACTAGTTCTATTTCATTTTCAAGTGAATTTTGGAATAACTTATTTTTAACTTTATTGAGTTTTAAAAGCAGATACAATTTGTTTCCAAGGATATGGAGAAATCCAATCATTTAGAGAGGGACAGTAGCCTGTTCATTTTTATTAACAACTATCATATCAAAGTTGAGTTACTTTCAAAAAGAATATATGTCTAGGTAGGGTAGGGGTGCATTTACATTATATATATATATATATATATATATATATATATATATTGAATATTAGGTAGCAAGTTTTCTTTTTTTAATTAAAGTTCACCCAGGTGTGTGATATGAGCATAAGAGGGGGATGTATAGAAGATGACTAGAATACTAGAATATAGCAAAGAAATAATGACTGACTCCACAGTTGAAGAGGTCAAGATTGTAGTGTTTTGGGAAGAGTCTCTATTGAAAAATATTTCAATAAATAATCAGTTCAGATTTGAAATTATAGTTTGCTGTCAACATATGGGGTTGATGTAAATGTTTGTTTGGTTTATTATGCAAAGTTTCTACTTCAGTGAATAAACTTTTTGGCCAACTAATTATTATGAAATGAAGTAATGTCACAATTGCCGACCGGCTTTTGAGATAAAAAAAAACACTTGAGTACATGTACCTCACTGTTGCAGGAAGTTTCCATTATTCATTATGTTTCCTTATTATTTGATTGATGTGTTATTGTTTATGCATGGATTTCCATCTCATGTAAGGCATTTGATTTGAAAAGATGAAGTGTCAATTAAAAAATGTAACTGTGTTTCATTTTCTGTTATATTCACTAATATATATGTATACATGAATGGCTGGCTAATAAGTTCCAACTTTGGCTTTCTGGTCATGTATCTAGTTAATTCTTCTTGCAGACACCTGCTCAGGTAGATTTGTGTTTCTTAAGTAACCACAGAGCCAAACTGTGGTTTCTACTGTCACTATGCTGAGTAGACCTTAGTTACAGTTTCTGGGAAAGAGTACAAAATTTGACATGATCAAGAGCTGAACAATGCAAGTATGCTCAAACACTTGGTCAAAATAAATGACTTGTGACTTTGTGCTAGCACAACTACAGACTATATATATATATATATATATATATATATATATATATATATGTATATGGTGCAGTTCAGTTTATATTACAATGAATCATTCATAGAAAAAGTAGATTAGTAAAGTTAATGATATAAAATGCCAAATCCCTTCACTAACAAAATTTTGTTAGCAAAGGGATTTCACCATTTTATATCATTAACTCTACTAATCTACTTTTTCTATGAATGATTCATTGTTATATATATATATATATATATATATATATATATATATATATATATAGATAGATAGATAGATAGATAGATAGATAGATAGATAGTTATTACAACAAAAAATAAAAATTACCTCAACATAGAGATAGTCTATTTCAGGGGTTGATGACAGCTGTGTACAGAATGATTTGAAATAGACTATCTCTATGTTGAGGCAATTTTTGTTTTTTTGGTGTAAAAAATACATATGCTCTGTTAAAATAAAAAATATCAAGCTCTAAAAAAATATACAGCAGATCAGTTTTAATTATATACCATCAGATTGATTACCTGTACTATATATATAATCAAATGAATGAATATAAATGTACATCTAAGTGTTCACATACAAATACATTCATATTACATATGTAAAAAAACAAAAACAGTGTGCACTGCTAAATGACAGAGTTATTAAGTGCAATTAAATATTTAACAACAGTTATAATTCATTCAAACAACATGAACTTGCGAGATCCAGAAATATTAACCTAACTGTAAACAACAACCAGTACCTGAAGATTGCATTAGGCATGAAACTGTGAGTCATACTGTTGGCATGGGGTATTATTATGTATTTTTATTAATATATATCCATATATATATTAATATAAATCACAATGTCAGAAACATCTCACTACAAGAGAGCCCTGTATATTAAACATCTCTGTCTCACTATCAACCTCAGCTTATTTAACAGGGGGAATGGAATGTTAAATGTCTCTTTTTTTTTAAAATAGAAAGAGACTCACTTCAATTCCAGTCTTGCTCAACATGACATAAAATTCATCTTTAATGGTCAAAACATGAAGAAAAGTTAACAACACATAAAAGAATGCCTTGAAAATGATTAAAGAAGTCGTCGAAAGCACTTGGGACAATGAACAATATGGAAAATTTTTGTACTCCCTTACTCCCATCAAATGGAAAAATGTAAGAACACTGGAAAAATTAAATAAAAAATTAATTAAATTTTTCTTCTCTGTCATATTTAACAAAAAATATTTAAAAGAAATATTGCTGGCCATATAACATTAGGAAATCAGCCGATTCTGCTACCTTGGTTTCAGTATCTTCAGGTGATTTTGGTGAATTGATTTCCTAATGCTTTATTTTTAAAAAATAAAAAAATATGAACACTAAATTTTTAAAAAAATAAATAAATGCACAAAATGTCAGGAGGAGGAGGAGGAGGAGGGGAAACACAAGTGTATTGAAAATGTATCGGTGGGGGGGAGGGGTTAAATGAAATATAATACTTGCGTATCATCCTACTTCATATGAACTCAAAAAATATATATATATATATATATATATATATATGTATTAATTAGTACATATACACATACTTACATACTCCATACCTGATGAACCGGGAACACCATCCAGCGAAACTATAGTCGCATGCCAAAAACGTAGGTATGGGTGTATGTACTAATAAAAAGATATCTTTGGTCTTTATAACCGCATTGAGCGCTATTACATTTACACCTCGTGCATAAATTTAATGATTATTTATTTGCTTGTCTGTGTATGCAAACCAGCACACATGTACACGCCTGTTTATATTTGGCAATTTCATTTATCTACTCTACAACTATATATATATATATATATATATATATATATATATATATATATATATATATGTGTGTGTGTGTGTGTGTAAAAATACATCTTCACACAAAGACCCACATATATAGGAGATGTATCCTGATGAATAATTATATACGCATATGAATATAAATAATGTTTGGAAGTAACCTTACCACCCCAAATATCAGTATTTGATATGTATTAGGTTGGTGCAAAAATAATTTCGTTTTCTCACATAGTAACATATGTTAGAAAACGAAAATATTTTTGCACCAACCTAATAGAATTCCCTTTGTTAATTCACATTTGCATTCAACTTTTTCTTTCATCCCACTGCATTCACGATTTCAGGCAATGGCAACAACCAATAGCCATAACCTGCTGCAGATGATGTAAATAAACATTGAAACACTAAATAAATCCAGCATATTTGCTTATCTGTAGACCTAATAAGAGATACTTAGGGTCCATTAAAATGCTATGGGTGTATGATAGTTGTGGCAAGCAATCATTTGCTTCCAGATATGATGCCAATTCTCAAAGGATATTGAATCTTACTTTGAATTACACAAGCAGCTGACATTTTCTCTGTTATCCTGTCTCAAAGCCAGTGATAAGACAGGTGCAGAATAACAGGAGAACCAAGGGACATTTAGGATTCATGCCTTTCCCAAGGGTATATGCATAAAATTAAACTAATGCTCAGTGGAAGGATTGTAAATCTTCTGTCAGATTCACTTCTGGTGGACAAGAGGTGCAGTAAGAGACATATGTTGCTTCATCGATAAAGAGAAAGGACAATAAAACAGGTTGTATCCCAGAGTGGATGACCGAAGAGAGATATTATAAGATTACAAATCCTAGAATTATAAACAGAGTGACCATAAAAAGTAGTTGACTAAAGATAAAGGATAGACAAACCTGTATCATTTACTAGTGATTTGCAGTTTTAGTTTGTTCTAAAACTATTTATCTTATTTGAATTTACTTATACGATTTAAAAAAAAAAGAAAGTTTTGCAAGTGTTGTAATCATTTTATTTTTATTCATTCTGACTAATTTCTTCATTTTCAATATTTATAGCACAAACTTCTGATCCAAGTAATGTCCATCATCTGTGGTGTTTTGTAATGTTGTTAATATTAAACTCTCCACTAGAAGCTTTATGGCTATATGACATTGAAAGAGCAATTCTTGTGCAATCACCAAAATTAAGCAATGTCAAGCCTGCTCAGTACCTAGATGTGTGACTGCTTGGGAATACCAGATGTTGTGAGGTTAAATGTGCAGTTGGTGTAATGGATAACAGCTCAGAATTGAATATGAGAAAGTTGAGTTCCAAATACAGTCAGTTTCGTCATATTCAAATACCCTTGGAAAAGGTAGGAATCCACCTCTTCTCACCCTGCTTTGGGTTCGGACTTGTATTAGTAAACCATTGTTATCTCCAAAAATGTTCTTACAATCTAAAATTTCCAGTTTTAAATAACCTGCAAAAGGTTGATAAGCTGTAAAAAAAACAAATCAACCAATTCTGTATACAGGATGTGACATGTATGGGAAGGGAAAACCCTATCTCTTAAAACAAGGCACTTTATTCTGAAATACAATAGACAAGTGAGGAAGATTGAGAGGTAATAGCAGAAAAAACCAAAAAAAAAAAACCCCAAAAAAAACCAAAGCTTAGGAAATTAAGTCTGACTGAACCCAATTTAACTGATTTTTTTTACAGGTCTTTTTCTCAGGTCTTTTAATTAGTTTGTAAATATCAGCAGATAAATGTATTTACAACCTAATGGCTGAAATAGTTACACATTTTCTTGAGAGTGATGATCAAGACCAATTAAAAGAATCTTTTATGCTGATTTTCCAGACAGGCAGACCCTCTATGCTGATTTTGGTATAATATCTTTCTCACACAATTTCTTCCAGTTTAGCCTTTTAATGCACTAAGTAAAATGCAAATTAGATAAATTTTGACATATACATTTTTGATATTGGCCTAGCAGTCTGGCTTCAGCCACTTTTCTACTGCTATAATGTAACTTACCTGTACCTTTTATTAAAAATATTCACATAGCAATTATTCTGATGAACTTTTCTATCAACTCAATGAGTTTATGCATAGCACTAGATTAGCAGTTAGGCCTCATCCTTTTACTGTTAAAACTGCTTGAAATATACGTAAGTTTTTTTCTAATAGTTTATTCTCTTGCACCTTTTGTTTGCAGCACTTTATTCTGGCTTCTTGCTTTCCCGTCAACTGTGATCTTCAAAAATTTAAATGCAATGTCAATTGTCATCTTTTGTCTTTTTGAAAGCTGTTCTTTTATTGTCTTTTGTCCTCAATAATGTTTTCTCGGTTTCTCTCATTCTCAGTAACTTTTGTGATGTCAACGAACAGTTGTTTGCAACTTTTGTGATGCGAATGAATACTTATTGTCACTTTCATAATGTTTGTTGTAGTAGCGACTTTGTAATCACTATAGTAACACCATTAAACAATACTGGTGTCAGATGCCTTGGAATAAGACTTGCACTAATAGTACTTGCGTGATAATACTCTCTCGAAAAGTAACCACAGAATAGTAATCCGTGTAGTGAACAGTATAGAGAATAGTGATGTGTAGAGTAATAGAAGATAGAACAGAAATGGAGATTGATTAAACACCATGCTAATACCCATACATACATTTCCATTGCCATCATATGGTCTACTTATTCAAAATGGGATTGCCTGTGCTTGCTCTCTGGCAATCTATGTTCAAACTACAGTGTTGGCAATGACACTCTATTCCTATATAACAGTAGAGTTTTGCGTCTTTGTTCTATCAGTGAAATCATTGGAGAAAAAAACAAAGCAAATACCAGGACAGAATATAAGAAAAATCAAGACTGCTGCTTTAGTTTTTTTGTTTTTTAAAACAAGACTAAGCTAAAAGTAAATAATCTGGATAACTACTCCTGATAAAAGAGATTGTTATAATAGCAGTAGCTGAAAACTGAAAATGAATAAGTCAAATTTGGTGGAAAGAGGCATCAAGGAATTCTCACTATGATGACTATAGAAAAGGAATTAATCATAGACTTATAGTAAAAGGTTTTTAAGATTTCTTAGGTGATAATAATGAGTATAAAAATTGAAATTGGTAAAGATAATGTCATAATAACACCAAAATAATTGAATTGAGGCAGACATTTAAAATATGATTGTCTTCATCTGGCATTTTTCTGGCAATGGAAATACTTCTTACTGGCACTGATCAATCTTCTGATACATTATTTTGGCGTCTTCTGAAAATGGTAATAAGAAAAAAAGGTATTGCAGAAAATATTGATCTATTAACTTAGGTATACCAGGAAATCTATAACATATGCTCCATGGATGTGTTAAATAAAACAATGAGTAGCACAATAAGCAAAACATCAAAATTAAGATCTACCTGTTGGTTAATATGCAAAGTGAATATAAAATGCCATAGTTAAATTGTTTAATTTTTCATAAGTACTGACTGGCACCAATTTTTAACGCCTTTCTTTTCATAATTAAAACACACTTCCATGACATAAAGAATATTAAAATTACACAAGTATATAACAATAAAACATGTTCTTGCATGTTTTCCTTTATGTACTTCCTAATGTCATTATCACAGCTAATCAAAACAACCAATTTCTGCAATAACATTCAAACTTCAATATTACTGTAAACTGAAAGCAATGATCATAACTTTTAAAAAGTGAATTTAACATCATAAAATATATTGACTTTGGTTGTTTAAATAGTGAGTAAAAATATTAGGTGAGCAAAATACGAAATTTAAGTTAAAAAAATAATATACAGAATTACAATAAGGTTTAATAATAAATATTTACTTTTATTCAAAAAAAAAAAAAAAAAAGATGAAGGAACAGCAAATACCTTATATAAGTCATCAATTACAAATGAAATGTTATATTTTGGAAGATATAGAATAGGTATTGCTAAAACATATATGTATTTATGTATAGCTGGCCATTCATATTCGAGGATACCTGTCTACTAGGGCAGCTGGCTAACCTCTATTGCAGACGCTTGCTCAGGCACATTTGTGTTTGTTTAACACCCACAGAGCCCACCTGGGGTTTATACTGCAACTATGCTGAGCAGCCCTTAGTTCGAGTTTCTGGGAAAGAGCATGTCATCTAGCGTGATCATCAAATTAAACAAAGCCAGCATGCTCATTCCCTCGGTGTGTCTACCCAATTTCACTCACAAGGCTTGGGTCAACCCGTGGCATGGTTTTCAGGCACTTTCCAAAGATGCCTCAGACTGATGACATCTGGAAGTTTCCTTCCTGACAAATCGACCATAGTGAGACTCGAACCCGAGTCTCATGATCAGAATGCAAATGTTCTAACCACTCAGCCACGTGCCCATAAACTGCGAAAATACTTTGTAAAATAAGCATTCTAAAGTATCCTCGGTTTGTCAGGTACAAGCTGAGTTTGAAATGTGTTGATTTTACAGTACTCAGACTCTTGATTACGTTAAAAAAAATAAGTACAAATTTATAAAAAACCCTGATAATCAAAATGTTACTATACAAACTTTGGTCACTTACTCAACCAACTTTCTCATAACATCAAAGAGATTATCAGAAAATTAAAAAAAATACAGGATTGATAAAAAAAAATGGAGAGGCATTTTTATCAAGTAACTTAAAAAGATGGATTATACACTCCTTGTATTTATATATTTATCTATTTATTCTAGTCCATTTGTGCGGGTACACACACACACACACACACACACACAGACAAGAACATAATGAATATACACACACACACGTGTGTGTGTGTGTGTGTGTGTGTGTGTGTGTGTGTGTGTGTGTGTATTCATTATGTTCTTGTCTGTCTCACTGTTCTAGTAGGTTCATATCTATTTACTTATCTATCAATATAGAATGAAAACACAAATGACAAATGAACACATGCACTCATCAGATGCATTTGTTGATCAATGTGTGAATCTATGTTTGCTTTTTATCTATGTTTGTCAGCTTAATTCATTTAACCACTGAACCATTTTTTATTTTGGGTTTATCCTTAAAATGCATATCTCATGACCTTTGACAATCTTATGGGCAGGGGTGGAGGCAGTGTGAATTCTTCATTTTACAACATTAGATGAGTTCTCAGATATTAATGTCATAGACTGTCAGAAACTTAGGACGAGAAAAAGAGTGTTAAAATTTCTAGGACACATAATAAAGAGAGAATTTGAAACTCACAAGACATATTAAAAGAAACATGGACAGAGGAAAACAGAGTAACTTACTGAACAAACTTATGTAAATGGAGAGCAGGACAGAGACTGGGAGTGATAATGAAAACATAAACCTTACTAAGAGCTAAAAAGGATAGGAAGTTGTGGAGAGCCATGATTGGCCATGTTCTGAAGGTACACAGTACATAAATCAAAAAGGAGTTCTCTCTCAACTGCTACAGATTCCAGTGCAAAGATAGATAAAGGCATATCTTTAACTATCTTTGCACTGGAGTCAACTTACTGAATCTAAGTCAGGTACAAGGCTATATGTTTACAATATAGAGATGTGATAATGAAAGGTTCAATGAAATAGTAATAGTATTCAGCATTCTAATTTTGGTTCAAATCAACATTACAAAAGTAGAATAAAATAGATACACCAACAAAAGCCAGACCAAAGTCTCCCTATTCAAATGCATAAATATTCACACACACACACACACACACACACACACACACACACACACACACACACACACACACACACACACACAATAAAAGACTGTAAAGAACCAAACATAGACACTATGTATATATTCTTGGAAAACCTAAGGATATATGTAAAAATTGTTTGTACACACATACATACATACATACATATATATATATATATATATATATGTATGTATGTATGTATGTATGTCTGTGAGCATGACAAAAATATGGATATAAATAAATGTGCACCTATCAGTATACATGTATGTGCACCTTACTGAACCAGAGTGGTGATACCAATAAGCAATACGTACAAATGCAAATCATTGTATAGATTGCATATGCCATTGAAAGATCAGAATGTGCATATAAATGTTATATGTATGCAAATGTGTTCATATGAACTTGCAAAACTATGTTGGTAAATGCCTTTGTATGTTTACCATGATTCTATTGAGTGAGTAAAATGAGATTTCTGGAAGATTCTGGAGGGCTCAGTATCAACCAAATGTCTTGGAATGAATAATAAAGTAGGACTACCCTCAATCAGGCCCACGACCAGCCTGGCAGAGTAGGTGTATGTGCAAACATGTATTTATTTATATGTGCATGAGTGGGGATCTGAAACAGATGGAAACAACTCATATCCATCTTGTTCAACATGCCCCAGGTTTGTTTATACAGAGACATCAGAATGGTGAGTTCACAGTATGCCTGCTCATCTTAGATTCAAATAAAAATCTTGAATACATACATATATTACTTCTTCTGCCAAAATAATGAACAAATATATATATCATGATATATTTCATTGGTATGAATATAATTACCTATATATATATATATATATATATATATTTATACACACACACAGAGTAGAGATGATTATGTTTTTTTCACATTTACATATTAATACCTATATAAATTTATATATATATATATATATATATATATATAGTAAGTTATCAGTTTAAATTTATTGAAAGATACTTATGTCGTATAATATATTTCAATAAATTCAATCAAGCAACTTTCAATTGACAAGGCCTCTGTATGATTAAATCTTTATTCTATTTTTCAGATTTTACAATAAATTGTTGTATAGCCAGATCAAAATTGTGAATAAACTGTCTAAATTTAATACTCTTCTGTTTTTGGTTGAGTAATTTTGACCATCTTGAAAAAAATCAGCACCCTGATGATGACATTGTGCTAATTTCGAAATTACTCAGAATAAATGAATATGTATTAGGTTGGTGCAAAAATAATGTCGTTATTTGACGTTCAACTTCAAAAGGAAAACAACATTAATTTTGCACCAACCTAATATCAACATGGCATTTTTCTCTCATCCTTTAATAAGGATACTAAGAAGCTTGTCCGTGAATATGAGAGGCTCCTATTGAAAATAAGTAGATAAAATTTATCTAAATTATTCAATGGGACATGACATAATATATATATATATATATATATATATATATATATATATATATATATATATATATATATATATAAATTAATGACAAATAAAGATTCAAATGATTTTTCTTCCAATTTTCACAGAAACATCAACCTACTCTTTAGGGCAAGATAAATCTATTGAATTCATTGAGAAATACCATATTTATTATTTATTTTGAATATCTAACATAAAGAGTTAATTATATATATATATATATATATATATATATATATATATATATATATATATATTAGCATGCACAAACTAGCAAATGTGCTAGCACTTGTATGATAGATATCAGAGGTAGTGGGTGGCATTAGTGGTATCAAACCTTTATCAGACATGGATAGAAAACTCCTTGGTTTTCGTGACTTGATGTCATCCATCGCAGCACCTGCAGTGTATTCAACCACCCACAAACACATACCCTGCCAACCAACACTTACTCTAAATGCAGCCAACGGAACCAACTCTGCAGTCAGTAGGAGATAAAGGACATGAGGAAGGAGACAGAAGAGAAGTGTAGGTGGTGTTGAAATTATTGGTGCAGACAATGGTGCTGATGGACGGAGTTCAAATTACAACTGAGCTTGTTGCATTCACTTCATGCTAAGTCTTTTGTGAAAGGCATGAATCCATTTCCTTCCTTGAAGCTATAGGTTAGAAAAAACAGGGAAAATTGTGTTTACTCTTCAAAGACAGCTGCTTAAGGAGGACAACTTTGAGTTCAGACACCTTGCCAACATATTATGCATCAGAGTGGGTTAAAAATATAGCTCATATATGATATTATATAATAATATATAAGTGAACACATGGCTGAGTCATTAGGGTTTGAATCTGCCCATGGTGAATTCATCAGGAAGATGATGATAATAACCTTTGGAGGCAATCCCAATATGCAGCATCTTTTTAAAGTGATTGAAAATCATACCATAGGTTGATCCAAGACTTATAAGTGAAACAGGGTAGGTGAAAGTGTTTATCAGTGGTTGTACTAGCATGAAGTTGCAAGCCATCATAATTGAGGGCTTGAGTAACATTTTCACACACTAGATAATATGCTCTCTTTCTGAAACTGTAGCTAAGGTCTGCTCAGCATAGCTGTAGTATAAACCATAGGTTGGGTATGCAGGTGTATATACATATTATCCCTCGCTGGTAGCACGAGTTTCATGCACAACCCCCAGCATTATTTTATACTGTTGTGCATGAAAGTCTAAATTGTGCTACTGGTGAGGGACAATATCTATATTTTATTAATATATACTTAATAGCTCTGTTATATTACATTGAGCACTATTTTATTAACAGAGCATTCAATGTTCAATATCTTATATATATAAAAGATCATTATGCCATATATATATATATATATATATATGAAATATATAAAATATCTTTTATATATATACGATATATATTAATTATTTTTTAAAAATATGATTCCATCGCTACATAAGATGTTTTAAAAACTTCAATTTAATTATAAAAATTAAATTGAATTGAAATATCAAACTCTGTTTCATCTTCAAGTGAAATTTATGAGATCCAAAAATTTTGCTTGCAGATGAAACAGAGCTTGATACTTTGATTCAATTTAATTTTTATAATTATATTGAAGGTTTTAGCTCCTGTTTTTGAAACATGAAAACTCTTATATAGCAATGGAACCATATTTTAAAAAAATAATTATAATTTAGGCTCTACTTGTGTATTGAGCACTGTTTTTTAAAAATAAAAAAAAAATACTAAAGAACTTCAGATTATTAACCTAACACGTTCTTTCCTATTTTTCCATATATTTGCATACATATATGACATATATATTTATAAGTTCTTATATATATATATATATATATATATATATATATATACATATATATATGACATATATATATGACATATATAAGATCTTTCATATATATACATATATGACATATATATATAAGATCTTTCATATATATATTATATATATATATATATATAAAAGATATTTTATATATAAAAAATATATATATGTATATACATATATGACATGTATAAGATCTTTCATATATATACATATATGACATATATATAAGATCTTTTACACACACACACATATATATATATATATATATATATATATATATATATCAAATATTTCTTTCAAATATACATATGAAAAAATATATAATAAAGATTTTGCACCAGTTCCTACTGCAAGATATACACCTACAGCTGAGTGACGGCTGCATTGCTTGCTAAAGTAATTCATGTAAGTTACATGTGAAAAGATAAGAATCTTAAAGTGAAATGTTTTTCTTTATTTTTGGTGAGTGGATAGACATGATGGTCGTTTACTTCTTGAATATGGACACTTATAAAAAGAATAAAAATAAATGCACTTCATCTGAATAGCAGAAAAGGAAACTTTTTTTTATATTATCTGATAAAACAACTCTGAAAATGATGGTTTCAATCGTAATAGTTATTGTTGCAAAAAATATATGGTGTATTGGCAAATATTGGTTGATTTGCAAGGGAGCTGGGCTTGAAATAACTAGATACAAGTAAGAAGCCTGATATGTCTGACTTAGCTTCTCATGAGATGCACTATTGGATAAACTGGTCAAATTAATCAAGCCAAGGAATGGCTCCCATATCTTTAAGTAGAAATCTGCAAAAGAAGAGCCTTAGGGTTGTTGTTGCTGTGGCCAACTATTACAGATTTTAATAATAGTAGCATATTAATATCTTTCTGTGGAATTTGGCAATTACATTCTAGCACATTTTCCCCAACTTCTGTATGAAACCATATATCAATATTGCTGCCTGTAGTAAATATCACCATATTAGTTCAATTTTGCTTGTGTGAATAAAAGATTCCCCAAACATTTTTTTTGTAACTTGCAATAGATGAAATTCTTGTGTATCATGGGTATATTTTGAAAGCTGTTAAATTATATCTGAATCAGTCATTTTTTTTTTAATACTGTGTTCCTTCAGGATGTACACAATCATGTTTCTCTATAGATTTTTCTTGATTATCTGTGAATTGCCAAAAATTCTTGGAAAAGACAGTGGAGTGATTTTCTGTTATTTTCTCCATACTTCGGAATTTAGATTCTCTTCAATTGGTTGCCACTCACCCAAAGCTAAACAACCCAGTCTACACTACTATTTAACCCTTACATAGAAAGAAAAATAGACAAGTTCATACTTTTCTCAAAGGCATCTGTGTGAAAGTGAACTTTGGACTGGCCAAAATGTTAACACCAAGTATACAAAGACGATACTCAAGTGTCCGAAACAATTTAGAATATATTAATGATTCTTCTCAAAAGTTATTTATAATATGCTTTATACACTATTTACATTATTCAGACTATTGTCCTCATCTTTGTTACCATATTTATTACGTTTCAGCTATTGTACGCTCCAGCCTTCTTCAGGTGGTTGGAATGTCAAATTGAACCCTTTATTTCGCTCGCTGGGGTAGACTGTTCTAGTTCCACGTGCCATGTTTAATGGATGTCAGTTATCAGTTATCTCCTGTTAATTCCCCTCTCCAAGTTCTCCATTGCCTTAACCGGGTATTGAACTCACACTTTTTGTCACTGGATCTAACTAACGCCTTTATCCACCGTGGCATGTGTCCTTGAGGCTGAAACGTTTTAAGAAATATGGTGAGACTGTTCTTGCTCCACTGTCTATGTCTAAGGATATCTCATCTAGTTCTTATATTAAGTAATGCTCACCTATAGCTTGACCTGTTTCCATGGAGTTCAAGTACATGCTGATTGGCCTGGGGATTGAACTCGCAATTGCTATGACACAAACATAGAAAAGAAGCAAAAGGCAGTATAAAGTTGAAAGACTGAGAAAAGTAGTAGAGTTTGTCATTAAGATGAAGATGATATTGGAAGCAGAATTGACAAGGGATGTGCTTGTCATTCACATGGTTAGTGGAAGATCTATTGTAAAACTAATGAATCTTAAAATTCAGGTGCCCTAAATTCAGTCAATCCAGTAGTGCTACTATTGGAAGGTTGGTAGTTGGAGTCATACTCAACAGATCCCAGCTAGTCTCTATACTCTGTTGACTTACAGATACTTATAGGCAGTTACTACCTATAGTGTAGTCACTATAGGCACCTGAATACAATTATTCATGCCTTGGAAGGTTGGTAGTTGGAGTCATACTCAACAGATCCCAGCTAGTCTCTATACTCCGTTGACTTACAGATACTTATAGGCAGTTACTACCTATAGTGTAGTCACTATAGGCACCTGAATACAATTATTCATGCCTTGGAAGGTTGGTAGTTGGAGTCATACTCAACAGATCCCAGCTAGTCTCTATACTCCGTTGACTTACAGATACTTATAGGCAGTTACTACCTATAGTGTAGTCACTCATGGGGGTGACAGGTTATTCCATTACATCAGTATTAAATTAATGAGTAAATTTTTCAACAAAATCAATGATTTTTTAAGTGTTTGTTATTAAAATAAAGCCATTTTTATGAAAGAATCACTGAAGTAGATAATTGGTCTTAGAATATGCTCTTGTAAGGATATTATTATTCTTACAAATAAATAAAATAATAATAATAATGAAAATTATAAGTAAAATAAAATTAAACAATAATATCTAAACCTTGTTTAAAATAAATTAAATAAAAAATAAAAATAATAAAATTACTCCCAGCAAGCAACAAAAACTGTTCCTGCCAGAAATACAAACATCCCGCCAAAAGACGTAAGATTCAATCTCCTTGCTCCAAAACTGTCGAGATGACAACATGTGCGTAACTTCCCTCTGTGATAGGACTTGTGATATTACAGAGTAACTTTTAAAACATGAACATTATCACAATTGTAACATAAAACACACACACACACACCAATACAAACAAATGTATAAATAAAATTGTATGTGTTATATTTCGTGCTAATAGGAATATATATTTGAGGATAAAATAAGTAAAGGTTTATTGTAAAAATGCAGTACAATAAGAATAAAGGTAAGAGTTATGCACAAGGTTGTCGTAAGTCAATCCAGTAGTGCTACTATTGGAAGGTTGGTAGTTGGAGTCATACTCAACAGATCCCAGCTAGTCTCTATACTCCGTTGACTTACAGATACTTATAGGCAGTTACTACCTATAGTGTAGTCACTCATGGGGGCGACAGGTTATTCCATTACATCAGTATTAAATTACTATACAATTATTCATGCCTTTTCAGTATTGTGCACATTTATTTTTCCTGTTTTTATCTTCACAAAAACAAGCCTAAAATTCTACTACCTACTTATGGTGCGAGTGAATACCCCACAAAATTATGGTGACCACCAACGTGTACAAGAAAAATATACGAATATACCACACTCTAATGCCCTTTTCATATGGTCTCAAAATTCTCCTGTAATTGGTCAAATTTCAAAATTTTCTTGCAGTGACTGAACCCCAAGCTGCAGGGGCTCATTGCTTGCCAGAATCTATTCATAGCCTACATTTTGGCAGTTGAATCCTCAAATCTATTGTTGTTTGTTAAGGGACCTCCATATCTTTTCAAGTTTCAGGGCACCCAAAATGTAGATCTGCCACTAATATGAATTAGAGATGATGTCTTTGCTGCAAACTTGTTAGTAATAGAAAATATTATTAAAGCATATAAAGATTGTTTAGACTTAATGGAATTTTGAAATATTATTCAATTGTAAAACATATATCCAATCGCGTATTATCTTTGGGTTGAAAAATAGTCAATATGATGTTCCCTGAATTGACATTCCTTCTCTTATACTGTCATGTATGAAATGGATATTATTATAAGAATTTCAATGGTTTATGGATGTTAATACTGAAAAAAATCCTTGGGCTAATGCAAGATTAATATCTTTAAAAATTTTAAATGAAGTGTCATGGCTTATTATTGTTGTTTTTTGTTGTAGTTGTGGCACTTGCTTTTTTGTTCAGAGTGTCTGGATGCATTTCGAATCATTGAAAATGTATAAAGATACTGAAGCAGCCTCCTACAGCATTGTAAGAAAAGTCATTGCGTTTGAAATGTTGAAATGTTGCTTATTTCACTGAGTGCATTTGCGAAAGCATCAATTCCACCGAGTATATAAGGAATGGTGTCTGATCACAGAAGGCTTCTTGTTTATGGAACTGGCAGAATCAAAAATCAGTTGCTGCCATGCAAAGAAGATTCAGAACAATGATGTATGGTTGAAAAACCTTCTCCTCCTCTTTTTCTCCTCATCCTCCTCCTCCTCCTCCTCCTCTTTCTTATAACTGAATTCATTGATGGTTTTGGCAGTTTAAGGCTGAACTGGTAGTTCAGAAAACAACACAGTTATGCATTTCAGAAGGAACAATTTTTGAAATCTCTCATTTGAATATTGCTGGAACCAAATTAAAGCTATAATTAAAGTCATATGTTACTGCCCTTTCTCACTTTCTCTAAATATAATTTGTGGTGAATAAATATATTTATTTCTTTAATGAAAAGGTTTTAAAGAAATTTATTCCTTATTCATCACATAAGTTAAATAAAATTTTGGCTTTTTTGTTATAGCATAATTATCTTTAAATTATATATGTTATATAAAACGTATTTTATATGTTATATATGTTTTCATGTCTTTAAATCCTCATTAGCTCTCACTTCATGGTAAGACAAATATACCAGGGTCCCTGTAATTATTACTTAATACATTGGCTGCCATATATTTTTGTTCTATTTTATAATCATAATTTAATTACAACCATAACTATTTTCTTGTTAGATCATTATGGGATTAATATGTCAAACTGGCGTTGAGATGATTTTCTTGCACCATTAGCTCCACTCTTTAGTTTCACCAGTTTAGACCTTTACAGCTAGGATTCACAATGCCACAACCAGAGTTGAATTAATCACATTTCCTCTTTATTCCATTTGCAAGGAGATTGTTCTGCACAGTAACAGTTCTTGAAAAAAAGCTGGTTGAGTAGAACTATCTCCTGCAGGGATGCTTCTCTCAACATTAGAATCTTAACCTCAATGGTCAATTACTATTTATCCTTATCCTCATAAACTTTAACTTTTACCTGCACTTGTCTTATTATCATTCAGTAACCCTTTACTGTGAGTGGTTCTTGAGCCTTGTATTCGTTTACCTTTTTGTACAAAAAAAATAAATAGCCCAGCCATTTCAATGTAAAATGCAGGAGGGTTTTGGAAGAATTTTTTTAAAAAAAGAGCATATTTTATGTGACAGTAGATATTGTAATAGAGGAGGCATGCTGGAGTAATGGATAGCAGCTCATATTGAGAAATCAAAGAGCCAAGTTCAAATTCTAGTCAAATCCATTACATTCACTTACGTGCTAATACCATTGGGAACGGTATGGATCCTCTTCTTCTCTCCCCAGCTATGGGTAAATAGCAGGACATATTAAGTTCTCTAGGCTTGGATGGCAACTGGTCTACCACAGAAAGAATTGGCAACCTACTGCAGGAAAAAAAATCTGCCTCGTCAGTCATGTATCGAAAGATACATGATCGCCTGAGCATGTATCATGCATGGCACATAAATGACTGAAATATTGTAAATTTTTCATGAAGTTATACAAATTGATTTACTGTTTAAATAAAACCTCAAACTTTATGCTTTCATCAGGAATCATTTTATAAACTGACAAAAATTCTATTTATTAATATAACTTAAAAACAAAATAAATTATCTCTCTTTACAAATATAATTTCTTACTTACTAAAGACATGATGTTGGGAATTGATTTACTGTTTAAACATTTAAAAAATGATCCCCCACTTTAAGTCAATATTCTCTTTAATTATCAACTGAAAATAAACTTGATATAATGATATTTTTTCTGGATTAATTTGAACATAGTTGAAAGATTTGACATAAATTGCCTCCCCCATGCCATGAATATTGAACTCCCACAAAAAACAAAATGAGTAATCAATTGAGTATATAAGTAATAATACAAAGGAGTCCTTCATTTTCTTAAAGCAAACCACAAAATATATTAAAAAATAAAACTTAAAATAAAAAATAATGATTCTTGATAAGAACATTATAAAAAAATTGCACTGAATTAGCATAAATCTTCCTTGGCAACATAATAAAAAGCAAATAATTCTTATCTCAGGCACAATTAAAATTTTTGAAATATTCATCTTATTTTCCCCTTGGTTATAACAAAAATTTATTTATTTTTTTATTATTTCTCTTTTTTTCTCTTCTCATTCTTCTTACCTTCATTTTTCATCTTCATCATTATTATCTTTTATTTTCATTGTCCTTATTAATATCACATACTCACTATGATAGCATCATATTAATTTATCATCATTGTCATTAGCAACATTATGGAAATTTTCTTTTTTCTTTTCTTACTACATTCTTTCTTTCTTGTATTTTCTTAAAAACCTTTCTTTTTCTTTTCTCTCTTTTTAGCATTTTTTCTTTTTCTCTTTTCTCTTGTAAAAATTATTTTTCTTTTCTGTTTTCTCTTCTTAAAATTATTCCATTTTTTTCCTGTGTTCTCTTTAAATTGTTTCTTTCTTTTTCTGTTTTCTCTTCTTAAAATTCTTTTTCTTGTGTGATTTTCTTAAACTTTCTTTCTTTCCCTATTTTCTCTTAAAATTTTCCCTTTTCTTGTGTGCTTTTCTTAAAAATTCTTTTCTTTTCCTGTTTTCTCTTCTGAAAATATTTCATTTTTTGTTTTCTATTCTTAAATTTTTCTTTCTTTCCTTTTCTGTTTTCTCTTAAAATTCTTTCTTTCTTTTTCTGTTTACTCTTAAAATTCTTTCTTTCCTTTTCTGTTTTCTCTTAAAATTCTTTCATTCTTTTTCTGTTTTCTCTTAAAATTCTTTCTTTCTTTTTCTGTTTTCTCTTAAAATTCTTTCTTTCTTTTTCTGTTTTCTCTTAAAATTCTTTCTTTCCTTGTGGTCTTTTCTTAAAATTCTTTCTTTTTTCTCTGTCTTTTCTTCTTAAAACTTTTTTTTCTGTTTTCTCTTCACACAATTTTCTTTTTTCTGTTTTTTCTTCTAAAAATTCTTTCTCTTTCTTTCTCTGTTTTCTCTTCAGAAAATTCTTTTTTTTCTGTTTTTCCTTCTAAAAATTCTTTTTCTTTCTTTCTCTGTTTTCTCTTCTGAAAATTCTTTCTTTCTGTTTTCCTCTTTTGAAAATTCTTTCTTTCTTTTTCTGTTTACACTTCATGAAATTCTTGCTTTCTTTCCCCTATTTTTTCTCCTTAATGTTTTTTTTTGCATGTTTTTACTAGTTGCTAAATTATAATCCCCACCCCTTATTCATTTATTTTTGTTTTTTAAAAAAGAAAAATAATTCTTTCTCCTTTTACATTTTATTAACATTTGCTTCCATTTTTGCTTGGTCAGAACAGCTTTTATTATTTCATATGAAGCAGCATGATGCTGAAAATCTTTCTTTTTTTCTTTTTTTTTTTTTTTTTATCCACACCCCACACCACTTTGTCAGCATAAATTTTTTTTAATGTGTCTTTTGAGATTCCACTAACAGTGTCCAATTCATCAGTTGCGTTTCACTGATTCTTTCTCAATCAATGGACCGGGGTTCTCTGCATATTTAGATGAAAAAAAAAAAAAAAAAAAAAGGAAAAAAAATTCTATATTCTATTTTTCCTTTGGTATTCTTAAATTTTTAATTGAAATTTCTTAGTCGTTTCATGACAGGAGTGCTATTAGAAGGAACATTGTGTTTTTAATATGCATAGATGAGAAGCATAAGAATGATGGAAACTTTGTGTAACTAGGATGAGCCTTTCAAATATTGAATAGCACTGAAACATGCATGCATACATACAACGGGTTGCATGTAAGTGCAGGCCATTCTAAGTATGCACATTTACACAGATTTGCATCAAAATACAATTATGCAGTCAGATACTTTGGGTATAACACAGTTAAAACAGAGATTGAAAGCAATTCTGAAAAATGTACTCACATGCAATCAATATTTAAATAAACAAATACAGTTAATTTTATAAAGTTTTGATGTCTATTCAAATCATCCTCAGAACATTAGCACTGCATTATATGTCTACCATTACCACTACCTCTATTGGCTCTTGGACCTTGAGAAAAAAAATCTGTGTATGCATGAATGTATTTAGACACAGACATGTTTGAACTAAGGCTGCCAGTTGAGCTAAGAAGTAGTGAACTTGACTGCATTTGCAAACTTGGTGCTACTAATATTTGAATAAACTCATTAGATGTCCATGTTAGTCTCCCAAATTAACAGGCAGTAAAATTCAAGAGAGCTAAATTCCAATGACAATTACATTAATTATATTTATTTAAATGCAAATTCTGATGGGAAAGATAGGTAGGTAGGAATAATATGCATCATGAGAGAATAGAATAATACAGAGAAATGATTAACAAGATCTGATAAGTGCTCCAACATTAAGGCCCTGGGCCAGACATACTAAGTTTATTATTAGAAGAGACTGGTAGTTGCAGAACTTGCATATTTAAATATTTTACTATGGGTACAAAATTTAATAATTACAATAAAGAACGGACATATTGAAATCAAATGACAAAAAAAATATTAGTTATATTAAAGAGGGAAATTAAAAATAACTAACCAAGACATTTAATCTGGTTTTTATTTCTCTCTCATCAGGGTTCTATTATAAAAACTGCTTATGCTTTTCTTTTTTTTGTGGGGGAGGGGCTTTGCTCTATCTCTTTATGGTAATGTTTATTACTGAAAGATTGGTTTGGTTTGTTTTATGGCAGATCAACCTCAATGGGTTATTTAATGCCGACAAAATTTTTATTGCTGGTAATATGTTTTTCTTCAAAAATCTATTTCTGGGAATATTTTTCCTTGCAGAAATCTATAACTGGTAATATTTTTTTTTAAAGAATGTATAGCTGTTTGTATTGCTGGTATTTTTTTTAAAAGTATTGCTGATAATAATTTTCCTTCAAAAATTATTGCTGGAAATAATTTTTCATTATTATTATTATTATTATTATTATTATTACAAAGTATTTCTGGTATTAAAACCTATTTTTACACAAGTTTGGGTGTCAAGTATTTGCCTATAGCTGGGACCCTAACAGGTGCTAACATCCTAGGTCAGGGTGAACCTGGGAACACCAGTAATTAAGAGGTGGTTCAGAAAAAAAAAGAGTTCAGAGATCCTCCTTAGTAGATGAATTATAATAGTTGATGATTAGCAATATAACTTAGGTAGAAAAAAGTAATAAATAAAAAAAAATGTATTGAAACTAGACCTTTTGGAGCTCCAGGCTCATTGGGGGTTCCTACATCACACCGTTCATGCAAATACACAATGTATATTATTAGTTGATGACTGACAATGTAATGTCAGTTTAAAAAAATGGCAGATGACCATAGAACAGTGCTGACAAAAATGGCAGAGGCCAAAAACATGCAGGCACCAAAGGTCAGGAGCATGGAACCACCTCTTAATTATAATTCAGGCATAAATGTTACTGAGCAAACTTCACATAACTTTTGTACTATACAAGATCACAAATTAGTGGAGTGTGCAGCTATGAGCTTTAAGTGGAACTATTGTCCATGATGCTCAAAGAGTAATTCTTGACTGTTTCTTAACCATTTTTACCATTCTGTTTGCAGCATGGTTGGAAATCTTGTATTTTATTTTATATTCTATTAGTTGATACCTTTTATAAATGGATACTGAATATTTTTTTGCTGAATCTTTTTTAAATAAATATTTTATAATTTTATATAAATGTATTTTTTGAAAGTTTTACTCATATTATTATTGCAATGATGAAGTGACTATGTGGTATAATTGAGATAAATATTTAATTTCCATAGTATTGTAGCTTACCTATGGACGATAATGGGTATGTCCCCATTCACATAAATACAGTAGTAAATACTGTATATTGTCTGCAGTTGGAGATTCATTGTGGAATTCACTTGACTCAATTCCAGCAGTTGACTACTTCTTCTACGTGCCACTAGCGAATCTTATATGTGTTGTTCATGTACTAAGTATTATCGTTCATTAGCAATCTTTGATTATTCTATTCAGTAACCTTCTTACATACTCATAAGCCTACTATTTGCCCTGATTTTAAATACTGCTGTCACATCTTGTTGGTTGCTCCTGTTATATATTTAGAGATTGTTGATAAAATCTAAAGAAGAATCTGAAGTGTTATTGATCCTGACCTGGCATTTTGCCTTCAGTCACTTTCCCACCACCCTGTGCTTTTTCTATAAGTACTTTCACGGTAACTGTTCAGATGAACTTTTCTCTATGGTATTTGTAAAAATTCATTGGGATTTAATTTTTAAATATTGTTATTTTTACTCCTCACCCCACGTATCTCAGAAGAATTGTACAAATGGGAACTAGTTAGGATTACTTAATTCTTGTTCTTTTATAGTAGGTTTTTTTTTTTATATTCTCTAACACTCAGTAATCCCTTGCATATTAGTGTCTTTATTGCCTTACTTGGGGTGAAATGATTTAAAAAAATAAATAAATCCTTTTCTAGGCACATATATGCAACATATATAGTTAAAAGAACTTTATAAAATGTAACTGTTGAATCTATGTAAGGATAGGAAACAAAAAAAAAACTGATCCTTTTCTAATTGCTTTTTCACCCAATACAAGGCACAAGGACTACTCAAAGTAGAAGGTTACTGAATGAGATTATTGTAAGAAAGGAGAAATTAAGAAATGCAAATTATAAGGATAGTGTAGGGTAGACATTAGTTCTGGGGAAAGAAGCTGTTTGAGTGGAACTCGAAACTTATCAAAGGGACCCAAAGGAAATGTGGATGGTTTGTCACTGCGAACATGGCATAGTGGATCCTAGCTGTAAAGGTCTGAGCTGGCAAAACTAAAGAATCTAACTCAACCAAACATCTGACACAGTAATAGTGATACTGTATTGATAAGTTAGCAACATTTCTTCAGTGGGATAAGTGTTGTAGGGTGGGGAATAATTATTTACCTACAAGAACACCTAGGTGCATTTGAACTTTGTCGTGGCTGGACAGCACCAGCCCAGATATGGCAGCAATACTCTTGATCTGACTCTTGTAAAGATAGAGCATGGCAACAGGAGTTTAGGTATTTTGTTAATTCATATTTAAATATTTGTTCATACATATTATCTTCAGAAGACTATAAATAATGTAATGTTATTTATGAGAATAAATATAAATAAATAGATAAAAGTTAATTAAAGCAGAGATGCAGCAAACAGAAGCATAAGTTATGATGTCAACAGATAGTGTGATGTGTTGAGATGGACTTGAAAACTAGTGTATTCTTCCTGAAGGGAGAGGGGGAGAGAAAGAGAGAGAGAGAACAACAGTCCATAAATATTTTTCAAATTGCCACCTAACGGGCATGATATTTTAGAAAGTTATTGGATCGTTAAGAATGCATCAGTTTTAGCTTTAAGTATTGTGACTTTAGGCAAGTCTTTATGCTCTATACAACTCTCCTTAAGTATGCGAATCGGTAATTCATAAATTATACATAAAATATATCTAATTAAAATGAAAATGCTTGGAGGCCTTTTCGTAAAAATGTTTGTTTTTCAACAAAACACATGAATAAATATGGTCTATATATATATATATATATATATATATATATATATATATATATATAATAAAATTATAGTTTTAAGGTATGCTATATTTATTGGCAAAAGTTCTCACTATCAGGGATAGAGCATATGTAAATATAGAAGTGGACACTGATGTCAACACTGAGTAGCACCAGCCAGTTTCCTGCCTGCATGAATGCAATATCATAACCATGCTGGCTTGAATATATATATATATATATATATATATATATATATATATATATATATATATATATGTGTGTGTGTGTGTGTGTGTGCATGGCCGAGTGGTTAGAACGTTCGCTTTCTGACCATAAGACTCAGGTTTGAATCTCACCATGGTTGATTTGTCAGGAAGTAGACTTCCTGATGTTATTGGTGTGGAGGTGGGGGGGTCGATCCCAGGGTGCGGCACCTTTGGAAAGTGCCTGAAAACCACATCATGGGTTGAACCAAGTCTTGTCAGTGAAACTGGGTAAATGGAACCCTTGGGGGCCGCTGAGAGCTGTGCTAGCATGAAGTCACAAGTCATTGTGACTGAGGGTTTGAGTGTGCTGGCCTTGTTCAGATTGTTGATCACATTAGATAACACGCTCTCTCATGAAACTTTTACTAAGGGTTGCTCAGCATCGTTGCAGTGAGTGATGAACAGACACAAAATGTGCCTGAGCAAGTTTCTGCAATAGGGATTAGCTAGGTGTCCTAATAGATGAGTATCCTCAAATATGAGTGGCTAGCAATTATATATATATATATATATATATATATATATATAGCAAAATGTACATTATTTAGATATACTTTATAACCATCTTGAAAAGCTAACATTATGACCCTCTTCAAAAGAATTTATCAAAGAGAGACCTATGTTATGACAACCCTTTGAACTCATTTATAACGCAGAAACAAAACAGGCCATATCTTCAATTTAATAAATGCCATCATAATTAGAAAAGAACATAATTTATTATTAGGTTGGTGCAAAAATAATGACGTAATAATGTCGTATTTTGACATTAAAAAATACGTCAAAAAACGGCATTATTACGTCATTATTTTTGCACCAACCTAATATGTAGAAAATACTTAGGAGGAACCTGATAAATATTTTACCATCTATAAACGCACATCAAACACACTTCATCATATCACCAACATTTATAAAATCCATATTTAAACAATCTAAGATCTATCTACCTACAACAACAAATGGTGTGACATACATTTCACCCAAAACATTCCCCATTCAACATACAAACAACTGCCAGACATAGATAAAAATGCCCACTAGACGCACATACACACATACACACATTATCAACTGAATCCTGCATAGACCAACTAGAATTTTGATACACAGACATCTATGAATTATACACATGAACTCTGCTTGACAGGACAGATGCATGTGAGGTCTGCTTAACCAAGGAAAAACAAACAACAAAAAAATAAATATTCTTTTCTCTTCCATATTTAATTTTCTGATGAAGTTTAAATAAAAGTAAAATATGATATATTTATAAATGTTTCCTATTTGTTGTTTATTTTATCATTTTGGCAGATTTTGATCCATATTTGATCACAATTAATATATACAAGGCTGGAGTGTAATAATCCCAAACTGACTGGGGACCCAGGTAGTGTTTTGTGAATCTCGCTATCTTATCAACATTTGTTTTTTCTACCTACATTTATATATGTCATACTGGGATCTTTTTTTTGGTTCAAATCTGTGAACTTGTTTTGCTCATGCAGAGTCTCAAAAAAATATTTTTTTATCCATAATATTGAATATGTTAAATTATTCAACATTTTAACAAGAAAAATCTCAAGTTGATGTTAAAAATTGCCACAAAACATTGTTGTTTTTTTCAAAATGGAAGGATCTATTATGACGTGTCTCTAATTTGTATTTAGATACATTGTATTTATTTTCAATTTTTCTAGTTGAATTGTTCATCAGTATTGCATATAATTTATTATAGTTTTTTAGGTTATAATAAAATTTGTATTTTATATGAATACTACCTTATAAGTGTAGGTGGGGTTGTGCAATATCAGATGTGGGGGGCATAAATTCAGGGTGCACAACAATATGTACATATATTTGTTATTTTATATGCTTGATAGGGTGTATATAAATATAACTACATTGCATTCTCCAATGATCATGAAGCCCAATACCCATTAATACTTCAAGTCAAACTTATAAACATATTTGCTAACACTCATTATCATTAACAGAATTTTCTTCTCATCTTGAGTTGGTCTAACTTGCAAGCTGCTCATCAGAGAAAGAAATTAAAAAAAAAACACAATTAACAAATACTCATTTTGTTTTTATTGATAAAAGCCAAACTGGTCATTTCATTAAGCCTGAAAAATTACTGTTTGATTGAAACACAAATGAAATTGATTCAATTTATTTAAATAGAGAAGTCTTTTCAAAACATTTGTTAATCATTTCAAATAATCATTTTTTCTAAAAATTTTTCCCATTTGCATGCTTTTTGTCCTATCATGAAACAACGAACATAGTTTGATAAAATTAGAAAAAACAAAAAGATATCATGCAAATTAGATTTTACAATCTAATAATAATTTTACCTTATATACATGCAGACTATGGTCCACATCTTTGTTGTTGTTATCACAATGTTTGGGCCATTGTGCCCTCTGGCCTTCATCAGATGTTTGCTGATCTAGTTAACCAACAGGGAATTTCAAACTGAACCTTTTATTTATCTATGGGGTAGGTTTTTCATGCTCCACTGCCCATGTCTAAGGGTATCTCATCTAGTTCTTATTTTTAGTACTTCTCAGTTATTGCTCAACCCATTTCCACTGAGTCCAAGTACAATTCCTGGCCCAGGGATTGAACTTGGATTGACACAGACTCGATGAAGGCTGGAGGACACAATCGCTAAAATATTGACAGCAAGAAAGAGGAGGAAAATAGACCACATGTAAATAATGATAACTCTTCATCCCGGAAATTCAGATAGATTTTACAAATATATTAACAAAGTGCTGGCTGAAACTATACTGTACAGATGGTGTTCCAATTAGATTTTTATCCTGAGAAACGATATACTCTGACAGAATCTATATTCAGGTGGCTACTCATAGTGTTCAGTTGAACAACTCAGATTTTTTCTTTGGAAATAGGGTTGGTTAAAGAACAAATATCTTTATTAGATCAGCTACATACCAAAACACCATATGACCTTTAATATTTCCCAACTTGAACTGATCTTAAAAGAATGACTCTGTTTTTAGTCTTTTCTCTCACATCCTGTTTGGTACTTTTTTTTCTATCTCTCTTTTTACTATTTCCTTTTTTCTTACTTTGTCTTAATCTCTATCATTGACTATTACTTTCAGTCTTCTTTTAGACTTCTCTCTGTCCAGTTTTAGCTCTCTCTCTCCCCTTTCTACACACATACATACGTATGTTTATATGCCTGTACATATATAAAAAAAAAAAAAAGTGGTACTTACTTGCTTATTGATCATGTTATTCTTTCTTCTCTGCAGTTTACCATCAAGCAAGAGGTAGATGAAAAAAAAAAATAAAATAAACAAGTTTCATATTTTGCTCAATGATTCATTATAAAGTTAAGTAAAAAAAAAAAAAAAAAAATAAATAAATAGACCAGCATGCATCTCACTTAGACAACATTTTAATAATTTTTTTGCTCTAGCTTTTACATATATATTTAAAGTTACATTATGTTTTAATTGCATATCTGTTCAATAATGTTGTTTCTGAGAATATGTTACAAGTAAAATGCTAAGTGGTCACAATTTGGACAGCAAACAAAATACCATTTTACTAGTTATGAATTCATTTGTCTGTATAAATTCAATTATTATAAAAAGAAACTTAACAAGGTTTATTTGTACCTGAAGAATTTGGTATCTAAGAACATTAGACATTTTTGGTACCTGATCAACATTAAATTGTATTTAAGTATCTAAGGGATAAGCTTTATCAGATTTTCTTTTACAATAATATTCACCTTGTACAAGGCCCAAGAGCCATTCAAGCTAGAGTGTTTTTTATGGC
>OZ010575.1:60472333-60478094 GCA_963932145.1 Acanthosepion lycidas
TGCTAGGTAACCATGACATATTTGTGAAGAATTTTAGAATAACCCAGAAGCTATACTGGAAGCAAACCACCAGTAATGAATTCAGTAAATCAACAAAAATAGAAAGAGATGTGTCTTCTCATCAGACTTATTCAACTGATACAGTTGGCCATTCTAAGAGAATTAGAAGTCCTATCTGGATTCATTATTGGCAGCTACAATCTTAACAATCTAAGATATGCAGATAACACAGTGTTGATAACTGACATAGAAAGGAAACTGTAGGTAGTGAAGGAAAGTAAGAAAAAAAGTCTAAACATTAATTGCTAGAAGACAGAATGTATTGTTGGCAGGAAAAGGAACAATCCAACATGAAAATTACAAGTTGAAGATACGAAAATCAAGCAAGAGAAATACCTGGGAAATGTTTTAACAGAGAATGGAATGTCCAACACTGAAATCTGATCGCAAATTGGGATAGTGAAAGATGTCATCCAAAAGCTATGCAAAGTATTAAGAAATTGAAAAATTTCAATAGAAAAAAGAAAGGATTACTGAACAGTTACATAATATCAATCTTTCTATATGGTAGTGAATTTTGAACAACATTTTCACAGATGAAGAAGAGACTTGAAACAACAGAAATGTGGTTCTACAGAAGGATGCTGATAATACCATGGATTGAACATATGATCAAGAAGAAAGTTTTAGAGGAAATGGAAACAAAAAGGACAAATACTTAGAATATGAAGGAGATATCTGAAATTTCAATGAATTTACAATGTTTAGCATAGTCTGTACAATCTCCTCAGAGATGAAGAAGAGACTTTTGGCAAGAGAAATGTGGTTCTACAGAAGAATGCTGAGAATACCATGGATTGAACATATGATCAAGAACAAAGTTTTAGAGGAAATGGAAACAAAAAGGACACATACTTAGAATATGAAGGAGATATCTGAAATTTCAATGAATTTACAATGTTTAGCATAGTCTGTACAATCTCCTCACAAATGAAGAAGAGACTTTTGGCAAGAGAAATGTGGTTCTACAGAAGAATGCTGAGAATACCATGGATTGAACATATGATCAAGAACAAAGTTTTAGAGGAAATGGAAACAAAAAGGACACATACTTAGAATATGAAGGAGATATCTGAAATTTCAATGAATTTAAAATGTTTAGCATAGTCTGGACAATCTCCTCACAGTTGGAGAAGAGACATTTGGCAATAGAAATGTGGTTCTATAGAAGGATACTCGGAATACCATGGATTGAACATATGATCAAGAACAAAGATCTTGAGAAAATGGAAACAAAAGAGAGAGTTGAAATTTCTAGGGCACATAATGAGGAAAGATGGTTTGGATAATTTGATTTTCGTGTGAGAAATATATGTCATCATTTATTTTGTTTGGTGGTGTGAGATTTTATACACTTAGAACCAAAAAGGGCTTGGAAAATTTGATATGCACCGGGCAAATTGAAGGCAAGAAGGGGAGAGGAAAATAATGCATAATGGCAAAAACAACTGCTACCTGCATGTTGTACAATTTTTCAATTCTCTAGCAAAGTCTATAATCCTACCTAGTGAGCTTGCATCAATGGGTGGCAGAAGAAGGTTTAGGAGAGAAAACAAAAAAGATAAAATTTATTAAGAGCTACAAAGGACAGGAATTTCAGCTCTCTTTCTGATTATAAACACTTTCTTTATGTTTCCTGTTCTCCTTAAAATATTATTTTGTTTCTCACATACATTATCTAAAGTATTCATCAAAGAACTATATCTCTGTTGCTTTAAGTTTTTCTTCATCTGTGATGAAAATGTTTAGCATTCATAGTCATATATGAGAGTTTCCTTGTTTTTAAGGACATTTTCCATTTGTAAATATTTTTGGAAAACATTTTTTGCTATACATGTGCACCTTCAAATTTCTGTTTTACACTCTTGATATAATACTCAGGGTTAAATTTCTGTACCTGCTTGATTTTTAGATCCCTCACATCTTGGATTGTCACTTTTGCTAACAACCATGCAGTCTGACATCTTACAGTTAATGTTTCGTCTTTTCTTCCTAACTTAAAATACTGTTTTATAAATTATTTGTCAGTTCATTTGGGCAATATACATCTTTTATTTTTTAATTGTATGTCACTGGTCTCAAAAAGGTACTCAAAAAATATTACTCTCCTTTTTTCTTATGTAAGAAAAAAGGACAGTTATATTTGAACTGAGAATGAACTGAAAAAAGAAAATGAAAAACGTTGTGGTATTTACTGTATGAAATGTGAAATCTACCCAGGAACCTGACTTAAACAGATTATAAACACTTTCTTTATGTTTCCTTCTTTCGCTGGAGAAACATTTTTGTCGGCTGCTGATAAACGACTTCATTATCAATATAAAGTTATCAACCACATCTCATCAAGAAACATTACTTAATTTGTTTTCTCACTCACCTGGATTCTACTCACAAATGACTTAAACAGTAAAAGCAACCCCCCCCAAAAAAAAAAAAACACACACACACACAAAATGCTTCTTTAATTCGATAAGTTGCCCAAGACTTTGGCAGTTTCTGATTGACTTAGCCAAGATTTGTTTTCTATTCTTACAAATAACATATTAATAACAACAATGTAGATATCTATTTTGATATGAATAAGTATCTCTTCCATTATTTTCCCACTTTCAGAACTTGATACATAATTGATAAAAGATGGTGGTAGGGTAAGTAATTGCTGGAAATCTATTTTGGTAAACACAAATCTAATATTGATAATATGAAGGTATTCGATTAGAAGTTATGTTGATGGGCATTGCTAATTTTATCAAGAATATGGAGATAATCACTGTCGTAGGCATGAGATGCAAATGATTTACTCATGACAAAGATTATAATCTATTATCTTCCTCTTGAACCAGCACTTGTTTATAATAAGATGACATTTGTAGCTGTGTCCAAATTTCAGGCTTACTGTAGCTAATTTGTGGCGTGAGAGCTCTGTGTAACAAGATACCGTAAATGATATTTTTATATGTTTGTCATTCATGATACTGTCAAATAATTAATTAAATTCCGAAGAAAACTATATATATATATATATATATATATATATCTTAAAATCTGTTGCATTAGAACATGCAAGTTACTACTACAAAACTGCCCATTTTGTTTAAATATATCTTATCAGGCAGTTATCAATGATGGTAATAAACAATATTATTTAAAATTACAATTTATGATAAACTAGTTAAAACAGTTAAAAAATTTTATATTGGCAGTACCAAAAATTCCTTTAAAATAGGGTAGTACAACATATAATCATCTTTCAACAAGAATGCTTACCATAACAGAACATCCCTTTCTAAATACTTTTGGCACTCAAAATTAGTTTACAAAACTCCTATGGTAAAATGGAAAACATTTAAAAAAATCTAGAACTTGTAAATCTTTATGTAAATCTATGTCCCCTGTGTTTACAAGAATAACTGCACATTATAAAGTTTCCTAACAATAAAACCCTGTTAAACCAAAGAAATGAACTAATGATGTTATGTTGGCATTGTCAACCTTTTACCTTAAAATATAGGTAAAAGAATTTTTCATAAATAATTACACATTACAATTGCATAGCCATCAGTATATAATGGTCCACCCAATATTTATTTGATTTATTCAACTATAATATTGCCATATTTTATCTATTTAGCATAATTAGCTTCATATATAGATGCTCCATATTTTTAACTTTATCTATTAGCCCCTTAAGAAGCTTCCTGAATATATAATAAAAAAATTAAAAAATTTCTTCCTGATAACTTTATGTCTACTTCAACAGATCTGAGCATCATACTTGGTTACAAACATAATACATCTGTTGCTGAAATGTTTAGAGCATCAGTTTATCTTGATATGAATTAATAACCCACCGTCTGACCTTATTTTTCTATTTTAGATTTGACTTTTAATTGGTTTAAATAGACATACATACAAGTACATTTTTTAATTCTGACCTCATGCAACCCCACTTTTAACTTCCAAAATGAGGTAATGATCTGTTTTCAAATTTCCCTAATAAATCATTTTTCAGTATCTGTCTATATTTCTGAGATGAGGTATTATGTACACTATTTACATTATTCGAACTATCATCTTTGTCACCATGTTTATCACAACCATTGTACACTCCAGCCTTCTTCAGGTGGTTGGAATGGCGAACTGAACTGTTTATTTCGCTCACTGGGGTAGAATGTTCTAGTTCCACATGCCATGTCTAGTAACGTAAATAGTGCAAATCTTTTTTATCACAAATTATCTGCCATTGCCTGAAGAAGAACTATTATAATTTTGAAAGATGAAAGTTTTTGTGTAGTGATGTAAAATATTTTTTATTGTAATCTATTATAATAAAAATAATAATATTTTGCTCTACTTTGTTCTGAGCACTTTTTAAAAAAAGTAAATGCTACGAACTGTGGATTCTTACACCATCTGTTCTTTCTTTTATTTGGATGCACACACACACACACACACATATATATATATATATATATATATATATATATGAATGAGAGAGAGAGCGAGACACCCGTGCACAGGCATGTGAGTGTGCCATTTTCTGTTGAAAGTCAATGTTTTCACAGTAAACAAAACAATGTGTCAGTTAATAAGTCAAATGATAAGGGTAAAATTTTTCTGGATATGCTTATATTTATATGATAAATGTAACATGAGAATTTCAGCTTCTAATATCCCTTTTTTATTAGAAATATTTAAAGTAACTTATTACATGGTCAGAAAGATTATTATATAACTCAGTAATAGTTGATGTTATTATAAATAGATATTTATAACAGTGTATTAACTGATATTTAAAATTTAAAAAAAATTTAAGGCACATAAATGCTGTCTTGAGTCATAAACAAGCTATAGCCTCAAAAGAGAAACAAAGTGTTTTGAAGTTATTATGTGCTGAGAATCTAATTTTGGAAACTGAAAAGTTGAACACAAATCAGTGAAGAAGCAAAAAAGAAGTTGAAAACACTGACAAGAACAAAAATAAAACTAAGAATGTCACAAAGTGATAAAAAAATGCACTCATATATATGAATTATATAGGCATATATATCTATCAAGATACATGTTTAAGTTACAGTTTCCTAATAGATAAATATTGATTGAATATCTCCAATTTGCTTAATGGATGTATCTTTCTGGGGAGTTATTTTTGATCAATTGTTTTTATGAAAAAGTTGATGAAACTTTCTGGACACTGATATGCTGAGACAAATAGTTTCTAATAAGTTCAATTTTTGCATTCATGAAGATGTATTTGTCAATGTTTATTATTTACATGGCTTTTGATAAGTCTGACTAAAGAATGCAGAGTAAATATGTTTAGCATATATTGAGCTAATCAAAACTGTTTTTCTGTTCCCTGTGATGAGATTGCATTTCAGTGCTGTGAAAACAGTAAAAGATTCCCAGAAAAGTTATTTACTGAAATGGTAGCAAGAATAATGAAACTGACTAAAAGATAACAAAATATATAAGTCAATGCGGAAATTTAGTTTTAAAAAAAATGTCTTTTAGTCTTAAATCAAACGAACTTTGTGATTAACCCTATATTTCTATCACCCTTATTCTCTCATCTAGTAAGGAGTATTATGCAGTGTTATATGGTCAAGAGGAAATTGTAATTTGGTGGGCCATTTTGGCTTCCTTGATATGAAGCAATGAGAAGAAACTGGACTGTACTTCACAAATAATGATCAGTATT
>OZ010575.1:60478294-60498294 GCA_963932145.1 Acanthosepion lycidas
CAGGTGAGTACATCAACTGGACAACAGATCTATTGCAAGAATCTTCCCAGTGCAATTTGTTTGGATTCACATGTGAAACATGAAGATAACTTAAATTACTAAGTACATCTCCTGAATCATAAAAATGAACTTCTTAAATAAAACATCTACATGAAGAAATTTTAAAACTTAACACAGAACTGTTCAGTTTAATGTTTCATATTTTCATTATGCCTTCCATTTTCAAAAAAGGTTTTATTTTATGTGCTATGTGCCCTCAAGATATTGGTGATCATGGCTCTCCACAACTTCCTTATTTTGTAGGTCCAAGTAACTTTTGATTCTTGACCATCCTACTTCTATGATGAATTCACACAAACTCATCAAGTAGGTTACTTGCTGTTTCTCCCAGATTCTCTTGTTTTTAACATGTCCTGGGATTTTTAGATTCTCCAAATCATCATTCCTCATTATGTGACCCAGAAATTTCAGCTGTTTCTGATTTAATTACATGTCCTTCTAGTTCAGATTTTCCTTAAAACATCCTTGTTGGTCCCATGTTTAATCCATGGTATTCCCTGCATCTCTTCTCTTGGTAGAAGCACATCTATGTTGATTCATGTCACTTCATCTGTGAAGACATTGTCCATTATTCACTGCTATAAAGAATACTAGCAGTATAACCCATCTTTGACTGGGTCTTTCATTACTGGGAAATTTTCCATTCAATTGAAGCAGTTTCAGTTTAAAGTCAGCCCACCTCAAAATCAATATTAGTAACAACAATTGGGTGCGACTGAGGCATATCCCCAAATGCGGGGGGGGGGGTCGGAGGGGGTAGGATTAACAATTTGAATGAGGGGGTGGCCCTGAAAAGGGAACTGTATAATAATAATATTATTGTAATAATTTAAACTATTTATTTTTTATTAAAGTTTTTATGAAAGATATATGTCCAAGAACAGTAAATAGTAAAACGTTGCTGTGAGTTATAATGGACAGGAAGTAGTGGAGAGCCATTGTCGCCAACAATTTGGACTGAAAACCGGCACTGAAGAATTAATTATCAAAATTGGATGAAAACTGGAAATGCGTAAACAACATCTGATCACGCACACACACATACATACATACATACATACATACACATTTTGAGAATTATAGATATGGATTAGATATAACAGTTTAGCACTGTTTTATTTTTTTTTTGGTTTCTAACAAAATTTTCCAATATCATAATACTTTGCTTAGATTCTGGAAGACATATTTTGCTTTTGCCTTGCATTTTTGGATTTCTGTGTCAGATTTTTCATCACCTGTTACTAACTAAACAGCCAAATTTTCTACTTGCTTAATTTTGACATTCCCAATGCTTGGGTCACATCTTTGGTTGTTGTTTTTTGCTGATAACCAGGCATTCTGTCTTCTTACAATTAACAGACAGTTTTGGTTTTCTTTACTACTTTAGATATCTCAATTTAATGTTTTAAGCTTTTTATATTTTCTTAATGTTCTTATCATAAGACCATTCATGGCCAAAATCTCAGTAGTATGTTTCTGTCCTGGGTAAGACGAGAAACTATGTCCAATGGCAAGGCCTCTGATCAGGAGGTTTTGAGGAGTGTGGAACCACCTCTTAACTGCTGGCATTTCCAGGTCCACCCTGACCCGGGGTGGTAGCACCTGTTAGGGTCCCAGCTATGGGCAAATATTTGACACCTAAACTTATGTAAAAATAGGTTTTAATACTAGAAATACTTTGTAATAAAAAAAAATATTAACAGTAATAATTTTTGAAGAAAAAATTATTATCAGCAATGATATCCTTGAGGACACATGGCACAGTGGATAAAGGCGTTGGTTAGACCCAGTGACAGGACCCAAAGAGTGTGAGTTCAATACCCGGTTAAGGCAGTGGAGAACTTTCAGAGGGGAATTAACAGGAGATAACTGATAACTGACAGCCATTAAACATGGTACATGGAACTAGAACAGTCTACCCCGGTGAGCGAAATAAAGGGTTCAGTTTCGACATTCCTGAAGAAGGCTGGAGCGTACAACGGCCAAAACATTGTGATAAATATGGCGACAAAGATGAGGACAATAGTCCGAATAATGTAAATAATGTACATAATACCTCATCTCAGAAATACAGACAGACTCAAAAACATATTACCAGCAATAAAAGTTTTTTTGGCATTAAATAACCCAGTGAGGTTGATATGCTGTAAACCAAACCAAACCAAACCAAATCAGTAATATGTTTACTGAGAGCAAATTTTATTTAAGAAAAGTTTAAACAACAGGATTTCTTGATGGCAATTTTCTTTCTATATCTTCATAGAGATCTCTTAAGTTTTAAATTTACGACTGAAATTACTTTACCTTATTGTTATCTTTTGCATAGTTCCATTGCTAATATCAAAACTACAATAAACACTTTCTTCCAGTGAATTAAAAATATTATGATTAAATAATAGATAGAATGTCAAAATAACATGTGGTCACTTATAATTAGGTCTTTTAAGATATTCCTGGATATTAATGCGCATATTAATGGTAGCTCTGTGTATGCAACCTGAGAGGAAAAATCAAATCCATAATCATCCTGGGTAAGACGATAAACTACATCCAACAGCAAGGCCTCTGATCAGGAGGCTTTGAGGAACATAGAACCACCTCTTAATTGCTGGTGTTGACAATCTTACAAATATATAAACTCAAAAAACTGTTTTCACTAAATCGAACTGCAGGTGTTCAAAATATCTTACCTATCAGAGCAAGATGGAAAAAAAAAAAAAAACATATTAAAAGTTGTTATTGAAAATAATTGCAGTTCACCTTAAAACTTTCTTATAAAACTCAAGTGATAATCTCTTCCATTTTTTTTTTTTTTGGGATTCATGTATATAGTAAAATGATATCAGTGGGTTTATAAAATGTAATGTAGCAAGTAACATAAATCTGTAAATAATAACACCTGTGAATTTTAAAAATAGTGATTGAAAGAGTACATCATAAAAGTCCTGCCAAGAAACAATTCATATTGTCTCAATGCATTCAGATAGTAAATTTACAAGATATAATTTTCAAATTGTCATAAATATTAAGCCTTTATTAATTAAAGCTATTTTTTCTTTATCATGATTATTTTAATGCTAGTCTAATGTGTTCCTTCATTTCGATTTTTGTCTTTCATACTTTTGCATTATACCTTCTATATTTTTATTTATTTATTTATTTATTCATTAGTTTTGCCATTTTTTTCTTTCCCAAAAGACACAAAGTGGGTAATTACTTTTGCCCAGCCTCTGTACAATTGCAGCATTCTCACAATAATTTAATTATAATCTGCATTGTCGTTTTGATTCATTGAAATGCTAATGTTTAATCAATAAAGTGTATTAGCCGAAAACACATCAAAGGAAGAAAGGAAGGAATATGCATGCTCTTTGGGCAGTACCAGAAACAGAGATTCATATTAAATGATTCTTTTGAATATAATGACTCAAATTTAAACATCTGTAAGGGTTTTTTTTTTTTTTTTTTTTTTTTTAATTCTTTCAATCAACATCTAAGGAACTCCTCAGAACTTCAGATACTGAATATAAGCCAAATTTCTTAATGGCAACCTCCTGCCCTACATCTGAAAGCAATGCAAATCTCAGAAATGTGAAAGATTAGATAGACATTGTGCTCTATAGGAATTTATCCTTATCACTCTGCTATGGACTTAAAAGTTCAAACATTCTGGATTTGGTTTGGTTTGGTTTGTTTTATGGCATATCAACCTCAATGGGTCATTTAATGCAGACTACATTTTTTTTCCTGTTAATATTTTTTTTTGTCAAAAATCTATTTCTGGTAATATTTTTTTCCTCAAAAATCTATAGCTGGTAATATAATTTAAAAAAATGTATTGCTGGTAATATTTTTTTCAAAAACATATTGCTGGTAATAGTTTTTCTTCAAAAATTTATTTCTGGTAATAATACAGTTTCATAATGCTTTTTACCCCGGTTTCGGGCTTAACTATTTGCCCATATCTGGGACCCTAACAGGTGCTACATCAGGGTGGATCTGGGAACACCAGAAATTAAGAGGTGGTTCCACGCTTCTCAAAGCCTCCTGTTGGACGTAGTTTATCATCTTACCCTGGATGTGGTAGTAGTTTATCATCATACCCAGGACGATTCTGGATTTGATTTTTCCTCTCAGGTTGCATACACAGAGCTACCATTAATATGCGCATTAATATCCAGGAATATCTTAAAAGACCTGGTCAATAATACCATCAACAATCTACTAATATGTTTAATTAAATTTAAAAAAAAAACAGTATTTTTTTAATCATTTCCCTCCAAGAAAGAAAATAATGTTACTAGGACACAAGGGGTTACTGAGAGTAAAAGAAAATAAGAAAAATTTAGTGAGGAGAACAGAGAATAAAAGAACAGGCTTCAGGAAGAGAAAAGATGACATCTGGCATTGCATTTAAATTTTTGAAGATTCTATGTGGCAGGGAATGAAGAAATCTGAAGGGTGTTTTACAGGTGAGAAAAGTAACTATTAGAATAGAACATAATTGCATCTAGCTCGTTCAGCAGTAAAATGGTGAGATCTAGTTGCCAATCTAACAACACACTTAAATTCATGCAGTCAAGGCAATGTGGCAGAAAGCTTATCAGAACAATTGCCATGAAAATATTTGTAGAAAAAACAGACGGAAGCCACATCATTTGATTTATTTTGTTTCCTGCCATATCAACCTCAAGGGGTTATTTAATACCAACAAAATTTTTAGGATAGGTTTGTATAAAAAAAAATAATTATTTGTAAGAAATCGGTTTGTAGATCAGGTTTCTTTGACATATTTTTGTAAAGAGGGTTTTTGTCAATAGTCAAATGTATTGCCGGTAATATTGTTTTCTCAAAAATGTATTGCTGGTATTTTTACTATAAAAATCTATTTTCATACTTTCATAGTGTTTTGACCCTAGTTTGGTGGCGGGGTTAACTATTTGCCCATAGCTGAAACTCTAACAGATGCTACCACCCCGCATCAGAGTAGACTTAGGAACAAGAGTAATTAAGAGGTGGTTCCCCACTCCTCAAAACCTCCTGATCAGAGGCCTTGCTGCTGGATGTAATTTAGCATCATACCCAGGATGCATCAGGTCAGGAATGATTACAGACTGTGAATTTTGTCAAGAATCTCAAGATATATAGTAGGAAAACCAGACCAGATATGGCAGCAATATTCAATGGACAGGTGTATGGTAGATTGATAAGTGTACAAGATTATTTACAGATTAATATCATTATCTTTATAGTTGTTATCATAATATTTCAGCAAGATTGATGGACATCTAAAAAAGGCTGATAGGCACAGCTACTGAAATGTAATATAATAGCAATAAAGATGAGGACATGAGTGTGGATGTAAATAAAACAATAATACATATATGATATGCAAATAGAAAATGACTGCTTTGTTTTTTTTTCTACTTTTCAACATCTTTTAAAGAAACAATTTTAATTCCAACAACTACAGAGATCTTGATCACAATACTTATGTCATTGTGTGTGTGTGCATATTGCAATAAATATTATTTTAAAATGGATACATGTGTGAGTGTAGACCTCCCAATTTTTCAAACAATTAAATTAATCTGTATTTCTGAGATGAGCCATTGTAACTATTTACACTATTTACATTGTTTGGACTGTTATCCGAATGTTTATTGTCACATTCACAATGTTTCAGCCATTGTATGCACCAGCCTTCTTTAGGTGATATTTTTTTAATGTGGAATCGAACCCAGAATAATCAATCTGTATGTTGGCATTTCTGAAGGTTCTGAGGAATGTGAGTGTTATATTTCAGCTAATTAAGGAAATAAACATGAGAAGAACATCCACACAAACACCATTGAACCATTCTTCTATGACAATAAATGTGACGACAACAGTCCATACAATGTAAATAATTAATGTCCACTGGCCAAGACAACAAAAAGTATTATCAAAGGAAATGTACATCTCAGTAGATATTGCACAACATTTTAGCCGGATATGCTTTAATTACTCAGCCATGGAGATTTCTGTAGTAAAACATATCTGAGACATCTATATGATAAATATGAATATCAGTGAATCACTGTGTTACACATTTTCAGCTTTATTCCTAGAGGCCGTAGCCCAACTGGTCATACCGTTTTGGAATCAGGCTGACTCTGGGAGCAAATTAAAATCATTCTGGGCCAGATCCAGACTTGCAATCGTAAAATTTTGGATTCCTAAGTTTTCATTACTGTGGTTGTTTCTGGCAATTTTTTTACATAACTTTTTTATGATATAAATTTTTATAACTTGGAAATGAATTTGGGAATAATCATAATTAACTGCAAAATCCAGCAAAAGTCAACCATGAAATAAAAATAATTGTTTGTACAAAAAGTAAGGACCTACATACATCAAATTTCTTTAAATTAAGTGGTGGAAAAAGAATTATTGTTGATCTTTCAAAAGGTAAGCTTAAATATTAACACAATACTTAAATGCAATGATCAATTTTAAGTTCCTCTGTAGTTTATTGTTGCCAATTGCATCTACTCTGCCCCTACCTATTGTGATGAATGTTGAATCAAGAGCCCTCCGCAGGAGCTAGCTTTTAAGCTAATAAATATATAAATGTATATATCTTCACAAGTATCCCAATGTATTCCAAGGAATAGGATTGAAATAAACGTTTCCAAAACGGGCACAACAAAATATGGAATTCGAATGAAAGCAATGATGCCACGTAACTTGCATCCAGGATGTGCAATTATATATAGGTGATAAGGAAACAGAACATAGGATTGTCTGCATCAGAGATTGTTTCACCCAACACTTTCTTTTATGTGCCATGTCTCTTCAGGGCATAGGTGATCATGGCTCTCCACTTTTCCCTATCCCTTGTAGTTCTCAATATATTTTGTCCTTTTGCTACTTCTCTCAAACCCGGTTCTGTCCTCTACAAGCCTGCTAAGTATGTCACACATTGCTTTCCCTTGTATCTCTTTCCCTCTATCAGCCCTATGAGTATCAGATTCTCCAAGCCCTCCTTTCTCATTACATGTCCCAGAAATTTCAGCTGCTTCTTCCTGATGTTAAGTATAAGCTTCCTCCCTGTCTGCATCCTCTCCAAAACTTCATTGTTGCTCACATGTCTGGTTCATGATATCGTTAGCATCCTTCTGTAGAACCATACCTCTGTTGACTTGAGTCTCTTCTTCATCTTTGAAGAGACTGTTCAACATTTGCTGCTATAAAGGAGGACAGATATCACTTAGCAGTTTAGTACTCTTTTCTTGGTTACTAACAAAATCCTCCTGTCTTATAAAACTCTGCCTAGCTTTTGGAATGCGTTTTTGGACATCCCAAAAGAAATGGCAACCTACTGTGGGAAAAAGTCTGCCTCATCAACCACAGTCTGAGCTTTGCTATTCTTATCTAAAGCTTGATAGAGAAATTCAGTGAGGGTCATTAACACATTGGCGGTAGATTTGGTAAAACAGAAGACATTGTTTGTCCAAAAGCAGCCTGAACGAAATAAAATGCTTAACCAATTCAAAATTGATTAGGTCCTCAAGTACTTTAGCAAGAAGGGATAAGAGAATAATAGCATGATAATTTGGTGGGGGTCAGAGGTTTTCTTGGGGATCTTAAAAACAGGAACAACAGAGGAGGACTTCCAACACTCTGGAAAGAAAGAAGCAGCATAATAAAATTTGGAAAACTTCAATGTCAATGAACTGTCATCATTATTCATTCAAATTTTATCTCACAAGAACAGTAAGTAGACAAACCATGATTCATGTTAAGCAGGTGAACAGATGATTTCTACTTTACTTTTCTGATCTGTATCATTACAGAAATTATTTTTTTATGTAATTTCAACAGTTTGGAGTTTTAATTGTCCTACATTATTTCAGCATTAATTGAATAAGAACAGGAAATAAACTATAATCTAATTGTATATTAATCATAGGAGACTTGTAGATGATGGCACTTTCAAAGAATCTTCCTCTGAGTGAATTATATTCATATTTTATTAAAATGGTATTTTCTAGGTCAACATTGAACACAGTGGTTCCACTGGCACACAAATGCATTTATACACATATATATATATATATATGTGAACATTTTAAAAAGGTTAGTTGTCATTCATATAACTTAATAAATCCAAGCAAGATTATGAGAAATATGATTAACATCTTTGTGCCTGAGCTAATTGAAAAGACGCCAAACATGTTAAGAATCTACAAATCTCACAGCCAGCATAAAATATGACTTCAAGCATATCTATAAAATTGCTTTTGGATTCATGCCCTTTAGAATTAATGTCCTCATTCGAAATGGTGCAAATATAAACACTCGAACAATTACTTGATCAAATGCTGGACAACATTAACACAAAGTAATAAAAAAGCTCTAAATTCTTTCAGGGTTCCAGGTTGTGTATTTGATTGTTTCTTTAGTAGGAAATATCTCATAATTCTTACAGGCTCAATTCTACTGATGGATGTAATTCTATGCTTTTAAGAGGTTAAGGCTGTAGCTGCTGGAAATGAGAAAGTGCATTTTGATTACAGATTGCAATACCAGGAACAGAAACTCAGCATTGAAATCAATTACTATCTGATTGGAGCTGTTTATTATATAAAGAGAAATATGGTATCAGGAAAATGGGATGCTGTTAGAAAAAAAATGGAATAAAAATCAAAGCTGACTTGAAATTAACACTTTCACTGTTGCATTGTTGCCTGGCTTTGCTGGCCTATTTTGAAAAAATAAAGAACTGCTATTTACTGAAAATAAATGATGAAATAATAATAATAATATTAATGGCTAAAAAGTTTGAGGCTGATGGTGATTTCTCATGGGATTTTGTCATTTTGGTTTTGCTCATTTACTCTGCAATAAAGACTGAGCTAAATGATATCGACAACACACATTGCAAAATATGTGGTATTATCTACTAGTATTTGTCTATGTTGTTTTGGAAATGATGTAATGGGATAACCTGTCACTACCTATAAGTATCTGTAAGTAAACAGACTACAGGGACTAGCTGGAATCTGCTGAGTACGACTCAGACTTACGTGAGAACTACCAACCTTCCAATAGTATCACTCAATACTGGATTGACTTGTGACAACCTTGTGCATAACTGTTACCTTTATTCTTATCGTACTGGTTTTTTACAATAAACGTTTACTTATTTTATCCACCTTGTTTTTCAAATATATATTCCTATTAGCACAGAATATAACATTTACCTTCAGAACAAGCTCCTGAACAGAGGCCTTGCTGTTGGATCTAGTTTATCGTCTTACCCAGGAGACGGATGTAGTTTATTGTCATACCCAGGACGGTATTACTGAAAGAGTTTGTCATGCCTTAGATATGGATGGTAAAGTTTGGGCCATTATTTCAGATGATACCGCAAAAGTAACTGACTGGGTTTGACATACTGGTCTTCCTCATAAGCTCAGTTGTTTCCAGATGAATTTTCGATTTGATCCAAGTGTGTAGTGAAAGTTTGTCTTCAACAAGCACTACTCTAAGACTTTTATCCTTAATACAGGGAAACTCTCCCAGGGACCTATCCTTAGACCTACTTTGTTTATTATCTTCATTAATGATCTTCCTGTTGTTATCAGTTACCATATTGGTATTTATGCTTGATGTAATGGAATAACCTGTCACCCCCATGAGTGACTACACTATAGGTATTAGGTTGGTGCAAAAATAATATCGTTTTCTCACATATGTTACTATGTGAGAAAACGACATTATTTTTGCACCAACCTAATAGTAACGACCTATAAGTATCTGTAAGTCAATGGACTACAGAGACTAGATGGGATCTGTTGAGTATGACTCAGACTTATGCAAGAGCACCTGACCTTCCAATAGTAGAACTCACTACTGGATTGACTTGTGACAACATTGTGTATAACTGTTATCTTCATTCTTATTGTACTGGTTTTTTACAATAAACCTTTACTTATTTTATCCACATTGTTTTTCAAGCATATATTCCTATTAGCACAGAATATAACAGGAAATAGCACTAAACATTTGTTTATAGCACAAAAATTCTAAAGGCCAACATTTCATAGTATCTTTTAATATATATATATTGACGGCAGGCAATGTCAGTTTCATAAACACAACTGTGTCCACTGCAACAGAAGTGTTAATAATGCTTGCATCATTATATATTTCTAGAATCTTCAAATCAGAATAATATGACCTCAAACAGCTTGCCTATTTACTTATTCTGAAAAATTCCAAAAACCTGACTAATATTCTCTTCTTGCAGTTTGTATAATAACTGATATTTGAAAAAAATATGATGCTTCAATGATTTCTTCATCTGTACCATTACAAAATCTAGATTTTATGACTCACAGCTTGATCAACCAACTGAAAACATTGCACTATAATAATGGCTTTTTATTATAATCTTATGCAACTCACAATATTATTCTGATTAATAATTTTTTTGTGGCGTAATGATAGAAATACAAATATATCAACTGAAAATCAATAAAATTTTTACAATATCCACTTCAAATTTAAAGAATACTTCTATTTTTTCAAATACTTATAATGTACAAGCATATTTTCCAGTGTTACTTTTATTCCTTATGATTTGAAATTGTCAATTTTTTTTTACATTATGTTTAAAATAAATGTATCTTTCTTTTTCTGAATATGACAATATTGTAAAAGTAGCTTTTCCTCATTGTTGTAAATCTTTCACTACTCTCATATCCAAAAACGAATAAGAATTTTTTTAGAAGGCTGGAAAATTTTGACACTTAGGACATATCAAAGATGAGGGACAGATGGAAACAGAAAGTAATATACCTAACAAACTTACATAGATAGATGGTACAACAGGGAGTGGGAGGGATAGTAAAAAAAGATAAACATTAAAAACAGCTAAAAAGGATAGTAAATTGAGACAGCCATGATTGTTCAAACAAGGACATAGCACATTAAAAAAGAACTAACATCAGTACAAAAAGGGGAATTGTTGAGCAATTATTTGTCCTAAGTTACTCTTTCTGATCCTAAATTTATATGACATTTTTTTCCATTTTCCTTAAAACTTCCTGGTTGCTTACATACTTCATCCACAGCATACTTCTGCAGAATCAAATTTCTGACACTTCAACAGAAATATCTTCATCTGTGAGGAAAAGTGTCCAGCATTCACTGCTTAATAGAAGGATTGATATTACATACAATTTCAGCATTTATTTTTTTGTTTTTAATGAAATGGCACTTAATAAAATGATTTTTGTACTTATTCCTTTTTTTTATTTATATTTCTAATTCTTTTTAATTTGTATTCCAGATATCATGGAAATTTTACTCCTCTGAATGGATTCTACCTTCTTTTGCTCAGATTGACTTGACTGGAATATGAAGTTGTTATCATTTCTTACCATTCTGCCTGTGTGTCTCTGTGTGGACTTAGTATATTATGTACAGGAAAGGAAGAGTCCAGGTACTTATGTAGGGGACATTGCAACAGACACACATTCAATGGACAGTGTACTACCCAAAAACCATAACTTAATTACATTCAGTCAACTGCAACAGGGAACCAGTGGCACCTCCCAGTTTTTCCGTGTATCCAGGAAGACAGGAAAGATCTACACAACTCAGACAATTGATGCAGAGTCCCTTTGCACTCGTTATGCAGAATGTTTTGAAATGATGGATGTTGCAGTTCGGAAAGGAGCTTCCTTTATTAAGCTGCTGGAAATTAAGATTATCATCCAAGATGTCAATGACCACCAACCAGAGTTTCCACAAAAACAGGTTCACATCGAATTTGAAGAGGATGTTGTGAAAGGTACCAAAGTTTTGATACCCAATGCTAAAGACAAGGATGTTGGTGTGCATAATTCAAAAATTACTTACCAACTGAAGAAAATAATTAAAGAACCCTTTTCTCTGTTTGTCTCCAAAAGTGTTGATGGAACATCACAGCTTGCTATAAATCTTGAAGAGAGACTTGATAGGGAAGTTAAAGACAGTTACAAAATTCAAGTAATTGCAAAAGATGGTGGGTCTCCTTCCAAACAGAGTATATTAGATGTTCACATCACTGTCACAGATGTCAATGACAATTTTCCTGGTTTCTCACAGAATGTTTACAATGTCTCTATTTATAGTGACTATGATCAAAAGAAACCTGTCGTAGTTTTATCAGCTACAGATTTGGATCTGGGGAAAAATGGTGAAATTATTTACGAGTTTAGTTCACAGACCAGCCAATTGGCCCAATCACATTTTGAAATAAAAGAAAAAACTGGGCAGATTTTCTTACACAAGAAGTTTGAGTCTGGACAAAAAACCACTTATAAATTGTATGTGAAGGCCACAGACAAAGGTAATCTTCCGTTAAGTTCTTTGGCCATGGTCCTTGTTAATGTAATAAATCAACAGAATAACATTCCAAAGATAGAAGTGAATTACGTGTTCACATCAACTGATAATCTGACAAAAATTTCCGAGGACATTGAAGTGGGTAGTTTTATTGCCTACGTGAAAGTAACTGACCATGATGTTGGACAGAATGGTGACATCCATTGTGACCTACATCATGAAAAGTTTCAATTACAGAGACTTGGCTCAAAAAAATACAAAGTAATAATTAAGAATCAACTAGACCGAGAAACAGAAGATCATCATGATATTGTCATCAACTGTCAAGATAAAGGGTCACCACCTCTTCGCAGTGAAAAGAAGTTCTCTGTTCAAGTGATGGATGTGAATGATGTCCGGCCACAGTTTCCAAAAGAGACATTCAAATTCAGCTTATATGAAAATAATAAATCTAAAATTCCAGTGGGTTCGATCAATGCTACAGATCCAGATTTAGGATCTGGGGGCAAGTTGATTTACTCTTTGATAACCCGCAGCAAACATTTCTTACCTTTCCAAATCACAGATTATGGCTTCATATCTACAACGGCATTATTAGATCATGAATTACAGGATATCTATAAATTCCAAGTGATGGTTAAAGACAATGGCATACCATCACTAAACAACACTGTAAATATTATTGTTGAAGTGAGGGATGAGAATGACAATGCTCCTTATTTCACATTCCCAAGTATTAACCCTTTCACAATGGATGTTGTCTACTACCCACACCACACAAACAATATTACAGTTCTGAAGGCATCAGATATTGACAGTAGGGAGAATGCTTTTCTCAGGTATGAAATAACAGCAGGCAATGAAAAACAGTTGTTCACTATCAACCATTACACGGGTCTTGTATCGTTTACACGTGTTTTAAATCAACAGGATGCAGGGACATATGAGTTAGAGTTTTTGGTTAAAGATAGTGGCAACCCCATCCAGTCTGCTACAACAGTTATATTTCTGACACTGACTGTTAGTAACAAAACTTCTGAAATGCTAAACACAGTGCGCATAAAATCTGACGATAAGATCCATCTTAACCTTGTGGTCATTATCACTTTGGCATCTGTAACGCTGTCTGTAATTATCACAGCTTCTCTGTCAATATGCATCCTCCGATGCTGTCATCGAAGAAGTGTCCCCCATGTTAGCGGGGGGAACCCGACAGAGAGATGTGTGAGTGAACAGAGGCACCTTATGTGCCCATCATATCAGGGTAACCCTTGGATTGATGTTATGCATACTAAGGGTTCCGACCCAGACGGTGATAGGAATTTTCACCTCGAAGACTCTAGAAGAGCCTCACCCCAAGGACATGAATTTGAAAGTTGGCAGAAAGGGTCAGTGTCAGCACTCAAACCCCATTCAGCTAATGAAATACCGCAGCAGGTAAGGGCTGCCAGGTAGAGTATTTTCAGAACTCTTTTTTTAATATATTAATTAATCATATTAATTATAATAATGAAACAACTGCATTAATAATGATAATAGTAATAGAAATATTAATAATGTTAGCAATATTAACCTCATTCAAATGTTAATATACACTGTAATATTAAGAATCATAATATCAACAATAATATATAATATTAATGGCAGTTTAAATGGCTAAGTTGCCATCATAGATGTTTTCTTTTGTGGGTCTTTTTGTCTGTTTGTATACAAAAGCTTGTCAAGAGTATGCAGACAGAAAGAGTTTAACATGTACCCTCAATAAACCTCTATCATGATGGTTGTTATCTGCTAGACATACCACATAAAAAATATTACTGTCTTGAAAGCATCAGATATTGATAGAATGGACTTATCAGGAATGAAATAACTACAGCCAATGAATTATTATGCCAGGCCTGCCTTTTCACAAAAAAGTAATAAAAATTTGCATTTTCTATTTTTATAAATGCAAAGAACAAATAACTCAGAAATATTTTTTGAAGAAAAATTTTAGTTCAAAATAATTTTAATAACAATAAATTTTAGCTTAAATAATTTTCAAATTTTAAGAGAAAAATTAAAAGTTAAAAAGTGAAACTCTTACATTGGATATAGATAACTTTGAAACACAAAAACTGTTATATACCGTACCTGTGAACACTAATGGGTATGTCCCAATCCTCATAAATACATTGGACACTATTTATTGTAAGTGGGGGTAATATGCTGTCTAAGTAGTTCACCACTGGCAGTGGTTTACCTACTTCATGCTGCTGGCGAGTATTGTATTTTGATGATGTTATAATGATTACCATTTCATTACCAACCTTAGTTCTGGTTATTCCTCATCCAGTAAAACTTTTGAGGTTACAACAAAAACAACAGATATTTACACCAAACGTTTCCTTAAACTTATTGAATATAGTAGAATTTTAAAAATATCATGAAATATCTAAAAGAAAATTGAACATATTTGAATGGATTGTCCATATGTGTATGAAAGTATGAAAAGAAGGAAGAGAAAAAAATACTGGTTTTAAAAGTGTTAGTTTTGTTTATATTTCTTTACTTAAAAATGAATTAAAAAAAGAAATATAAGATTTATTAAAAAAAAAAAAAAGAAATATCATTTTTTGGTGAGCCTCCATAAATAGGATTTTCAGTGATTACTTGAATTGAGTTTTAATAAATGCATATATAATTTATTATGAGGAAAAACACTATTTTATTTTTTTCAGAAGAAAATCTTTGTGATGTGAAATGGGCAACACTCACTCATAACAATGATAATATAACAGAAAATAAAGTATAACATACAAGTGAATGTAATAACGAAAAAATGTTTATAACAATAATAAAAATCAGCAACAAGAATAACATTTGTTTTTGCAAATGTCCAACAAAGAAGTTCTAAGTGAATTAAAAACTATAACTTTTGATTCTATCATATTGTGAATTATTTTTTGCTAGTGCTTGTCCTCTAAAAATAGATTTTATAACATTCTGTTGATCATAATCGGTGATGCAATCTAATATTATGTCATATCATTTGCAAATAGCAATTGATAATAATAATAATAAGATTAAATAGAATCATGAATACAGTGACATTTAATGTAGGAAGAATATTTTTTAACAAACTGTAACTTTACCTTCTCATAATATCACAGGATTATGACCATATCATGTTGAAACACCAGTTCTCATATGATCACTGAAGCAATGTCGAATCTGGCCAGTGATCACTTGGGAATATCAAATGCTGTAAACATGTATGTGTAGGTGATGTAACGGATAACAGCTTGGAATTAAAAATTGGTAAATGGAGTTTCAATTCCAGTTGTTTTTTTTTATATTTGCTTATACACAAATAATTGTATGAAAGGTATGAATTCATTTCTTCTCTCCTCACCTCTGGGCTAATTAGTATATGACTTATTTCAGTCAATCGTTATTATCTCCAAAAGAATTCTTACAATCTAAAACTATTTTCTGGCCTTAAATAACCAGCAAAAGGTTGATAAGCTGTAAAAAATGAATCACTCAACCTTATATCACAACAAAACTTTTGGTGCAAATGTAAATTACAGTTAAAGAATTATTTAGGATTTCAACATTTAAATTAATCCTCCAGTCCAGGCCAGAAAATCAGGCCTAATTGAATGGAAAAATATGTCAGTTTGTGGATTTTTGTGTTCAATTTAGACACCAAAGTAGAATTAAAGGAAAGTGAAAGTCCAGATAAATATAGAAATTATGAAATATGAAAATGAGAATTTTTGCCAATGTTCTAGCAGTGAGTTCCCCAAAAAGCCGAGTGAAAAGGCAAGGTGAATTGAATATCAAAGAAAGGTTCAAGTGTATAAACACAAGGTACTACTGAAAACAGCTAGAATACTGAAAAGAATAAAGTAGTACAAGAGGGTGATGAAAAGTTTGGCTTTGATGCTTTCAATATAAACCTTTATTTTGATAGAACGTTCTGAAGAATGAAGTCATTAATGACTTGACAGGCCTGATTGTTACATACCTAGACTTTATGAATTTAAACACAGTACTAGATTGGTGGCAAGGTCTCATTTTTGAGTTGAAATACCTAGATGTAAATTTCGTTTCTTGCACTTCTTACTTGTGGAATTCACTTCTAGCTTCTTTCTTCCCAGTTAAGATTGATCATCAAAAATTTAAATGCAATGTCAATCATTATCTTTTGTCTTCTTAATTCCTGTTCTATTTATTGTATTACTGTTTTCACTCTTTAATGTTTTCTTTTTTCTTATATTCTTTTGCACTCAGTAACCCCTTATGTCACAGTGGCTTTACTGCCTTGCTTGAAGTGATATGATTAAAAATGTCTTATTGGCTTGCTTGGAGTGAAAGGATTCAAAAGTTAAAAAACATGAAAGAATAATAATAAGGAACGACGTAGAACTGCTCATCTTCTCAAGAGAGTACTATCAATGTAAAGAAAATAAAACAGTGCACATGTTAAGTAACACCAGAATTAATGCAAATATAATGCATATATTTATTATCTTCCCTTACCCTAGATCTTAGGTTATGACCTGGTGATAGTAGGTTTAACACAGATATGAAGACAGAGCTGTGAGTACTGCGAGACAGCAGGATTTCTTTGGTGACAAAGAAAAGAGTACTGAGCTGCTACATGATATCTGTCCTATACAGCAGCAAATGTTGGATGGGCTCTTCAAAGATGAAGAAGACTTGAGGCAGTGAGATGTGGTTGTACAGAAGAATTCTAAGGATATCATGGAGCGAGCGTGTGAGCAGCCATGAGATCTTGGAGAGGATACAAACAAGGAGGAAGCTTATACTTAACATAAGGAAGAGGCAGATGAAATTTCAGGGACACGTAATGAGAAAGGAGGGCCTGGAGAATCTGATACTGACAGGTTGAATAGAGGGAAAAAGAGAGAAGGGAAAGCAATACATGTTATACTTGGTGGGCTTAAGAACGTGGTCTGGGGGAGTTGGCAGAGGCACAAAACCTATTGAGATCTAAAAGGGATAGGAGGAAGCTATGATCACCTACATCCTGAAAGGAGATGGCACATAAAAAGAAATGAAAGAAGGTATTGTATTAAACTAGAAAGAAGAAGCTGCTGCTGTTACTGCTGATACTACTACTAATAATAATAATAACAGACATAATCATTTCGAAAGTCGAAGTGTATATAATTTTCCAGAGTAAAATAGGGGAAAAAAGTAAAAAATTTTAGTTTGATCTTACATGAAAATTCATGAAAATATGGAGTTATGATAATAACAGTTACAATAGAGGAGGATTATAATGGTAGAGTGCTGCTAACTATTCTGAAATCCCTCAATGAATGATTAAAACAAATATCCTAAGAAGCCTAAGTAGAAGTGATAAGAACACTTGCTGAACATCATAAGGATATTAAGAAAAGTGCCAAAGTGCTATGAAGATTTACTGTTATTTGGTAAAATATAAGTATGTTCATCTTCAGAAGTATGTCCTTACTTATTATATAAAACATATATGTTGTTTAAAACATATTATATAAAACATATATGTTGTTTAAAACATTTAGCTCTAGTTTGGGTTTGTATAACTCATACTATCACGATTCTTGTATGACTAGAATCAAGAATTTTTATTTGGCTTGAGGGATGGAGAGTAATTAATCTAATTGATACTTCCCTTCTTAATTAATGAACCTGAACCACATGCTCATTGACATGCAGTCTCATCCCTGTACTCAGCCTATATTATTACCACTCCAAGCAAGGATATGTTTTCTCACTGGACTTATTCAACCTATACAGCGAGGCAATTCTGAGAGGACTGAAAATCCTTTAAGGATTCATCATTGGCAGCCACAATCTTAACAACATAAATATGCTGATGACACAATGTTGATAGTAGACACAGAAAGACAACTGCAAAATCTCCTACAGAAGGTTGCAAAGAAGAGCAAGTAGAGACTAAACATATACAACAATACAGAATGCATGGTCATCAGCAAAACAGACGAGCTCAAAATGTGATTTACAGGTCAGGGACTCTGGAATCAAGCAGTTGTGTAAATTTAAATATTTGAGAAGTGTCCTGACAGAGGATGGTAAGTGTAACGCTGAGATCCAAAGATGTATTAGGATAGCCAAAGATGCATTCCAAAAGCTAGGCACAGTATTACGAGAAAGGAGGGTTTTGTTGGTAACAAAGAAAAGAGTACTGAACAGTTATGTGATATCTGTCCTCCTTTACAGCAGTGAATGTTGAGCAGTATCGTCAAAGAAGAAGAAGAGACTCAAGTATACAGAAGGATTCTAAGGATACCATGGATCAAACATGTGAGCAATGATGAGATTTTGGAGAGGATGAAAACAAAGAGGAAACTTGTACTTAACATCAGAAAGAGGCAGCTGAAATTTCTAGGACATGTAATGTGAAAGGAGGGCTTGGAAAATCTGATACTCACAGGGGAGATAGAGGGAAACAGGGACAAAGGAAAGCAATGTGTGACATGCTAAATGGGCTTATGCAAGTGGATGGTAAAACAGGATCTGGGAGAACTAACAAAAAGGCAAAAGTTATTGAGAGCTACAAGAGACAGGAAGAAATGGAGAGCCATGATCACCTATGTCTTAAAGGGTCACGGCACAAAAAAAAAGTATCCTCAATATTTTCCTTTAAATTGAAATATTTTTTTCTCAAAATAAACATATTGGACACTGAACTATCACCCATCATGATGACTAGATGTTCTCAGGGAGGCCCTGTGCCTTGACTTTCTGTTAGACCTTAAAATCAATCCTGACCTCAAGTGGAGCTTGTACATATGATCCATCACTAAAGATGCTTGGAAAATGGCCAGTTCCTTGTATTACTCCAGTAAGTACCTGACTCCTCCTGCTATCCTCTACCTCCACAAGAACCAGATCAGGCAAAAAATGGAGTACTACTGCCATATATGAGCAGAAGCTTCCCAGCTTTCATTTTCCGGTCTCATATCCATGTTCTTGTGGGTGACAAATTATTTTCCACCCTACAACTCCTTTCTCAAAACTGAAACATCACAAGCCTCTAAATACTCTATCCCTATTTCCATGGACATTGTATCAAACCATCCACTTTCTCTTCGTATTTCATTGATGAGATGTAAGTTCAACTTGAGTAGCAGCTTCTAACAAACAGCCGCTTTGTCGAGCCAACTCCCAAGAGGATGCTTCCCTTATCACTACAATATTAACCTGTTCAAGACTAGGGTTAACCATTATATTCCCCACATATCCACGTAGACCTTGCCTCTTACTCCATTACCCTCTACCTTGAATGGCTCTTAGGTCTTGTACAGGGTGAACGTCAGTGTAAAAAACAAAGAAGGTATTTGGTATTATTATAGCATACAAATAAACTCATGATTTTTAGATGGGCATCTAATTTTTTCATATTGCTGAAATTTGATCTGAAGACTTTACGCTATCAACTCCAAGACACTTCCACTTGACCAATTCCATATTGCAATGTAATATTGTGAGTGTGAATAACAGTTTAACAATAAAAAATTCTTCATTCTTTAAAAAATTTT
>OZ010575.1:60503294-60508294 GCA_963932145.1 Acanthosepion lycidas
AAATTCAAATTTTAAAATAACTGAAAAAAATTAGTAATTCTAAAAGTTTTTCATTCATATTGAGTTTAAAGTAACACAAAAACTTTGTGAATTTAAATTCAGTTTTAAAACTTTGTGAATTGAGGAAACAATTTTATTTCTTCAAAATAACAAGGAATTGAAGTTAAAGTGAGAGGTTTTATGATGTAAGGTTTTGAAGTTCTGCAGTGTTTGTGATTTGAAGAACTCAACTCAATTGAAGTTCCTCAGAGAATGTGATTTAAAGAACTTAATTTTCGACTTGAAATTTCGGCCCAGTTCAGTCTTTTGGTTGGAATTGGACTTACAGCCGAAATCAGAGTTAAAGTGAGATTTTTAAGTTCTATGGAGTGAATTGAGGAATTCATTTTCTTTATTAATAACCATTCTTCCAAGATTCCTAAGCAGGATATTCCAAAGTTAATTTTTTCTTGTATTTATTTTGTCAAGGTCTTCTTTTTTATTGTTCTAAAATCTCAGTTTACCTTTTCCCCATTTCCAAATTTGTGCTGTAATCATGCAATAACTTTATAAGATCTTGTTTCTCTGGAAACTTTCACCATTTTTCCAAAAACAACATTCCATATTGATGTTTTATTTTTGATAATATTTATTGATCAGTAGAATTTTAAATTCATTCAATTAATTTTACTGTATTTTTTAAATGTACATATGAAATGTTCTTCAGCTCATTATTTTTGCTTGTTCTACTTGAATCAGGTCAAGTTATGCTGCAATAGAACTACAATGGAGACAATGATATTAGTGAACTGATGGCAGCATTTTTATTTCAAATGCTATCAAGTGGGGAATTTTGTTTAGAAAACCAAAAGTGAATATGTCTAAAACTTTAGATCAGTGTTCCAATTGCCTGAGTCAGATAACTCAGAGTAAAGAGTATTTTGTGTAACTCTGACAAGAAAATAACTTAATAAATGTGTTCGATTTTGCATTAAATAATAAATAAAAAAATCAGACATTTTGAAGTTTGAATTATTCATGATCATCGATAAGAAATTGACTGCTATTTGCATCACTGAATGTAATGAAAAAATGAACTTTAATATTAATTGGAGAAGACCAGTACAATGACAAGATCTGGAAGAAAAGTTAAGCATCACCAAAAACTGTACAGCATTTCCAGAAGATTTTTGGTTAGTGCTTGGTGGAACAAGAGTTATTTGATACACTATACCTTTCTTCAAAATAGCAAAATAATTCACATAGATATGAAGACTAATATAAAATAATGCATTTCAAAATGAATAAAAAAAATGAAAGAAAATGACAGTTTGGTAACATCTAAAAGTATTTGAAATGTTACATAGATTGAATCAATTAAAGATGTAAACTTTACTGTAAGCCTACTCATTCATTCATCATTCTAATAAATTTTTGTTTTATTAAAAATATTGGCAACTGCTTGTTGAACAGCCTGGTGTATGTGTGTGTATATATATATATATATATATATATATATATATATATATATATATATATATATATATATATATATATATATATATATATACGATGACTGAATATTTCACCATCCTAACCCATTTCCCAAAATTACAATTCTGGTGATATTTGTTCACTGAAATGCTGATTTTTAGAATAGGGTTATATATATATATATATATATATATATATATATATATATATGTATGTGTGTGTGTGTGTGTGTGTGTGTGTGTGTGTCTAAGTTTCAGGTTATATGGTATTATTTATTTTTTGAGTCATGGGTAGCATCATAGGAATTTATTTTTGTATCTGCATTTTGAAAGGAGGACTATTTTTTGGGGGGTGGGTGGTTTATCTTCATCTAGAAAGGTGTTTATCATCATTTTCTCCTCAAGGTAAAGGTTGTAACATTTTGATGCATAGTTCTAAGCAGGTCCTTTTTTTTCATGTTATTTTTATGTATCTTGGTTTGTGTTTTTAAATTTTCAGAGGAGTGTATTATTTAAATCTTTTTGTCATACAATGTTTTGTGCGAGACACTCATCTGTTATTCCTATTATTTTTTCTCATTTCACTCTAAGCAAAGTGATAATGTCACTAAACTGCCGGGGTTTATGGTTATAGGTAGTGAAAGACAATGAAAGAATTTTAGTAGGGAGATGTGAGGAAAAGATGAGGAACAGGGTTCAGGAAAGCAGTAGATGGTGACTGATATTGCATTTAAATTTTTGAAGATTGAAGGCAGCAGGGCAGCAAGAAATCCAGCTAGCTCAACAATAAAATGGGGAGACTCAGTTGCCAATTTAGTAGCATGCTTAAATGCATGTATTCAAGGCAGCAGTGGAGAAAACTCATCAGAAGAGTTGCCATGAAAATATTTGCTGAAAAGACAGAGGGAAGCTATATTATAACAGTGAAAAAGTGACTGAACCTGAGATGCCTGGTCAGGATTGATTACATTGCAGATCCTTCTTTGAATTTTTTCAAGAATATTGAGATACACAGCAAAAGCATGAGACCAGATGTAGCAGAAGTATTCAATGCATGGATGAATGGTAGATTTAAAATTGTACAAGATGGATACTGAAAAGAAAAATTTACTGGCATGACACAGTGAACTAACTCTCCTGGCAGTAGAGATAGCAAGTGACTCAATATAATATCTCCACTTCATGTCAGTGGAAAACGTGAGCACAAGAAGAAGTAGAATGTAGCTATCCTGGAGCTTAGCATCATCATGCTGATGGCAGGCAAAAAAAGATCTCTGTGGTGATTAAATAAAAGCAGTTTTATTTTAGGGGCATTAAAATTTACTAACCATTTCTTGCCCCAGTTAATCACTGATTAGATGTCCTTAGCAAGAGCAGTTGCCAATTTTACTTTGTCAGGTGTGTCAGACTTGCTACAAAAAGATAGGAGGAAATGGTTGTGTCAATTGCATAAATTCTATTTTTTTCAGGGTTTCCTTTTGATCTTACAGTAACTTGATATATAATATTAGTCGGTAGACTGTTAACCTTTAATGGGCATTTGTAGTTTATTTTTAGGTTACATATGGGGTTTGTTGGTGCTTGTGGTGCACTAGTGATTTTTCTGTTGTTTTTTTTTATTTTAGTCTGCAGCTATTCCTAAATTTTATAGTATTTCTTCTGAATATTTTGTTCAGTTTGATTTTGGGAAATGTTGCAATGAGTTTGATGAATATTTGATGCAATTTTGATTCCTATTTCCACATTGTTTATATCTACAAATGCTATATTTCCACTGGGCTTTTCTCACCACTAATATGTCAGATTATATATATATATATATATATATATATATGGAGAGAAAGAGAGAGAGAGAGAGAGAGAGAGAGAAAGAGATGAATGACACTGGAAATTTCATGGCTTCTAGGCACTTCCAAAAATCCGTATTCTGATAATTAGTCACCAAAATGCTAATTTATGTGTGTGTGTGTGTGTAAGATAACCATTCTTGAAACAGATGGAACAGTGTATCAGTTGACTACTACCCATCATTGCAATAGTAACCATATGGGACATTTTAAAGACAAGTGATATACTGTAGTTAGTCCTCATTGTAAAGGGAAAAGTTACAGAGCCATCACTAAAGAGCAGCAACTTTGTCAATCACCATTGCTCCAATAGTTTGCAAGTTGAAGGAAAATGGTTTAACAGCAAACCGTCCTTAATCTAAGAGATCTCAAAAGATTTCCAGTTGTTGCAAAAAGGATTGTAAGAAGCAGCCAAGAATTACTCAAAAATATTTGAAAAAATCAGGGACAATTGTTAGACAAGAAGCTGTTAGCAACACATTATGCCATATAGTTGGTTATCTTCTAGGAAAAGTACCCCTTGCGAAGGAATCACATTTGGTATCACACATGGATTTTGCTTAGGAGCATTTATATAAGCCAGATAACTACAAGAATAATGTGTTGATTTCATGTTAGAACTATTTGATCTTAATTCATATCATCAAATTTGAAAGGATAACAATGAACACCTGAAGCCTGAGAGCATTCATCTCACCTGTGAAGCATGGAGGTGGCAGTATGGAGCTGTATTTTCATCAAATGGTACATGATGAATTCATATAAGGAAGATTGAACCTCCTTATATTAGTCAAGAATTTAAAAATAAAACACTATTTTGTGTTCCAGCTGAACAATGATATGAAACATAACATCAATTCAATCAAACAGTGGTTTAAAAATAAAATCAACTTATTGAAGTAGCTGAGTCAGTCCCCTCACTTGAGCCAGACTGAAAATTTATCCATGTTTGTTAGCCTCATCATTTTTAAAAACTTAATTGATTGGTTTTCTAAGGCTTATCAAATTTGCAGGTTATTTAAAGACAGAAAGTATTTTCAGATTCTAAAAATGTTTTGGAGATAATCATGATTTACCAATTTAAGTCCTAGTAATGAAGCCTATGGGTATGTGGTTGAGTGGTTAGAACATTTGCATTTTGACAATGAGACCTGGGTTCAAATCTCACCATAGTCGATTTGCCTATAAGGAGACTTCCTAATGTCATTGGACTGGAGGCAGTCAATCCAAGCATGCAGCACCTTTGGAAAGTGCCTGGAAACCATACCACAGGTTAACCCAAGCCTTCTGAGTGAAATTGGGTAGACAGAACCCTTGGGTGCCATTCATAACTGTGCTAGCACAAAGTCACAAGTCATCATCGTCGAGGGCTTGAGCATGCTGGCCTTGTTCAAATTGTTCATCACGCTACATAACACGCTCTTTCCAAGAAACTGTAACTAAGGTCTGCTCAGCATAATTCCAGTATAAACCACAGGTTGGCTCTGTGGGTGTTGAATAAACACAAATGTGCTTGAGCAAGCATCTGCAATAGGGATTGGCTAGCTGCCTTAGTAGACAGGTAAATACTTGAATACATGTGGCCAGCTATACATACATACAATGAACCCATAGCTGGAGGGAACAGGTGGGGTTTGTATCTTTCTCAAGGGTATCTGTGCATAAATGAATATAAGGAACC
>OZ010575.1:60513294-60578294 GCA_963932145.1 Acanthosepion lycidas
ACATCCATTAAACATGGCATGTGGAACTAGAACAGTCTACCCCAGTGAGTGAAATAAAGGGTTCAGTTCAAAATTCCAACCACCTGAAGAAGGCCGGAGCATACAACGATCAAAACGTTGTAATAAATATGGCGACAAAGATGAGGACAATAGTCCGAATAATGTAAATTATGAACAAAATAGCATTTAATTAGCCAAGCACAAATTAATTCCTCCACAAAAAAGATTTTCTACAATGAACTAAAAAATATTAAGCAGACTCATTAATAATGACTTCCCAAACCACACTGAAGATGAACAAATAAGACGATATATAAAAAAAAACTCAACACACGTCAAATAGAATATGGTACTTCCCCAAAGGACATTAAATATATCAAACTACTATATTGTAACCAGATGAATGCTAACTACAAACAGGATGAAAAAATCATAAAGAATCTTATTTATACTAAAATATCTTATGAGGATTCTAATAAAAAAATAGAATTAATCATATATTATAAAAAATATAATACAACCAATTTAATTATTCACAATAACTTCTTCCAACTAACTGATATATTATGTAAAACCAACATTATATACCAATTTAAATGTCTTTGGGAGAATGTATTTCTGTCAAAAAAACAAACATGTATGTTGGGTATACAAGAAATACACTAACAAGAAAGCTTACAATCCACATGTCTGACCATTCATCTATTGTGAAACATCTACAACATTCCTGTCTGCATTCACAATATAAAAAAATTACTAATAGACAACATAAATATCCTACACCATGAAAACAACAAATCTAGACTACAGACACTAGAAACAATTTATATTAAAAAATTAAAGCCAGCACTGAAAAGAATTAAATATGAATACTGCAGTAATGTTCTGAAATGCTGTGAGAAATTGTATAAAAAACTAAATCAAAGCACCTTGTCTGTCGTATTCAATGAAATGTGCATGAAAGAAGGATTGCTGCTGAAATACACAAATATATATATATGTGTGTGCATGTGTGTGTGTGTGTGTGTATAAAATGATGGCTACTTTCTGTTTCTCAATATAACATTTCTTAATATTACATCTATTTACAATTTTACCACTGCATAGTATGAATATGCCTTTTGAGTTCAGCTAGTGATTTACAACCTCAAACACACACAGACACACACGGCCAAAAGATTATGGTCAAGTATAAAACAGACTGTCACCACTCAGTGTTGACCTCAGTGTCCACTTTTATATTTACACACCCTCTATCCCAGATACTGTATTCACTTTTACCCATAAATATAGTATACTTCAAAACTATATATATATATATATATATATATATATATATATACACACACCTAATGACTATATATTTATGCATCTGTTCAAACATATATTGTATCCTCTGTGTCTTCCTCATTACTATATATATCAAATGCATATGTGTCAGTCTAAGTGCACAACTGCATATACATATTTAACACTGGAAAAAACACACATATACTGATCCACGCAACACAGTTTAGACTTCATTTTTCCATAAATTGGATGTCTAAGAATAAGATATTCTTTTCGCACAATGGTGCCAATTTGTTGTTTACTTTGGTTCACCCCTCCCCATGCCTTTCATCAACAACATTTCTTGAGGAAAACTTTTTTGAAGACAATGGCTAAATAAATTATCTCCTTTATAAACAGCCATCACATGCTTTTGTAAAAAAAAAACAAAAAACAAAAAAAGCCTTGTCTTTCTATCACTTTTCTTTCTTATTTAATTTTCAATCTTCACCAAATGTATAAATCATTATTGTCATCACTGCAACAATTTTTTCATCACGCATCATATTGGGAATATCTTTTCAGAGTTTTTTTCTTCATAAAAAGTCATGGCTGTTCTCAGAGAACTGGGTTTTTTAAGTCTAGTGTAAAATGGTTTTACAAGCATGCTGATTTTCTCAAAAAATATTTATTAATCTAAGATTTCACACATGATAAGGTTTCTCCATGTCTCCAGATATGAAGGGTCAATGTTGAGATTCAAGCCTGTCCCAAACACACTAGCAAAAATAACTAGGATTTGAAGGACTTTCATTTATAACATTAAATACTGTGTTGCTAATTTTAAGATATATATATATATATATATATATATATATATATATATATATATATATATATATATATATATATATATATATATATATATATATATATATATATTCTTTCTATCAATAATGCTTGCCTAAATTCTTGACAATCTCTTTCTTTCTGATTTTCAATGGACAGTATACAGGTTGCTAAAACAAATTTTAGATGCAAAATCGAAAAATTTAGTGACTGATTATGAAATAATTTCCCCTAAGTATTAGTATGTAAAATATTTGTTTATTAGTGAAGAAAATGACACAAGCATTTCTGACTAAAGTTTAATGGTCTGGGTGCAGTAGTAAAAATCTGAAAGGTTAGAACCTTACACACACACACACATTATTTAATGCCATGTCCTTTATAGATGCAGCAGAACAGGGCTTTCCATAGATCCCTTTATTATCTGGGAAACATAGTAGTTTCCCATAATCTTTTTCATGGTTTTGATTTGGTTTGTTTTGTTTACAGCATATCAACCTCAATGGGTTATTTAAGGCTGACATCATTTTTTATTACTGGTAATATTTTTTTCCCAAAAATGTATTGCTGGTAATATTTTTTTCTTCAAAACTCTATTGCTGGTAATATTTTCTTAAAAAATATATATAGCAGGTAATATTTTTTTTAAAAAATGTATTGCTGGTAATAATTGTTTTACAAAAAAGTATTTTTGGTATTAAAAGCTGTTTTTTACACTTTCATGGTGTTTTGACACCAGTTTAGAGGTTAACTATTTATCCATAGCTGGGACCCTAACATGTCCTAATACCCTGGTTTAAGTGAGAGAACTCACTCCACTCTGATTGATGCCTTTCCCAACGACATTGGAGCTAAAATGATGAGAATTTAACCTCTGTTCATCATTTCCATTTACTTTGACTTTAACTGTTAATCCACCCACACATCCTGTCTATATAGACTGGGTTCAAATGCTGTTAGTGCTAAAATATCTTCATGATAAAAATTTTATTTTTTATATAATACACACTTATTCTTCCTGTTAGTATCAATACAAGTTTGATAGTAGATGAAAGTTTTGTTGCACTTGTTTCAGTATATGAGCTATATCTTCTAAGCAGCTACAACTAATATACCAAAAAAATGATTGAATCTGACAAGTTAACACTAATAACATAATTATTATAAATTAAAGCAAAAGAAAATCAGTATATCATCCTAAGCTTTGCAATATTACATATAAACTGAGGTTAAAATAAATAAAAAAAATTCCGAAGGTCCGTCTGTTTCATTTCTTGAGGTTCTTGACAAAATCCAAAGAAGGATCTGCAATGTAATTGATCTTGACTTAACATGTTGACTTCAGTCACATTCCCACTGAAACAGTGTGGCTTCCTTCTGTCTTTTCTACAAATATTTTCGTAGCAATGGCTCTGATGAGCTTTTTGCCCTGCTGCTCTGACTACATGAATTTAAGTTGCCATCTAGGTCCCACCATTTTACTGTTGAAATACTTAAATTCAACTGCCAGATCTACCCAAACAGTTTCTTTTCTCACACTTACCACTTGTGGAACTCCCTTCCATTTACTTGCTTTCCTGATAACTACAATCTTCAAAAATTTAAATGTGACATCAATCGCCATCTTTATTCTATCTTTCTGAATCTCCTTCATCTTTTGTCCTTTCCTTAATCCTCCCTATACTTAGTCTTTTCTCTGAATTTCACTCTTTGTAACCCTCTGCATACACTTGCTTGTGGTGAAATGATTAAAATAAAAATAAATTAAGACTTTGTCAGCCATCATGTGTTTTATTTTGTTATTTATTTTAAAACCTTTGATTTTTCCTGCAGTAGGTTGCCTTTTCTTTCTGCAGTAGACCAGTTTCCACCCAAGGCTATAGAACCTGGTCTGTCCTACTATTTACCCATAGCTGGAAGGAGAAGAGAATTGATACCTTTCCTAAGGGTATTAGCATGTAAGAGAATGTAATGGATTTAACTGGAATTTGAACTCAGCTCTCCAATTCCTCAATCTGAGCTGCTATCCATTACTCCACTGTGTCTCCTGAATAATATTATCTTTATTAAAATGTTTTTTTTCTTTTAAAATAAACTTTATTTACAAGTGCTGATGAATTATTTTCTGTCCTACAACTCCTTCCTTGTTTCAATCATATTCCATTAGCAAAGAGCAAGTTCCACTCAAACTTTTTATTTCCCAGAACTGTAGCTTTGTAAAAAAAAACCTCCAATATTTCCCCAATTAATAGAGTCTTTTCTTTGTCTACACTCTAAACCATTACCTATCCTACATATCCTTGTAAAATGCACTTCTTACTTTCTCCTTTTACTCCCTTACAACAACCTTGTTCATTAAGCCTCTACCTTGAGTGGCTCTTAGTCCTTCTATTTGGTGAACATTTGTATATAAAAACATAATATGGCAGAGATCTTGTCATGACATTATATTTACCGAATTCTATACTTGCATGTTTGTGTATCTATCTGATCAAGTGGATACACTCACTCCTTAAATATGATTATAGGTAATCAATATTTGATTAATAAACATAACAGATTTTGTTAATATTTTGAAGTTAAATGATATAAACTTTAAAATTAACAAATATCATAATTAAAAAAACAACAAATCTAATTCATTTGCTAATCAAATACTGTTTGCCGAAAGTAAATTTGTTTTTAAATTAATTTCTCAAGTTTTAAAATTATCCTCAGGTTAAAGTTTTTGTACAGATATAACTACCTATAGGACTGATATAAGTAAATCAATTAGTGTATGACTATTTATATATTTGTGTACATGTGGATGTCTGTTCATAAAAATAATTCAAATAAATATATAGATCGTTTACTTGAAGATAGGTGTCTTTCAAGTGAGCTTCATCATATGATTGTCCCCTGTAGTCTTTTAACATCGAACCTTGCAGAAGCTGAGAATCTTTTACTCCACATGATTCTCACTCAATAAAAACAAAACAAACTTACTTGTTTACCAATTTTAATTTACACTGAATTATTTGACAATTAGTAGCAATCTGGATCTGACTATATGTAACACTGGTTAAAAAAAATAATTAACACCTTAGTTATCCTGAATGGCTAGTCATCTTGATGCTTTTGGAATAATGCAGGTGTCCTCCAGGGCTATATCCTTGCTCCTACTTTGTACTTAATTTTCATCAATGACCTTCCTGATGGCATCAGCTCTCAACTTGGCATCTATGCTGATGACACAACCATGTACTTTTGTCTCAATAGTAAATTTGATTAGTTTGATAGTCAAATTGGTGGCTGATCTCAAAAATTACTCACAGTCTGTTGTTAAATGGAGCAAAGAATGGCTTGTCAGTTTTAACAAAACTGAACTCTATTAATCATCTGAGAGACCTCTTTCTGTTTTCTATCACCATGGCTGATGCTAACCTCTTGGAGAGTGACTCATTGTGCCTTTTCGGGCTAAAATTCTCAGCTGACATGAAGTGGAAAGACTATATTGCATCCATTGATAGGTCTACTGCTAAGAAAGTTGATTCATTATGTCATGCTGGGCAGTTTTTCTCTCCAGAATCTATCACACATATCTATAAGTCTACCATTTGCCCATGCTTAGAATATTGCTGCCAAATACGGTCCAGGGTTCCTGCTATATATTTAGAGATTGTTGATAAAATCCAAAGAAGAATCAACAATATTATTAATCCTGATCTGATATCTTGGCTTCAATCACTTCAAAGTTGCTTCTCTGTGCTTTTTCTATGAATACTTTCATAGTAATTGTTCTGATGAAACCTTCACTACGGTACCTAGACTTATGAATTTAAGCACAGTAATAGATTGGCAACAAGGTTTCATCAACTTAGTGTTCAGTTGGCTAGATATAACTATAAATTCTATACTAACAATTTCTTTTCTCGCACTTCTCACTTGTGGAACAGTCTTTTGGCTTAATAATTTCCAGACAACTTTGATCTTCAAAATTTTAAATGCAATGTCAGTCATTATCTACTATCTTCCTGATTATTCTTCTATTGTTTTAGCTCCTTGATAACGTTTCTGTTTTCTAGTTCTTCCACACCCAGAAACCCCTTGTGTCTTAGTGGTTTTACTGCCTTGCATGGGGTGAATTCAATTAAAAAAATTTCTTAACCACTTGACACTGAAGTAGAGACAATTTAAGACAATTTGTAGATTGTTATGAAGACAGAAAGTAATAGTTCTGGATAGTAAACAAATGACATCACACAATATGAAATGGACAAAGTCCGACAATTATTTTAAGACATTTTTATGTTTATACATTCTTTTTATAGATACAAATATTTAAGTAAATGCTCTGTTTATAATAAACAGTATTAAACAACATTTACTGGGCTGAATGTCCAAGAAATTTTCATAGAAAATATTCGTCCTCCAACAGGATTCAAACCTGTATCCTATAAGAAACCATCATTTAAATACAGTAAATTCGACCTTGCTAACCAGACGCTCCTCTGTGGCCAAATTGGTAAAGGCCCGTCAATCTAAATGATGGTTCCGTATAGGATACAGGTTCGAATCCTGTTGGAGGACGAATATTTTCTATGAAAATTTCTCAGACATTCAGATAATCTCAGACATTATCTTAAGTTCCCGCCTGCTAATATATGATCGCATCTTTATAGACAAATGCTGAAATACATACAAACATACATTCATGCATGTACACACACATATGATTTATATATATGTTATAACCTAGGAAAGGTTACTGAATAGAATAATCACACGAAGGTTGGTAAGGAACAATAATACTTAGGACAAGAACAACACATATAAGATTTGCCAGCAAAGCGTAGAAGTAGTAGTCAACTGCTAAAAGTGAGTCAAGGGAATTCCACAATGAATCTCCAACTGCAGACCAACATACAGTATTTACTACTGTATTTATGTGAATGGAGACATATCCATTATCATCTGTAATTATGCTACAACAATATATATATATATATATGTGTGTGTGTGTGTGCATAGGTTAACCTTTTCACCCCAAGCAATGTGATAATGCCATTAGAAGCCAAGGGATTACAGGGAGTGTAAGAGAATGAAAAGACGTCAATGACGAGAAGTGAATAAAATGACAATTAATGAACAAAATTCAGGAAAATTTTTATAGACTTTAGGTGGCCAGGAAGCAGAGAATCAGAAAAGGTTAATTGTGGTGATTAAATGAAAGAAGTTTTGTTTTGGCAGCATTGAGATTTACAAGCAATTTCTTGACTTTTCAAGAGCAGTTGCCAGTTTACTTTGTCAAATCTCTTGGACTTGCTTCTAAGATAGAAGTTAGGTACCAATTTGGGAACTGATGACATCAGGTTTGGTTTAAGTTTGGTTTATTTAATGCTGACAAGATTTATAGGACAGGTTTACATGAATAGAATATATATTCTTTGTAAGAAATAAGTTGGTAGATCAGGTTTCATTGACATATTTTTGTAAAGAGTATTTTTATTGAGAGCTAAATGTTTCACTGGTAACATTTTTTTTTCCAAAATGTATTGCTTGCAATATATTTTAAAAAATATACTGCTAGCAATATTTTTTATCAAAAGTTTTGACCCCAGTTTCCAGTGGGGGAGGGGAGTTTAGATAACTATTTGGCCATAGCTGGGACCTTAACAGTGCTATCACCCCAGTCAGAGTGGACCTAGAAACAAATGTAATTAAGAGATGGCTCCACGCTCCTCAAAACATCCTGATCAAAGGCCTTGTTGCCGAATGTAGTTTACTGTCATACCCAGGATGGCTGACATCAGGAAGGTCACAAATAATGATTATATGTATATATTTCTGTATATATATATATATATATATATATATATATATATATATATATATATATATATATATATATATATATGGGCACATGGCCGAGTGGTTAGAATGTTAATTTTCTGACCATGAGACCTGAGATTGAATCTCCTTCCTGATGTCATCAGACTGAATTAAGGTCGATCCCAGTGGACACCACCTTTGAAAATTGCCTGAAAAACATACCACAGGTTTACCTAAGCCTTGTGAGTGAAATTGGGTAGAGAGAACTCTTGAGGGCCGTTGTTAGCTGTGGTAATATGAAGTCACAAGTTATTGTGATCAAGAATTTGAGTGTGCTGGCCTTGTTCAGATTGTTGGTCATGCTAGATAACATGCTCTCTCCCAGAAACTGTAACTAAGGTCTGCTCAGCATAACTGCAGCATAAACCACAGGTGGGCTATGTGGGTGTTGAACAAACACAAATGTGCCTGAGCGAACATCTCGCAATAGGGATTGGTTAGCTGTCCCAGTTGATGGGTATCCTCAAATACGAGTGGCCAGCTACTATCATATATATATATATATATATATATATATATATATGTGTGTGTGTGTGTGTGTGTGTGTGTGTGTGTGTGTGCATGTACATTTGGTGTGCTAGAATGTTCTCAGGCTAATCAGAAAATGACTCCAACATAAATTCTGATATTTATCTGCTCACATTCTGGGAAACAGGTTGGGCTTACAACTTTCCTTTTCAGCATCCCCTTGATTATATATGAGGTGCAACTGAAAATTCTGTGGAACTTATAAGGTTCTTTATTTCCTGATGGAGTGATTGTGAGAGATGTGGGAAATGTCTGGTGAGAAACAGGAAATGCTTGATAACTTGAAAGATGAACAAGTGGATCAGCCTATTCAAATTCCTTGAAATTTTTGGGAGCACTTTCTAAATAGATAGAGAAAACATACGTAGAGATTAAACTGACAAGTATTTGCAGATGCAAATACTGATGAAAAAAAAAAAAAGTAGCTGATCTTCTTCAATTAATTATTCAGATGAGTAGCTACATGTCCATGATTTTGAAAATATCTATACATACCTAAATTTATACTTTGCTATAATATGTTTATTTGAATAAATTCAACTCCAATACAATTTGATCAGAGATATGTTGAAAAGAGATGATGGATTTACAAATTTCTATCTTAAATATTAACTTCCAAATAGAAAGAAAAAATAACTGAAATATATATATATATATATATATATATATATATATATATATATATATATATATATATATATATATATATATTAAATAGGTGCAGTACTTATTGGAAGCCACTCAATATCAGTGATAGAGCTAACATATTTAGATTTCCCCCCATTACCATAAAACACAAAATATATATATCTATAGCTATTTCAAACAGCATGAAACCCAGGGTCACAAACTTACATCAATCCAACTAAATATATATATGTGTGTGTGTGTGTGTGTGTATGTATTTCAACTTAAAGATATTTGTAAAAGCATTCTGTCTCTAAGAATATGTCACATTTTGAATTGAATTTTTAATTTCAAGATTAAATGTAGTACTGAAACACACACCCAAACACACACACACACACACACACACACACACACACACACACACATATATATATATATATATCTATATATATATATATAAAATGTTGTCATAAATCAATACTGTGTGGTAAAGGTCAGTTTTATTCCTTCAATAATTATCAGATGATCCTGTTTATATATCTGTATGTTTATACACCATTTATATCAGCAAATATCTCTATTTCTGAAATTGAACACTCCTCCCCTATAAATATTTCAAAGGTTAAACATATTAATATATGTGTGTGTGTGCCTATAAAGAAACACTGGGACAGAGAGAGAGCTTTTAATTCATCTATTAAACTGTTTTACCAAATGCTAAACAAGGATATAAATTTTACAAAATCAAATTCAGAAAGACTGACTGAAAAGTTAGGATGATAATATGAGGCTCAAATACTTACATATATATATATATATATATATATATATATATATATATATATATATATACACACACATACACATTTTGCACACACTCATATATATATATATATATATATATATATATATATATATATGTATATATATATATATATATATATATATATATATATATATATATATATATATATATATAATAACAAGGCTTAAACACTAATATTCCATGGTCATAATTTATTCCATTGGAATCGTAAATACAATCCAATTCATCAGGAATTTGTAGGTCTGATGAATTGGATCGTATTTACGATTCCAATGGAATAAATTATGACCATGGAATATTAGTGTTTAAGCCTTGTTATATCCTTACTCTGTCCTGGACATTGAGTTCTACCTGGATTCTATCCTCTCGGAATTTTTTATTCAAAAAATATACATGTGTGTATATGCACCTGTGGATTTTGCATATATATGTATATTTACCACTAATATTATCTATATATATATATATATATATATATATCTTTCAGTTATTTTTTCTTTCTATTTGGAAGTTTTTATTTAAGATAGAAATTTGTAAATCCATCATCTCTTTTCAACATAGATGTATATACACATATATGCTCTCACAATTTTATGTTAAATGTCATATTCATAAAATAATCTTAATCATGTATTCTCATTTTCCTTCCATGATATAAACTATTTCATCATCTATACTTTTCACTTGATTTACCCTGACTTATTTATTTGTATATATCACAGAAATTGGCTGATTACTACTATAGTTTGTTTTTATCTGGCGTCAAAAATTGAGCCCCAAAATATAAATATTAATTAAATATTCACTGCTTTTAAAATTAGTCAACCATGTCCAAATTCCTGTCATATTTATTTACCAAAATTTTTATTACCATTTGCAGATTATTATACGTGAAGTAAGTCAAAGTGCTGGCAGTGACAGGTACAAGAAAAACACCCTGATAGCTCCTGATTATTCGATCTGGCGGCCAAAACTTTCACCTCACCTTGATAATGGACATAACTGGAACGAAGCAGATGCTGGTCAGAGTGAAGACTTGCCAGGTATGTGACAATCAGGAGAGACATGCACTGAAAAATCTGGACAGTGTAGAACCAAAAAGGTTTAAGATAAAGAAGGTGATATAAATTTGTCACTGTTCTCTCAATTTTAAAATGAGGCTAATAGATCAGAAGAAACTTTTGGTACGTTTTGGGAAATGGGAAGGGAATAAAAAAAAACTGAAAAAAAGAAAAAGAAAAACAAAGAAAAGAACACATAACAAAAGAAAGACACTCCATCCGCATCAGCGAACATTTTCTGAGGGATGTTGATAGAAATAACATTAAAGAGTAAAAAGAAAATAATAAAAAAAGAAATGGAAGAAAAACAACTAATCATTGTAAACAGTGAGAATTTTATATAAAAATAAGTGTTATATCTGATTAGTGAAGGGAACGACAATGTTTAATTCATGTATAGAAATAACGTACATTCTGTTTTACATATCCAAAATATTGTTTAAATGCAAAAAGAGTAAACATTCAACTGTGAAAAATTAAATGAAGACAATCGATTCTGAGTACTTTTTCTTTATAGGCAAGTAAAAGAGACAATAAGGTATTTTTTTCTTAAACTCTAAAATGAACATCCTTAAAAAAAAAAAAAAAATGGAGTAAAAAAAGCAGGATTAAAGAAAAGCTTTCTTTTGTTGTTCATAAACTATATGTATTGATATGACTGATCAATCGACATACAAATCCCAATCCCTAACCCTGAAACAACCCAAGATTAAAAAAAATGTTTAAAAAAAAAAAAAAAAAAAAAAAAAAGAGAAAGAAAAGCCCCTCACTGCTCGTATACATCTGTGTATGTCTTTTCAGATGTGTTTTCATCCCAGTACTGTAACTCTTCTCCTGCCCTGCTCAACCCATTCAATAATACGGACGCGAAATCTTTAAAACAGGCGTTCAGCAACCAAAGTGACACAACGACCGCAACGACAAGATGTTTCTTCCGCCCTGATGAAAATGGACAAAATTCTCCATTCAAGAAGTGGACCACCCTGACCACAAACACATCCACAGTGACATCCACATCTGCACCAACAACCTCTGTTATCCCAGTGAACACTTCTTTCTCCTCTGGTTTGCAATCAAAAAGCCAACTGGACAGCAGTAACCAGAACAATGACCCAAGGCCACTGCCTCCAGTGCCCAAACTATTGTGCTGATAATAAAAAAAAAAGAATATATATATATATATATATATATATATATATATATATATATATATATATTCTTATTGAGTGAATATTCCTTATTAAAATTCTTTCTCCAGTGTCAACTATATTGCTGAAATTTATCAAATGAGCAAGATGTCTAAAAACTACCAATTTCAATAAATTGCAAAAATTACCCCTTGGCAGACAAATCATGCTCATTTTGATAAAGCAGTTACTTAATGTAGCACCTTTCCTTCCCTTAACAGGAATTTCTGGTGTGAGCGATAGGTCAGTTGTTTGAGCAAAAGACCAAGTTACAGCAAACACTGAGAGTAAATAAATTACTATTAGGTTGGTGCAAAAATAATGTCGTTTTCTCACATGTGAGAAAACGACATTATTTTTGCGCCAACCTAATATTTGCAGGTTTTGCCATAATGATTCTTTCAGATCAGTTGCCTGATCTTTGTTGTCTCTATCACAACCTTTCAGCTGTATCCTCCAACTTTCTTCAGAGAATACTGATTTAAAAGAATCATTGCATAATAATATTTTCATCTTTCCAATTTAGAGAGTATCCTGGTGGCAAGATGAGACAAATAACATGTTAATAAGCCAATAGTTTCCCATTGGCTCTTGGGATATTTGTTTGCTATTTTTACATTTTTATTTGAAATGAAAATTCATCAGAGCCATTCTTAAGAAGAGGAAGTACAAAATATTCACTTCACAACAATATTGATTGCATTATAATATAAATGGAAAATACGATTTGACAGAGGAAATGCTATCATATTTTCATAAGATTTATATCACAAGATATTTAAAGAGGTATAGCAGATATTGTTTAAAAATGTTATTTTGCAAAGCAAAAAATATATAAAAGAGTTTCACTCAATTATTACCAGCATTTTGAAATATGATAGAGCGACTTATGCATTGTGGAGGAGAAAGGTTTACCTGCTCCATAGATTGACTATTGTTTCACATTTTTTGTTTGTTTGAAGGGCTATTTGCCATCATTTTTCAAATTAGATCCGACCCTTTTTATATTGGTTTTTTTCTACTACCTCTAGAAATGTTCTCAATAGATAAAGTGCATTCTCTATGAAGATTTAAAAACCAAACATATTATAGAAAAACTTTCATTCTTTTATTATGGGAAGACTTGTATACTTTTTATTATAGCAGACTTTTATTTTTTATGAAAGAAAGACTTTTATTCTTTTTATTATAGAAAGACTTGTATTCTTTTTATTATAGAAAGACTTGTATTCTTTTTATTATAGGAAGACTTTTATTCTTTTTATTATAGAAAGACTTGTATTCTTTTTATTATAGAAAGACTTTTATGCTTTTTATTTATTTATTTTGTGGCTAAAACCAAAAGAAAATTCTCTATAATAATAATTATCTTTATTTACTTGTGGTCCCATCTTTTTCTTGAAACAGGACAACACCACTGCGTGCAGTCCAATGTCATTTTCTGAGAATTTCATCAATCATTTTTCTGGACATTATGAATAAATCATGTTGGAATAAAATCCAAACAGAAATAAATCATAGCATGAATGAGTGTGCTTTGAGTTCCTTCCTGTGATCTTAGTCAATGAATGCTTGAAAACCGACTCATTTTTTTTCTTCTGCTAACAAAATGTACACATACCTAAGAGTTATATATATAATAAATGATGATTCTTTTTTTGTAATGAAGAATTCAGTTTGTATGTGTACATGTGAATATCAATTTATCAGCTATTTTTTTTAAATATACAAAAGGCCATGAGTTTCGGACAACCTTCTGAATATGACAATTATTGTTTCATACCTTCTTTAGTTTGATGAATTCCTACTCAGCAAGGTATCTAATTTTTTAAAGAGTTTACCTGAAAATTAAAATCCAACCACCTTAAGATTACCATTAACTAGCAAAGTAGATTAGTAAAAAAAAAAAAAAAAAAAAAAAAAAAAGGTAAATTTTTAAGGAAAAATTATAAAGTAATGGGTTAAATTTATTATTATTATTATTGAATATATGATAAAATCTTTCAATAACAGAAAATCACTCTGGCCTGAAGTGTACTAATTTGGTTGGACCTCAAACTTTTGGCCTATATTATAGGTTATAAATATGTGACGTGTGTGTGTGTGTGTGTGCCAGTTGATAATGATTTGGAAGAATTTTTCGAGTTATAAAAACTATATAGGTATGATGAAAATGGATCAAAATTTTGTTGTAAAAAAAATCAAGTCTGTCAGAAAGCTGCATCTTTGCATCATTAAAATGGGAATCAAAATAACACTTGACTTTGTCGATATCAAGATTTAATATTTATTTCTGTTTTTCACTTATTTTGACATTTTGATTTTCTACTATTTTTTTTTTTTTTATTGCTGATTTCATTTCTAAACTTAAAAATTTGTTAAAATACTTTATGTCCAACTGAAAGGAAATAATGAGAGAGAGAAAACTCAAAGAATTTCAATCAGACTGAAACAAAAAATATTATCAACAGAAGAGAAACAATTATTCAATACAAAAAAAAACCTTTACAGTTTAATGTTGGTAAAATTTATTTGAGTATTAGAAATATTATTGCATTAATATGGTTATTATTTTTATTGATATTTATTTAATTTGTATTCGCTTTTGGTTTTCTATTAAAGTTACATTACTGACTTGAGCATAACACATATATACTTGAAAAAGAGCTCTGTCATTAATCAGAGGTACAGTATATATATATATATATATATATTTGTGTATTCAGGTAGGTCTGATTGAATAAATTACAGACATTATATCTGCTAATTTTTAACAAAATCCATTCATACTCATGAATAACCTTCCATGTATTGATGTTAAAGGATGAGAGAAATGTGCTATAGCTGTTTAAATTTCATTTAATGAATAACATATAGTTTTGTACTACTTGCACCCCTGAAAATGATTTTGGAAGAAGATTGGAAGTACTTGGGAAATTAAAATAAAAGAAATTTAAACAGCTATAGCACATTTTTCTCATCCTTTAACATCAATACATGGAAGGTTATTCATGAATATGAACAGATTTTGTTAAAAATTAGCAGACACAATGTCTGTAATTTATTCAATCAGATATATATATATATATATATATATATATATATATATATATATATATATATATATATATACACACACACACACCCTTATGTTCTATACTAACAGTTTCTTTTCTCACACTTCTTGCTTGTAGAATGCTCATCCAGATTCTTGCTTTCCAGTCAAGTTTGATCTTCAGAAATTTAAATGCAGTTGCAATCATTATCTTCTGTATTCTTAATTTATGTTCTTTTATTGTTCATTTCTCATTCTTTAACACTTTTTATTACTTTCAGTTATCCCTGCATCTCAGTAGCTTTATTGCTCTGCATGGGATGAATTGATAAAAAAAAAAGAAGAAATATATATATATATATATATATATATATATATATATATATATATATATATATATATATATACACACACACACAAATACACTGATAGATATAAAATTATTAAAGCCATTTACATTTAACAAAAGTAACCAACCATTAATAAAAACTAAGTATATCTAGAAAATGCAAAGTGCAGCTACACACAAGATGTCCAGGCCAAAATTGAAAAGAAACAAATTGGATCCTGTGAATTCTGGAAAAGCGTCAACCAAATCATGAGCAGAGGTAAAGTTGTTGTGCCCACTATTATAAATGGCCCTGAGGTCATATCATTCTCAACAGAAGTTCTTCAGCTTCATCTTTGCCTCAGATTCAACATTACATGAGAAAGGCTATCTCCACCCCAACTTCCCACATTACACTGAGCACAATCTCAGTAATATTTTTATTACAGCACAAGAAGTCCCTAAACTTGACCCTAAGAAAGCCACTGGCCCATGCAAAATTACTGTGGTTATCCTTCAGAATATCAATCAAGAATTATCCCTGATCCTAACAAAGTTATTCAACTGCTACTTCAAGGAGAAATCTTTTGCAAGCCTGTGGAAGGTATCAATCATATGTCTGGTCTTCAAGGATGCAGGTGAGAGATCTTCCTCCTACCAGTATAGACCCATCAATCTCCTCAGTATCATCAGTAACCTTTTTGAGACTTTAATCAACAAGAAGGTTGCTAAGCACCTAGAGAAGAACAACCTCTTCAGCAATGAGCAGTATGGGTTTTGATTGGCCTAATCCACTGCTGACATCCTAACTACAATTACTCACAGACAAACACACCTCAAGGACCTTAGCATTAGATATCAATGTAGGCATCCCCTAGGGGGTCACTTCTCGGACCAAACCTCTTTTTCTTTGACATTAATAAAAATGTACTCAGATCAGTTGGAAACATTTACACTGATGATATGACTATATATGGGTGCAGCTCTAAAACTCTTCATGATCAAAGTTTGGTAGCTGATATCTCATCTGATCTAGTACTAACTAACTACCCAGTAGGGGAAAAACTGGTTGATTTCATGCAATGTCTTGAAGGCCAAATCAGTTACATTTAATCATTGCTGATCAGACCCCAAACTACTGCCAGTTATGATGAACAGATATCCCTTTGGGGGAGTGCTCCGTACCTTGAGAGACTATTGGCCTGGCTTCAAATGGAACTCTTATATAGATGCCAGAACAGGGCCAATTATATTGCATATTTCGTTTCTGGATCTTATCAAGAACCCTGGGGCAAACAGAAGGGGCTCCAAACCATATATGGCAGCAATACTCCATGCATGAATTGTTGATTTGTAGATCTGAAGGATCGATTCCGGAGAGAAAAATTTCCTGGTGTGGCACATGAAGCCAACTTTCCTTGTGGTGGATGAAGCAATTGACTCAATGTATTTTTTTCCATCTCAGGCAAGCAGACAAGGTGAGACCGAGCAGCTGCAGAGAGGTGCTCTCGGGAAGTTGAGTGTCAGACATTCTAATGGAGGAATTAGAAGCTAATTAAGCTGTAAGAAAGGTCTTGAAAATCAACCAACACCTTATTATTAGGTTGGTGCAAAAATAATGTCGGTAACATAGTAACATGTGAGAAAGTGACATTATTTTTGCACCAACCTAATAGTGAATAAATAAATGTTTAAGCTAGTGTTCACATTATTTTGTCTAACCCCTGTATATATATATATATATATATATATATATATAGCTAATAGATGAATAATAGTTTTAAATAAATAAAATAATTTATTAAATAATCTCATCAAATAAAAGTTATATTATAAATAAAATTATAAATAGGTTATATTAGGTCAGTGCAAAAATAATGACGTAATAATGTCGTTTTTTTGACGTTAAAAAATAGGTCAAAAAACGACATTATTACGTCATTATTTTTGCACCGACCTAATAATAATAAGTAACTTTTAAACAAATATAATTATTTATTTAAGATTTATTTATTATCATATTAATTTAATTCATTATTATAATAATTATATTTATTTAAATGTTATTTATTATTATAATGATTTTAATTTTTTTTTTATTTATATATGATTTATTTATTATTATATAAATTTAATATAATTATAATGATGAATAACATTATTATAATCTATATAAATAAATGTGAGTTTCAACTTTACACCTAGAGGCTGTAGCCCATAATAATATATCATTTTGGAATCATATCAATTCTGTGAGCAAATTAAAGACATTCTGGGCCATATCAGGACCTGCAATCCGGAAATTTTGAATTCCCAAGTTTTCATTACTGCAATTGTTTTCACCAATTTTTTTTACTTGATTTTTCTCACAAATTTTTTTTATAACTTGGAAATAAATCTGGGAGTAATTGAAAGTAATTGCAAAATCCAGCAAAAGTCACCCAAGAAATAAAAGTAATTGTTTGTACGGAAAGTAAGGACCTACGTATATCAAATTGTCTTTAAATTAAATGGCAGCAGAAGAATTATCACTGAACTTTTAAAAGGTAAGCTTAAATGTAAATGCAATACTTAAATGCAGTGATCAATTTTGAGTTCTGCAGTTTATTGTTCCCTATTGAATACAGCAGCAGTATGCCTCACAAAATGAAATCTCCACCAACAGAGGACCAGATTGCAATCAAAAGAGTGAAGGCTGCAGCGAGGAGAAACAAGTTACATGCAAATGAAAACCCAGATTAAATGACAGCCAGAAGAGCTTCCAAAGCTGAGTGTATGCAAAGACTTAGGGACTCTCAAAATCCTGAACATGCCGAAGACCCAATCAAGAGTCCTCTGTAGGGTGGCTTTTAAGTTAGTAATAGATAAATCTTATATAGATATAATAATAATAATGATAATAATAATAAAAATTTAAATAAGTACAATAATAAATAAATCTTATATAAGTATAATTATTATGATAATAAATAAAAATTAAATTATTATTATAAGATAAAGAGATTTATCTTATCCTGATAAGCAAGATGATATTTCTATGAGATGAAGTTAGAAGATAAGTCCTTCGGTCTTTTTTTTGTTTATTAAAAATTGTTGCTCTATTCTTTAATACTGAGCATGATGTTTACAAAAATTTGCTTAACTTTAAATGTAATTAGGCTTTGCTGGATTTTTTGATTCTAAGATATATATATATATATATATATATATATATATATATATATATATATATATATATATATATATATATAATGCAGTAAAGCCTTCAATAAATTGGAAAAATGGGTCTGGTTAGGCAGAAACATCTCACTCAACTCTAAGATCAGTATCCACCAATCATGTGTCCTGACTGCTCTTCTGTACTCTTCAGAGACATTGACTAAAAAAACCTTAGAAAGCTTTCATCAGTTCCTGAGGCATATCTTAAAACATCAGGTGGCAGTCTTTTAAATCTAAGTTGTTCAGCAATGGGCGAAAACACTCATCATAGATAAACTGCTCACAATCAATTGCCTTGGGCAGGACATCTCAGAAGAATGGAAGATCAGATATTGCCTAAACATCTATTTTATGGAGAGCTCACTTTTGGTAAGTACCCCAAGCACAAACCCAAGAAAACAAGGATGTTGTTAAATACAAGCTTAAAATACTTGGAATTCAGGTCAAAGACAGGGGAAAAGAGGCAGTGAAAAGGTCTGGTCGGAGAAAGTTAGTTTTTGATGGTTGCAATCACTTTGAGGTCAAAAGGATTGAACTTCTGAAGTTGTAAAGAGTTCTGAGGAATGGTGATGTAGACTCAAACCCAGATTTTCAGTCTGAGCTTGTATGCAACATCTGTGGAAGGTTTTTCTATCTTATGGCTGATTTGCTAGTCATCTAAGATCACATGAAAATCATATATATGGTGCATGTCAAAAATAATTTTTGACTTTGGTAGTAACACACAATGCCTGGTCAGATAAGGTATTTGATAGGGAGTGATTACCCATTGCTTTCTTGTCAGCTATTGCAGTATGAGATATTCCTACCTTTCAGAAGATCATCACTTTTTTTTTTTAAGAGTTAATACAAACAGTTTCAGTCAGAAAACAATTTTGACAAACTGGGGATATTTATCTGCCAAACAATGTGGATGAAGATCATTTTTATTATGTCAGTCCACATAAATTTGTGTATGGATGGATGAAAAAAATTGAGAAAATTATGCAAAAAAATTAATTTTCTGGATTACTTATTAGGTTGGTGCAAAAATAATGTCGTTTTCTCACATAGTAACATATGTGAGAAAACGACAATATTTTTGCACCAACCTAATATATGTCAGATATCAGGCTAAAATACAGAGTTGAATTTCATTGTCATCCTTTCATCAAAAAGTAATTCGCCAAATTAAGTTCTATGTAGATTAATAACCATTTGCATCTCAATAAAACAAGTTCTAAGAATGAAAATAGTGAATTATTACACTAAATTAATCTTTTTGTTTAGATACAGGAGGAGTTTGCCATCTATTTGAGAGAAGGTTGACATGACCATATCTGACGTAGAAAACATCAATTCTAAGCAACACTAAGCAACCCTGACAACCTCATAAAATCAATCTACTTTCCTTGATATCCACTTCTAAATGCAATATAATTATCATTCCAATCAATTAATTATCCTTCCAATCAATCAAACCATAGAATATTTATGCATTTGTAAAGATTATCTGGAAAATTGTAATACAATTGATTGTAAGAGATTTCTTGAAAATCAATCATACTGTTTACCCACTGGATGCTCAAAAAAAATGTCCTTCTGCATTTATGTATTTTATATATACCAAACTGTTGACAGAAACTTCAATTTTACATTTCAATTCTATAACTTAAACTGAATACTAAATCTATACATTATATAGTCTACTGTAAAATAAAATCCCTTTTAGCAAAACTTTTACTATTTTTACGTTTAGAGAAATATTAGGTTGGTGCAAAAATAATGACGTAATAATGTCGTTTTTTGACGTATTTTTTAAAGTCAAAAAACGACATTATTACGTCATTATTTTTGCACCAACCTAATATATACAGTCGTTTATGCATTAAAATAATACGAAGTGTTAAAATGATATAATTAAAAAAATATATATGAATAATGTAGCTAAAGCTACAGTATTATAATGATTGTGACTATGGTTGATACCTTGCTTTTTATAGTATTATTTAACCATTTAATGTAGGGAAAATATACTCCATGAAAAAGTTCACCTACATTTTATGTAAGTATTTACCTCAAAAGAAACCATAAATAGTTTTCATCCTTATGATTTTAAGTATGAGTAAAAATTTATATAACAAATAAATTTATATAAACTTAAGATATATTTCTAAAAAAAAAAACAATTTAACAAATAACAGAACAAAGAAGATTCAATATTCAACACAAAACAGAATCATACAGAGTTTTCACTTGTTATCAGCGGCCAGTAACTACACTTTTAATTGTGTTTCATATCATGCTTCATAGCAGATCTTCTTCAGTTCATATAATTTACAATGCTGATGAGCATGGAAACAAATTTTCAATTAGATCCAGGTTGAGAGGATTAACTGGGTCACTTTAATAATTTGGCTTTCTTATTTTCAAACTGCTGTTTAGTTGTATTAGTGGTTGTCTTACTAAAACACCCAACTGTGTTGTGAATTAATACACACACATATGCTTAAGACTCATTCACATGCTGGTCAAAATATACACACATAGAAGCATAAGGGTTTAAGTTTCTGCCTAGCTCTTTCAAATGATTTCATGTATGGGAGTTCTTGATTGGTCACAAAACCACCCAATCACAGGCCGTTTTCCTGCTACCTCTGTGGAAAATATTAAGCCATGCTGAACCTTTCCAAAAGAAGAAATTTCATCATTCTGTAACAAAAATATTCATCAAAGATAAAAGTTTTGTATGCTGTATATTGTTTCTCAAGAGAATAAATTTTATGTTTGATGTATTCTCCATTTTTTAAATGAACAGTATTAATTACACTTACTGGCCTGAATGTTCAAGAAATTTTGTAGAAAATATGTGCTTCTCCGACAGGAATCATACTTGTAACCCCAAAGGGAATCATCATTTGATCTTATGTGCAGTTAACCAATCAGCCGCAAAGAAGCATCTGTTTAGCAAAGTCTGAATTACTGATAGAAAGGAAGGAGGATGATGTGAAGAATGAAGGAGAAGAAGGAAAATAAAAAGGGGAAGAGAAGAAAGGCAAGGGTATTATAGATGTGTCGGTGGGTGGGTTAACTGAAATGTACATTTATATAATATAGCTTTCAGTAGTTTTTTTTAAAAGTAAAGCATTGGCAGGTCAGTTGGTAAAAATTACCTCAGGATGCCATAAGGTTGAAACCAATATAGCAGGTTCAACTGATCTCCTGATTTTTAAAATTCAGAAAAGATATTAACAATAACACATCTTCGACAATCTTCCCTGAATGATCATATCTGCTCATGAAATGTATCTTAACATAAATATTGATAACATACTTAGGAATGGATTAAGTCTGACAATTATTTAATATATTTTCTGAACTTTAAAAATCAGGAGATCAGTTGAACCTGCTAACTTGTTTTCAACCTTACGGTTTCCTCAGGTGATTTTTATCAATTGACCTGCCAATTCTTTATTTTTTAAAAAAACTAATGAACACAATATTATATATATCTACATTTCAATTAACCCACCCACTGACACATTTATAATACTCTTTCTTTTTTTCTCTTCCCGTTCTTATTTTCTTTCTTCTCCTTCCTTCTTCACATTGTCCTCCCCCCTTTCTATTTACACCCAATGTTGTGTGTTTGTTTATTCAATTTTTTTCAAATTTTATACATTATTTTTATTGATATAATTTATTTAAGGAAATGCCCCATTTTTTAATTAAAAGTATTAATTTCATTTACCAGTCTGAATATTCAAGAAATTTCATAGAAAATATGTGCTTCTCCGACAGGAATCATACCTGTATCCCCAGTGAGAACCATCATTTGATCTGATGTGCTGTTAACCATTCAGCCACAAAGAAGTGTCTGGTTAGAAAAGTCCAAATTCACTGCTTATAAACAATAAATCTTCAGTGATCTTTCTCAAACAATCATATCTGCTCACAAAACATACTTTAACATTTGATAACACATCATGAAATGGATTAAATCTGACAATTATTTAATATATTTTTTGTTTATATGTTATCTTAATAGATACAATTTATTTAAGTAAATGCTCTGTTTTTTTTCTTTTTAAATAAACAGTATTAATTACATTTACTGACCTGAATTTAACAGCAAATAATATCAAATGATGATTCCCAATGTTTTATTTTCTGAAAGAGTCAGTACACTGTGGCTGTGTTCATAGTTGATATTATTCAGTGTTGGATTTTTCTTTTTTATTAATAATGCTTCCATTATTTTTGGCCTTTTTTACATGTAGATGAGACTATTATATTTATATTATCCACAAGTATGTTACAGATAGAGTTTGGTAGGTCTCCATGTATATTTAAATGAGACCTAATTAAGCTATGGTCAGAGAGATGTATTGCGAATCTTCTTGTTAAGCATGTTGTAGTATATCCAATATAATTATTTACAAATTTGGATTAGTCAGAAACACAGCTCCTTAAAGGACATGTGTATTTGTAAATAATAAAGGTTCTTTGCAATGTGGATCTTGCAAGTGAATTACTATTTTTGACAATGATGTTAGCAGTTTTAAATATTTTATAATTTAAATAATTAATTTAATTTTCTTGATTTTGTCAACTGGAATTGTGTATTTCTTTATAACATTTCTAAGTGAAAATTCATCTTGTTTAACATTTTTGACAAATATCAAATGCATGCTAACTATAAGCAAGACAAATTTGTAAATAATTATATTGGATATACTATAACATGCTTAATTATTAATAAAAAAAAAGCCAGCACTCAGTAATATCAACTATGAACACAGTCACAATGTACGAACCATGTTTGTAAAATAAAACATTCCTATAAATCTAGACACATGCATAAAACAAGCCATATATTCAGTTAAAAGTAAAATAAAATTCATCCTTGATAATGGCTAAAAGTATAGCCGAAAGGGCTTAGCAATATTTTTATATAATTTATATCCTGAAAAGAAGAAGTCTAAGAACACATGAAAAATTATATAAAAACTTAACTACAGCACCTTGTCAGTCATTTTTAATGAAACTTGCCTTGCATATATATACAAACACACATATATATATATATATATATATATATATATATATATATATATATATATATATATATATATATATATATATGCATTTGAGCCTGATATCATCTTCCTAACTTTTCTGGTCAATCCTTCTGGATTTGATTTGATAAAATTTATATACTTGGTTAGTATTTGGTAAAACATTTTAATACATCAATTGATATTAAGAGAGAACTCTCTTCATGCACACAGACACACACACAAAACATACATAAATATATTTCAGTATGCGTATGTATATATATATATATATATATATATATATATATATATATAGAGAGAGAGAGAGAGACACACACCTTCTAATATGAAGTTAATGCAGAATATATATATATATATATATATATATATATATATATATATATATATATATATATATGAAACATGCATAAGCACATGGAAATTAATCATATTATGACAAATCTACATATTCTTCTTATCCCACTGACTAAATGCACACAACTCCGCCTGTATCCTCATAAAGAAATTCCGTTCTTTATTCTAATCTCCACTGAAATGATTCTCTTCATGACACTCAAAGCTATAAACTGACACAGAAAATGACATGTCTATTAATCATCCTACCGATGTGACACACACATCAATCAAATTCAGGTAAATAAATAAAACATTCTCCTGAATAATAAAACACTAAAACAATGTTTTATTTCATGTGTGACACTGCTGTGCATAGAAATCCTATTCTTATATAACAGCAGCAAATCAACATTGTTTATGCATAAAACATGCCTTTTGCCAAAAATAACATAAAGGAATAGACACAAACACACACACACGAAAATTATGGCCCTCCATAACATCTGCAATCATTACAGAGAATATCACTTCTAAATTTATAAATATTGATATTGTATAATATTTTTACAATTGATATTTGTTCTGTATCACTGCTTATTAAATTTCTATCAGGCTAATAAATCATATTCCTATATTGGTGTTTCCAAGAGTGTGATAAGTGATTGCATTAGATAATCTGAAGTATACAAAAATTTCCTTTTTCTATTTTCTTCTACACAAAATCTCAAAGTAATTTCTTGTATTTTGACAGACATTTTTTTTTTGTTGTGATTTTTTAAACAAACCAAACTTGATTATTTCTCTTGTCTGTCTTTCTGAGGTGTATCACAAAATTTTGATCAAATTTGCACGGAAATGAAATTAAGACATAAAAGAATTACATTTTTTAGTTTAGAGTTTTTGTTTAGTGATATTTCATAAGCATAAAGTCACAAATATGGAGCACTCAGTGAATAGTGAACATACATTATCTTGCTAAAACTTGCTTTAAAAAAAGGCATATTTTGTTTATTTACTGACATTTGATTGGTTTCCGACATTAATATCAATGAAAGATATGATATTCAAACATTCAGAATTTTTCAAACTAATCTTGATTCATCAATACAGCCAATTACACACACACAAACACGCGCACACACATATATATATAAATATATATAATAACAGCTATAGCACATTTCCCTCATCCTTTAACATCAATACACAAAAGTGAGTATGAACAGATTTTATTAAAAAGCAGCAGATATAATGTCTGTAATTTATTCAATCAGATATGCCTAAAATAGAATTTGCTGCCTAAATACACAAATATATATATATATATATATTTCTCTCATTTGTGTATATATATATATATATATATATATATATATATATATATATATATATATATATACATATATATACACAAATGAGAGAAAGAACAGATGAAGTAAAATTCAACTGTTTGTAGCATTTACTTTTGAAAAAGTGCTCAATACAAAGTAAAACAATATATTACTATTATTATTATTATAAGAGATTATAATAAAAACATATATATATAAATTTTTTTTATTATAATAAAAACATGTTGAAATCGCTACACAGAAGCTTTCATGTTTCAATACTTTGATTGTACTTCTTCAAGCGATGGTAATTAAATGATTTTTAAGAAAATTTCAAAAGCAAAGTTTTACTTCTTTTCCAAAAGATAAATGGGGGGTGGACACAAGGTCAGAATAAAAAATAGATCATTATTGACAATTGTGGAAAATATTTAAGCAAAAAATGTATTATGATTGTATAGCCTATGTTCCATTTTATTGTGATATGAAAAAATATCTCCACCACCTACACTCTCTGAGCTTATTTTTCTATTTAGTGCAGATCTGACATTTAATTGGTTAATCAAGACATGCCCACAAGTCTATTTTTAATTCTGACCTTATGCCCCAACACCACCATCTTTATCTTTTGGTAAAGAGGTAACACATTGCTTTTGAAATTTTCTTAAAAATCATTTAATCACCAGTTAGTTACCATTGCATGAAGAAGTACAATCAAAATAGTGAAACATGAAAGCTTTTGTGTCACAATTTCAATATGTTTTTATTATAATAAAAAAATTATATAAATATATATATATATATATATATATATGTATGAGAGAACGATATATGTTTTTTATATATCAAGAACAATATTGGGAAAGAATGCATGACAAAGTGGAAGAAGTTTTCTTGCAACGTGTTTCATCCTAGGAAAATTTTAAATTCCCAGCATCCCTGATTCATAGGCATGTGTAGTCGCACCAACATAACAAATTTAGTCCAATGAAGTCCTAAAGAACAAAACACATCACAAGAAAACTTTTTCCATTTTGTCATACATTTTCCCCCATATATATATATATATATATATATATATATATATATATATATATATAATGATGAAGAAGTTAATGGTCACAGTTGAATTAGACTAGGAAACAGTAGTATTAAAACGTGCTCAATACATATATAAAAAGATAAACATTTAACATGTAGAACTTTTATATATACTTATGTGTGTGCATATATATATATATATATATATATATGAAGAATTAATGTGGAGAAATCACTTAACTGAGTGGTGTTGGTTCAGTTAGTAATACTATAGAAGCTCCAGAAGAAAAAAAAAACAAAAAAAAACATTTTTTTTTGTTTTTTTGCAGCATGACTAAACCAACATCACTAGGTTAAGTGATAAGTTTCTCTTTATTAATTCTATTAATGCTCTATCCATACATTTTGATATCAAGCACTTTATGACAAGAAACTGCCTACCTAAAATGCTTTCTCACCAGTAAATTATGGAAACAGAACCAGCAGCTTTGACACCCCAAAATTCTTAGAACTTAATTTTATATATATATATATATATATATATATATATATATATATATATATATATATGTGTGTGTGTGTGTGTGTGTGTGTGTGTGTGTGTGTGTGCGCGCGTGTGTGTGTATATATATAGTTGCAGAAGTGAGGTAGAAATGTCAGAATTTTGCATCAAAAACCCTAAAGATAGAATGTTGAAAGTGCACTAATTTCCGAAAATGGTAAAGTTAAGTCAAGGATCATACAACCTATTTCATTTCCTCCCAAAATTAATGCTGATACAATGTGGAATACTGTTTTTAAAACAATAGTGAAAGATAAAAAGACAATAAAAATCTGAATATGGTCAGCAACATTATAAATAAAAAAAACTTGGACATTGAGAATTTAAAAATTTCAAATTTAAAGCTGAGTGCATTTTATGCATTTCTTTCTCCTTGTCTACTATATATTAAATTTTTATCCGTCTAATAAGTCATATTTTTGCACCAGTGTTTGCGATATTGTCATAAATATAACCCTGACACCATCAATAAAAGCATTATTTGTTTGAAGAAGTTCCTTCTAAGGATTATGTCATGGGTCCTTACCTATAACTACAGAATGAACTCTTCCTAACACTATGTATACATCGCCTATCAAGAGAGGGGGTCGAATCGAGTTGAGCCAATAGTAGTTCACTCCAAATCAGACTGACAGTCATACTAACACCTTCCACATCTTGTATTATTATTTTGTGTAATATACCTTCGTTATTTCTACTCTTGTGCTCATGTTGTTCTTCCTTGGTCCTAACCTGGACCATAACAGATTGTATAATCATTTTTTGATATAAAGTTGAATATCTACATTTATTATTCAGTTTTTCCTACAAACAACATTAATTACTAGAGGTGACTGTGAAAAGTTCAAGGTTTTCCTATTTTAATTTTCTGAAGAATCTTAAGTTAATGATTGAATGGTGCTCATAGAGAGTTCTCAGACAATAAAATATCCATAGAAATTCCTCTATTGCATCATTAAGTATTTGAGCTTTAACAAAATATAGCAATAACAATCATAATTATGATTGCTGATCATTATTTAAAGAAGTAAGGGGGTACAAATGGGAAAAAAATTTGAAATTGACAAATTTTCCATTTCACTGAAACAGATATGAAGCATGAGAGTGTTACTGTCTCTTCTATCTTCTCTTCATTGTTTTAGTCTTTGATATGTCGCTTCTGTATTTCCATACAATCAAAACAAATTGTTTATTATTTATGAGGTATCAACAGGGCATAACTTACATGTTTTACTAAGGAATTAAGGAATGGACAAGCAGAATCATAATAAAATAATTACTTTTTTTTTCTCTAGATTCCCTGTATCAAATTTTAGATGGTAAGTTTTTTTATTGGGGAAGTTTACATAAAATTATGCTATTTTGAAACTGATGGGATTTTTTTTTCTACCACTGGGCTGCATATTAAGTAAAAATTATAACATTTTGTGAATAACATTTTAATAAATATCATATTTGTTATTGAAAGTTCTATAATGACACACAATGATTATTCCATGAATTATTCAGACTATTGTGCTTGTCTTCGTAATGTGTCCACTGGTGTTTTCTCTGGCTTTATGTAATTGAATATCACTTCAAACAAAAATTTTTATCACATTCATTTGAGAATAATTTCCCAATCTGATTTTAAAAAAAAGGTCCAAGAATGCAAAACATCAAAGATAATGGTAATATTACATGTTTCTCTTTAAGGATACATTTAGAATTCATTGACCAAGTAGTATTGTTGGTTGAAATTTACAAAATCGTTCTCTTGAAAAAATTTTTCATGAAAATATGTTTCTTAAGCCTAGTAGCTGTTATCACTCTTTCCAGTACTGCTGGGGGTTTCCTTCAGAACTTTTTATTTGAAGTAGTGTGGAATGTCAACATCATGATTATGCCATTATTTTTGCTTCAAGTTGTATGTGATATCTATCTTAGTTTTTAGTTGGAAGTCCTCAAGTGATGTGGTTTCTGTTATCTAATAGAATCATTAACCAATAAATTTTACAAGTCAGTCAGTTATGTGCCATGCATGATACATGCTTAGGCGATCATGTATCTTTCAATACATGACTGATGAGGCAGATTTTTTTCCTGCAGTAGGTTGCCATTTCTTTTTGTAGTAGACCAGTTGCCATCCTAGGCTATAGAACCCAGTCTGTCCTACTATTTACCCATAGCTGGGGTGGGGAAGAAGAAGATTCATACCTTTTTTCAAGGATATTAGCATGTAAGTGAATGTAATGGATTTGACTGGAATTTGAACTCGGCTCTCCGATTCCTCAATCCAAGCTGTTATCCATTACTCCACAATGCCTCTCTTTTACAAGTACTAAATTTAAAATCAATAATTAAATGGTAGAATTAAAGCAGCATGAAATTATTTACTGAAAAGTCAATTTATGTTCACCCAAGTTCTGAGATGAGTAGTTGTTATTGACTATTCTTACCAGCATTCTAAGATATACTATTTTCATCACTACATTTCAGCAAATGCATTTGTCTGGGTTTCATTTACTATCTGTTAAAGGAGCTTGGAACAGATTTTTTTAAAAACTATTTTGTAATTAATTTGTTGTAAACTTTCACCAACACTCCAACTAAAATACTCCACAAACATAAATGACAAAGTTTCATGTTGCACTTGTAATGTTTACAAATGTATCAAATCAATTTCAAATTCTGGGTTGCTTAAAACATTGTAAACATTATAAGAAATAATATTTAAAGATTGCTGAAGATTATGAAAACTGTGACACAGAAATCCAAAAGCACATGGGAGTATCAAAAAATGCCTTCCAGAAACTAAGCAAAGTATTAGGTGATAGGAAAATTGCCTAGAAACAAAGAATATAATGCCCAACTGATTTGGCAGTTAATGCTTAACAATCTCCTCACGAATAAAGAGACTTGTAGTGACATAGATGTGGTTACACTGACAAATGCTGACAATACCACAGAATATATGAGCAATGAAGAAGTTTTAAGAAAAATAGGAACTACACAAAAACTGATACTTACAATCAGAAAAAGAGAGATAACATTTTGGGGACACATAATGAAAAAAAAAAAGGCTAAGTGAATTAAAGGAGACAGGACAGAGAAGGAAAAACAATTGGATGACTGATGAGATTCTCGACATGATGGAAAGGATACAGAAAACCCTGCCAAGATATAGGACGGAGTACAGAAAATTACACAATGAAATAAGGACCAAATGCAGGCAAGCTAAAAAAGAATAGTTAAACGAAAAATGTGCAGAATTAGAAAGAGACATGAACAAACAAATAAAACAACAGGACAGAAGATATACTCATCAACAGGCTGCCTAAAATCTAAGAAGGAACACTAATATTAGAGAAGGAAAAAATTCTTCAATGCTAGAGCAGTTATATAGGAGAACTCTTCCATGATGAAAATGGAACAACCAGTAATACACAGAACTATCAAAGGAGCTGGAATTCTGAGAACCAAAGTAAAAGCTACACTGGCCAAATTGTAGGCAGCTGTACCAGATGGAATTGTAGCGGAAATGCTGACAGCCTTAGATGACTTTGGCATAACAAGCTCAAAGAAATAACAAATGAAATCTACAACAACAGGTATATACCAGAAGACCTCAGCAGATCTATCTTCATAGCTATGCCTCAGAAACCAGGTGCAAACAAATGTGAACTCCACAGAAAAATAAGCCTGATAAGACACATGACAAAACTCATCATCCATATTCTGTTGAATTGAGGGCATAGCAGAATCAGGCCAGAGATAGGACAAGAACGGTGCCGGTTCATTAAAAACACCAGAACAAAGAATGCAATATTAATGCTCAGAAAGAGAAATATAGATGCAGAAGGACATAGACTGCACAAAGGCCTTCAACAAATTACATCACAAGGATCTGATGGAACTGCTCAACAATCCTGGATATATTCGGGAGGGATATCAAAATAATCAAGAACATATACTGGCAGCAAACAGCATGCATATGCATAGGGAATGAATTCAATGAATATACAAAAATAGATAAAGGGGCATAAGGCAAGGATATGTCTTCTCACCCAACCTGCTCAACCTAAACAGTGATCTAATTCTGAGAGAATTGGAAACCCTACCAGGAATTAGTATTGGTGGCCACAACTTTAACAACATAAGATACACAGACGACACAGTACTGATAGCAGACACGGAAGAGAAATAACAAAATCTCCTACAGAATGTAGTGAGGGAGAGTGAGAAGAAAGAACTAAACATAAATTACAAGAAAACAGAATGCATGGTCATCAGTAAGAGGAAGATACTGAAATGTAAACACTAGATTCAAGCAGATGCAGAAGTTTAAATATGTGGGAAGCGTCTTGACAGAAGACGGTAAATGTGACGCTGAGATTGGTAGATGTATGGGATGGTCAAGGAGGCATTCCAAAAGCTGAGCAGAGTATTGCAAGACAGCAGAATTTTTTTGGTAACAAAGCAAAAATACTGAGCATGACATCTGTTCTTCTTTATGGCAGTGAATGTTGGATGATTTCCTCAAGAATGAGGAAGAGACTCGAGGCGACGGAGATGCAGTTCTACAGAAGGATGCTAAGGATATCAGGAACCAAGCAATGTGTGTATCTTATGAGGTCTTAGAGAGGTTACAAACAAGGAGAAGGCTTATACTTAACATCAGAAAGAGGCAGCTGAAGTTTCTGGGATGCATAATGAGGAAGGAGGGCCTGGAGAATCTGATACTCACGGGTCGAATAGCGGGAAAGAGAGACAAGGAAAAGCAATGCCTAACAAGTTTGAGCAGGTGGATCTGGGGGAGGAAGCAGAGGGAAGGAGCTTGCTGAAAGCTGCAAGGGATAGAGGCAGGTGGAGAGCCATGATCGCCTACGTCCTAAAAGGACATGGCACATAAAATGAAAAAAGAAGAATTAATGGAAATTTAATGCCCACAGGACATATCAAAGCAAGAGATAAACAGTGAGTAACTGTTGTGGAGTAGTTTTCACAGTGGAGTAGTTTTCACAGTGGAGGCTTGTATTTCAATAAGTCGTCCTAAATTTGGTTCGACGTACAAAACATTAGGAACTTGGAAATAAGAGTTAATGACGCAGCAATCTAGTTGTGATGGTTGGTACTTCAATGTCCGATATCGACTGGCTCGCTCAACACCACTGAGCCCAACTGGCGACTGCTACTACTACTTATTATCTGTGGGAGAGTCTATTACAATAGAATAGGTACCATGGTATAACAGTAACCTACTTTACAAATTGATGGCAGAAGAGGGAAAGTTTACGATAAAATATCACAAGTTATTTAAACTAACAAAAGACAGGAAGTTGCACAGAGCTATGATCACTTATGTTACATAAAAGAAATTTACAAAATGCAAGGCTGAAAAGTATAGGGACAAAAATGTTAGGATCCAAAAAAATGATGCGGATGCTTGTCTGAATGATTCCTGGATTTAAAAAAAAAAAAAACTTGTAAAACTGTTTCTTGCAATAATTATTTTTATATTAATTTTTAACTTGAGAAAATTTTATTTCAGTCCATCTTATTTGCATAAAAATCTCAAGGATTTAATTGTATATATGGAGTAAATTAAAAAAAAAATAAATTGTACTATATTAGGTTCTGATTCTAATTTTAAGTGACAGAAACACTAAAAAAATGATTCAACCAACTCAGAGTGTAACATCAAAAAGGGAGATGGAAATAATAAACATATATATATATGTATATAAAGAAGAAGAAAAATCTGATGTTCCACTCCAGGACATTTCTTTAACCCTAGAACACTAACCATCAATTAAAGTTACACCACTACTAACCATGGTTATATCATAGCTAATTTTGAAAATATCAAAAAATATATTAAATATAAATCTTTATCTGAAATATTTTGCATGCAGGCACTTCAAACTTTGTACTTTGAGTTAACATTAACAGGAACTGAAAAACATTATTTAGGTAAGAAAATCAGGTACTGAAAATTGTATTTAAAAATAGGAAAATTTGTGCTGGGTACTATATATCCATGGTTAGTGTTCTAGGGTTAACAAGTTCTGAGAATCATAATTCTAGTTAAAGCAATTGAAACCATTCCTTTTTGCACTAATATTTCACAGATTTTCAAGCAAATTAAAAAAACAATTTCAATGCTTTCTTTTTTTTTCCTTTTAATCATTTTACCCCAAGCAAGGAAGGGGTTACTGAGTGTAAAAGAATAAGAAAAACATTATTAAGGAGTGAGAACAATAAAAGAAGAGGAATCAAGAAGACAGTAGATAATTTGAAGATCAAAGTTGACTCGAAAACAAGAAGCCAGAAAAGAATTCACCAGGAAAGAACTGTGAAAAAAGAAACTGTCAGCAAAGAACACATCTAGCCATTTCAAATGCACAATGAAGAGACCTAGTTGCCAATCTTGTAATGAACTTAAATTCATAAATTCTAGGTACCACAGAGCAAAGTTCAACAGAACACTTAACATGAAAGTATTTATAAAAAAAAAAAAAAAAAAAAACGCAGAGGGAAGCTACATTATGGTAATAGGAAAGTGACTGAAGCCAGGATGCCAAGTCGTCATCAAGAATCTTTAAATATACAGCATCAGGCCATATGTAGACGTAATCAGTAAACTAATACTGCTAACTGAAATCCACCCTACAAGCAGGATTTTAAGATAGTTCCTGTAGGAGGCCTAAATGGGACTATCAATTTAAACTACGCATTTAATAAATCAAAACTTATTTGAAAATTATCATCATCATCAACACTTGAATCTTATTTAATTTAAATACCTTAAGGGCTTTTGCAAAATGTTTCAAGTAACACATTCTTTTGAAATCTAAATGTTTTATCAGATTTTTATTGCAGAAATAAACATATATAATAGTGAGATATTATTTCTCAGGATTTGTAATAAGCATTAACAAAGGGTTAACATGTACAGTAGCTTGCATGAGAAATATAAGCACAACAAAAGAATTTTTAACAGTCTTGGCTTTCTGGTGACCAGCAAAGGTCATCAAAAAATGTCATAACTTTGGATTAAGACTCAGAAATCTTCAGTTACATGTCTACTTTATCTGGATAAACACAATGATAAAGAATCAGCTTAGCTAACCTGATGGACATGAAGTAAAAACCCTTTTTTTTGTATTTATACTGTTTGACCTCCTTAATCTGGTATCCCACTGTCCAGTAACCTTTCGAATCAGACCCCATTAGTTTGTTTAAAAGGGACAATTGTTTACAACTTTCCACATAAGCTGACAACAGCAGAATGTTTTAGTAATACGGTCTTGCTCATTTCTTATATATAGCTGTATATGTATACATTCGGGATATTAAGTATATATTATTTTCTGGTTTTAAGCTTTATTTTAGCTTTTAAATTGCATGAAACAATAAAAAATTTGTTTGGAAACATTAATGATTTTTTTTATTTCATTTTTTGAAGCTTTGTTCTATCTTTGATAATACAGCTATATATATATATATATATATATATATATATATATATGTCATTTGCAGACGGTACTGTTTCACTGTATCACAGCTCCTCAGTGTGACTAGACATCCGAAAGCCTCAAGCCAGGATCGAAACCTGACTAATTTGGTGTCAGTTGGAGTTTCTACTCCTAAGCCTCTCGGCAGAGAGAAACTGCTAATTCTAGCATATTGTTTTTATGAATGTAAACAAATGCCAGTCAACTAGAGTGCTCATATTCATTTTACTGAAAGGCTTTGCATTTTAGCATAGGCAGCTGCTGTTTGTAGAATTAGGCTAGAGTGCTCAACTGAAATATATTTTCAAGAGATTAATTATGTCATTCACAAACAGTACTGTTTCGCTGTGTGTGTATATATATATATATATATATATATATATATATATATATATATATATATGAAGTGATCTGGCAAGACTATGTTTAGATAGGGTTTTTTAGGGGTGATTTCTATCTGATCTCAACTGAGATTAAAGAGTTTGGACTATAATTAAAAAAGACCCTTCAAGAAAATCTTTTTTAAATTTTGGAATTTTCAAAAAAAGAAAGTACACTTATACTTACAATCATAAGAAAACAGTTGAAGCTTACAGGATACAAAATGAAGAAAGAGGGTTTGGAGAATTTAACACTCATAGAATATACTGTATAAAACAGAGGGAAGACAGCAAGTTAACAAGTTTATATGAATGATGAGTTTGGACAAAGAGAGATAGTGAAGAGTCAGACATAGCTGACATAAAGGTGTGAATAGCCATGATTATCTAAGTCCTTAAGGGAACATAAAAGAATATGTTGAAAACATGATTGACACTCCTAATATTAACCATAGAAAATGTCGTAGCCCTAGTTCTAGCTATTCTTGAGTATAACAGACAAAAAGGACATTTGATGAATTATACTAAGATATTGTAAAATTATTTTTTCATGTTCAAAGAGAATTTGATGTTTTATATAAATATAAATATGTGGAGAGATTTGATGTATGATGAAGTTAATTTTCTTCATAAAGAGAGAAAACTGCAAAATATGTCTTCAAGTTAGATGTTTTACGAGTTTATACTATCAAACAAATGAGAAAAATAGTTAACTTTTTGGTATTTTGGTATTTAAGAATATGCCAGGATTTGTTATGCAAGCCAATGTTTCCATAATAAAAATGATGTTGGCAAATATTTTTTTAATCATTTCACACCAAACAAGGTAATAAAGCCACTAAGATGTAAAAGGCTACTAAGTGTTAGAAAATATGAGAAAAATAAAAGCATTATTAAAGAAAACAGTCAAAGAACAGGAATTAAGAAGACAGAAGATAATAATTGACATTGTATTTAAATTTTTGAAGATTAAAGTTGGAAGCAAGAAACCAGAAGAAACTTCCACAAGTGAGAAGTGTGATAGAAGAAACTATTAGCATAGAACTTACAGTTATCGCCAGCCATTTTGACTATAAAATGATGATTCCTAGTTGCCAATACAGTAATTCAATTATATTTCAAGATATAATAAACATACTATGTGAATTTCAGCTTATGTTTTTATTAGTAATATTTACAATACCTTATTTGGTTGTGTGAGAACTTATTATACAAATTGATACTTGTTCTCTATATTGTAAATAAATATGTATAATACTATCATTGCTGATATTCATTTTTTAATTTCAGATGTGTAAAGGTTGTCATGAGTCATAAGAAAGATATAATATCAGATGTTGTAAAGTTATTTACTGATAGGAATACAATATTATAAAAATAAAAAAGTTAAAAAGAAGTCCCAAAATGAACTACAAAGAAATAGAAAAAAACTGCAAAAGAAAAGACAACTGGCTTGAAGAATGTTACAAAAGAAATTTGAGAAAAATTAAACTGATGATAAATAAGAAAATTGGATTGACCAGCAAGAAAAGAAGCTGGTGTTGTGAATGTATAATGACATAAAAGAGGCAGAATATTAAGAACATTGGCTGAAGACATGAAAGAGACCACCTTTAAGTAAATATCACAAAGAGAAATGGCTAAGTTGGGCAAAAATATGCATGAAAACTTATTTCACAACAATTATTTTTGTGATGAAAGTAAAGCTACATTGGATGAACATGATAGCTGGGCTGAAGTAGAGTCTTTTTGGTTTGTTTTATGGCATATCAACCTCAATACATTATTTAATGCAGACAAATTTTTTTATTGCTGGTAATATTTTTTTTTCCAAAAAATGCACAGCTGGTAATTTTTTTTTTTTTTTTTATTAAAATGTACTGCTGATAATATTTTTTTTTTTATTAAAATGTACTGCTGATAATATTTTATTTTTTTATTAAAATGTACTGCTGGTAATATTTTTTTTTTTATTAAAATGTACTGCTGGTAATATTTTTTTTTTTTTTATTAAAATGTACTGCTGGTAATATTTTATTTTTTTATTAAAATGTACTGCTGGTAATATTTTTTTTTTTTATTAAAATGTACTGCTGGTAATATTTTTTTTTTTTTATTAAAATGTACTGCTGGTAATATTTTTTTTTTTATTATTAAAATGTACTGCTGGTAATATTTTATTTTTTTATTAAAATGTACTGCTGGTAATATTTTTTTTTTTATTAAAATGTACTGCTGGTAATATTTTTTTTTTTATTAAAATGTACTGCTGGTAATATTTTTTTTTTTTTTTATTAAAATGTACTGCTGGTAATATTTTATTTTTTTATTAAAATGTACTGCTGGTAATATTTTTTTTTTTATTAAAATGTACTGCTGGTAATATTTTTTTTTTTTTATTAAAATGTACTGCTGGTAATATTTTTTTTTTTATTAAAATGTACTGCTGGTAATATTTTTTTTTTTTTATTAAAATGTACTGCTGGTAATATTTTTTTTTTATTAAAATGTACTGCTGGTAATATTTTTTTTTTTAAAATGTATCGTTGGTAATGTATTTCTGGTGATACAGAGAAGTATTTCTGATATTCAAACCTATTTTTACACTTTCATAGTGTTCTGACCCCAGTTCAGAGGTTAACTATTTGCCCATAGCTGGGACCCTAACAGGTGCTACCATCCCGGGTCAGGGTGGACCTGGGAACACCAGCAATTAAGAGTTGGTTCCACATTCATCAAGACCTCCAGATCATAGGCCTTGCTGTTGGATGTAGTTTATAATCTTACCCAAAACGCAGATATCATACCCAGGACAGAGTGGGGTCTTCATGGAAACAGTCAACCAAAATAACTTAAAAGAGTGGAGTAATGTTTAAGGTGTGCACAGTAGGCAGCAAAATTATAGGCCACTTTAAAGTGTATTACAGCATAAAGATAAATGCAGAGAATTATATTAAGTTCTTAAGTTCTGTATCTGTCGATATTTCTGAGATGAGGTATTATGTACACTATTTACATTATGCAGACTATTGTCCTCATCTTTGTCGCCATATTTATTACAACGTTTCGGCTGTTGTATGCTCCGACCTTCTTCAGGTGGTTGGAATGTTGAACTGAATTCTTTATTTCACTCACTGGGGTAGACTGTTCTAGTTCCATGTGCCATGTCTAATAACTGACATCCATTAGACATGGCACATGGAACTAGGACAGTCTACCCCAGTGAGCAAAATAAAGGGTTCAGTTTGATATTCCAACAACCTGAAGAAGGCCGAAACATTGTAATAAATATGGCGACAAAGATGAGGACAATAGTCTGAATAATGTAAATATTGTTCTTAAGTTCTGTCTTTTGGGTGGTGCATTCAAACTTTAAGATAAATAGGATATCATTTAATACAATATTCCTGTACATACTCCAAATTGATTCTTGTCCAACTTGCTAGAAAAGATTTTAAAAAATACAAACAAATTAATGGAATAGCTCCCAAGTAGAATACTTCTTTGTAAAATAGAATACTTGTGTTCTGTTGTTAAAAGAGATATAAATCTCTTTTAACAAGGGACCACAAGTATTCTATTTTATTTAGATAAAATTTATATAATAAATATTCAATCAAATATATCTGGGAAGCAATAAAAACTACTGCAAACAAATGTTAGAAAGGTCAGAAAATCAATGGTGAAAGAAAGTCAAAGAGACCATATTAAGGTTTAAAAAAAAATCTGTTGTAGGTGAATTGTGTTAATCAATTATTTTTTTCAATAGGTTGTACACTTTTTTTTTTATGAATAAAAATATATGTTGTACTTGAAAGAATCAGATTGAAAGTAGTGACTCCTTTTTATTATGTTGGCCTATAATATCAGAGCAAGATGTTGGTGAGATAGCACTAGACACTAAAACTTCCCACCAGTAAACCATAATTTTGTTTGCCTTGTTACAGATAAAATGGCATGAAAATGTATATGACACAAACATGTTTCACTAAATTATATTCTCTGGCACTAGCTAAATATTTATGGAAACTAAATGGTGGGTAGAAATCCAATTGCAACAGTGAGATGTAGAACAAAGTATCTTTATGCATGTGGCAAAAATGCACAACTCACAATTGTCATGATACTGGAAAATAGTTTTTTTTTTGGGTGGGGGGGTTCAATGAAATTTTTTTCTATTGGAGTCACCATATATGCAATTATTTCTATGGAAATAAACAGGTGGTACTATTTTGAGGTTTTTCTTGTGGTTTGTCTAAAAGAGCCAGATCAGGCCAAGAATGGATTAGTGTTGCCATATTTGGGCAGGAGCTGCACAGACCACACTATCCAGCATCAACAGAGTCCAAAAGCATTTCAAACTCCTTGTGGGTGACAAATCATTTTGCACCCTCCAATCTCTCTCTCATATGTGGGATGTAGCAAGCCTCTCCCTACTCTGTTGCTACTTTCACGGAAATTACTTGGACAAAATATATTCCTTGGTTCTGCCAGGCCTAACCTTCACGGCAAGGACCCATGACATTCCCTCTGTATTCCATTGGTGAGAAGTAAGTTCCACTCAAACAGCTTCTTCGCCTGAATTACGGCTCTGTGGAACCAACTCCCAAGAGGATATTTCTCTGATCACTGCAATCTTAACTTGTTCAAGTCTAGGGTTAACCATTACCTTCCTCTCCTATCCATACAAACTCTGAATGTTACCCTCTACCTTGATTGGCCACTGAGCCTTGTAGAGGGTGAACCTTATTATAAAAGAAATTATTAAACCTGAGGGCCTCCCAAAAAAGTTATAATCAATATTTTTAACAAGTATTGATATAAACTAAAACTCACAAGATTTATTAAGCATATCTTGAAAATGTAATCAACATTAGTTGGTTAATATCAATTTTATTGAGAAATCATTAACTTGCATAATAAAATCTAACGTAGTGTATATAGGTACAACACAGTTAGAAAATTACTATACATTTATCAGCAAGCTAAAAGTAATCTGCCAACTAAAATAATTAAAACCCTAAATAAATTATGGTGTTTTATTTGTCTACTTTAAAATGATAGAAAATTCAGTTTCCATTATCAGAAAAGTTCACGACAGAGAGATAAGCAAATTACTGATAGACACCATTTAAAATATATATATATATATGTGTGCACATATTTCTTTATTAAATGATAGGCATTCAATGATTCTCAGTCTAAGAAAGGATTCACGTAAAAAAAAGGTCTCTTGGTCAAATTGTAGTACATCGGGCTGACAAATGGATTGAGCTTAACTGTGTAGAAAATCAGCATTTAAAATTCTGCCTCTTACCTGACTCAAAGACTGACAACTGACACGGGGAGTTTTTCAGCCATAAAATAGGCTACCAGCAAAGTATTTGTATGATGGATTAGATTATTTTTTAAAAAACCTTTTAAAGACAAAAAGGAATAAACCATAATAATGCATTTTGGATGATATAAACAATAGAATGCCCACTTTCACAAGAGTGTTCTCAAGAAGAAAGTAAATGATGTACCAACCAAGGTTTGAGTGACCTTTAAGAAGACCTACCACTTCTCTCTTTGTTGGCATTAGAAGATTAAGGAGATAGGAGCGTTAGAAAATTAAAGTAACAAGTTACTTTATCTTTGTCATTTATAAAAGACTTTATATCTTTGATAATTTTAATTTTTCTTTTCTGTTTATAAAGGTAAGGAATTCTCTCCTTATAAAGAAGAACTAGAAGAGGTCTTCAATTAATTGTTCTTTTCTGCTTTTGCTCAACGAGATCTTATTTGAGATTTCAGAGCTATGATGTACAAGTATCTTAGAATACAGACAGGACAAGAATAGAATCTTTGTCCAGTTATATATGCTTAGATAAGACAGTCTGTAGCAGACAGGTGAGACAGAGTTTGAGTTTGATAGAAATTCTTTATTCTTGTAAAGTGTTATCCTTGAATTGTTTGAGACAAAGTGACAAGACTATAGTGGGGAGGATGTCAAAGACAGGTGGGTAAAAGTACAAAGAAATCTTTTCCCATTGATTCTTCTCAATTGGAGTTTGGATAATGAGTAAAAGGGCCACTATAACAACTGTTCTTCAGAGAAGTATTTCTGATAATATTTCCCATTATGGACATACATACATACATAATCCTAAAAAAATTATTTTTCTCTATTACTTTTGAAAAGAATTTAAAAATATTTTTCTTAGTAAGATTTCATTGTTTCCTTTAACAGAGTAATTTATGGTTTCTTCTAAATTTTAACGAGTCAAAATATTTAATAATTATGGTTATTTATTAACTTTTTCTAATTACTGTTCTGAGATTGAAAAGTAAACGGGAGAAAATTAGAAAAAATAAATTTACCAAGAAGCTATGAAACTTAATGATCAAACACTCGTTTAAAAATAAACATTTTAAATAAAAAAAAAAAAAAGGGAAAGAGATTCTTCTTTAGAACTTCTTTCTTTGCTGAACATATAAAGTGCTTTGGGAGATTTAAAAAAAATTTACCTACTCTAAGATCTACTATATCCAATCTCCTTCAAAATAATCTTCTGCTCGCAAAAGTTGTTATAGTCTGTTCATGTTCACTGCTGATTCTCATTGAAGTTTCAGGTAGCATCTCTATCACTTTGAAGATAATAATCATATTGTTGTATAGGAGTAAAGTGTCACTGCTGATACTGGAGTTTGAACATAATTCACCAGAGAGCAAACACAGGTAATCCCATTACTGAATTAAGTGTCACGTGACCATGGGGGAAGACATAAGTAGGAAGTAGCATGATGTCTAAATGATCACCATTTCTGATCTATCCTCTATTACTATACAGATTACCATTTCTATTCTATCTTCTATTACTATACAGTTTGCTACTCTCTATACTATTCACTATTTCTACACTATTTCTCTATACTGATCACTATACAGATTACTATTTGGTGGTTACTTTTCGAACGAGTATTATTGAGCAAGTAATAGACATTTGAAGGTATCTGACACCAGTATTGTTCAACAACATTACTATAGTTGTATCTGCAATTACAAAGTCTCTGCTACAACTAGCATTAAAAAAGTGACAAGTAATTTTTGACATTACAAAAGTAACAACAAGCGTTTGTTGACATTACAAAAGTGACAACAAGCATTTGTTGACATCACAAAACATAAAATTTATTTTTTATTACAAACAACCTTATTCACAATATATCGCTCTGCTAAGAAGGGCATTCAAATTTGAAAGATTTTTCCCAAGAACTGCTATTTTGTAGAACAAACTCCTACATAGATGCTTTCTTGAATACTATAATCTTAACCGCTTAAATTCTAGGGTCAATTGTTATCAATATGTGATAAATTATTTTAAATAATAGGAATATATAGGATTGCCTATCATCCAGTTCACACTCAGACCCAGTGTTCTGAACAGGAATAAAGGTTTATCCCTTGTATCTTGTTTATGATTGGGTTTTCAGTTCCATCTAAATTCTTCTCATTCTCTTTTCCTTCAAGTAATCCATTGTGTCTCAGTGGCATTATTAAATAAAAGTAAATGAAGACATTAGGTTTATAATTAAGATGAAACCTGCTCTGTTGAGACATGTACCGAGAAATTCATACAGAGATGTCCTCAAAGACACATGGCACAGTGTATAAAAGCATCAGTTAGATCCAGTGACAGGACCCAAAGAGTGTGAGTTCAATACCTGGTTAAGGCAGCGGAGAACTCGGAGAGGGGAATTAACAGGAGATAACTGATATCCATTAAACATGGCACATGGAACTAGAACATTCTACCCCAGTGAGTAAATTAAATGGTTCAGTTCGAGATTCCAACCACCTGAAGAAGGCCGGAGCGTACAACGGCTGAAGCATTGTGATAAATATGGCGACAAAGATGAGGACAATAGTCCGAATAATGTAAATAGTGTACATAATATACTTCATCTCAGAAATATAAACAGATATTGCTGCCAATTATTTTAAATTCTGTGCTATGAAACTGCTAAGTTGACCTTTTCTTTAATAGATGATAGGGTAGCAGATATAACTAGAATAATGTTATAATCAAGTTGTTAATATTCCACACGACCAAAAACAAAAGGCTTGGAAGGAAACCGCCATCAATACTAGAAAGGGCAGTAACAGATAATGGAGTTGAGATTTTATAAAGTCCAACCAACATTAACACTGCTTGGTCAATAAATGCCAAATGTTTCCTGTATGGAAACAGTTAACTTCAACATTACAATTACCATGTCTTATTTCAAAATTTCTTTGTAGTTTAAGGTTTATTAATTGATTTATACACTGTAATGCTTTGCTGCTTCCATATGATTTTTCACTTACTGTATTCTTCAACCTTCTTTGAATATCAGTTTTATTTTAAAAAAGTAAACATTGTTCTGTCATAATTTATAATCTGAAAAACTTTGAAATCAGTAATAATTGTTCAGTTTATGTCCAGAGAAGCAGATTAGCTAGCTTAGGAGATCTATGGGGTACAATGGGGAAATTGCACAAACAGCAGGTCAGGAACAGATATCAAGAATATATGGCAGTGACAGATAAAAAAAAAAAAAAATGAAAAATTTGAGGTTCTAAAACGGTTTACGTGTGACATGTATGGGAAGCAATACACAATGTTCAATTTAAAAAAAATAATAAAACAGACACCTGAGAAAGGTTAGTGTGGATAGAATTTGAAACATCATAACCAGAAAGTAACAAAATACAGAAGGATTAGTGCAATGAATACATATGTGAATAAAATGCCTTCTTTGAAATCAAAAAAATAAATCCAGCATTTTCAAGTTTTTGAAAATCACTGGGTGCAAACAAAATCCAACAAACAAATCTGTGAACAATTAAAATAATTACATCTTATAATAATATTACATAATATATAAGCAAATATAACACAGACATACACAGATATGCATACATGCATATATGAACACACGCATATATATATATATATATATATACATACACAGACATAGATATATATACATGCACACACATACATACATACATATACACACACACATGTATACACACATATATAGATATATATACAGACATATATATATACATAAACGCATATATACACACACACGTTTATACATCCATACCCATATATATAAACACATATATATGTATATATACATATATACACACACACACACATATAATCATGCACATACAATCACACATACATACATATATTCACACACACACATTCACACACATATATACATATATTCACACACTCACATTCACACACATACATTATATATATATATATATATATATATATATATATATAAAGTATACTATCGTGAAGTGGTGGATAGTGGCTCTGATTGAATAATCGAAGACAGATTGTTCTACTTCCATATGCCATGCTTTTCCAGCTCAGTTTGAAATTGCAACATCTATCACCTGAAGAAAGCCGGAGCATACAACAGCTGAAATGTTGCAAATATGTCAATAAAGATGAGGAAAACAGCGTAAATAGTGTAAATAGTTACAATACCTCATCTCAGAAATAGAGAAAGACAATTTTTTTCACATTCTTAAAACTAGACGATGAGTGACATTTCCCCCAAAAGTTTCAAAGTATACAATTTCATCATCCCTCCTCAGCCTCACCAAATATTAATTCAGAAGAAAACTTGTGGCCCATCATGAAAAGAGATGAATAAGAGAATGTAGAACAATGTCCAAGCTAAGTTAGCTGAAAAGTAATAAAAACTACTGCATTTCAAAATAATAGAAATGTAAATAAAGTCAGTGATTGAGAGACTGATGAATGTAATAGAATGTCAAGGAGGCAATATTAAAATGTAAAATAATTTATTCAGATAGATTGTATATTGTGTAAATCATGTTTATTTTTATGGCTTGTATCTTTGAGAAAACATTTTTTAAATAGGGATTATTGCACATTTCAAAGATATCTAACATACTAAAAGATTTACCAATATTTTTTATTTTAAAACATTGAGTATGTGTGTATATGTGTGTGTGTGTATATATATATATATATATATATATATATATATATATATATATATATACACACACATTCACATATATAGGAGGTACAGTGGTGTAATGGATAGTGTGCTACCCTGGGTCAAGACGGTGGCTGCTGGAAAACACTATGTCTGACAATAAGATTTTTCACCATGACACACAAGCAGGAGAACCCAGTCACTGTTGTCAGGCAATTTCTGCAACCACACCACCCCTTATATCTAGCACCCTAACTACACAGACTGCAACCCCCTTGATTATTATGTTTGGGGTGGTGTTGAACAAGAGACCAACAAAACTCATTGTACCAGCAAAGATGAACTGAAGGCAAGGATTATGGCAGAGTTTTCCAATAAGGAGACTATGCAGAAGAGTTTCAAGAGATTACAAAGTCATCTGGAGGCCATGGTTGAAAACAGTTTTATTAAATAAATTTACTTTTTATTATTTCAAAATACTTTTGCATAATTTTTCTAAATATATCTGTTAAGATGTGATGTCAGTGTTAATTTTATTTTTGTATAATTTAGACAATAATTTATCCATCTCACCATTTATATGTGTTTGTGTGTATATATATATATATATATATATATATATATAATGTAATGTGTTTGTGGGTGCACCTTGGTGTGGTGTAATGGTTAACAAGCTTGTCTTACTAAAATAGTTATGACTGAAAAGTGTTCTTTGATCATTAAAGGTTGCCCCATACTTTTGAACTTAAGCCACATCTAAGGTACACTTTGAAAAAAAACAATATACATGTATATATATGAGTATATATCTATATATATGTGTGTGTGTGTGTGTATACATGTATATATGTATATAAGTGCATGTGTATATATATATTTACGTGTGTATATTTCCTTTTAAACGTTTCAGCTGTTGTATGCTCCGGCTTTCTTCAGGTGATATACGTTGGAATTTTGAACTGAACTGGAAAAGCAAAGCAGGTGGAAATAGAATCTCCCCCAGGGGACAACATAAACCATAGGACAACAGTGCAAACAATGTAAATAGTATAAATAAACATTGTCTTACATGAATATAGCATTTAACTTGAAGTATCATGGTTGTGGCTTATACTACTCAAAAAATGTTATCAAGGAACATACAATAATTATCTGCACTTATCTTGACACCATCTACAACTTTGAAGAGACCTATAATTTTACTGCCTACAACACTAGCTCAAAACTGTTGTCTTGTTGTATTGGTTGACTATTTCCATGAAAGACTCCATTTCTTGCCTAGCCACCATTTCCATATTTATCAGTAAAAATTACTGTTTTCATGTACTTCTTAGACTAACTTAGACATTTCTCTTTGTGATATTTCCTTATAGTTGGTAGTTTGGTTGCTTTTATGTCTTTTGATAATGTTCTTAATATTCTGCATCTTTTCTCCTCTGTTTATATTTGTAATAGCAGCTTCTTCAAATATTTTCTTGCTTGTCAAACTATTTTTCTTCCGTTTTCAATTTTTTATCAAATCTCTTTTTCTGACATTGTTTAATCCGGCTTTTTCCCTTGTTCTTATCTTGACAGTTTTTAATTTCTTTTTCAATTCTTCTATGATCTGTGTTTGATTTTCCCACAGTGTGTTCTCATCACTCAGTTTGACAATTTTCTTTCTCTTAAGGTTTTAGCTTTCTGCTGTTCCCTTACATTATATATATATATATATATATATATATATATATATATATATATATATATATTTTAATATATACTTGACAATAAATGTCTGTTATGTTTGATCCTGAGCTGTTTTAAACTTTGTTTAGTGGTTTTAGTTTCAGGAGAAAAGAAAGACAAAAACTGTCCAACATTTGGCTATTTTTTTATTATGCTGGTCCTCAATCTAATCTTTCAGCTCATATAAGCCATCATCAGAGTGGTTGTATGAACATTAAAATAGAGATGTTCACCATCAAAGATGGCATTGTGTTATGTTTACATAGAAGTTTGCTATGTGATGATAATGGTTGCTGAATAGTAGACACTGGTTGTAAATTTGTAATGCGGTTCTATGAGATTATATATATATATATATATATATATATATATGAAATATAAAAGGCTCAAACATTAATATTCTATGGCTATAATTCATTACATTGGAATCTTGATCACAATCCAATTAATCAGACCTACAAATTCAAAAAGCTTTTTGAATTTGTAGTTCTGATGAATTGGATCAGGATTACGATTCCCATGTAATAAATTATAACCATGGAATATTAGTATTTGAGCCTTTTATATTATATTCTTGCTCTGTCCTGGACATTGAGCTCTACCTGGATTCTATCCTCTTGGAAATATATATATATATATATATATATATATATATATATATATATATACTGACCACTAATATTATCAATATATATGTGTGTGTGTGTGTATGCATAATAAAAGAAACAAATTTCAATAAATGTAATATTTTATATATTTATTTATAATATGATGAACAACCCTCTTCCTTTTGTATATGCCATGTCCCTTTAGGATGTGAGTGATTATGGCTCTCCACAATTTCCTGTCCTTTGTAGCTCCGAATAAATTTTGGCTCTTTGTCTTCTCTCATAAACACTGCTCTGCCATCTATTTAAACAAGCTTGCAAGGGAGGTTATGCATTGCTTTGCTTCGTCCCTCTTGCCTTCAAAATGGCCTGTGTGTATCAAATTTTCCATATCCTCTTTCCTTTTTATCTCTAATTGTATAAAATTTCACACCACCAAATAAAATGATTATGGCATCTATTTCTCATAAATAAAAATGAAATTTATGGAAACCTCAAAACTCATGTTTTTGAATAATCTCATCAGATCAAGACAATCCCATTAATCCTATGCATGGTATTGAACTCATCTAGAAATATCGAAACTGCTAGGTGTATATCTTGACAAAATCCAAAAAAAGAATCTGCAATGTTATCAATTCTACCCTGGCATCTTGGCTTCAGTCACTTTCCCACCACCATAATGTAGCTTACTTGTACCTTTTCATGGCAATTTTTTTGAGTTTATGAATTTAAATTTTTTTAATTGATGAATCGAGATTGGCAGCTAGGTCTCGACACTTTACAGTCAAAATTGTTATATGTCACCATAAGATCCATGCTAACAGTTTCTTCTCTTGCACTTCTCACTTGTGGAACCCTCTTTCAGCTTCTTGCTTCTCGATCAACTTTGGAATTGGTTAGAATACTGCTGTAATATTTTCTTGTCTCTTACATAGATGTTCTACCTCTGTACCAAGTGATGACTAACTTATTAGTAGTCGATCGATTTTATACAAAATGGGGCATGTCCATTTAGCCTATATCACTACATCTCCTGGAAACAAAGAGATTTTATGCACTTTGTTGATTTGTGACTTCTCCAAACAATAGACTGAGATTTTATCTCCCCCTTTTGAGGTGTATACCGGATTCTTTTTATTTGGGGATCTTGGTCGTCAATGTCATATTTGTGCAAACTATCCACCATAGTTTCTTTACTATTTTGTTTGCTTTCTCCATCAGAAGCACTCATACTTTCTCCCCTTTCAGGTTCCTCCAGCTCTTTTCTTTCAATTTCTTTGACATCAATTTTAGGTCTTATTTGAGCCAATATATTTTGTCCACTTTTTGTTGATAATAGCTGTATTATGTCCCTTTTGTATAATAATATTAGCTTTTTCAGGGCATAATTCACTGTATTTTTTTTGTAGGTCATCTAATTTGTCTTCCCATCAATGCAGAGGGACTTTGGATTCTACCAATATGTGGAATGGTTCTTTCTATGTACTGTGTCCTTTCATGATGTAGGCAATCATGGCTCTCCACCTCCTCGTATCCCTTGCAGTTCTCAATAAGTTCCTTCCCTCTGTCACCTCCTCTTGACCATGTTCTGTCATCCACTCTGTGGAATAGTTCTATAATTCAGTAATAGTTTTGGTTCCTATCTGTTGTAACCTAGGGAAGGTTACTGAATAGAATAATCACACAAAGGTTGTCAATGAGTAATAATACTTTGGACAAGAACAACACATATAAGATTCATCAGCAATGCATAGAAGAATTAGTCAACTGCTAGAAGTGAGTCAAGTGAATTCCACAATGAATCTCCAACTCTGAACCATGCACAGTATTCACTGCTGCATTTATCGGAATGGTTGCATACCCATTATCATCTGTAGGTATGCTACAACACTATGGTGTCTCTCGATGGGGAAAATACCTTAATACCTATTTCCACCATCTGCACTATAATTTCTGCAATTACATTTGATTAAAGGTGGTATGATGGTGTTTTATGAACACTAAACACTCCAGGACATCCAGAAAATAAGTCAACCCAAAAAAAAAAAAAATTAACATGCACATGATCCATATGAATCTGGACATAAAAATCTTTAGGCCATGAATTGTATCTTGATTAAGCAAAAGTTTTTTATTTACCTCCATTTCGGGCATTTTTGTATGCATTTTTCTACATCAAGCAAATACCCACGCCATCATGCTTCCAATTTTTTTTAATTGTGTTGCTGTTATTCCACAATAAACAACATCATGTACATTTTTATTAACATATATACACGCGGATAGGTCGCACCCGTACTTTATGGTTTAATAATTGATGTTTTACTGTTGACTCGCAGATAGGTCACACTATAATCTGGGGAGTTACACAGTCCTTTTTAAACATAACAATAATCATATACCTACCTTTATTTCAAAACTTACAATTATTAATATACTTTTGAAGTTAAAATACATTTCATCAATCATCATGTAAACAAAAGGAAGTAACTGTTGTACCAGAATTTTTATATTTACCACATATTATTTTTTATATCAAGTCAACTCAACAACAAAAAAAGAAATATCTACAGAAGAAAATGTTATGGTACATTTAGAAATTTATCAATTTTTATATTTAAAATTCATTCAGAACTGAATCAATAGCATTAGAATTTATGGGTATCATTTCCGATTTCTCAGAAATCATGATGACAAAGTAGTGTTGTTTTACATTTATGCCAAACAGATAGGTCACATCCTAAATATTTTGTGAAATTTTTGGTAAAATAACTGCAATCTATCTGCAAGTATATACAGTACATCTTAATCCCACTAGTTGCGTTAAAACATCTCCATTGTAAATAAGACCCTTCTCCATAGTTAACATATATCTTTACAAGGGCTGTCTGAGCTAGAACAATCACTCCATTTGCTTTTCCTTATTCTACATGAAATCTTGCTGGATCCTGTAAGGTTTCAAATGCAAGATGACCTCAGGGTGATGCATCTGTTTAAATCCAGTGCAATATTTTATCTTCTGAATTGTTTGATCTTTCTAATAGTTCATTGTTGAACTTTAGTCTTGATAGAGCATCTTCATGTGAAAGAGCATTTCCTTTCCCAAATTCAAAGCCAAAATCAAAGGCCATTAGCTTTATGGTACAACTTAAAATTCTAGAAGATCTAACTTTAGGTAACTCCTTCCTGGGGTTAAAAATAAATTCTAAAGTTTTATGGTCAGATTTAAGCAGAAACTTCCTGACTAATAAAAAATTTGTGAGCTCTACTTGTGTTCCATATGATAACATGTTTCTTTTTCAATATTTTAATAGTTACTTTCGAGAAAAGTACATTATAGAACAACCTTCTTGAGACAAAATTGCTGATATGGCAGGCTCATTTACATTCATAGTTAAAGTTACTTCTTTTTTTATGGTCAAAAATTTTTACAATGGGTTATTTATAAGTTCTTTCTTTAAATTCATTGTTCTTTTTTTCCCTAACTCCACAAATGGTACTATCAATTCACTGTACTTTGGCAAATATCCAATTCATTTTTATTTGTATATGTAGATACCTCAGCTAGTTTCAAATTTGTGTCAGGTGAAATTCCATCATTGGAAACCTGGTATCCTAGATATGTTACTGTATTGCAAATTAACACATTTATCCTTGTTTAAGGTCATCCCAGTATTTTTTAATTTGTATAAAGCATAATCCCTTTTTTGTTTTAGCTCTTCTCTACTGGTAGCACCAATACATATACTATCTTGATAGATGATCATATTCTTAACATTACCAGTTAGTACATTTTCAATGGCTCTTTGAAAAATAGATTCAAGAGTTAATCTTAGTGACCTCTTTAAATTTTTCATCAATTTGTATCTGGTTATAGGCAGTTTTTAGGTAAATTTTTATCAAGTTCTTTAATTCCCGACAACTTGTGAATAGTAGTTTTAATGTTAGGAAACGGAAACATATCGGAGGATATTTTGTGGTTTACTCCTATTTTGTAATCTCCACATATCCTTAAATCTCCATCCGGTTTTCATAAAACAACAGTGGGAATTACTACCACCAGTGTGAATATGCACTAAAATTCCTTGATCCAGCAGTTTTTTTAGTTTAGCAACTACTGAAAGTAGCATGTGGATGGTTAGTCTTCAAGACACAAAGTAATATGTGTGACTATTTTCTTTTAATTGAATCCCCACTTTGCATCCTTTTAACATCTCCATGTCATTACTTTCCAACTTCACACTGTTATTTAATTTGCTTGTATTCACTTTCAAGACAAGTCCCTGACTTTTTTCACATTTCACTACTGTGATGAGAATAATTTTGAAGTGTGTGTCAGTCTCAAAAGTTGCTTCAATACAATGTAATATTTTGATGAAAGAGCCATTGAACTGTCTTAGTTTAAGCTAACTTTTTTTGAATTTTAGTTTGCTCATTCATTCCCAGAAATTTATTTGGATTAGGGTGGCATCACTCTCAGTATCTACCCCTGCATAGGGTAAGTTATATCATTCAATTTAATTTTTTCTCTGGTATGTTTCTCTTTATGCCTTTGTATTGCAAATACAGCTGTATTTTCTAGGGGTCGGGGGCATAAATATTCTACCTTTCTATTTTCTTTTTATGTTTGCACACAGACTGGAAATGGTTTTTCTTTTAACAGTTCCAACACATTTGTCCTGTTCATGCTTTTAATCACAGTATTTGCATCGCTCAAGGTAATTCGATATGTTGTATGCTTATCATTACTCTTGGATGTATGGAATTTTTCACTTAACTCTCATTGTTACAGAAACTCTATAGATGCATCCAAAGACATTTTAGTCAATTGTAACCATTCTAAAATTTTGTGTTTGGACAAGGCATCACAGATACCTTTAATTAGAGTCTGTCTATATTTCTGAGATGAGGTATTATGTACAGTATTTACATTAGTCGGACTATTGTCCTCATCTTTGTCGCCATATTTGTCACAACGTTTCGGCCATTGTACGCTCTGGCCTTCTTCAGGTGGTTGGAATTTCAAACTGAACCTTTTATTTCGAACATGTCACATGGAACTAGAACAGTCTACCCCAGTGATCGAAATAAAGGGTTCAGTTCGAAATTCCAACCACCTGAAGAAGGCTGGAGCATACAACGGCCGAAACATTGTGACAAATATGGCGACAAAGATGAAGACAATAGTCTGACTAATGTAAATACTGTACTTTTAATTAATCTCAACTGCATCAACCCATCTTTCTGTGGAAATTTCTCCAGTGCCAAGTTGTTCAAACTCCCAGAATCTGGAAGCCTCTTGTACATTTGTGTACATATTGTATTATTGTTTCATTCAGTTCTTGTTTGCTTGTGAGTAACTTTTCCCCCCAACAATAACCAACTTCTTTTTTGGATGCAAATTTCTCTTTATAATGTCCAAAATTTGTGAAATGGTCAAATCCTCTAATTCTTTGAGATATGACATGACATAGACCTTTCTGATGACCTCACATCCTGCTGAAGCCAAAAACAGATCTGTGATCTCATTCTCCTCTCCTGTGATCTTTTAACTTCTTGGTCAGTATATGGGCAGCAAAGCAATGAATATATACTTCAACAAAGTCCAGTTCATCTAACGGTGTTAGAGATCCTATTGAAAATGCCATGTTTTGGTGATGTTTTCTAGTCTGTGACATAGAAGTTCTACCTCTATAGCAAGTGGCTACTGACTTAGTAGTAGTAGCTTGACTCTATACAAAATAGGATAAGTCCATTTTGCCTATGTCACGACAAATTACACTGTTCTGAAACTATTGATGAGGTTGCTAGCATGTTGATGATGCTGCTACCACTGTTTTTAAGTCACAAAACTAGCTGAATATGATATATTTAATTATTATATTATTATATATTTAATTAAAATACCAATGAAATAATAAGCAGGCTTATTAAACAAGATGTTAACCTGGATGTGAAATGTTACAAGGCTCTCTTAAATACGTTTCACCAATTCTAACCTTCATGGCACACATTGTAGTAAAAGACCCTCATTCCTTTTGTATTCTATTGGCAAGATCTAATTTCTACAAGCAGATTCTTTGTGCAAGAAAACGGGGGGGGGGGGGGGGGGTAAGAACAACTTCTTGCGACACAAAAAACGAATGCCTTCTTCCGACACAAAAAACAAACGCCTTCTTGCGACACAACAATGAACGCCTTCTTGCGAACCAGAAATGAATGCGGCACCAAAACAAACGCCTACTTGTGACACAACACTTTACGACAGCAAACGAGCAAAATGGCACCTAAGACTGCTGTCGACGGACGACCGACTGCAACGGCTTTTGTCGCCCAAGAAAAGACGCCAAATGACTGTTGCGTCTTCTTGTAGTCCTCGGTTGAGTCCATTATGGTACTCCAAGGTGTGCCCGGCAACAACACACACACTCAGTTCGAGGACGTTTCCGCGCATGCTCGTTACATTCTTCACATGAACTGCTGCTCTCTGGAAACGACTGACAAGATGATGCTTCCCCTATCAATACAATCTTAATCTTAATCCTCTCCACATGTCTGCATAAACTATGTTTACTCTTAATCTGTAACCCTCTAACTAAAGTGTCTTGTACAGGGTTAATATTGTAAAAAAAAAAAAAAAAAACAGAAACAAAGAGTAAAATAAATAAAAAGATATTCTCCTCAAAAATATAAAAGAAAAATAAATTATTTTATTTTTTTATAAAAAATAAAACAAACTTGATTAAGATTTATTTATTTGATCTTTGTAACAGTTTAAGATTTCAAATAAACTGATTTTTTTTACGGCTTATTAACTTTTTGCAGGTTATTTAAAGCCAGAAAACATTTAGATTGTAAGAATTTTTTGGAAATAATAATAATTTATTGATACAATTCATACAAATTGTTATATCAGGATAAAGTGTCACTGCTGACACTTGTGTTTGAACATAGATCACCAGTAAACAAACACAGGCGATCTTGTTACTGAACTAAGTAGATCATATGACCATAGAGAAAACGCATATTTTGAGGTCACGTGACATCTGGGATATTCACATTTTCTTCTCTATCCCCTATTCTATTCAGATGGCTATTCTCTTTTCACTATGCGAAGTAATATTACTACAGGTATTATTCTAAGATGTCTGAGTATTATTCATTGGCGTATTATAATTAGTATCTGTGATTACAAAGTGTCCTCCTACATTAACATTGATGAATTATCAAACAAGTATACATCCACATCATAAGAGTGGTAGCAAAGGATCATTTTGACAACATGAAAAAAACTCTTGCACTCCCAAGGGCTTGGCTCTTTCAATGTTCATTTAAAACCTATTTTGATGTACACTTTCAAGCAGGAGGAAGAAAAATGTCAGCAGAGAACATTAACCCAAGAAGGTACAATGAGTCATTCTCCTGGAGAATGCTGATGGAAAGCAGAAAGGAGTCTAACAAATGATTAAAACAGAGCAGTTTTTTTAGCCATTAAAATTAACAAATCCTTTCTTACCCCAGTTAACAGGAGATTGTAGGTTATCATTGAGATCAGCTGCCAATTTGAACTTATTGAACTGATCAAACTGACTATTATTAAATCAGGCAGGTAATTTGATATTGAATTAGATATGGGGTAACTAGTTAGGATAAAATTTACTGCTTGATATTAACGGTCAGCTAGAGTAACATTGTGCACTATTATCCCACAATGAGGTGCCCGGAAATGATTTTACCTTGAAAATGCATTGTGACGTTTAGACATGTGTTTGCTATTCTAGTCGATCCCTTATACTATGTATTCTCTGTCTCTCCTCTCTCCCCTATACTATGTATTCTCTATCTCTCTTCTATCCCCTATACTATGTATTCTCTATCTCTCTTCTATCCCCTATACTATGTATTTTCTATCTCTCCTCTGTCCCCTATACTATGTATTCTCTATCTCTCCACTATCCCTTATACTATGTATTTTCTATCTCTCTTCTATCCCTTATACTATGTATTCTCTATCTCTCCTCTATCCCTTATACTATGTATTTTCTATCTCTCCTCTATCCCTTATACTATGTATTTTCTATCTCTCCTCTATCCCTTATACTATGTATTCTCTATCTCTCTTCTATCCCTTATACTATGTATTCTCTATCTCTCCACTATCCCTTATACTATGTATTCTCTATCGCTCCTCTATCCCTTATACTATGTATTCTCTATCTCTCCACTATCCCTTATACTATGTATTCTCTATCTCTCCTTTATCCCCTATTCTATTCAGATGACTATTCTCTTCTCACTATGTGAAGTACTATTACTACAAGTATTATTCTAAGACGTCTGATATGAGTATTCATTGGCGTATTATAATTGGTATCTGTGATTACAAAGTTCTACTAAGTTGGCATAGATGCAGTATCATACTAGTATATGTTGTCATCATAACAGTGGAACAACGAGTCATTTTTGAAAGCACAACACAAATTGACCTATATGTGGTTGGAGAAGAGGTGGGTATGTGCATGTAAGTGAATATGAAGAACCTGATTTGGATTGGAACTCAGCTCTTCGATTTCAAATTCTGATCTATTATCCATTACACCACCCACAGGTCCAAGCTTACAGCATCTGATATTCCTATGCAGTCACCCATCTAGTTACTGACCAGGCTTGGCATTACTTAACTTTGGTGATCATACAAGAACTGGTGTTTCAAATCGATATGGCTGTAAGCCTGCTCTTAAAAAGACTGAGTAAATATATATTAGGTTGGTGCAAAAATAATGACGTAATAATGTCGTTTTTTGACGTATTTTTAACGTCAAAAAACGACATTATTACGTCATTATTTTTGCACCAACCTAATAGAAGAATAATGTCCTGTATTTTAGAAAATATTTTTTTAGATTTCAAACAAAAGACTTCACATAAAAGTATATCACTATTCATGTGTGTATGGTTAGTGGAAAAGAAAATCATATTTGTCTTTCAAATAAAGTAAAAACCTGAAAAACTTATTGCAAGATTAAATTTCTAAACTGGAGTTAGTGATGCTTAATCTGAATAAAGTCAATAATTGGTGAAGAAGCAAAAAAGACAATGAAAGACACTCAATCATAACTGAAAAATCAAGTTTGTAGTTTCAGTCTTAACTCATGCTTTTATATATCAGAGTGACTTAATGTAAAAACTTGATAATGGAAGTGACTACAAAAGTAAAAAAAAGTAGATCAGAAAAGAGTAAAAAAAAAGCACATTATGGTTTTTCTAATATTTGAATATCTGAAGAAGAAATATCCAATACTTTGCCTTCCATTTCCAAAACTAATGAACAGACTGAGAGTTTGTTTAAGAACAAAATAAAATATGCAAGATTAAAAAATTTAAAAAAAAGAACATAGAAGTGTTTAATTTTAATACATTATTTCCAGCTGAATTTTTTTTTCTTAAAATATATTGTGAAGTTGAACTGGTGCAAACATACCTGTGGAAGATGAAAAGTTTTATTGCCAATGTTATGAAATAAACTTTGGTTAGTCTACAGATTTCTAAAAATCTTTTCTAAAATACAAGACATTATTCTTCATTATATTCACTCTCTCTCTCTTTTGAGAGCAGATTTAAACCCAGATCATGCTGAAATATTGGTTATGATCACCAAAGTCAAGATGAGTTAGTACCAAGACGAGTGACTACATGGGAATATCAGGTTCTGCAAGAATTTGAACTCTGCACCTTGACTACACTTTTTGCACTGATAACAACGACATGAATCTGATTTTGTAAGGACACACTCTCATGGTCTATTTAAAATAAAATTTCCATTCATTGTGAAAACTGTGCATTTGAAATATTTTTATTTATACAATATTTTACAAATATAATGTGTAAATAAATATATATAGGGTGCATTTCAGTAAAAAGAATTTTTTCTGATATATTTGATTGAATAATATTGACAAGTTCTGTTTTACCAATTTTTATTAACCTTTTCAATTTTCTGAATTAGCTGTTATATATAATTAGTAAATTTACCAAAGTTCATATTTATTTATATTTTTTCTCAAGTACTTTTCAATGTTGCTACATTCAATTTCAAGGATTTTGCTTTGTCTATGTATAACTGTTTTTGGTTAAGCCCAGTGTTCCCCTGTTTGCTGGAACCAAAGTCACTCAAGGTGACATGTTTTTGAAATCTGTATTAAAAAAAAAAAAAATTGAGCAACATCAAGCGTGGTCAGTACTTAGATTGTTGATCACTTTGGAATACCAGGTGCTGTAGGTTTAGATGTGTGGGTGGTATAAGGGATAATAGCTCTGAATTGGAATTTGGAGAGCCAAGTTCCAATTCCAGTTGGGTTTGTTGTATTTATTTACATGCAAATACCCTTCGAAGAGGTATGGGTTAATCAGTAGGACTTGTATCGGTACAATCATCATTATTATCTCTGAAAATATTTTCTGGCTTTAAATTAACTGCAAAAGGTTGATAAGCCATAAAAAATAACAATTCAATCAAATCAATTTTCTGAGAGCAAAGTAGCTGTGTCTTTTCAAGGTGGACGTATTATTGGACAGATATTAATGAAGAAAAAGATAGAGAGAATATCATGTCTTCAAAAATGCCTATAACAAAAAGATGGAGAGACTATCACGTCTTCAAAAATGTCTATAACAAAAAGATGGAGAGACTATCACGTCTTCAAAAATGTCTATAACAAAAAGATGGAAAGACTATCACGTCTTCAAAAATGTCTATAACAAAAAGATATTCAAGGAGGAAAATCAATAATTTTACTGCCTTTCATTCTAGAAAATGTGATGAACCATCTAATATTTGGAAATGTAAACTTGGGCCACTGGAGTAAATGAGATATCAGTTGAAAAGCCAAGTTGGTTTGTCAATTAAATAAATAAGTGTAATTCTTGAAGAATGTGTCAGGAAATAAAGGTCAGTAAGCACACATTCACCTAACATTTTGAGAAAATGTTGAATCACTCTTCACAGGACAAAATATTCATGAAGTTGGAATAAAGTCACACATATAAGATGAATAATTTTGTTTTTTTTTTATAAAATTGCACTATAGTAATTAATTTGACAAGACAAAATAACAGATTATATCTTGTGTTAATTACATTTTAGGGTCTTGTTCTGCACATTACTTCATTTTTTCTCTCAGTATATTTGTCAACAAGACAAGCAGCAGATCTTACAATAATTAATAGTTTAATTTCTTGATCAAATAATTAGGTTTACAATGTTTTGCTTTCATTCACAAGAATTCTATATAACAAGGGCAACATGAAATTCACAGTTATAAAATAGGAATATGAAAATACATAAACAGTGTGTATATATATATATATATATATATATATATATATATATATATATATATATATATATATATATATATATATCTGTGAAAATATTATAGAAAATAGGAAAGAAACTGGTTTGGTAAATAATCCAAAGTTCCTTAGTATTTTTGTTATTATTTTTTAAAAATAGTGCTCGATACGAAAGTAGAGCATAAATATAATTATTTATTTAAAAATATGATTCCAACTCGCAAGTTGGAATCATATTTTTAAATAAATAATTATATATATATATATATATATATATATATATATATATATTTATAAAATGTGTGTGTATTTATATATATTTAATAATAAATATAATAGCTGGCCACTCGTATTTGAGGTTATCCATCTATTAGGGCGGCTAGCCAATTCCTATTGCAGACGCTCGCTCAGGCACTTTTGTGTTTGTTCAACACCTACCACGCCAACCTGTGATTTATATTGCAACCTTGCTGAGCAGACCTTAGCTACAGTTTCTGGGAAAGAGTGTGTTATCTAGCATGATCAACAATCTGAAGAAAGCCACCACAGTCATGATGACTTGTGACTTTAGCTAGCACAAGTATCAACGGTCCCCAAGGGTACCATCTACCCAATTTTGACTCACAAAGTCAACCTGTGGTATTGTTTTCAGGCACTTTCCAAAGGTGCCACATGCAGGGATCACCCCCTCCAGACTGATAATATCAGGTAGTCTCCGTCCTGACACATCAACCATAGTGAGATTCAAACCCGGGTCTCATGGTCAGAACATATATATATATATATATATATATATATATATATATATATATATATATATATATTTTTATTGTGATTCTTTTCAATTTTTTTATCAACATCTTAATTCATTAAGGAAGGCACCATAGATTTTTTTTACTTCCATTTTTATTTTCCTACATACTTTCAATCTCATCCAAGATCATCATCTTTAGGGGTGAATTGCTAAGACAAAAAATTAATGTAATTGATAGTTGTGATTTTTTTTTGTAAACATGCATGAAACAAAAAAAAAACAACATTAAGAAATTGATAAAAGAATTCAAGAGGATCACAATAAAAATAAATAGACATATGCCAAGATTATTCAACCAAACATGCTTGAATGAAGATATGCTGCATAAAATTACATATAAATTTTTATATATTGAAAACAATTTTAAGGTAAACTATGACAAAGTGGAAAAAGTTTTAATGTGACTTGTTTTGTCCTTCCGAACTAAAGTAATGGAGTCACATCAACGTAAACATCACTTTAGTCTGATGAAGTCAAAATGACCTAAAAAGGATACAAAATGAGGTGCTTAAAAATGTATAATTAAATTGATTAAAATTTAGTGCAATTATTGGTCAAGAGTGGTCAATATCAAAGACAGAGAATTTGTAGTCATCATGATGGATGATCACTAGAGACATCAAACTGGCTGTGACCATGCAAGGATTCATTCTGATGTCCACAAATATATATATGTGTGTGTGTGTGTATGTGTGTGTGTGTGTGTGTACCTTCAATACCTCCTTTGTTCAACCAATTTGAGGTCCACACCCGATTTCCCCACTAGAATTGAGGCTTCATTGAGCAAGTTGCACATAACCTCATAGTTGGTATCGGACATCATCTCATAATTAGACTCTCATAAAGTTAGCAGTGGTGTCGGGATACCAGCCATTGTCCTGAAGAAATGTGCTCCTGAACTGCCTCCTGCCCTCTCCAAATTATATCAGTTCCCAAGTAGGCATCTATGCTGACGACACAAATATTTGCTCCTGCCTCAATAGCGAGTCTGGTATTGCTGACAAAACTAACCTGTGTCATGCCAAAAAGTTTTTCTTGCTCAAGTCCATCCTTCAAATTTATAAATCAACAATTCGTCCTTGCATAGAATACTGCTGACAGATATGTTCACCTTAAGGTCCTCGATAAGATCCAAAGATGGATAAGCAATGTGTTTGGTCCTGAACTGGCATCTCATCTTCAGTCACTCTCTCACAGAAATGCTATCGTCTCTCTCTGTCTTTTCTACAAATACTTTCATGGTAACTGCTCTGACGAGCTACTTTTGCTAGTTCCCAGAATGCACGAATTTAAGTGTGCTACTAGGCTGGCATCATGGTCCCACCCTTTTACTGTCAAAATGGTTAAATGTGGCCGTATTTTCTACTCCAATAGCTTCATGTCTTGCACCTCCCGTCTGTGTAATTCCATTCCTATTACTTGTTTCCCTGATAGCTATAATCTACAATTATTCAAATATAATGTCAATCAACATCTCCAGATGCCCAGACCTATTCCCTGTCCTTCTCTTCATACTTTCCTCCATCACACCTCTTTACTCTCACTCCAACTCTGTAACCCCTTGTGTACTCGTAGCATCCCACCTTGCTTGGGGTGAAATGCTTAAAAACATATATATATATATATATATATATATATATACTTACGTGTGTGTGTATATATACGTATATATACTTACGTATGTATATATATTTATACATACATACATACACACAGTCATATGTATATAAACCTATGTATATACATGTATACTCATGTTAATATAAATCTATATATAAATGTGCATGTTTATATGCAAACTCACTCACAAGTATACATATGTTCATATTCAAGAGACAAATAAAGCACCAACTACTCAGCATCTGTATGACACTTGTAATAAATTATAACATAATTTTGAAAAAAGAACAATAGTGATATAGAAAGCAAAAAAAAAAAAAAAAATTGACGTAAAAGTAACCCATTTAGTTTTTAAAAATGTAAATAAATGATAATTCTAGTCAAATGAAATCAATGAATTTTAATGATGCCCAAAACACAAAACTTGGATCATGCGATAGCAAAAGTGAAAGATAAGGTGATTGTTTGCTCAAATCAAGGAATATTGATCACTGTTTGACAAGTTTGTCTCTTGAGAAATAACCTGTGTTATAAAAAAAAAAACAAGAAAGTGGACCGAACAATAAAGCAGAAGAGAACAACAAGAATTATTTTCCTTGTACTTGTTATTTCAATACAAGTATTTCTTAAAATCAAAACAAACATGAAGTCCAGATGTAGCCAGAAAGTGAATCTGACTTCAGAGGAGAATTAGTAAATATGATCATTTGAGTTATCTTCTACTAATTATTATGTGATTAAGAATTCTTATTATTCGACATAGAGTCATACATTAAAAACAAATGTATGATTAAACTGGCAAAGTTCTACACTCAGAGTTTAGGTTCAAGTCTCACTCAATATCTACACATATAGGGAATCAAGAGTTCAAAAATATTTTGATTTCAGTTGCTTATCACACTAATTTAAAATTTTTCTTACATAAAAATTATTCTACTTTAAAATGATAAGGTGTGTATGTATACCAATTCTCTCTTTGTATGCTTAATAGGTATTTTAATACTAGCATTCATCAAATACAAGGCACAAGAGCCACTCAAGACACAAGGTTAATGAATAAGTTGTAGGATAATAACCTAAGACAGGGGTTGGTCACATCCAGCCTGCAAAGGATTTTTGTCTGGCCTGCCAACTTAACACGTGAAAACTAATTATCTAATTAATTTGCAGGGCAAGTGGCAGAAAAATATCAGTTGGGGTACAATGCAGCAAATTCTTTTAAAACAAAATTAATTCCAAATCCACAGCTGACTTCTACAAGAAATATGTTTTGCCAAGCAGAAAATATAAAAGCCTATTGAATCATGCAAAAATGGCGGTATCATTATTTCAGAGTATATATGCGATATATATTTTTGTGAAAATGAAATATATTAAAAGTTAAGAACAAGATGGGAGGATATTTTGTTCCTGTCATCGACAAATATTTCACCTGATGTGGCAAAGTTATTGAGTTTCTCATCAAGTAATTTGCCATTTATTTTGTTATTTTGTTAGTAGTAAGGAATTTGCATTTATTGTTGATTGTAGCAGTTGTTATCTTATTACTGCTATAGTAAAATAAGGAACCTTGTTTAAATAATATAACATTAACTTCATTATTTCTTCTTTAAACCTCCAGACCAAGGCAGCCTTCTGGATGGAGTGGTCTGAGGTTGAAACAATTTATTATAGCACATTTGATATCATGGCCCACATCCAAGACACTGCAAAGCTTTCTGGTCTGTTCTCTCCAAAATGTTACCAACCCCTGACCTAAGAGGAGGAAATAGAATTGAAACTTATGAGGATAGGTAATGATTGACTGAAGAATTAAAGAGGTTAAGATTGTAGTGTTTGGGGAAGCATCACCGTGGGAGTCTATTCCACAAAGTAACAGCTGTTGGGAAGAAGCTCCCTGAGAAAAATATCCTTATTAACATTGGAATACATAGGGAATGAGAGTCATACAAGTCCTGCTGACATTGCAAGGCAGGTCTAAGCTGTAAAGGCCTGAACTAGTGGCACTAAAGAACAGAATTCACTGAACATTTGCCATGGAAGTAGCAACATGTTTACAAAGTTGTTTTTGTGGGAAAGGGTCTGTAATGGTAATATTTGGCATACATTGACTGAGCAGCCAGAAGTGCTTTTGGTTGAAATTTTAAAAATCTTTCTATTAAAACAATTTTTGAAGAAAACAGGTTTTTGAGTCTAGAAACTGTTATTACTCTTTCCAGTATTCATGGTGAGTAGGAGTCCTTCTTAACCTTTTATTTGAAGTTGTGCCGAATGTTAACATCTTGATTATATGATTATTATCTCGAGTTACATGTGCTATCCATTTTAGTTGTTGCTGCTGTTGAAAGTCCTCAAGTGATGTGGTTTCTGCTATTTGGTACAGTTTGTGAATCTGTAATGCCAGTGACCAATTTTCAAAGAGGTATTGCTAAGTTCCTCACGTTTCACTTGCTGAAAGTATTTTTCCTTATTAATCTCAGGGTGTGATTTTATATGGCTGATATATTTCTAAACAGGTTTGACATCATGCATGATATCCAGATGAAAGCCTGACAAAGTTATTTAAGAATATGACTTGAGTTTTCAGGTTGATCTTTTGTTTTAGTAGCAATGTGTGGTGAAGATGCAAAACTACCTCTGGTGCAACCTATTCTATGTTCAGTTTCCTTTTCTCCAATACTTCATTTGTTATAACTTATCCATATGCCAAAATATCTGAAGTATTTCATATTTATTAATTCCACATCCTGAATTTTTATGGTTGGCTTCAGACTAGATACCATTACGTCTTTCATTCTAGTTCCAGATCATAATTTCTGTTTTGGAAAAGTTTATGTTGATTCTCTGTTTAAGACAATTTTTATCCCAACTATGAATACCTAGGGTGGAAGAAAATCATCAGTTGTATTAAAAGAATATTTTTGCTTCATTTTGATGACTACATTTGGTCAAAGCTTTTGGGTCTTTGCTTGTATTTTTAGTTTTCATATTGGTTTAATTTAAATTTTTATAATATCTATTGAATTAAAAAAAAACAAAAACAAAGAAATCTTATGTCTACCAAAGTAAATGATGAAAAGAAAAAACTCCACACATTAATATGTAATGAAGGAAAACATTCACAATTAAATGTAAAGCATATTTGATGATATTCTCAGAATGTATACAAGTGATTTAATTTAAATTTCATTTAATATGAGAATGAAAGTAATGATGGCCCATATCTTAAATCCTCAGAGAAGTTCTGAATGTGGAATTAATAAACTTCAAATACCTCAGTATATAGATCAGTTATAAGAAATTTATTATAGGAAACAAAGTAATTGAACATACGGTAGGCTGTGCTACAGGCAGTTTCGCCCAGTGCCACAAATTGCTACTAAACTAAAACATTAACCTGAAAATTCTGTCATGTTCTTAAATAGCCTTATCAAATCAAGACTTTCATATAGATGCCACACATGATGTCAAACCCATTCAGAAATATCTCAGTTGTATACAACCGCTTCTTAAGATCAATGGTGGAAAAATATTTTTAGCGAGTGAAATCTGATGACTTTAACAAAGATCACACCTCTTTGAAAATCAGTCAATACCCAAAATCAACATCAGAAAGATATTTTAAATTTCTACAGCACATCATGAAGAAAGAGGGGTTGGAAAATTTGATACTCATAGGACAGATTCAAGACACGAGGAAGGGAGTAAAGTAACGCATAACCTATCTAGCAAGCTTGAGTAAATGGATGGTGGAACACGGTTTAGGAGAGATAAAAAAAAAAAAAGATAAAATTTATTAGGAGCTACAAAGTACAGGAAATTGTGG